>CAUYWW010000071.1:1029700-1762200 GCA_963576845.1 Megachile leachella
CCATATAATGCAGTTCTTATCGCTGGAGCTGTGATAATTATACTTATTACTCCCGATATTATCATTATAACATGCATTATTACGCATATAATGCAAATATTATCTCTAGAACTGTAATAATTATACTTATTGGTTATATTATTATCAATGTAACGTGCATTATTACCCATAACATGCAGTTATTATTGCTAGAACTGTAATAATTATACATATTACTTATATTATTAGCAATATAACGTGCATTGTTACCCATATTATGCAGTTATTATCGCTAGAACTGTAATAATTATACTTATTACTTATACTACTATCAATATAACATGCATTATTACCCATATAATGCAGTTATTATCGACAGAAGTATAATAAATATACTTATTACTTTTATTATTATCAATATAACAGGCACTCTTAGCCATATTTTACTAGTATTATCGCTAGGACTGTAATAATTATACTTATTACTCAAGATATTATCAATATAACATCCATTATTACCCATATCATGCAGTTCTTATCGCTGGAGCTGCAATAATTATACTTATTACTCCCGATATTATCAATATAACATGCATTATTACGCATATAATGCAGTTATTATCGCTAGAACTGTAATAATTATACTTATTACTTATATTATTATCAATATAACATGCATTATTACCCATATAATGCAGTTATAATCGACAGAAGTATAATAAATATACTTATTACTTTTATTATTATCAATATAACATGCATTATTACCCATATAATGCAGTTATTATCGCTAGAACTGTAATAATTATACTTATTACTTATATTATTAGCAATACATCGTGCATTGTTACCCATATTATGCAGTTATTATCGCTAGAACTGTAATAATTATACTTATTACTTATACTATTATCAATATAACATGCACTATTACCCATATAATGCAGTTACTATCGACAGAAGTATAATAAATATACTTATTACTTTTATTATTATCAATATAACAGGCACTCTTAGCCATATTTTACTAGTATTATCGCTAGGACTGTAATAATTATACTTATTACTCAAGATATTATCAATATAACATCCATTATTACCCATATAATGCAGTTCTTATCGCTGGAGCTGCAATATTTATACTTATTACTCCCGATATTATCAATATAACATGCATTATTACGCATATAATGCAGTTATTATCGCTAGAACTGTAATAATTATACTTATTACTTATATTATTAGCAATATAACGTGCATTGTTACCAATATTATGCAGTTATTATCGCTAGAACTGTAATAATTATACTTATTACTTATACTATTATCAATATAACATGTACTATTACCCATATAATGCAGTTATTATCGACAGAAGTATAATAAATATACTTATTACTTTTATTATTATCAATATAACAGGCACTCTTAGCCATATTTTACTAGTATTATCGCTAGGACTGTAATAATTATACTTATTACTCAAGATATTATCAATATAACATCCATTATTACCCATATAATGCAGTTCTTATCGCTGGAGCTGCAATAATTATACTTATTACTCCCTATATTATCAATATAACATGCATTATTACGCATATAATGCAGTTATTATCGCTAGAACTGTAATAATTATATTTATTACTTATATTATTATCAATATAACATGCATTATTACCCATATAATGCAGTTATTATCGACAGAAGTATAATAAATATACTTATTACTTTTATTATTATCAATATAACATGCATTATTACCCATATAATGCAGTTATTATCGCTAGAACTGTAATAATTATACTTATTACTCAAGATATTATCAATATAACATCCATTATTACCCATATAATGCAGTTCTTATCGCTGGAGCTGCAATAATTATACTTATTACTCCCGATATTATCAATATAACATGCATTATTACCCATATAATGCAGTTATTATCGCTAGAACTGTAATAATTATACTTATTACTTATATTATTAGCAATAAAACATGCATTATTACCCATATAATGCAGTTATTACCGCTAGAACTGTAACAATTATACTTATTACTTATATTATTAGCTATATAACGTGCATTGTTACCCATATTATGCAGTTATTATCGCTAGAACTGTAATAATTATACTTATTACTTATACTATTATCAATATAACATGCACTATTACCCATATAATGCAGTTATTATCGATAGAAGTATAATAAATATACTTATTACTTTTATTATTATCAATATAGCAGGCACTCTTAGCCATATTTTACTAGTATTATCGCTAGGACTGTAATAATTACACTTATTACTCAACAAATTATCAATATAACATCCATTATTACCCATATAATGCAGTTCTTATCGCTGGAGCTGTGATAATTATACTTATTACTCCCGATATTATCATTATAACATGCATTATTACGCATATAATGCAAATATTATCTCTAGAACTGTAATAATTATACTTATTAGTTATATTATTATCAATGTAACGTGCATTATTACCCATAACATGCAGTTATTATTGCTAGAACTGTAATAATTATACATATTACTTATATTATTAGCAATATAACGTGCATTGTTACCCATATTATGCAGTTATTATCGCTAGAACTGTAATAATTATACTTATTACTTATACTATTATCAATATAACATGCATTATTACCCATATAATGCAGTTATTATCGACAGAAGTATAATAAATATACTTATTACTTTTATTATTATCAATATAACAGGCACTCTTAGCCATATTTTACTAGTATTATCGCTAGGACTGTAATAATTATACTTATTACTCAAGATATTATCAATATAACATCCATTATTACCCATATCATGCAGTTCTTATCGCTGGAGCTGCAATAATTATACTCATTACTCCCGATATTATCAATATAACATGCATTATTACGCATATAATGCAGTTATTATCGCTAGAACTGTAATAATTATACTTATTACTTATATTATTATCAATATAACATGCATTATTACCCATATAATGCAGTTATAATCGACAGAAGTATAATAAATATACTTATTCCTTTTATTATTATCAATATAACATGCATTATTACCCATATAATGCAGTTATTATCGCTAGAACTGTAATAATTATACTTATTACTTATATTGTTAGCAATGTAACGTGCATTGTTACCCATATTATGCAGTTATTATCGTTAGAACTGTAATAATTATACTTATTACTTATACTATTATCAATATAACATGCACTATTACCCATATAATGCAGTTATTATCGACAGAAGTATAATAAATATACTTATTACTTTTATTATTATCAATATAACAGGCACTCTTAGCCATATTTTACTAGTATTATCGCTAGGACTGTAATAATTATACTTATTACTCAAGATATTATCAATATAACATCCATTATTACCCATATAATGCAGTTCTTATCGCTGGAGCTGCAATAATTATACTTATTACTCCTGATATTATCAATATAACATGCATTATTACGCATATAATGCAGTTATTATCGCTAGAACTGTAATAATTATACTTATTACTTATATTATTATCAATATAACATGCATTATGACCCATATAATGCAGTTATTATCGACAGAGGTATAATAAATATACTTATTACTTTTATTATTATCAAGATAACATGCATTATTACCCATATAATGCAGTTATTATCGCTAGAACTGTAATAATTATACTTATTACTCAAGATATTATCAATATAACATCCATTATTACCCATATAATGCAGTTCTTATCGCTGGAGCTGCAATAATTATACTTATTACTCCCGATATTATCAATATAACATGCATTATTACCCATATAATGCAGTTATTATCGCTAGAACTGTAATAATTATACTTATTACTTATATTATTAGCAATATAACATGCATTATTACCCATATAATGCAGTTATTACCGCTAGAACTGCAACAATTATACTTATTACTTATATTATTAGCTATATAACGTGCATTGTTACCCATATTATGCAGTTATTATCGCTAGAACTGTAATAATTATACTTATTACTTATACTATTATCAATATAACATGCATTATTACCCATATAATGCAGTTATTATCGACAGAAGTATAATAAATATACTTATCACTTTTATTAATATCAATATAACAGGCACTCTTAGCCATATTTTACTAGTATTATCGCTAGGACTGTAATAATTATACTTATTACTCAAGATATTATCAATATAACATCCATTATTACCCATATAATGCAGTTCTTATCGCTGGAGCTGCAATAATTATACTTATTACTCCCTATATTATCAATATAACATGCATTATTACGCATATAATGCAGTTATTATCGCTAGAACTGTAATAATTATACTTATTACTTATATTATTATCAATATAACATGCATTATTACCCATATAATGCAGTTATAATCGACAGAAGTATAATAAATATACTTATTACTTTTATTATTATCAATATAACATGCATTATTACCCATATAATGCAGTTATTATCGCTAGAACTGTAATAATTATACTTATTACTTATATTATTAGCAATACAACGTGCATTGTTACCCATATTATGCAGTTATTATCGCTAGAACTGTAATAATTATACATAATACTTATACTATTATCAATATAACATGCACTATTACCCATATAATGCAGTTATTATCGACAGAAGTCTAATAAATATACTTATTACTTTTATTATTATCAATATAACAGGCACTCTTAGCCATATTTTACTAGTATTATCGCTAGGACTGTAATAATTATACTTATTACTCAAGATATTATCAATATAACATCCATTATTACCCATATAATGCAGTTCTTATCGCTGGAGCTGCAATATTTATACTTATTACTCCCGATATTATCAATATAACATGCATTATTACGCATATAATGCAGTTATTATCGCTAGAACTGTAATAATTATACTTATTACTTATATTATTAGCAATATAACGTGCATTGTTACCAATATTATGCAGTTATTATCGCTAGAACTGTAATAATTATACTTATTACTTATATTATTAGCAATATAACGTGCATTGTTACCCATATTATGCAGTTATTATCGCTAGAACTGTAATAATTATACTTATTACTTATACTATTATCAATATAACATGCACTATTACCCATATAATGCAGTTATTATCGACAGAAGTATAATAAATATACTTATTACTTTTATTATTATCAATATAACAGGCACTCTTAGCCATATTTTACTAGTATTATCGCTAGGACTGTAATAATTATACTTATTACTCAAGATATTATCAATATAACATCCATTATTACCCATATAATGCAGTTATTATCGACAGAAGTATAATAAATATACTTATTACTTTTATTATTATCAATATAACAGGCACTCTTAGCCATATTTTACTAGTATTATCGCTAGGACTGTAATAATTATACTTATTACTCAAGATATTATCAATATAACATCCATTATTACCCATATAATGCAGTTCTTATCGCTGGAGCTGCAATAATTATACTTATTACTCCCTATATTATCAATATAACATGCATTATTACGCATATAATGCAGTTATTATCGCTAGAACTGTAATAATTATATTTATTACTTATATTATTATCAATATAACATGCATTATTACCCATATAATGCAGTTATTATCGACAGAAGTATAATAAATATACTTATTACTTTTATTATTATCAATATAACATGCATTATTACCCATATAATGCAGTTATTATCGCTAGAACTGTAATAATTATACTTATTACTTATATTATTAGCAATAAAACATGCATTATTACCCATATAATGCAGTTATTACCGCTAGAACTGTAACAATTATACTTATTACTTATATTATTAGCTATATAACGTGCATTGTTACCCATATTATGCAGTTATTATCGCTAGAACTGTAATAATTATACTTATTACTTATACTATTATCAATATAACATGCACTATTACCCATATAATGCAGTTATTATCGATAGAAGTATAATAAATATACTTATTACTTTTATTATTATCAATATAGCAGGCACTCTTAGCCATATTTTACTAGTATTATCGCTAGGACTGTAATAATTACACTTATTACTCAACAAATTATCAATATAACATCCATTATTACCCATATAATGCAGTTCTTATCGCTGGAGCTGTGATAATTATACTTATTACTCCCGATATTATCATTATAACATGCATTATTACGCATATAATGCAAATATTATCTCTAGAACTGTAATAATTATACTTATTAGTTATATTATTATCAATGTAACGTGCATTATTACCCATAACATGCAGTTATTATTGCTAGAACTGTAATAATTATACATATTACTTATATTATTAGCAATATAACGTGCATTGTTACCCATATTATGCAGTTATTATCGCTAGAACTGTAATAATTATACTTATTACTTATACTACTATCAATATAACATGCATTATTACCCATATAATGCAGTTATTATCGACAGAAGTATAATAAATATACTTATTACTTTTATTATTATCAATATAACAGGCACTCTTAGCCATATTTTACTAGTATTATCGCTAGGACTGTAATAATTATACTTATTACTCAAGATATTATCAATATAACATCCATTATTACCCATATCATGCAGTTCTTATCGCTGGAGCTGCAATAATTATACTTATTACTCCCGATATTATCAATATAACATGCATTATTACGCATATAATGCAGTTATTATCGCTAGAACTGTAATAATTATACTTATTACTTATATTATTATCAATATAACATGCATTATTACCCATATAATGCAGTTATAATCGACAGAAGTATAATAAATATACTTATTACTTTTATTATTATCAATATAACATGCATTATTACCCATATAATGCAGTTATTATCGCTAGAACTGTAATAATTATACTTATTACTTATATTATTAGCAATACATCGTGCATTGTTACCCATATTATGCAGTTATTATCGCTAGAACTGTAATAATTATACTTATTACTTATACTATTATCAATATAACATGCACTATTACCCATATAATGCAGTTACTATCGACAGAAGTATAATAAATATACTTATTACTTTTATTATTATCAATATAACAGGCACTCTTAGCCATATTTTACTAGTATTATCGCTAGGACTGTAATAATTATACTTATTACTCAAGATATTATCAATATAACATCCATTATTACCCATATAATGCAGTTCTTATCGCTGGAGCTGCAATATTTATACTTATTACTCCCGATATTATCAATATAACATGCATTATTACGCATATAATGCAGTTATTATCGCTAGAACTGTAATAATTATACTTATTACTTATATTATTAGCAATATAACGTGCATTGTTACCAATATTATGCAGTTATTATCGCTAGAACTGTAATAATTATACTTATTACTTATACTATTATCAATATAACATGTACTATTACCCATATAATGCAGTTATTATCGACAGAAGTATAATAAATATACTTATTACTTTTATTATTATCAATATAACAGGCACTCTTAGCCATATTTTACTAGTATTATCGCTAGGACTGTAATAATTATACTTATTACTCAAGATATTATCAATATAACATCCATTATTACCCATATAATGCAGTTCTTATCGCTGGAGCTGCAATAATTATACTTATTACTCCCTATATTATCAATATAACATGCATTATTACGCATATAATGCAGTTATTATCGCTAGAACTGTAATAATTATATTTATTACTTATATTATTATCAATATAACATGCATTATTACCCATATAATGCAGTTATTATCGACAGAAGTATAATAAATATACTTATTACTTTTATTATTATCAATATAACATGCATTATTACCCATATAATGCAGTTATTATCGCTAGAACTGTAATAATTATACTTATTACTCAAGATATTATCAATATAACATCCATTATTACCCATATAATGCAGTTCTTATCGCTGGAGCTGCAATAATTATACTTATTACTCCCGATATTATCAATATAACATGCATTATTACCCATATAATGCAGTTATTATCGCTAGAACTGTAATAATTATACTTATTACTTATATTATTAGCAATAAAACATGCATTATTACCCATATAATGCAGTTATTACCGCTAGAACTGTAACAATTATACTTATTACTTATATTATTAGCTATATAACGTGCATTGTTACCCATATTATGCAGTTATTATCGCTAGAACTGTAATAATTATACTTATTACTTATACTATTATCAATATAACATGCACTATTACCCATATAATGCAGTTATTATCGATAGAAGTATAATAAATATACTTATTACTTTTATTATTATCAATATAGCAGGCACTCTTAGCCATATTTTACTAGTATTATCGCTAGGACTGTAATAATTACACTTATTACTCAACAAATTATCAATATAACATCCATTATTACCCATATAATGCAGTTCTTATCGCTGGAGCTGTGATAATTATACTTATTACTCCCGATATTATCATTATAACATGCATTATTACGCATATAATGCAAATATTATCTCTAGAACTGTAATAATTATACTTATTAGTTATATTATTATCAATGTAACGTGCATTATTACCCATAACATGCAGTTATTATTGCTAGAACTGTAATAATTATACATATTACTTATATTATTAGCAATATAACGTGCATTGTTACCCATATTATGCAGTTATTATCGCTAGAACTGTAATAATTATACTTATTACTTATACTATTATCAATATAACATGCATTATTACCCATATAATGCAGTTATTATCGACAGAAGTATAATAAATATACTTATTACTTTTATTATTATCAATATAACAGGCACTCTTAGCCATATTTTACTAGTATTATCGCTAGGACTGTAATAATTATACTTATTACTCAAGATATTATCAATATAACATCCATTATTACCCATATCATGCAGTTCTTATCGCTGGAGCTGCAATAATTATACTTATTACTCCCGATATTATCAATATAACATGCATTATTACGCATATAATGCAGTTATTATCGCTAGAACTGTAATAATTATACTTATTACTTATATTATTATCAATATAACATGCATTATTACCCATATAATGCAGTTATAATCGACAGAAGTATAATAAATATACTTATTACTTTTATTATTATCAATATAACATGCATTATTACCCATATAATGCAGTTATTATCGCTAGAACTGTAATAATTATACTTATTACTTATATTATTAGCAATACATCGTGCATTGTTACCCATATTATGCAGTTATTATCGCTAGAACTGTAATAATTATACTTATTACTTATACTATTATCAATATAACATGCACTATTACCCATATAATGCAGTTACTATCGACAGAAGTATAATAAATATACTTATTACTTTTATTATTATCAATATAACAGGCACTCTTAGCCATATTTTACTAGTATTATCGCTAGGACTGTAATAATTATACTTATTACTCAAGATATTATCAATATAACATCCATTATTACCCATATAATGCAGTTCTTATCGCTGGAGCTGCAATATTTATACTTATTACTCCCGATATTATCAATATAACATGCATTATTACGCATATAATGCAGTTATTATCGCTAGAACTGTAATAATTATACTTATTACTTATATTATTAGCAATATAACGTGCATTGTTACCAATATTATGCAGTTATTATCGCTAGAACTGTAATAATTATACTTATTACTTATACTATTATCAATATAACATGTACTATTACCCATATAATGCAGTTATTATCGACAGAAGTATAATAAATATACTTATTACTTTTATTATTATCAATATAACAGGCACTCTTAGCCATATTTTACTAGTATTATCGCTAGGACTGTAATAATTATACTTATTACTCAAGATATTATCAATATAACATCCATTATTACCCATATAATGCAGTTCTTATCGCTGGAGCTGCAATAATTATACTTATTACTCCCTATATTATCAATATAACATGCATTATTACGCATATAATGCAGTTATTATCGCTAGAACTGTAATAATTATACTTATTACTTATATTATTATCAATATAACATGCATTATTACCCATGTAATGCAGTTATTATCGACAGAAGTATAATAAATATACTTATTACTTTTACTATTATCAATATAACATGCATTATTACCCATATAATGCAGTTATTATCGCTAGAACTGTAATAATTATACTTATTACTCAAGATATTATCAATATAACATCCATTATTACCCATATAATGCAGTTCTTATCGCTGGAGCTGCAATAATTATACTTATTACTCCCGATATTATCAATATAACATGCATTATTACCCATATAATGCAGTTATTATCGCTAGAACTGTAATAATTATACTTATTACTTATATTATTAGCAATATAACATGCATTATTACCCATATAATGCAGTTATTACCGCTAGAACTGTAATAATTATACTTATTACTTATATTATTAGCAATACAACGTGCATTGTTACCCATATTATGCAGTTATTATCGCTAGAACTGTAATAATTATACTTATTACTTATACTATTATCAATATAACATGCACTATTACCCATATAATGCAGTTATTATCGACAGAAGTATAATAAATATACTTATTACTTTTATTATTATCAATATAACAGGCACTCTTAGCCATATTTTACTAGTATTATCGCTAGGACTGTAATAATTATACTTATTACTCAAGATATTATCAATATAACATCCATTATTACCCATATAATGCAGTTCTTATCGCTGGAGCTGCAATAATTATACTTATTACTCCCGATATTATCAATATAACATGCATTATTACGCATATAATGCAGTTATTATCGCTAGAACTGTAATAATTATACTTATTACTTATATTATTATCAATATAACATGCATTATTACCCATATAATGCAGTTATTATCGATAGAACTGTAATAATTATACTTATTACTCCCGATATTATCAATATAACATGCATTATTACCCACATAATGCAGTTATTATCGCTAGAACTGTAATAAATATACTTATTACTTTTATTATTATCAATATAACATGCATTATTACCCATATAATGCAGTTATTATCGCTAGAACTGTAATAATTATACTTATTACTTATATTATTAGCAATATAACGTGTATTGTTACCCATATTATGCAGTTATTATCGCTAGAACTGTAATAATTATACTTATTACTTATACTATTATCAATATAACATGCACTATTACCCATATAATGCAGTTATTATCGACAGAAGTATAATAAATATACTTATTACTTTTATTATTATCAATATAACATGCATTATTACCCATATAATGCAGTTATTATCGCTAGAACTGTAATAATTATACTTATTACTTATATTGTTAGCAATATAACGTGCATTGTTACCCATATTATGCAGTTATTATCGTTAGAACTGTAATAATTATACTTATTACTTATACTATTATCAATATAACATGCACTATTACCCATATAATGCAGTTATTATCGACAGAAGTATAATAAATATACTTATTACTTTTATTATTATCAATATAACAGGCACTCTTAGCCATATTTTACTAGTATTATCGCTAGGACTGTAATAATTATACTTATTACTCAAGATATTATCAATATAACATCCATTATTACCCATATAATGCAGTTCTTATCGCTGGAGCTGCAATAATTATACTTATTACTCCTGATATTATCAATATAACATGCATTATTACGCATATAATGCAGTTATTATCGCTAGAACTGTAATAATTATACTTATTACTTATATTATTATCAATATAACATGCATTATGACCCATATAATGCAGTTATTATCGACAGAGGTATAATAAATATACTTATTACTTTTATTATTATCAAGATAACATGCATTATTACCCATATAATGCAGTTATTATCGCTAGAACTGTAATAATTATACTTATTACTCAAGATATTATCAATATAACATCCATTATTACCCATATAATGCAGTTCTTATCGCTGGAGCTGCAATAATTATACTTATTACTCCCGATATTATCAATATAACATGCATTATTACCCATATAATGCAGTTATTATCGCTAGAACTGTAATAATTATACTTATTACTTATATTATTAGCAATATAACATGCATTATTACCCATATAATGCAGTTATTACCGCTAGAACTGTAACAATTATACTTATTACTTATATTATTAGCTATATAACGTGCATTGTTACCCATATTATGCAGTTATTATCGCTAGAACTGTAATAATTATACTTATTACTTATACTATTATCAATATAACATGCATTATTACCCATATAATGCAGTTATTATCGACAGAAGTATAATAAATATACTTATCACTTTTATTAATATCAATATAACAGGCACTCTTAGCCATATTTTACTAGTATTATCGCTAGGACTGTAATAATTATACTTATTACTCAAGATATTATCAATATAACATCCATTATTACCCATATAATGCAGTTCTTATCGCTGGAGCTGCAATAATTATACTTATTACTCCCTATATTATCAATATAACATGCATTATTACGCATATAATGCAGTTATTATCGCTAGAACTGTAATAATTATACTTATTACTTATATTATTATCAATATAACATGCATTATTACCCATATAATGCAGTTATAATCGACAGAAGTATAATAAATATACTTATTACTTTTATTATTATCAATATAACATGCATTATTACCCATATAATGCAGTTATTATCGCTAGAACTGTAATAATTATACTTATTACTTATATTATTAGCAATACAACGTGCATTGTTACCCATATTATGCAGTTATTATCGCTAGAACTGTAATAATTATACATAATACTTATACTATTATCAATATAACATGCACTATTACCCATATAATGCAGTTATTATCGACAGAAGTATAATAAATATACTTATTACTTTTATTATTATCAATATAACAGGCACTCTTAGCCATATTTTACTAGTATTATCGCTAGGACTGTAATAATTATACTTATTACTCAAGATATTATCAATATAACATCCATTATTACCCATATAATGCAGTTCTTATCGCTGGAGCTGCAATATTTATACTTATTACTCCCGATATTATCAATATAACATGCATTATTACGCATATAATGCAGTTATTATCGCTAGAACTGTAATAATTATACTTATTACTTATATTATTAGCAATATAACGTGCATTGTTACCAATATTATGCAGTTATTATCGCTAGAACTGTAATAATTATACTTATTACTTATACTATTATCAATATAACATGTACTATTACCCATATAATGCAGTTATTATCGACAGAAGTATAATAAATATACTTATTACTTTTATTATTATCAATATAACAGGCACTCTTAGCCATATTTTACTAGTATTATCGCTAGGACTGTAATAATTATACTTATTACTCAAGATATTATCAATATAACATCCATTATTACCCATATAATGCAGTTCTTATCGCTGGAGCTGCAATAATTATACTTATTACTCCCTATATTATCAATATAACATGCATTATTACGCATATAATGCAGTTATTATCGCTAGAACTGTAATAACTATACTTATTACTTATATTATTATCAATATAACATGCATTATTACCCATATAATGCAGTTATTATCGACAGAAGTATAATAAATATACTTATTACTTTTATTATTATCAATATAACATGCATTATTACCCATATAATGCAGTTATTATCGCTAGAACTGTAATAATTATACTTATTACTCAAGATATTATCAATATAACATCCATTATTACCCATATAATGCAGTTCTTATCGCTGGAGCTGCAATAATTATACTTATTACTCCCGATATTATCAATATAACATGCATTATTACCCATATAATGCAGTTATTATCGCTAGAACTGTAATAATTATACTTATTACTTATATTATTAGCAATATAACATGCATTATTACCCATATAATGCAGTTATTACCGCTAGAACTGTAACAATTATACTTATTACTTATATTATTAGCTATATAACGTGCATTGTTACCCATATTATGCAGTTATTATCGCTAGAACTGTAATAATTATACTTATTACTTATACTATTATCAATATAACATGCATTTTACCCATATAATGCAGTTATTATCGATAGAAGTATAATAAATATACTTATTACTTTTATTATTATCAATATAGCAGGCACTCTTAGCCATATTTTACTAGTATTATCGCTAGGACTGTAATAATTACACTTATTACTCAACAAATTATCAATATAACATCCATTATTACCCATATAATGCAGTTCTTATCGCTGGAGCTGTAATAATTATACTTATTACTCCCGATATTATCATTATAACATGCATTATTACGCATATAATGCAAATATTATCTCTAGAACTGTAATAATTATACTTATTAGTTATATTATTATCAATGTAACGTGCATTATTACCCATAACATGCAGTTATTATTGCTAGAACTGTAATAATTATACATATTACTTATATTATTAGCAATATAACGTGCATTGTTACCCATATTATGCAGTTATTATCGCTAGAACTGTAATAATTATACCTATTACTTATACTATTATCAATATAACATGCACTATTACCCATATAATGCAGTTATTATCGACAGAAGTATAATAAATATACTTATTACTTTTATTATTATCAATATAACAGGCACTCTTAGCCATATTTTACTAGTATTATCGCTAGGACTGTAATAATTATACTTATTACTCAAGATATTATCAATATAACATCCATTATTACCCATATAATGCAGTTCTTATCGCTGGAGCTGCAATAATTATACTTATTACTCCCTGTATTATCAATATAACATGCATTATTACGCATATAATGCAGTTATTATCGCTAGAACTGTAATAATTATACTTATTACTTATATTATAATCAATATAACATGCATTATTACCCATATAATGCAGTTATTATCGACAGAAGTATAATAAATATACTTATTACTTTTATTATTATCAATATAACAGGCACTCTTAGCCATATTTTACTACTATTATCGCTAGGACTGTAATAATTATACTTATTACTCAAGATATTATCAATATAACATCCATTATTACCCATATAGTGCAGTTCTTATCGCTGGAGCTGCAATAATTATACTTATTACTCCCTATATTATCAATATAACATGCATTATTACGCATATAATGCAGTTATTATCGCTAGAACTGTAATAATTATACTTATTACTTATATTATTATCAATATAACATGCATTATTACCCATATAATGCAGTTATTATCGACAGAAGTATAATAAATATACTTATTACTTTTATTATTATCAATATAACATGCATTATTACCCATATAATGCAGTTATTATCGCTAGAACTGTAATAATTATACTTATTACTTATATTATTAGCAATACAACGTGCATTGTTACCCATATTATGCAGTTATTATCGCTAGAACTGTAATAATTATACTTATTACTTATACTATTATCAATATAACATGCACTATTACCCATATAATGCAGTTATTATCGACAGAAGTATAATAAATATACTTATTACTTTTATTATTATCAATATAACAGGCACTCTTAGCCATATTTTACTAGTATTATCGCTAGGACTGTAATAATTATACTTATTACTCAAGATATTATCAATATAACATCCATTATTACCCATGTAATGCAGTTCTTATCGCTGGAGCTGCAATAATTATACTTATTACTCCCGATATTATCAATATAACATGCATTATTACGCATATAATGCAGTTATTATCGCTAGAACTGTAATAATTATACTTATTACTTATATTATTATCAATATAACATGCATTATTACCCATATAATGCAGTTATTATCGATAGAACTGTAATAATTATACTTATTACTCCCGATATTATCAATATAACATGCATTATTACCCACATAATGCAGTTATTATCGCTAGAACTGTAATAAATATACTTATTACTTTTATTATTATCAATATAACATGCATTATTACCCATATAATGCAGTTATTATCGCTAGAACTGTAATAATTATACTTATTACTTATATTATTAGCAATATAACGTGTATTGTTACCCATATTATGCAGTTATTATCGCTAGAACTGTAATAATTATACTTATTACTTATACTATTATCAATATAACATGCACTATTACCCATATAATGCAGTTATTATCGATAGAACTGTAATAATTATACTTATTACTCCCGATATTATCAATATAACATGCATTATTACCCACATAATGCAGTTATTATCGCTAGAACTGTAATAAATATACTTATTACTTTTATTATTATCAATATAACATGCATTATTACCCATATAATGCAGTTATTATCGCTAAAACTGTAATAATTATACTTATTACTCAAGATATTATCAATATAACATCCATTATTACCCATATAATGCAGTTCTTATCGCTGGAGCTGTAATAATTATACTTATTACTCCCGATATTATCATTATAACATGCATTATTACGCATATAATGCAAATATTATCTCTAGAACTGTAATAATTATACTTATTAGTTATATTATTATCAATGTAACGTGCATTATTACCCATAACATGCAGTTATTATGGCTAGAACTGTAATAATTATATTTATTACTTATATTATTAGCAATATAACGTGCATTGTTACCAATATTATGCAGTTATTATCGCTAGAACTGTAATAATTATACTTATTACTTATACTATTATCAATATAACATGCACTATTACCCATATAATGCAGTTATTATCGACAGAAGTATAATAAATATACTTATTACTTTTATTATTATCAATATAACAGGCACTCTTAGCCATATTTTACTAGTATTATCGCTAGGACTGTAATAATTATACTTATTACTCAAGATATTATCAATATAACATCCATTATTACCCATATAATGCAGTTCTTATCGCTTGAGCTGCAATAATTATACTTATTACTCCCTATATTATCAATATAACATGCATTATTACGCATATAATGCAGTTATTATCGCTAGAATTGTAATAATTATACTTATTACTTACATTATTATCAATATAACATGCATTATTACCCATATAATGCAGTTATTATCGACAGAAGTATAATAAATATACTTATTACTTTTATTATTATCAATATAACATGCATTATTACCCATATAATGCAGTTATTATCGCTAGAACTGTAATAATTATACTTATTACTTATATTATTAGCAATACAACGTGCATTGTTACCCATATTATGCAGTTATTATCGCTAGAACTGTTATAATTATACTTATTACTTATACTATTATCAATATAACATGCACTATTACCCATATAATGCAGTTATTATCGATAGAAGTATAATAAATATACTTATTACTTTTTTTATTATCAATATAGCAGGCACTCTTAGCCATATTTTACTAGTATTATCGCTAGGACTGTAATAATTATACTTATTACTCAAGATATTATCAATATAACATCCATTATTACCCATATAATGCAGTTCTTATCGCTGGAGCTGCAATAATTATACTTATTGCTCCCTATATTATCAATATAACATGCATTATTACGCATATAATGCAGTTATTATCGCTAGAACTGTAATAATTATACCTATTACTTATATTATCAATATAACATGCATTATTACCCATATAATGCAGTTATTATCGACAGAAGTAGAATAAATATACTTATTACTTTTATTATATCAATACAACATGCATTATTACCCATATAATGCAGTTATTATCGCTAGAACTCTAATAATTATACTTATTACTTATATTATTAGCAATATAACGTGCATTGTTACCCATATTATGCAGTTATTATCGCTAGAACTGTAATAATTATACTTACTACTCCCAATATTATCAATATAACATGCATTATTACCCACATAATGCAGTTATTATCGCTAGAACTGTAATAAATATACTTATTACTTTTATTATTATCAATATAACATGCATTATTACCCATATAATGCAGTTATTATCGCTAGAACTGTAATAATTATACTTATTACTTATATTATTAGCAATATAACGTGTATTGTTACCCATATTATGCAGTTATTATCGCTAGAACTGTAATAATTATACTTATTACTTATACTATTATCAATATAACATGCACTATTACCCATATAATGCAGTTATTATCGACAGAAGTATAATAAATATACTTATTACTTTTATTATTATCAATATAACAGGCACTCTTAGCCATATTTTACTAGTATTATCGCTAGGACTGTAATAATTATACTTATTACTTATATTATTATCAATATAACATGCATTATTACCCATATAGTGCAGTTATTATCGACAGAAGTATAATAAATATACTTATTACTTTTATTATTATCAATATAACAGGCACTCTTAGCCATATTTTGCTAGTATTATCGCTAGGACTGTAATAATTATACTTATTACTCAAGATATTATCAATATAACATCCATTATTACCCATATAATGCAGTTCTTATCGCTGGAGCTGCAATAATTATACTTATTACTCCCTATATTATCAATATAACATGCATTATTACGCATATAATGCAGTTATTATCGCTAGAACTGTAATAATAATACTTATTACTTATATTATTATCAATATAACATGCATTATTACCCATATAATGCAGTTATTATCGCTAGAACTGTAATAATTATACATATTACTTATATTATTAGCAATATAACGTGCATTGTTACCCATATTATGCAGTTATTATCGCTAGAACTGTAATAATTATACTTATTACTTATACTATTATCAATATAACATGCATTATTACCCATATAATGCAGTTATTATCGACAGAAGTATAATAAATATACTTATTACTTTTATTATTATCAATATAACAGGCACTCTTAGCCATATTTTACTAGTATTATCGCTAGGACTGTAATAATTATACTTATTACTCAAGATATTATCAATATAACATCCATTATTACCCATATCATGCAGTTCTTATCGCTGGAGCTGCAATAATTATACTTATTACTCCCGATATTATCAATATAACATGCATTATTACGCATATAATGCAGTTATTATCGCTAGAACTGTAATAATTATACTTATTACTTATATTATTATCAATATAACATGCATTATTACCCATATAATGCAGTTATAATCGACAGAAGTATAATAAATATACTTATTACTTTTATTATTATCAATATAACATGCATTATTACCCATATAATGCAGTTATTATCGCTAGAACTGTAATAATTATACTTATTACTTATATTATTAGCAATACATCGTGCATTGTTACCCATATTATGCAGTTATTATCGCTAGAACTGTAATAATTATACTTATTACTTATACTATTATCAATATAACATGCACTATTACCCATATAATGCAGTTACTATCGACAGAAGTATAATAAATATACTTATTACTTTTATTATTATCAATATAACAGGCACTCTTAGCCATATTTTACTAGTATTATCGCTAGGACTGTAATAATTATACTTATTACTCAAGATATTATCAATATAACATCCATTATTACCCATATAATGCAGTTCTTATCGCTGGAGCTGCAATATTTATACTTATTACTCCCGATATTATCAATATAACATGCATTATTACGCATATAATGCAGTTATTATCGCTAGAACTGTAATAATTATACTTATTACTTATATTATTAGCAATATAACGTGCATTGTCACCAATATTATGCAGTTATTATCGCTAGAACTGTAATAATTATACTTATTACTTATACTATTATCAATATAACATGTACTATTACCCATATAATGCAGTTATTATCGACAGAAGTATAATAAATATACTTATTACTTTTATTATTATCAATATAACAGGCACTCTTAGCCATATTTTACTAGTATTATCGCTAGGACTGTAATAATTATACTTATTACTCAAGATATTATCAATATAACATCCATTATTACCCATATAATGCAGTTCTTATCGCTGGAGCTGCAATAATTATACTTATTACTCCCTATATTATCAATATAACATGCATTATTACGCATATAATGCAGTTATTATCGCTAGAACTGTAATAATTATACTTATTACTTATATTATTATCAATATAACATGCATTATTACCCATATAGTGCAGTTATTATCGACAGAAGTATAATAAATATACTTATTACTTTTATTATTATCAATATAACAGGCACTCTTAGCCATATTTTGCTAGTATTATCGCTAGGACTGTAATAATTATACTTATTACTCAAGATATTATCAATATAACATCCATTATTACCCATATAATGCAGTTCTTATCGCTGGAGCTGCAATAATTATACTTATTACTCCCTATATTATCAATATAACATGCATTATTACGCATATAATGCAGTTATTATCGCTAGAACTGTAATAATAATACTTATTACTTATATTATTATCAATATAACATGCATTATTACCCATATAATGCAGTTATTATCGCTAGAACTGTAATAATTATACTTATTACTTATATTATTAGCAATATAACGTGCATTATTACCCATATAATGCAGTTATTATCGCTAGAACTGTAATAATTATACTTATTACTCAAGATATTATCAATATAACATCCATTATTACCCACATAATGCAGTTCTTATCGCTGGAGCTGCAATAATTATACTTATTGCTCCCTATATTATCAATATAACATGCATTATTACGCATATAATGCAGTTATTATCGCTAGAACTGTAATAATTATACCTATTACTTATATTATCAATATAACATGCATTATTACCCATATAATGCAGTTATTATCGACAGAAGTATAATAAATATACTTATTACTTTTATTATTATCAATACAACATGCATTATTACGCATATAATGCAGTTATTATCGCTAGAACTGTAATAATTATACTTATTACTTATACTATTATCAATATAACATGCACTATTACCCATATGATGCAGTTATTATCGACAGAAGTATAATAAATATACTTATTACTTTTATTATTATCAATATAACAGGCACTCTTAGCCATGTTTTACTAGTATTATCGCTGGGACTGTAATAATTATACTTATTACTCAAGATATTATCAATATAACATCCATTATTACCCATATAATGCAGTTCTTATCGCTGGAGCTGCAATAATTATACTTATTACTCCCTATATTATCAATATAACATGCATTATTACGCATATAATGCAGTTATTATCGCTAGAACTGTAATAATAATACTTATTACTTATATTATTATCAATATAACATGCATTATTACCCATATAATGCAGTTATTATCGCTAGAACTGTAATAATTATACTTATTACTTATATTATTAGCAATATAACGTGCATTATTACCCATATAATGCAGTTATTATCGCTAGAACTGTAATAATTATACTTATTACTCAAGATATTATCAATATAACATCCATTATTACCCATATAATGCAGTTCTTATCGCTGGAGCTGCAATAATTATACTTATTGCTCCCTATATTATCAATATAACATGCATTATTACGCATATAATGCAGTTATTATCGCTAGAACTGTAATAATTATACCTATTACTTATATTATCAATATAACATGCATTATTACCCATATAATGCAGTTATTATCGACAGAAGTATAATAAATATACTTATTACTTTTATTATTATCAATACAACATGCATTATTACGCATATAATGCAGTTATTATCGCTAGAACTGTAATAATTATACTTATTACTTATACTATTATCAATATAACATGCACTATTACCCATATAATGCAGTTATTATCGACAGAAGTATAATAAATATACTTATTACTTTTATTATTATCAATATAACAGGCACTCTTAGCCATATTTTACTAGTATTATCGCTAGGACTGTAATAATTATACTTATTACTCCCGATATTATCAATATAACATGCATTATTACCCATACAATGCAGTTATTATCGCTAGAACTGTAATAATTATACTTATTAGTTATATTATTATCAATGTAACGTGCATTATTACCCATAACATGCAGTTATTATTGCTAGAACTGTAATAATTATACTTATTACTTATATTATTAGCAATATAACGTGCATTGTTACCCATATTATGCAGTTATTATCGCTAGAACTGTAATAATTATACTTATTACTCCCAATATTATCAATATAACATGCATTATTACCCACATAATGCAGTTATTATCGCTAGAACTGTAATAAATATACTTATTACTTTTATTATTATCAATATAACATGCATTATTACCCATATAATGCAGTTATTATCGCTAGAACTGTAATAATTATACTTATTACTTATATTATTAGCAATATAACGTGTATTGTTACCCATATTATGCAGTTATTATCGCTAGAACTGTAATAATTACACTTATTACTTATACTATTATCAATATAACATGCACTATTACCCATATAATGCAGTTATTATCGACAGAAGTATAATAAATATACTTATTACTTTTATTATTATCAATATAACAGGCACTCTTAGCCATATTTTACTAGTATTATCGCTAGGACTGTAATAATTATACTTATTACTCAAGATGTTATCAATATAACATCCATTATTACACATATAATGCAGTTCTTATCGCTGGAGCTGCAATAATTATACTTATTACTCCCTATATTATCAATATAACATGCATTATTACGCATATAATGCAGTTATTATCGCTAGAACTGTAATAATAATACTTATTACTTATATTATTATCAATATAACATGCATTATTACCCATATAATGCAGTTATTATCGCTAGAACTGTAATAATTATACTTATTACTTATATTATTACCAATATAACGTGCATTATTACCCATATAATGCAGTTATTATCGCTAGAACTGTAATAATTATACTTATTACTCCCGATGTTATCAATATAACATCCATTATTACCCATATAATGCAGTTATTATCGCTAGAACTGTAATAATTATACTTATTACTCCCGATATTATCAATATAACATGCATTATTACCCATATAATGCAGTTATTATCGCTAGATCTGTAATAATTATACTTATTAGTTATATTATTATCAATGCAACGTGCATTATTACCCATAACATGCAGTTATTATTGCTAGAACTGTAATAATTATACTTATTACTTATATTATTAGCAATATAACGTGCATTGTTACCCATATTATGCAGTTATTATCGCTAGAACTGTAATAATTATACTTATTACTTATACTATTATCAATATAACATGCACTATTACCCATATAATGCAGTTATTATCGACAGAAGTATAATAAATATACTTATTACTTTTATTATTATCAATATAACAGGCACTCTTAGCCATATTTTACTAGTATTATCGCTAGGACTGTAATAATTATACTTATTACTCAAGATGTTATCAATATAACATCCATTATTACCCATATAATGCAGTTCTTATCGCTGGAGCTGCAATAATTATACTTATTACACCGGATATTATCAATATAACATGCATTATTACGCATATAATGCAGTTATTATCGCTAGAACTGTAATAATTATACTTATTACTTATATTATTATCAATATAACATGCACTATTACCCATATAATGCAGTTATTATCGATAGAAGTATAATAAATATACTTATTACTTTTATTATTATCAATATAGCAGGCACTCTTAGCCATATTTTACTAGTATTATCGCTAGGACTGTAATAATTATACTTATTACTCAAGATATTATCAATATAACATCCATTATTACCCATATAATGCAGTTCTTATCGCTGGAGCTGCAATAATTATACTTATTACTCCCTATATTATCAATATAACATATATTATTACGCATATAATGCAGTTATTATCGCTAGAACTGTAATAATTATACTTATTACTTATATTATTAGCAATATAACGTGCATTATTACCCATATAATGCAGTTATTATCGCTAGAACTGTAATAATTATACTTATTACTCCCGATGTTATCAATATAACATCCATTATTACCCATATAATGCAGTTATTATCGCTAGAACTGTAATAATTATACTTATTACTCCCGATATTATCAATATAACATGCATTATTACCCATATAATGCAGTTATTATCGCTAGAACTGTAATAATTATACTTATTTGTTATATTATTATCAATGTAACGTGCATTATTACCCATAACATGCAGTTATTATTGCTAGAACTGTAATAATTATACTTATTACTTATATTATTAGCAATATAACGTGCATTGTTACCCATATTATGCAGTTATTATCGCTAGAACTGTAATAATTATACTTATTACTTATACTATTATCAATATAACATGCACTATTACCCATATAATGCAGTTATTATCGACAGAAGTATAATAAATATACTTATTACTTTTATTATTATCAATATAACGTGCATTATTACCCATATAATGCAGTTATTATCGCTAGAACTGTAATAATTATACTTATTACTTATATTATTAGCAATATTACGTGCATTGTTACCCATATTATGCAGTTATTATCGCTAGAACTGTAATAATTATACTTATTACTTATACTATTATCAATATAACATGCACTATTACCCATATAATGCAGTTATTATCGACAGAAGTATAATAAATATACTTATTACTTTTATTATTATCAATATAACAGGCACTCTTAGCCATATTTTACTAGTATTATCGCTAGGACTGTAATAATTATACTTATTACTCAAGATGTTATCAATATAACATCCATTATTACCCATATAATGCAGTTCTTATCGCTGGAGCTGCAATAATTATACTTATTACTCCGGATATTATCAATATAACATGCATTATTACGCATATAATGCAGTTATTATCGCTAGAACTGTAATAATTATACTTATTACTTATATTATTATCAATATAACATGCACTATTACCCATATAATGCAGTTATTATCGATAGAAGTATAATAAATATACTTATTACTTTTATTATTATCAATATAGCAGGCACTCTTAGCCATATTTTACTAGTATTATCGCTAGGACTGTAATAATTACACTTATTACTCAACAAATTATCAATATAACATCCATTATTACCCATATAATGCAGTTCTTATCGCTGGAGCTGTAATAATTATAATTATTACTCCCGATATTATCATTATAACATGCATTATTACCCATATAATGCAGTTATTATCGCTAGAACTGTAATAATTATACTTATTACTTATACTATTATCAATATAACATGCACTATTACCCATATAATGCAGTTATTATCGACAGAAGTATAATAAATATACTTATTACTTTTATTATTATCAATATAACGTGCATTATTACCCATATAATGCAGTTATTATCGCTAGAACTGTAATAATTATACTTATTACTTATATTATTAGCAATATAACGTGCATTGTTACCCATATTATGCAGTTATTATCGCTAGAACTGTAATAATTATACTTATTACTTATACTATTATCAATATAACATGCACTATTACCCATATAATGCAGTTATTATCGACAGAAGTATAATAAATATACTTATTACTTTTATTATTATCAATATAACAGGCACTCTTAGCCATATTTTACTAGTATTATCGCTAGGACTGTAATAATTATACTTATTACTCAAGATGTTATCAATATAACATCCATTATTACCCATATAATGCAGTTCTTATCGCTGGAGCTGCAATAATTATACTTATTACACCGGATATTATCAATATAACATGCATTATTACGCATATAATGCAGTTATTATCGCTAGAACTGTAATAATTATACTTATTACTTATATTATTATCAATATAACATGCACTATTACCCATATAATGCAGTTATTATCGATAGAAGTATAATAAATATACTTATTACTTTTATTATTATCAATATAGCAGGCACTCTTAGCCATATTTTACTAGTATTATCGCTAGGACTGTAATAATTATACTTATTACTCAAGATATTATCAATATAACATCCATTATTACCCATATAATGCAGTTCTTATCGCTGGAGCTGCAATAATTATACTTATTACTCCCTATATTATCAATATAACATGCATTATTACGCATATAATGCAGTTATTATCGCTAGAACTGTAATAATTATACTTATTTCTTATATTATTAGCAAAATAACGTGCATTATTACCCATATAATGCAGTTATTATCGCTAGAACTGTAATAATTATACTTATTACTCCCGATGTTATCAATATAACATCCATTATTACCCATATAATGCAGTTATTATCGCTAGAACTGTAATAATTATACTTATTACTCCCGATATTATCAATATAACATGCATTATTACCCATATAATGCTGTTATTATCGCTAGAACTGTAATAATTATACTTATTTGTTATATTATTATCAATGTAACGTGCATTATTACCCATAACATGCAGTTATTATTGCTAGAACTGTAATAATTATACTTATTACTTATATTATTAGCAATATAACGTGCATTGTTACCCATATTATGCAGTTATTATCGCTAGAACTGTAATAATTATACTTATTACTTATACTATTATCAATATAACATGCACTATTACCCATATAATGCAGTTATTATCGACAGAAGTATAATAAATATACATATTACTTTTATTATTATCAATATAACGTGCATTATTACCCATATAATGCAGTTATTATCGCTAGAACTGTAATAATTATACTTATTACTTATATTATTAGCAATATAACGTGCATTGTTACCCATATTATGCAGTTATTATCGCTAGAACTGTAATAATTATACTTATTACTTATACTATTATCAATATAACATGCACTATTACCCATATAATGCAGTTATTATCGACAGAAGTATAATAAATATACTTATTACTTTTATTATTATCAATATAACAGGCACTCTTAGCCATATTTTACTAGTATTATCGCTAGGACTGTAATAATTATACTTATTACTCAAGATGTTATCAATATAACATCCATTATTACCCATATAATGCAGTTCTTATCGCTGGAGCTGCAATAATTATACTTATTACTCCGGATATTATCAATATAACATGCATTATTACGCATATAATGCAGTTATTATCGCTAGAACTGTAATAATTATACTTATTACTTATATTATTATCAATATAACATGCACTATTACCCATATAATGCAGTTATTATCGATAGAAGTATAATAAATATACTTATTACTTTTATTATTATCAATATAGCAGGCACTCTTAGCCATATTTTACCAGTATTATCGCTAGGACTGTAATAATTATACTTATTACTCAAGATATTATCAATATAACATCCATTATTACCCATATAATGCAGTTCTTATCGCTGGAGCTGCAATAATTATACTTATTACTCCCTATATTATCAATATAACATGCATTATTACGCATATAATGCAGTTATTTTCGCTAGAACTGTAATAATTATACTTATTTCTTATATTATTAGCAAAATAACGTGCATTATTACCCATATAATGCAGTTATTATCGCTAGAACTGTAATAATTATACTTATTACTCCCGATGTTATCAATATAACATCCATTATTACCCATATAATGCAGTTATTATCGCTAGAACTGTAATAATTATACTTATTACTCCCGATATTATCAATATAACATGCATTATTACCCATATAATGCTGTTATTATCGCTAGAACTGTAATAATTATACTTATTTGTTATATTATTATCAATGTAACGTGCATTATTACCCATAACATGCAGTTATTATTGCTAGAACTGTAATAATTATACTTATTACTTATATTATTAGCAATATAACGTGCATTGTTATCCATATTATGCAGTTATTATCGCTAGAACTGTAATAATTATACTTATTACTTATACTATTATCAATATAACATGCACTATTACCCATATAATGCAGTTATTATCGACAGAAGTATAATAAATATACTTATTACTTTTATTATTATCAATATAACGTGCATTATTACCCATATAATGCAGTTATTATCGCTAGAACTGTAATAATTATACTTATTACTTATATTATTAGCAATATAACGTGCATTGTTACCCATATTATGCAGTTATTATCGCTAGAACTGTAATAATTATACTTATTACTTATACTATTATCAGTATAACATGCACTATTACCCATATAATGCAGTTATTATCGACAGAAGTATAATAAATATACTTATTACTTTTATTATTATCAATATAACAGGCACTCTTAGCCATATTTTACTAGTATTATCGCTAGGACTGTAATAATTATACTTATTACTCAAGATGTTATCAATATAACATCCATTATTACCCATATAATGCAGTTCTTATCGCTGGAGCTGCAATAATTATACTTATTACTCCGGATATTATCAATATAACATGCATTATTACGCATATAATGCAGTTATTATCGCTAGAACTGTAATAATTATACTTATTACTTATATTATTATCAATATAACATGCACTATTACCCATATAATGCAGTTATTATCGATAGAAGTATAATAAATATACTTATTACTTTTATTATTATCAATATAGCAGGCACTCTTAGCCATATTTTACTAGTATTATCGCTAGGACTGTAATAATTACACTTATTACTCAACAAATTATCAATATAACATCCATTATTACCCATATAATGCAGTTCTTATCGCTGGAGCTGTAATAATTATACTTATTACTCCCGATATTATCATTATAACATGCATTATTACGCATATAATGCAAATATTATCTCTAGAACTGTAATAATTATACTTATTAGTTATATTATTATCAATGTAACGTGCATTATTACCCATAACATGCAGTTATTATTGCTAGAACTGTAATAATTATACTTATTACTTATATTATTAGCAATATAACGTGCATTGTTACCCATATTATGCAGTTATTATCGCTAGAACTGTAATAATTATACTTATTACTTATACTATTATCAATATAACATGCACTATTACCCATATAATGCAGTTATTATCGACAGAAGTATAATAAATATACTTATTACTTCTATTATTATCAATATAACAGGCACTCTTAGCCATATTTTACTAGTATTATCGCTAGGACTGTAATAATTATACTTATTACTCAAGATATTATCAATATAACATCCATTATTACCCATATAATGCAGTTCTTATCGCTGGAGCTGCAATAATTATACTTATTACTCCCTATGTTATCAATATAACATGCATTATTACGCTTATAATGCAGTTATTATCGCTAGAACTGTAATAATTATACTTATTACTTATATTATTATCAATATAACATGCATTATTACCCATATAGTGCAGTTAGTATCGACAGAAGTATAATAAATAAACTTATTACTTTTATTATTATCAATATAACATGCATTATTACCCATATAATGCAGTTATTATCGCTAGAACTGTAATAATTATACTTATTACTTATATTATTAGCAATACAACGTGCATTGTTACCCATATTATGCAGTTATTATCGCTAGAACTGTAATAATTATACTTATTACTTATACTATTATCAATATAACATGCACTATTACCCATATAATGCAGTTATTATCGACAGAAGTATAATAAATATACTTATTACTTTCATTATTATCAATATAACAGGCACTCTTAGCCATATTTTACTAGTATTATCGCTAGGACTGTAATAATTATACTTATTACTCAAGATATTATCAATATAACATCCATTATTACCCATATAATGCAGTTCTTATCGCTGGAGCTGCAATAATTATACTTATTACTCCCGATATTATCAATATAACATGCATTATTACGCATATAATGCAGTTATTATCGCTTGAACTGTAATAATTATACTTATTACTTATATTATTATCAATATAACATGCATTATTACCCATATAATGCAGTTATTATCGATAGAACTGTAATAATTATACTTATTACTCCCAATATTATCAATATAACATGCATTATTACCCACATAATGCAGTTATTATCGCTAGAACTGTAATAAATATACTTATTACTTTTATTATTATCAATATAACATGCATTATTACCCATATAATGCAGTTATTATCGCTAGAACTGTAATAATTATACTTATTACTTATATTATTAGCAATATAACGTGTATTGTTACCCATATTATGCAGTTATTATCGCTAGAACTGTAATAATTATACTTATTACTTATACTATTATCAATATAACATGCACTATTACCCATATAATGCAGTTATTATCGACAGAAGTATAATAAATATACTTATTACTTTTATTATTATCAATATAACAGGCACTCTTAGCCATATTTTACTAGTATTATCGCTAGGACTGTAATAATTATACTTATTACTCAAGATATTATCAATATAACATCCATTATTACCCATATAATGCAGTTCTTATCGCTGGAGCTGCAATAATTATACTTATTACTCCCTATATTATCAATATAACATGCATTATTACGCATATAATGCAGTTATTATCGCTAGAACTGTAATAATAATACTTATTACTTATATTATTATCAATATAACATGCATTATTACCCATATAATGCAGTTATTATCGCTAGAACTGTAATAATTATACTTATTACTTATATTATTAGCAATATAACGTGCATTATTACCCATATAATGCAGTTATTATCGCTAGAACTGTAATAATTATACTTATTACTCCCGATGTTATCAATATAACATCCATTATTACCCATATAATGCAGTTATTATCGCTAGAACTGTAATAATTATACTTATTACTCCCGATATTATCAATATAACATGCATTATTACCCATATAATGCAGTTATTATCGCTAGAACTGTAATAATTATACTTATTAGTTATATTATTATCAATGTAACGTGCATTATTACCCATAACATGCAGTTATTATTGCTAGAACTGTAATAATTATACTTATTACTTATATTATTAGCAATATAACGTGCATTGTTACCCATATTATGCAGTTATTATCGCTAGAACTGTAATAATTATACTTATTACTTATACTATTATCAATATAACATGCACTATTACCCATATAATGCAGTTATTATGGACAGAAGTATAATAAATATACTTATTACTTTTATTATTATCAATATAACATGCATTATTACCCATATAATGCAGTTATTATCGCTAGAACTGTAATAATTATACTTATTACTTATATTATTAGCAATATAACGTGTATTGTTACCCATATTATGCAGTTATTATCGCTAGAACTGTAATAATTATACTTATTACCTATACTATTATCAATATAACATGCACTATTACCCATATAATGCAGTTATTATCGACAGAAGTATAATAAATATACTTATTACTTTTATTATTATCAATATAACAGGCACTCTTAGCCATATTTTACTAGTATTATCGCTAGGACTGTAATAATTATACGTATTACTCAAGATATTATCAATATAACATCCATTATTACCCATATAATGCAGTTCTTATCGCTGGAGCTGCAATAATTATACTTATTACTCCCTATATTATCAATATAACATGCATTATTACGCATATAATGCAGTTATTATCGCTAGAACTGTAATAATTATACTTATTACTTATATTATTATCAATATAACATGCATTATTACCCATATAGTGCAGTTATTATCGACAGAAGTATAATAAATATACTTATTACTTTTATTATTATCAATATAACAGGCACTCTTAGCCATATTCTACTAGTATTATCGCTAGGACTGTAATAATTATACTTATTACTCAAGATATTATCAATATAACATCCATTATTACCCATATAATGCAGTTCTTATCGCTGGAGCTGCAATAATTATACTTATTACTCCCTATATTATCAATATAACATGCATTATTACGCATATAATGCAGTTATTATCGCTAGAACTGTAATAATTATACTTATTACTTATATTATTATCAATATAACATGCATTATTACCCATATAGTGCAGTTATTATCGACAGAAGTATAATAAATATACTTATTACTTTTATTATTATCAATATAACATGCATTATTACCCATATAATGCAGTTATTATCGCTAGAACTGTAATAATTATACTTATTACTCCCGATGTTATCAATATAACATCCATTATTACCCATATAATGCAGTTATTATCGCTAGAACTGTAATTATTATACTTATTACTCCCGATATTATCAATATAACATGCATTATTACCCATATAATGCAGTTATTATCGCTAGAACTGTAATAATTATACTTATTACTTATATTATTAGCAATATAACGTGTATTGTTACCCATATTATGCAGTTATTATCGCTAGAACTGTAATAATTATACTTACTACTTATACTATTATCAATATAACATGCACTATTACCCATATAATGCAGTTATTATCGACAGAAGTATAATAAATATACTTATACTTTTATTATTATCAATATAACATGCATTATTACCCATATAATGCAGTTATTATCGCTAGAACTGTAATAATTATACTTACTACTTATATTATTAGCAATACAACGTGCATTGTTACCCATATTATGCAGTTATTATCGCTAGAACTGTAATAATTATACTTATTACTTATACTATTATCAATATAACATGCACTATTACCCATATAATGCAGTTATTATGGACAGAAGTATAATAAATAAACTTATTACTTTTATTATTATCAATATGACATGCATTATTACCCATATAATGCAGTTATTATCGCTAGAACTGTAATAATTATACTTATTACTTATATTATTAGCAATATAACGTGTATTGTTACCCATATTATGCAGTTATTATCGCTAGAACTGTAATAATTATACTTATTACTTATACTATTATCAATATAACATGCACTATTACCCATATAATGCAGTTATTATCGACAGAAGTATAATAAATATACTTATTACTTTTATTATTATCAATATAACAGGCACTCTTAGCCATATTTTACTAGTATTATCGCTAGGACTGTAATAATTATACTTATTACTCCAGATATTATCAATATAACATCCATTATTACCCATATAATGCAGTTATTATCGCTGGAGCTGCAATAATTATACTTATTACTCCCTATATTATCAATATAACATGCATTATTACGCATATAATGCAGTTATTATCGCTAGAACTGTAATAATAATACTTATTACTTATATTATTATCAATATAACATGCATTATTACCCATATAATGCAGTTATTATCGCTAGAACTGTAATAATTATACTTATTACTTATATTATTAGCAATATAACGTGCATTATTACCCATATAATGCAGTTATTATCGCTAGAACTGTAATAATTATACTTATTACTTATATTATTAGCAATATAACGTGTATTGTTACCCATATTATGCAGTTATTATCGCTAGAACTGTAATAATTATACTTATTACTTATACTATTATCAATATAACATGCACTATTACCCATATAATGCAGTTATTATCGACAGAAGTATAATAAATATACTTATTACTTTTATTATTATCAATATAACAGGCACTCTTAGCCATATTTTACTAGTATTATCGCTAGGACTGTAATAATTATACTTATTACTCCAGATATTATCAATATAACATCCATTATTACCCATATAATGCAGTTATTATCGCTGGAGCTGCAATAATTATACTTATTACTCCCTATATTATCAATATAACATGCATTATTACGCATATAATGCAGTTATTATCGCTAGAACTGTAATAATAATACTTATTACTTATATTATTATCAATATAACATGCATTATTACCCATATAATGCAGTTATTATCGCTAGAACTGTAATAATTATACTTATTACTTATATTATTAGCAATATAACGTGCATTATTACCCATATAATGCAGTTATTATCGCTAGAACTGTAATAATTATACTTATTACTCCCGATATTATCAATATAACATGCATTATTACCCATATAATGCAGTTATTATCGCTAGAACTGTAATAATTATACTTATTAGTTATATTATTATCAATGTAACGTGCATTATTACCCATAACATGCAGTTATTATTGCTAGAACTGTAATAATTATACTTATTACTTATATTATTAGCAATATAACGTGCATTGTTACCCATATTATGCAGTTATTATCGCTAGAACTGTAATAATTATACTTATTACTTATACTATTATCAATATAACAGGCACTCTTAGCCATATTTTACTAGTATTATCGCTAGGACTGTAATAATTATACTTATTACTCAAGATATTATCAATATAACATTGATTATTACCCATATAATGCAGTTCTTATCGCTGGAGCAGCAATAATTATACTTATTACTCCCGATGTTATCAATATAACATCCATTATTACCCATATAATGCAGTTATTATCGCTAGAACTGTAATTATTATACTTATTACTCCCGATATTATCAATATAACATGCATTATTACCCATATAATGCAGTTATTATCGCTAGAACTGTAATAATTATACTTATTAGTTATATTATTATCAATGTAACGTGCATTATTACCCATAACATGCAGTTATTAATGCTAGAACTGTAATAATTATACTTATTACTTATATTATTAGCAATATAACGTGCATTGTTACCCATATTATGCAGTTATTATCGCTAGAACTGTAATAATTATACTTATTACTTATACTATTATCAATACAACATGCACTATTACCCATATAATGCAGTTATTATCGACAGAAGTATAATAAATATACTTATTACTTTTATTATTATCAATATAGCGTGCATTATTACCCATATAATGCAGTTATTATCGCTAGAACTGTAATAATTATACTTATTGCTTATATTATTAGCAATATAACGTGCATTGTTACCCATATTATGCAGTTATTATCGCTAGAACTGTAATAATTATACTTATTACTTATACTATTATCAATATAACATGCACTATTACCCATATAATGCAGTTATTATCGACAGAAGTATAATAAATATACTTATTACTTTTATTATTATCAATATAACAGGCACTCTTAGCCATATTTTACTAGTATTATCGCTAGGACTGTAATAATTATACTTATTACTCAAGATATTATCAATATAACATCCATTATTACCCATATAATGCAGTTCTTATCGCTGGAGCTGCAATAATTATACTTATTACTCCCTATATTATCAATATAACATGCATTATTACGCATATAATGCAGTTATTATCGCTAGAACTGTAATAATTATACTTATTACTTATATTATTATCAATATAACATGCATTATTACCCATATAGTGCAGTTATTATCGACAGAAGTATAATAAATATACTTATTACTTTTATTATTATCCATATAACAGGCACTCTTAGCCATATTTTACTAGTATTATCGCTAGGACTGTAATAATTATACTTATTACTCAAGATATTATCAATATAACATCCATTATTACCCATATAATGCAGTTCTTATCGCTGGAGCTGCAATAATTATACTTATTACTCCCTATATTATCAATATAACATGCATTATTACGCATATAATGCAGTTATTATCGCTAGAACTGTAATAATTATACTTATTACTTATATTATTATCAATATAACATGCATTATTACCCATATAGTGCAGTTATTATCGACAGAAGTATAATAAATATACTTATTACTTTTATTATTATCAATATAACATGCATTATTACCCATATAATGCAGTTATTATCGCTAGAACTGTAATAATTATACTTATTACTTATATTATTAGCAATACAACGTGCATTGTTACCCATATATGCAGTTATTATCGCTAGAACTGTAATAATTATACTTATTACTTATACTATTATCAATATAACATGCACTATTACCCATATAATGCAGTTATTATCGACAGAAGTATAATAAATATACTTATTACTTTCATTATTATCAATATAACAGGCACTCTTAGCCATATTTTACTAGTATTATCGCTAGGACTGTAATAATTATACTTATTACTCAAGATATTATCAATATAACATCCATTATTACCCATATAATGCAGTTCTTATCGCTGGAGCTGCAATAATTATACTTATTACTCCCGATATTATCAATATAACATGCATTATTACGCATATAATGCAGTTATTATCGCTTGAACTGTAATAATTATACTTATTACTTATATTATTATCAATATAACATGCATTATTACCCATATAATGCAGTTATTATCGATAGAACTGTAATAATTATACTTATTACTCCCAATATTATCAATATAACATGCATTATTACCCACATAATGCAGTTATTATCGCTAGAACTGTAATAAATATACTTATTACTTTTATTATTATCAATATAACATGCATTATTACCCATATAATGCAGTTATTATCGCTAGAACTGTAATAATTATACTTATTACTTATATTATTAGCAATATAACGTGCATTGTTACCCATATTATGCAGTTATTATCGCTAGAACTGTAATAATTATACTTATTGCTTATACTATTATCAATATAACATGCACTATTACCCATATAATGCAGTTATTATCGACAGAAGTATAATAAATATACTTATTACTTTCATTATTATCAATATAACAGGCACTCTTAGCCATATTTTACTAGTATTATCGCTAGGACTGTAATAATTATACTTATTACTCAAGATATTATCAATATAACATCCATTATTACCCATATAATGCAGTTCTTATCGCTGGAGCTGCAATAATTATACTTATTACTCCCTATATTATCAATATAACATGCATTATTACGCATATAATGCAGTTATTATCGCTAGAACTGTAATTATAATACTTATTACTTATATTATTAGCAATATAACGTGCATTATTACCCATATAATGCAGTTATTATCGCTAGAACTGTAATAATTATACTTATTACTCCCGATGTTATCAATATAACATCCATTATTACCCATATAATGCAGTTATTATCGCTAGAACTGTAATTATTATACTTATTACTCCCGATATTATCAATATAACATGCATTATTACCCATATAATGCAGTTATTATCGCTAGAACTGTAATAATTATACTTATTAGTTATATTATTATCAATGTAACGTGCATTATTACCCATAACATGCAGTTATTATTGCTAGAACTGTAATAATTATACTTATTACTTATATTATTAGCAATATAACGTGCATTGTTACCCATATTATGCAGTTATTATCGCTAGAACTGTAATAATTATACTTATTACTTATACTATTATCAATATAACATGCACTATTACCCATATAATGCAGTTATTATCGACAGAAGTATAATAAATATACTTATTACTTTTATTATTATCAATATAACAGGCACTCTTAGCCATATTTTACTAGTATTATCGCTAGGACTGTAATAATTATACTTATTACTCAAGATATTATCAATATAACATCCATTATTACCCATATAATGCAGTTCTTATCGCTGGAGCTGCAATAATTATACTTATTACTCCCGATATTATCAATATAACATGCATTATTACGCATATAATGCAGTTATTATCGCTTGAACTGTAATAATTATACTTATTACTTATATTATTATCAATATAACATGCATTATTACCCATATAATGCAGTTATTATCGATAGAACTGTAATAATTATACTTATTACTCCCAATATTATCAATATAACATGCATTATTACCCACATAATGCAGTTATTATCGCTAGAACTGTAATAAATATACTTATTACTTATATTATTATCAATATAACATGCATTATTACCCATATAATGCAGTTATTATCGATAGAACTGTAATAATTATACTTATTACTCCCAATATTATCAATATAACATGCATTATTACCCACATAATGCAGTTATTATCGCTAGAACTGTAATAAATATACTTATTACTTTTATTATTATCAATATAACATGCATTATTACCCATATAATGCAGTTATTATCGCTAGAACTGTAATAATTATACTTATTACTTATATTATTAGCAATATAACGTGTATTGTTACCCATATTATGCAGTTATTATCGCTAGAACTGTAATAATTATACTTATTACTTATACTATTATCAATATAACATGCACTATTACCCATATAATGCAGTTATTATGGACAGAAGTATAATAAATAAACTTATTACTTTTATTATTATCAATATAACATGCATTATTACCCATATAATGCAGTTATTATCGCTAGAACTGTAATAATTATACTTATTACTTATATTATTAGCAATATAACGTGTATTGTTACCCATATTATGCAGTTATTGTCGCTAGAACTGTAATAATTATACTTATTACTTATACTATTATCAATATAACATGCACTATTACCCATATAATGCAGTTATTATCGACAGAAGTATAATAAATATACTTATTACTTTTATTATTATCAATATAACAGGCACTCTTAGCCATATTTTACTAGTATTATCGCTAGGACTGTAATAATTATACTTATTACTCCAGATATTATCAATATAACATCCATTATTACCCATATAATGCAGTTATTATCGCTGGAGCTGCAGTAATTATACTTATTACTCCCTATATTATCAATATAACATGCATTATTACGCATATAATGCAGTTATTATCGCTAGAACTGTAATAATAATACTTATTACTTATATTATTATCAATATAACATGCATTATTACCCATATAATGCAGTTATTATCGCTAGAACTGTAATAATTATACTTATTACTTATATTATTAGCAATATAACGTGCATTATTACCCATATAATGCAGTTATTATCGCTAGAACTGTAATAATTATACTTATTACTCCCGATATTATCAATATAACATGCATTATTACCCATATAATGCAGTTATTATCGCTAGAACTGTAATAATTATACTTATTAGTTATATTATTATCAATGTAACGTGCATTATTACCCATAACATGCAGTTATTATTGCTAGAACTGTAATAATTATACTTATTACTTATATTATTAGCAATATAACGTGCATTGTTACCCATATTATGCAGTTATTATCGCTAGAACTGTAATAATTATACTTATTACTTATACTATTATCAATATAACAGGCACTCTTAGCCATATTTTACTAGTATTATCGCTAGGACTGTAATAATTATACTTATTACTCAAGATATTATCAATATAACATCCATTATTACCCATATAATGCAGTTCTTATCGCTGGAGCAGCAATAATTATACTTATTACTCCCGATGTTATCAATATAACATCCATTATTACCCATATAATGCAGTTATTATCGCTAGAACTGTAATTATTATACTTATTACTCCCGATATTATCAATATAACATGCATTATTACCCATATAATGCAGTTATTATCGCTAGAACTGTAATAATTATACTTATTAGTTATATTATTATCAATGTAACGTGCATTATTACCCATAACATGCAGTTATTAATGCTAGAACTGTAATAATTATACTTATTACTTATATTATTAGCAATATAACGTGCATTGTTACCCATATTATGCAGTTATTATCGCTAGAACTGTAATAATTATACTTATTACTTATACTATTATCAATACAACATGCACTATTACCCATATAATGCAGTTATTATCGACAGAAGTATAATAAATATACTTATTACTTTTATTATTATCAATATAGCGTGCATTATTACCCATATAATGCAGTTATTATCGCTAGAACTGTAATAATTATACTTATTGCTTATATTATTAGCAATATAACGTGCATTGTTACCCATATTATGCAGTTATTATCGCTAGAACTGTAATAATTATACTTATTACTTATACTATTATCAATATAACATGCACTATTACCCATATAATGCAGTTATTACCGACAGAAGTATAATAAATATACTTATTACTTTTATTATTATCAATATAACAGGCACTCTTAGCCATATTTTACTAGTATTATCGCTAGGACTGTAATAATTATACTTATTACTCAAGATATTATCAATATAACATCCATTATTACCCATATAATGCAGTTCTTATCGCTGGAGCTGCAATAATTATACTTATTACTCCCTATATTATCAATATAACATGCATTATTACGCATATAATGCAGTTATTATCGCTAGAACTGTAATAATTATACTTATTACTTATATTATTATCAATATAACATGCATTATTACCCATATAGTGCAGTTATTATCGACAGAAGTATAATAAATATACTTATTACTTTTATTATTATCAATATAACAGGCACTCTTAGCCATATTTTACTAGTATTATCGCTAGGACTGTAATAATTATACTTATTACTCAAGATATTATCAATATAACATCCATTATTACCCATATAATGCAGTTCTTATCGCTGGAGCTGCAATAATTATACTTATTACTCCCTATATTATCAATATAACATGCATTATTACGCATATAATGCAGTTATTATCGCTAGAACTGTAATAATTATACTTATTACTTATATTATTATCAATATAACATGCATTATTACCCATATAGTGCAGTTATTATCGACAGAAGTATAATAAATATACTTATTACTTTTATTATTATCAATATAACATGCATTATTACCCATATAATGCAGTTATTATCGCTAGAACTGTAATAATTATACTTATTACTTATATTATTAGCAATACAACGTGCATTGTTACCCATATTATGCAGTTATTATCGCTAGAACTGTAATAATTATACTTATTACTTATACTATTATCAATATAACATGCACTATTACCCATATAATGCAGTTATTATCGACAGAAGTATAATAAATATACTTATTACTTTCATTATTATCAATATAACAGGCACTCTTAGCCATATTTTACTAGTATTATCGCTAGGACTGTAATAATTATACTTATTACTCAAGATATTATCAATATAACATCCATTATTACCCATATAATGCAGTTCTTATCGCTGGAGCTGCAATAATTATACTTATTACTCCCGATATTATCAATATAACATGCATTATTACGCATATAATGCAGTTATTATCGCTTGAACTGTAATAATTATACTTATTACTTATATTATTATCAATATAACATGCATTATTACCCATATAATGCAGTTATTATCGATAGAACTGTAATAATTATACTTATTACTCCCAATATTATCAATATAACATGCATTATTACCCACATAATGCAGTTATTATCGCTAGAACTGTAATAAATATACTTATTACTTTTATTATTATCAATATAACATGCATTATTACCCATATAATGCAGTTATTATCGCTAGAACTGTAATAATTATACTTATTACTTATATTATTAGCAATACAACGTGCATTGTTACCCATATTATGCAGTTATTATCGCTAGAACTGTAATAATTATACTTATTACTTATACTATTATCAATATAACATGCACTATTACCCATATAATGCAGTTATTATCGACAGAAGTATAATAAATATACTTATTACTTTCATTATTATCAATATAACAGGCACTCTTAGCCATATTTTACTAGTATTATCGCTAGGACTGTAATAATTATACTTATTACTCAAGATATTATCAATATAACATCCATTATTACCCATATAATGCAGTTCTTATCGCTGGAGCTGCAATAATTATACTTATTACTCCCTATATTATCAATATAATATGCATTATTACCCATATAATGCAGTTATTATCGCTAGAACTGTAATAATTATACTTATTACTTATATTATTAACAATATAACGTGCATTATTACCCATATAATGCAGTTATTATCGCTAGAACTGTAATAATTATACTTATTACTCCCGATGTTATCAATATAACATCCATTATTACCCATATAATGCAGTTATTATCGCTAGAACTGTAATTATTATACTTATTACTCCCGATATTATCAATATAACATGCATTATTACCCATATAATGCAGTTATTATCGCTAGAACTGTAATAATTATACTTATTAGTTATATTATTATCAATGTAACGTGCATTATTACCCATAACATGCAGTTATTATTGCTAGAACTGTAATAATTATACTTATTACTTATATTATTAGCAATATAACGTGCATTGTTACCCATATTATGCAGTTATTATCGCTAGAACTGTAATAATTATACTTATTACTTATACTATTATCAATATAACATGCACTATTACCCATATAATGCAGTTATTATCGACAGAAGTATAATAAATATACTTATTACTTTTATTATTATCAATATAACAGGCACTCTTAGCCATATTTTACTAGTATTATCGCTGGGACTGTAATAATTATACTTATTACTCAAGATATTATCAATATAACATCCATTATTACCCATATAATGCAGTTCTTATCGCTGGAGCTGCAATAATTATACTTATTACTCCCTATATTATCAATATAACATGCATTATTACGCATATAATGCAGTTATTATCGCTAGAACTGTAATAATAATACTTATTACTTATATTATTATCAATATAACATGCATCATTACCCATACAATGCAGTTATTATCGCTAGAACTGTAATAATTATACTTATTACTTATATTATTAGCAATATAACGTGCATTATTACCCATATAATGCAGTTATTATCGCTAGAACTGTAATAATTATACTTATTACTCCCGATGTTATCAATATAACATCCATTATTACCCATATAATGCAGTTATTATCGCTAGAACTGTAATAATTATACTTATTACTCCCGATATTATCAATATAACATGCATTATTACCCATATAATGCAGTTATTATCGCTAGAACTGTAATAATTATACTTATTAGTTATATTATTATCAATGTAACGTGCATTATTACCCATAACATGCAGTTATTATTGCTAGAACTGTAATAATTATACTTATTACTTATATTATTAGCAATATAACGTGCATTGTTACCCATATTATGCAGTTATTATCGCTAGAACTGTAATAATTATACTTATTACTTATACTATTATCAATATAACATGCACTATTACCCATATAATGCAGTTATTATGGACAGAAGTATAATAAATATACTTATTACTTTTATTATTATCAATATAACATGCATTATTACCCATATAATGCAGTTATTATCGCTAGAACTGTAATAATTATACTTATTACTTATATTATTAGCAATATAACGTGTATTGTTACCCATATTATGCAGTTATTATCGCTAGAACTGTAATAATTATACTTATTACTTATACTATTATCAATATAACATGCACTATTACCCATATAATGCAGTTATTATCGACAGAAGTATAATAAATATACTTATTACTTTTATTATTATCAATATAACATGCATTATTACCCATATAATGCAGTTATTATCGCTAGAACTGTAATAATTATACTTATTACTTATATTATTAGCAATACAACGTGCATTGTTACCCATATTATGCAGTTATTATCGCTAGAACTGTAATAATTATACTTATTGCTTATACTATTATCAATATAACATGCACTATTACCCATATAATGCAGTTATTATCGACAGAAGTATAATAAATATACTTATTACTTTCATTATTATCAATATAACAGGCACTCTTAGCCATATTTTACTAGTATTATCGCTAGGACTGTAATAATTATACTTATTACTCAAGATATTATCAATATAACATCCATTATTACCCATATAATGCAGTTCTTATCGCTGGAGCTGCAATAATTATACTTATTACTCCCTATATTATCAATATAACATGCATTATTACCCATATAATGCAGTTATTATCGCTAGAACTGTAATAATTATACTTATTACTTATATTATTAGCAATATAACGTGCATTATTACCCATATAATGCAGTTATTATCGCTAGAACTGTAATAATTATACTTATTACTCCCGATGTTATCAATATAACATCCATTATTACCCATATAATGCAGTTATTATCGCTAGAACTGTAATTATTATACTTATTACTCCCGATATTATCAATATAACATGCATTATTACCCATATAATGCAGTTATTATCGCTAGAACTGTAATAATTATACTTATTAGTTATATTATTATCAATGTAACGTGCATTATTACCCATAACATGCAGTTATTATTGCTAGAACTGTAATAATTATACTTATTACTTATATTATTAGCAATATAACGTGCATTGTTACCCATATTATGCAGTTATTATCGCTAGAACTGTAATAATTATACTTATTACTTATACTATTATCAATATAACATGCACTATTACCCATATAATGCAGTTATTATCGACAGAAGTATAATAAATATACTTATTACTTTTATTATTATCAATATAACAGGCACTCTTAGCCATATTTTACTAGTATTATCGCTAGGACTGTAATAATTATACTTATTACTCAAGATATTATCAATATAACATCCATTATTACCCATATAATGCAGTTCTTATCGCTGGAGCTGCAATAATTATACTTATTACTCCCGATATTATCAATATAACATGCATTATTACGCATATAATGCAGTTATTATCGCTTGAACTGTAATAATTATACTTATTACTTATATTATTATCAATATAACATGCATTATTACCCATATAATGCAGTTATTATCGATAGAACTGTAATAATTATACTTATTACTCCCAATATTATCAATATAACATGCATTATTACCCACATAATGCAGTTATTATCGCTAGAACTGTAATAAATATACTTATTACTTTTATTATTATCAATATAACATGCATTATTACCCATATAATGCAGTTATTATCGCTAGAACTGTAATAATTATACTTATTACTTATATTATTAGCAATATAACGTGTATTGTTACCCATATTATGCAGTTATTATCGCTAAAACTGTAATAATTATACTTATTACTTATACTATTATCAATATAACATGCACTATTACCCATATAATGCAGTTATTATGGACAGAAGTATAATAAATAAACTTATTACTTTTATTATTATCAATATAACATGCATTATTACCCATATAATGCAGTTATTATCGCTAGAACTGTAATAATTATACTTATTACTTGTATTATTAGCAATATAACGTGTATTGTTACCCATATTATGCAGTTATTATCGCTAGAACTGTAATAATTATACTTATTACTTATACTATTATCAATATAACATGCACTATTACCCATATAATGCAGTTATTATCGACAGAAGTATAATAAATATACTTATTACTTTTATTATTATCAATATAACAGGCACTCTTAGCCATATTTTACTAGTATTATCGCTAGGACTGTAATAATTATACTTATTACTCCAGATATTATCAATATAACATCCATTATTACCCATATAATGCAGTTCTTATCGCTGGAGCAGCAATAATTATACTTATTACTCCCGATGTTATCAATATAACATCCATTATTACCCATATAATGCAGTTATTATCGCTAGAACTGTAATTATTATACTTATTACTCCCGATATTATCAATATAACATGCATTATTACCCATATAATGCAGTTATTATCGCTAGAACTGTAATAATTATACTTATTAGTTATATTATTATCAATGTAACGTGCATTATTACCCATAACATGCAGTTATTAATGCTAGAACTGTAATAATTATACTTATTACTTATATTATTAGCAATATAACGTGCATTGTTACCCATATTATGCAGTTATTATCGCTAGAACTGTAATAATTATACTTATTACTTATACTATTATCAATACAACATGCACTATTACCCATATAATGCAGTTATTATCGACAGAAGTATAATAAATATACTTATTACTTTTATTATTATCAATATAGCGTGCATTATTACCCATATAATGCAGTTATTATCGCTAGAACTGTAATAATTATACTTATTGCTTATATTATTAGCAATATAACGTGCATTGTTACCCATATTATGCAGTTATTATCGCTAGAACTGTAATAATTATACTTATTACTTATACTATTATCAATATAACATGCACTATTACCCATATAATGCAGTTATTACCGACAGAAGTATAATAAATATACTTATTACTTTTATTATTATCAATATAACAGGCACTCTTAGCCATATTTTACTAGTATTATCGCTAGGACTGTAATAATTATACTTATTACTCAAGATATTATCAATATAACATCCATTATTACCCATATAATGCAGTTCTTATCGCTGGAGCTGCAATAATTATACTTATTACTCCCTATATTATCAATATAACATGCATTATTACGCATATAATGCAGTTATTATCGCTAGAACTGTAATAATTATACTTATTACTTATATTATTATCAATATAACATGCATTATTACCCATATAGTGCAGTTATTATCGACAGAAGTATAATAAATATACTTATTACTTTTATTATTATCAATATAACAGGCACTCTTAGCCATATTTTACTAGTATTATCGCTAGGACTGTAATAATTATACTTATTACTCAAGATATTATCAATATAACATCCATTATAACCCATATAATGCAGTTCTTATCGCTGGAGCTGCAATAATTATACTTATTACTCCCGATATTATCAATATAACATGCATTATTACGCATATAATGCAGTTATTATCGCTTGAACTGTAATAATTATACTTATTACTTATATTATTATCAATATAACATGCATTATTACCCATATAATGCAGTTATTATCGATAGAACTGTAATAATTATACTTATTACTCCCAATATTATCAATATAACATGCATTATTACCCACATAATGCAGTTATTATCGCTAGAACTGTAATAAATATACTTATTACTTTTATTATTATCAATATAACATGCATTATTACCCATATAATGCAGTTATTATCGCTAGAACTGTAATAATTATACTTATTACTTATATTATTAGCAATATAACGTGTATTGTTACCCATATTATGCAGTTATTATCGCTAGAACTGTAATAATTATACTTATTACTTATACTATTATCAATATAACATGCACTATTACCCATATAATGCAGTTATTATGGACAGAAGTATAATAAATAAACTTATTACTTTTATTATTATCAATATAACATGCATTATTACCCATATAATGCAGTTATTATCGCTAGAACTGTAATAATTATACTTATTACTTATATTATTAGCAATATAACGTGTATTGTTACCCATATTATGCAGTTATTATCGCTAGAACTGTAATAATTATACTTATTACTTATACTATTATCAATATAACATGCACTATTACCCATATAATGCAGTTATTATCGACAGAAGTATAATAAATATACTTATTACTTTTATTATTATCAATATAACAGGCACTCTTAGCCATATTTTACTAGTATTATCGCTAGGACTGTAATAATTATACTTATTACTCCAGATATTATCAATATAACATCCATTATTACCCATATAATGCAGTTATTATCGCTGGAGCTGCAATAATTATACTTATTACTCCCTATATTATCAATATAACATGCATTATTACGCATATAATGCAGTTATTATCGCTAGAACTGTAATAATAATACTTATTACTTATATTATTATCAATATAACATGCATTATTACCCATATAATGCAGTTATTATCGCTAGAACTGTAATAATTATACTTATTACTTATATTATTAGCAATATAACGTGCATTATTACCCATATAATGCAGTTATTATCGCTAGAACTGTAATAATTATACTTATTACTCCCGATATTATCAATATAACATGCATTATTACCCATATAATGCAGTTATTATCGCTAGAACTGTAATAATTATACTTATTAGTTATATTATTATCAATGTAACGTGCATTATTACCCATAACATGCAGTTATTATTGCTAGAACTGTAATAATTATACTTATTACTTATATTATTAGCAATATAACGTGCATTGTTACCCATATTATGCAGTTATTATCGCTAGAACTGTAATAATTATACTTATTACTTATACTATTATCAATATAACAGGCACTCTTAGCCATATTTTACTAGTATTATCGCTAGGACTGTAATAATTATACTTATTACTCAAGATATTATCAATATAACATCCATTATTACCCATATAATGCAGTTCTTATCGCTGGAGCAGCAATAATTATACTTATTACTCCCGATGTTATCAATATAACATCCATTATTACCCATATAATGCAGTTATTATCGCTAGAACTGTAATTATTATACTTATTACTCCCGATATTATCAATATAACATGCATTATTACCCATATAATGCAGTTATTATCGCTAGAACTGTAATAATTATACTTATTAGTTATATTATTATCAATGTAACGTGCATTATTACCCATAACATGCAGTTATTAATGCTAGAACTGTAATAATTATACTTATTACTTATATTATTAGCAATATAACGTGCATTGTTACCCATATTATGCAGTTATTATCGCTAGAACTGTAATAATTATACTTATTACTTATACTATTATCAATACAACATGCACTATTACCCATATAATGCAGTTATTATCGACAGAAGTATAATAAATATACTTATTACTTTTATTATTATCAATATAGCGTGCATTATTACCCATATAATGCAGTTATTATCGCTAGAACTGTAATAATTATACTTATTGCTTATATTATTAGCAATATAACGTGCATTGTTACCCATATTATGCAGTTATTATCGCTAGAACTGTAATAATTATACTTATTACTTATACTATTATCAATATAACATGCACTATTACCCATATAATGCAGTTATTACCGACAGAAGTATAATAAATATACTTATTACTTTTATTATTATCAATATAACAGGCACTCTTAGCCATATTTTACTAGTATTATCGCTAGGACTGTAATAATTATACTTATTACTCAAGATATTATCAATATAACATCCATTATTACCCATATAATGCAGTTCTTATCGCTGGAGCTGCAATAATTATACTTATTACTCCCTATATTATCAATATAACATGCATTATTACGCATATAATGCAGTTATTATCGCTAGAACTGTAATAATTATACTTATTACTTATATTATTATCAATATAACATGCATTATTACCCATATAGTGCAGTTATTATCGACAGAAGTATAATAAATATACTTATTACTTTTATTATTATCAATATAACAGGCACTCTTGGCCATATTTTACTAGTATTATCGCTAGGACTGTAATAATTATACTTATTACTCAAGATATTATCAATATAACATCCATTATTACCCATATAATGCAGTTCTTATCGCTGGAGCTGCAATAATTATACTTATTACTCCCTATATTATCAATATAACATGCATTATTACGCATATAATGCAGTTATTATCGCTAGAACTGTAATAATTATACTTATTACTTATATTATTATCAATATAACATGCATTATTACCCATATAGTGCAGTTATTATCGACAGAAGTATAATAAATATACTTATTACTTTTATTATTATCAATATAACATGCATTATTACCCATATAATGCAGTTATTATCGCTAGAACTGTAATAATTATACTTATTACTTATATTATTAGCAATACAACGTGCATTGTTACCCATATTATGCAGTTATTATCGCTAGAACTGTAATAATTATACTTATTACTTATACTATTATCAATATAACATGCACTATTACCCATATAATGCAGTTATTATCGACAGAAGTATAATAAATATACTTATTACTTTCATTATTATCAATATAACAGGCACTCTTAGCCATATTTTACTAGTATTATCGCTAGGACTGTAATAATTATACTTATTACTCAAGATATTATCAATATAACATCCATTATTACCCATATAATGCAGTTCTTATCGCTGGAGCTGCAATAATTATACTTATTACTCCCGATATTATCAATATAACATGCATTATTACGCATATAATGCAGTTATTATCGCTTGAACTGTAATAATTATACTTATTACTTATATTATTATCAATATAACATGCATTATTACCCATATAATGCAGTTATTATCGATAGAACTGTAATAATTATACTTATTACTCCCAATATTATCAATATAACATGCATTATTACCCACATAATGCAGTTATTATCGCTAGAACTGTAATAAATATACTTATTACTTTTATTATTATCAATATAACATGCATTATTACCCATATAATGCAGTTATTATCGCTAGAACTGTAATAATTATACTTATTACTTATATTATTAGCAATACAACGTGCATTGTTACCCATATTATGCAGTTATTATCGCTAGAACTGTAATAATTATACTTATTACTTATACTATTATCAATATAACATGCACTATTACCCATATAATGCAGTTATTATCGACAGAAGTATAATAAATATACTTATTACTTTCATTATTATCAATATAACAGGCACTCTTAGCCATATTTTACTAGTATTATCGCTAGGACTGTAATAATTATACTTATTACTCAAGATATTATCAATATAACATCCATTATTACCCATATAATGCAGTTCTTATCGCTGGAGCTGCAATAATTATACTTATTACTCCCTATATTATCAATATAATATGCATTATTACCCATATAATGCAGTTATTATCGCTAGAACTGTAATAATTATACTTATTACTTATATTATTAACAATATAACGTGCATTATTACCCATATAATGCAGTTATTATCGCTAGAACTGTAATAATTATACTTATTACTCCCGATGTTATCAATATAACATCCATTATTACCCATATAATGCAGTTATTATCGCTAGAACTGTAATTATTATACTTATTACTCCCGATATTATCAATATAACATGCATTATTACCCATATAATGCAGTTATTATCGCTAGAACTGTAATAATTATACTTATTAGTTATATTATTATCAATGTAACGTGCATTATTACCCATAACATGCAGTTATTATTGCTAGAACTGTAATAATTATACTTATTACTTATATTATTAGCAATATAACGTGCATTGTTACCCATATTATGCAGTTATTATCGCTAGAACTGTAATAATTATACTTATTACTTATACTATTATCAATATAACATGCACTATTACCCATATAATGCAGTTATTATCGACAGAAGTATAATAAATATACTTATTACTTTTATTATTATCAATATAACGTGCATTATTACCCATATAATGCAGTTATTATCGCTAGAACTGTAATAATTATACTTATTACTTATATTATTAGCAATATAACGTGCATTGTTACCCATATTATGCAGTTATTATCGCTAGAACTGTAATAATTATACTTATTACTTATACTATTATCAATATAACATGCACTATTACCCATATAATGCAGTTATTATCGACAGAAGTATAATAAATATACTTATTACTTTTATTATTATCAATATAACAGGCACTCTTAGCCATATTTTACTAGTATTATCGCTAGGACTGTAATAATTATACTTATTACTCAAGATATTATCAATATAACATCCATTATTACCCATATAATGCAGTTCTTATCGCTGGAGCTGCAATAATTATACTTATTACTCCCTATATTATCAATATAACATGCATTATTACGCATATAATGCAGTTATTATCGCTAGAACTGTAATAATTATACTTATTACTTATATTATTATCAATATAACATGTATTATTACCCATATAGTGCAGTTATTATCGACAGAAGTATAATAAATATACTTATTACTTTTATTGTTATCAATATAACAGGCACTCTTAGCCATATTTTACTAGTATTATCGCTAGGACTGTAATAATTATACTTATTACTCAAGATATTATCAATATAACATCCATTATTACCCATATAATGCAGTTCTTATCGCTGGAGCTGCAATAATTATACTTATTACTCCCGATATTATCAATATAACATGCATTATTACGCATATAATGCAGTTATTATCGCTTGAACTGTAATAATTATACTTATTACTTATATTATTATCAATATAACATGCATTATTACCCATATAATGCAGTTATTATTGATAGAACTGTAATAATTATACTTATTACTCCCAATATTATCAATATAACATGCATTATTACCCACATAATGCAGTTATTATCGCTAGAACTGTAATAAATATACTTATTACTTTTATTATTATCAATATAACATGCATTATTACCCATATAATGCAGTTATTATCGCTAGAACTGTAATAATTATACTTATTACTTATATTATTAGCAATATAACGTGTATTGTTACCCATATTATGCAGTTATTATCGCTAGAACTGTAATAATTATACTTATTACTTATACTATTATCAATATAACATCCACTATTACCCATATAATGCAGTTATTATCGACAGAAGTATGATAAATATACTTATTACTTTTATTATTATCAATATAACAGGCACTCTTAGCCATATTTTACTAGTATTATCGCTGGGACTGTAATAATTATACTTATTACTCAAGATATTATCAATATAACATCCATTATTACCCATATAATGCAGTTCTTATCGCTGGAGCTGCAATAATTATACTTATTACTCCCTATATTATCAATATAACATGCATTATTACGCATATAATGCAGTTATTATCGCTAGAACTGTAATAATAATACTTATTACTTATATTATTATCAATATAACATGCATCATTACCCATACAATGCAGTTATTATCGCTAGAACTGTAATAATTATACTTATTACTTATATTATTAGCAATATAACGTGCATTATTACCCATATAATGCAGTTATTATCGCTAGAACTGTAATAATTATACTTATTACTCCCGATGTTATCAATATAACATCCATTATTACCCATATAATGCAGTTATTATCGCTAGAACTGTAATAATTATACTTATTACTCCCGATATTATCAATATAACATGCATTATTACCCATATAATGCAGTTATTATCGCTAGAACTGTAATAATTATACTTATTAGTTATATTATTATCAATGTAACGTGCATTATTACCCATAACATGCAGTTATTATTGCTAGAACTGTAATAATTATACTTATTACTTATATTATTAGCAATATAACGTGCATTGTTACCCATATTATGCAGTTATTATCGCTAGAACTGTAATAATTATACTTATTACTTATACTATTATCAATATAACATGCACTATTACCCATATAATGCAGTTATTATGGACAGAAGTATAATAAATATACTTATTACTTTTATTATTATCAATATAACATGCATTATTACCCATATAATGCAGTTATTATCGCTAGAACTGTAATAATTATACTTATTACTTATATTATTAGCAATATAACGTGTATTGTTACCCATATTATGCAGTTATTATCGCTAGAACTGTAATAATTATACTTATTACTTATACTATTATCAATATAACATGCACTATTACCCATATAATGCAGTTATTATCGACAGAAGTATAATAAATATACTTATTACTTTTATTATTATCAATATAACAGGCACTCTTAGCCATATTTTACTAGTATTATCGCTAGGACTGTAATAATTATACTTATTACTCAAGATATTATCAATATAACATCCATTATTACCCATATAATGCAGTTATTATCGCTGGAGCTGCAATAAGTATACTTATTACTCCCTATATTATCAATATAACATGCATTATTACGCATATAATGCAGTTATTATCGCTAGAACTGTAATAACAATACTTATTACTTATATTATTATCAATATAACATGCATTATTACCCATATAATGCAGTTATTATCGCTAGAACTGTAATAATTATACTTATTACTTATATTATTATCAATGTAACGTGCATTATTACCCATAACATGCAGTTATTATTGCTAGAACTGTAATAATTATACTTATTACTTATATTATTAGCAATATAACGTGCATTGTTACCCATATTATGCAGTTATTATCGCTAGAACTGTAATAATTATACTTATTACTTATACTATTATCAATATAACATGCACTATTACCCATATAATGCAGTTATTATCGCTAGAACTGTAATAATTATACTTATTACTTATATTATTATCAATATAACATGCATTATTACCCATATAATGCAGTTATTATCGACAGAAGTATAATAAATATACTTATTACTTATATTATTAGCAATATAACGTGTATTGTTACCCATATTATGCAGTTATTATCGCTAGAACTGTAATAATTATACTTATTACTTATACTATTATCAATATAACATGCACTATTACCCATATAATGCAGTTATTATCGACAGAAGTATAATAAATATACTTATTACTTTTATTATTATCAATATAACAGGCACTCTTAGCCATATTTTACTAGTATTATCGCTAGGACTGTAATAATTATACTTATTACTCAAGATATTATCAATATAACATCCATTATTACCCATATAATGCAGTTCTTATCGCTGGAGCTGCAATAATTATACTTATTACTCCCGATGTTATCAATATAACATCCATTATTACCCATACAATGCAGTTATTATCGCTAGAACTGTAATTATTATACTTATTACTCCCGATATTATCAATATAACATGCATTATTACCCATATAATGCAGTTATTATCGCTAGAACTGTAATAATTATACTTATTAGTTATATTATTATCAATGTAACGTGCATTATTACCCATAACATGCAGTTATTATTGCTAGAACTGTAATAATTATACTTATTACTTATATTATTAGCAATATAACGTGCATTGTTACCCATATTATGCAGTTATTATCGCTAGAACTGTAATAATTATACTTATTACTTATACTATTATCAATATAACATGCACTATTACCCATATAATGCAGTTATTATCGACAGAAGTATAATAAATATACTTATTACTTTTATTATTATCAATATAACGTGCATTATTACCCATATAATGCAGTTATTATCGCTCGAACTGTAATAATTATACTTATTACTTATATTATTAGCAATATAACGTGCATTGTTACCCATATTATGCAGTTATTATCGCTAGAACTGTAATAATTATACTTATTACTTATATTATTATCAGTATAACATGCATTATTACCCATATAGTGCAGTTATTATCGACAGAAGTATAATAAATATACTTATTACTTTTATTATTATCAATATAACAGGCACTCTTAGCCATATTTTACTAGTATTATCGCTAGGACTGTAATAATTATACTTATTACTCAAGATATTATCAATATAACATCCATTATTACCCATATAATGCAGTTCTTATCGCTGGAGCTGCAATAATTATACTTATTACTCCCTATATTATCAATATAACATGCATTATTACGCATATAATGCAGTTATTATCGCTAGAACTGTAATAATAATACTTATTACTTATATTATTATCAATATAACATGCATTATTACCCATATAATGCAGTTATTATCGCTAGAACTGTAATAATTATACTTATTACTTATATTATTAGCAATATAACGTGCATTATTACCCATATAATGCAGTTATTATCGCTAGAACTGTAATAATTATACTTATTACTCCCGATGTTATCAATATAACATCCATTATTACCCATATAATGCAGTTATTATCGCTAGAACTGTAATAATTATACTTATTACTCCCGATATTATCAATATAACATGCATTATTACCCATATAATGCAGTTATTATCGCTAGAACTGTAATAATTATACTTATTAGTTATATTATTATCAATGTAACGTGCATTATTACCCATAACATGCAGTTATTATTGCTAGAACTGTAATAATTATACTTATTACTTATATTATTAGCAATATAACGTGCATTGTTACCCATATTATGCAGTTATTATCGCTAGGACTGTAATAATTATACTTATTACTCAAGATATTATCAATATAACATCCATTATTACCCATATAATGCAGTTCTTATCGCTGGAGCTGCAATAATTATACTTATTACTCCCTATATTATCAATATAACATGCATTATTACGCATATAATGCAGTTATTATCGCTAGAACTGTAATAATTATACTTATTACTTATATTATTATCAATATAACATGCACTATTACCCATATAATGCGGTTATTATCGACAGAAGTATAATAAATATACTTATTACTTTTATTATTATCAATATAACAGGCACTCTTAGCCATATTTTACTAGTATTATCGCTAGGACTGTAATAATTATACTTATTACTCAAGATATTATCAATATAACATCCATTATTACCCATATAATGCAGTTCTTATCGCTGGAGCTGCAATAATTATACTTAATACTCCCTATATTATCAATATAACATGCATTATTACGCATATAATGCAGTTATTATCGCTAGAACTGTAATAATAATACTTATTACTTATATTATTATCAATATAACATGCATTATTACCCATATAATGCAGTTATTATCGCTAGAACTGTAATAATTATACTTATTACTTATATTATTAGCAATATAACGTGCATTATTACCCATATAATGCAGTTATTATCGCTAGAACTGTAATAATTATACTTATTACTCCCGATGTTATCAATATAACATCCATTATTACCCATATAATGCAGTTATTATCGCTAGAACTGTAATAATTATACTTATTACTCCCGATATTATCAATATAACATGCATTATTACCCATATAATGCAGTTATTATCGCTAGAACTGTAATAATTATACTTATTAGTTATATTATTATCAATGTAACGTGCATTATTACCCATAACATGCAGTTATTATTGCTAGAACTGCAATAATTATACTTATTACTTATATTATTAGCAATATAACGTGCATTGTTACCCATATTATGCAGTTATTATCGCTAGAACTGTAATAATTATACTTATTACTTATACTATTATCAATATAACATGCACTATTACCCATATAATGCAGTTATTATGGACAGAAGTATAATAAATATACTTATTACTTTTATTATTATCAATATAACATGCTTTATTACCCATATAATGCAGTTATTATCGCTAGAACTGTAATAATTATACTTATTACTTATATTATTAGCAATATAACGTGTATTGTTACCCATATTATGCAGTTATTATCGCTAGAACTGTAATAATTATACTTATTGCTTATACTATTATCAATATAACATGCACTATTACCCATATAATGCAGTTATTATCGACAGAAGTATAATAAATATACTTATTACTTTTATTATTATCAATATAACAGGCACTCTTAGCCATATTTTACTAGTATTATCGCTAGGACTGTAATAATTATACTTATTACTCAAGATATTATCAATATAACATCCATTATTACCCATATAATGCAGTTATTATCGCTAGAACTGTATTAATTATACTTATTACTCCCGATGTTATCAATATAACATCCATTATTACCCATATAATGCAGTTATTATCGCTAGAACTGTAATTATTATACTTATTACTCCCGATATTATCAATATAACATGCATTATTACCCATATAATGCAGTTATTATCGCTAGAACTGTAATAATTATACTTATTAGTTATATTATTATCAATGTAACGTGCATTATTACCCATAACATGCAGTTATTATTGCTAGAACTGTAATAATTATACTTATTACTTATATTATTAGCAATATAACGTGCATTGTTACCCATATTATGCAGTTATTATCGCTAGAACTGTAATAATTATACTTATTACTTATACTATTATCAATATAACATGCACTATTACCCATATAATGCAGTTATTATCGACAGAAGTATAATAAATATACTTATTACTTTTATTATTATCAATATAACGTGCATTATTACCCATATAATGCAGTTATTATCGCTAGAACTGTAATAATTATACTTATTACTTATATTATTAGCAATATAACGTGCATTGTTACCCATATTATGCAGTTATTATCGCTAGAACTGTAATAATTATACTTATTACTTATACTATTATCAATATAACATGCACTATTACCCATATAATGCAGTTATTATGGACAGAAGTATAATAAATATACTTATTACTTTTATTATTATCAATATAACATGCTTTATTACCCATATAATGCAGTTATTATCGCTAGAACTGTAATAATTATACTTATTACTTATATTATTAGCAATATAACGTGTATTGTTACCCATATTATGCAGTTATTATCGCTAGAACTGTAATAATTATACTTATTGCTTATACTATTATCAATATAACATGCACTATTACCCATATAATGCAGTTATTATCGACAGAAGTATAATAAATATACTTATTACTTTTATTATTATCAATATAACAGGCACTCTTAGCCATATTTTACTAGTATTATCGCTAGGACTGTAATAATTATACTTATTACTCAAGATATTATCAATATAACATGCACTATTACCCATATAATGCAGTTATTATCGACAGAAGTATAATAAATATACTTATTACTTTTATTATTATCAATATAACAGGCACTCTTAGCCATATTTTACTAGTATTATCGCTAGGACTGTAATAATTATACTTATTACTCAAGATATTATCAATACAACATCCATTATTACCCATATAATGCAGTTCTTATCGCTGGAGCTGCAATAATTATACTTATTACTCCCTATATTATCAATATAACATGCATTATTACGCATATAATGCAGTTATTATCGCTAGAACTGTAATAATTATACTTATTACTTATATTATTATCAGTATAACATGCATTATTACCCATATAGTGCAGTTATTATCGACAGAAGTATAATAAATATACTTATTACTTTTATTATTATCAATATAACAGGCACTCTTAGCCATATTTTACTAGTATTATCGCTAGGACTGTAATAATTATACTTATTACTCAAGATATTATCAATATAACATCCATTATTACCCATATAATGCAGTTCTTATCGCTGGAGCTGCAATAATTATACTTATTACTCCCTATATTATCAATATAACATGCATTATTACGCATATAATGCAGTTATTATCGCTAGAACTGTAATAATTATACTTATTACTTATATTATTATCAATATAACATGCACTATTACCCATATAATGCAGTTATTATCGACAGAAGTATAATAAATATACTTATTACTTTTATTATTATCAATATAACAGGCACTCTTAGCCATATTTTACTAGTATTATCGCTAGGACTGTAATAATTATACTTATTACTCAAGATATTATCAATATAACATCCATTATTACCCATATAATGCAGTTCTTATCGCTGGAGCTGCAATAATTATACTTATTACTCCATATATTATCAATATAACATGCATTATTACGCATATAATGCAGTTATTATCGCTAGAACTGTAATAATAATACTTATTACTTATATTATTATCAATATAACATGCATTATTACCCATATAATGCAGTTATTATCGCTAGAACTGTAATAATTATACTTATTACTTATATTATTAGCAATATAACGTGCATTATTACCCATATAATGCAGTTATTATCGCTAGAACTGTAATAATTATACTTATTACTCCCGATGTTATCAATATAACATCCATTATTACCCATATAATGCAGTTATTATCGCTAGAACTGTAATAATTATACTTATTACTCCCGATATTATCAATATAACATGCATTATTACCCATATAATGCAGTTATTATCGCTAGAACTGTAATAATTATACTTATTAGTTATATTATTATCAATGTAACGTGCATTATTACCCATAACATGCAGTTATTATTGCTAGAACTGTAATAATTATACTTATTACTTATATTATTAGCAATATAACGTGCATTGTTACCCATATTATGCAGTTATTATCGCTAGGACTGTAATAATTATACTTATTACTCAAGATATTATCAATATAACATCCATTATTACCCATATAATGCAGTTCTTATCGCTGGAGCTGCAATAATTATACTTATTACTCCCTATATTATCAATATAACATGCATTATTACGCATATAATGCAGTTATTATCGCTAGAACTGTAATAATTATACTTATTACTTATATTATTATCAATATAACATGCACTATTACCCATATAATGCAGTTATTATCGACAGAAGTATAATAAATATACTTATTACTTTTATTATTATCAATATAACAGGCACTCTTAGCCATATTTTACTAGTATTATCGCTAGGACTGTAATAATTATACTTATTACTCAAGATATTATCAATATAACATCCATTATTACCCATATAATGCAGTTCTTATCGCTGGAGCTGCAATAATTATACTTATTACTCCCTATATTATCAATATAACATGCATTATTACGCATATAATGCAGTTATTATCGCTAGAACTGTAATAATAATACTTATTACTTATATTATTATCAATATAACATGCATTATTACCCATATAATGCAGTTATTATCGCTAGAACTGTAATAATTATACTTATTACTTATATTATTAGCAATATAACGTGCATTATTACCCATATAATGCAGTTATTATCGCTAGAACTGTAATAATTATACTTATTACTCCCGATGTTATCAATATAACATCCATTATTACCCATATAATGCAGTTATTATCGCTAGAACTGTAATAATTATACTTATTACTCCCGATATTATCAATATAACATGCATTATTACCCATATAATGCAGTTATTATCGCTAGAACTGTAATAATTATACTTATTAGTTATATTATTATCAATGTAACGTGCATTATTACCCATAACATGCAGTTATTATTGCTAGAACTGTAATAATTATACTTATTACTTATATTATTAGCAATATAACGTGCATTGTTACCCATATTATGCAGTTATTATCGCTAGGACTGTAATAATTATACTTATTACTCAAGATATTATCAATATAACATCCATTATTACCCATATAATGCAGTTCTTATCGCTGGAGCTGCAATAATTATACTTATTACTCCCTATATTATCAATATAACATGCATTATTACGCATATAATGCAGTTATTATCGCTAGAACTGTAATAATTATACTTATTACTTATATTATTATCAATATAACATGCACTATTACCCATATAATGCAGTTATTATCGACAGAAGTATAATAAATATACTTATTACTTTTATTATTATCAATATAACAGGCACTCTTAGCCATATTTTACTAGTATTATCGCTAGGACTGTAATAATTATACTTATTACTCAAGATATTATCAATATAACATCCATTATTACCCATATAATGCAGTTCTTATCGCTGGAGCTGCAATAATTATACTTATTACTCCCTATATTATCAATATAACATGCATTATTACGCATATAATGCAGTTATTATCGCTAGAACTGTAATAATAATACTTATTACTTATATTATTATCAATATAACATGCATTATTACCCATATAATGCAGTTATTATCGCTAGAACTGTAATAATTATACTTATTACTTATATTATTAGCAATATAACGTGCATTATTACCCATATAATGCAGTTATTATCGCTAGAACTGTAATAATTATACTTATTACTCCCGATGTTATCAATATAACATCCATTATTACCCATATAATGCAGTTATTATCGCTAGAACTGTAATAATTATACTTATTACTCCCGATATTATCAATATAACATGCATTATTACCCATATAATGCAGTTATTATCGCTAGAACTGTAATAATTATACTTATTAGTTATATTATTATCAATGTAACGTGCATTATTACCCATAACATGCAGTTATTATTGCTAGAACTGTAATAATTATACTTATTACTTATATTATTAGCAATATAACGTGCATTGTTACCCATATTATGCAGTTATTATCGCTAGGACTGTAATAATTATACTTATTACTCAAGATATTATCAATATAACATGCATTATTACCCATATAATGCAGTTCTTATCGCTGGAGCTGCAATAATTATACTTATTACTCCCTATATTATCAATATAACATGCATTATTACGCATATAATGCAGTTATTATCGCTAGAACTGTAATAATTATACTTATTACTTATATTATTATCAATATAACATGCACTATTACCCATATAATGCGGTTATTATCGACAGAAGTATAATAAATATACTTATTACTTTTATTATTATCAATATAACAGGCACTCTTAGCCATATTTTACTAGTATTATCGCTAGGACAGTAATAATTATACTTATTACTCAAGATATTATCAATATAACATCCATTATTACCCATATAATGCAGTTCTTATCGCTGGAGCTGCAATAATTATACTTAATACTCCCTATATTATCAATATAACATGCATTATTACGCATATAATGCAGTTATTATCGCTAGAACTGTAATAATAATACTTATTACTTATATTATTATCAATATAACATGCATTATTACCCATATAATGCAGTTATTATCGCTAGAACTGTAATAATTATACTTATTACTTATATTATTAGCAATATAACGTGCATTATTACCCATATAATGCAGTTATTATCGCTAGAACTGTAATAATTATACTTATTACTCCCGATGTTATCAATATAACATCCATTATTACCCATATAATGCAGTTATTATCGCTAGAACTGTAATAATTATACTTATTAGTTATATTATTATAAATGTAACGTGCATTATTACCCATAACATGCAGTTATTATTGCTAGAACTGTAATAATTATACTTATTACTTATATTATTAGCAATATAACGTGCATTGTTACCCATATTATGCAGTTATTATCGCTAGAACTGTAATAATTATACTTATTACTTATACTATTATCAATATAACATCACTATTACCCATATAATGCAGTTATTATGGACAGAAGTATAATAAATATACTTATTACTTTTATTATTATCAATATAACATGCTTTATTACCCATATAATGCAGTTATTATCGCTAGAACTGTAATAATTATACTTATTACTTATATTATTAGCAATATAACGTGTATTGTTACCCATATTATGCAGTTATTATCGCTAGAACTGTAATAATTATACTTATTACTTATACTATTATCAATATAACATGCACTATTACCCATATAATGCAGTTATTATCGACAGAAGTATAATAAATATACTTATTACTTTTATTATTATCAATATAACAGGCACTCTTAGCCATATTTTACTAGTATTATCGCTAGGACTGTAATAATTATACTTATTACTCAAGATATTATCAATATAACATCCATTATTACCCATATAATGCAGTTATTATCGCTAGAACTGTATTAATTATACTTATTACTCCCGATGTTATCAATATAACATCCATTATTACCCATATAATGCAGTTATTATCGCTAGAACTGTAATAATTATACTTATTACTCCCGATATTATCAATATAACATGCATTATTACCCATATAATGCAGTTATTATCGCTAGAACTGTAATAATTATACTTATTAGTTATATTATTATCAATGTAACGTGCATTATTACCCATAACATGCAGTTATTATTGCTAGAACTGTAATAATTATACTTATTACTTATATTATTAGCAATATAACGTGCATTGTTACCCATATTATGCAGTTATTATCGCTAGAACTGTAATAATTATACTTATTACTTACATTATTATTATTATAACATGCATTATTACCCATATAGTGCAGTTATTATCGACAGAAGTATAATAAATATACTTATTACTTTTATTATTATCAATATAACAGGCACTCTGAGCCATATTTTACTAGTATTATCGCTAGGACTGTAATAATTATACTTATTACTTATATTATTAGCAATACAACGTGCATTGTTACCCATATTATGCAGTTATTATCGCTAGAACTGTAATAATTATACTTATTACTTATACTATTATCAATATAACATGCACTATTACCCATAAAATGCAGTTATTATCGACAGAAGTATAATAAATATACTTATTACTTTTATTATTATCAATATAACAGGCACTCTTAGCCATATTTTACTAGTATTATCGCTAGGACTGTAATAATTATACTTATTACTCAAGATATTATCAATATAACATCCATTATTACCCATATAATGCAGTTCTTATCGCTGGAGCTGCAATAATTATACTTATTACTCCCTATATTATCAATATAACATGCATTATTACGCATATAATGCAGTTATTATCGCTAGAACTGTAATAATAATACTTATTACTTATATTATTATCAATATAACATGCATTATTACCCATATAATGCAGTTATTATCGCTAGAACTGTAATAATTATACTTATTACTTATATTATTAGCAATATAACGTGCATTATTACCCATATAATGCAGTTATTATCGCTAGAACTGTAATAATTATACTTATTACTCCCGATGTTATCAATATAACATCCATTATTACCCATATAATGCAGTTATTATCGCTAGAACTGTAATAATTATACTTATTACTCCCGATATTATCAATATAACATGCATTATTACCCATATAATGCAGTTATTATCGCTAGAACTGTAATAATTATACTTATTAGTTATATTATTATCAATGTAACGTGCATTATTACCCATAACATGCAGTTATTATTGCTAGAACTGTAATAATTATACTTATTACTTATATTATTAGCAATATAACGTGCATTGTTACCCATATTATGCAGTTATTATCGCTAGGACTGTAATAATTATACTTATTACTCAAGATATTATCAATATAACATGCATTATTACCCATATAATGCAGTTCTTATCGCTGGAGCTGCAATAATTATACTTATTACTCCCTATATTATCAATATAACATGCATTATTACGCATATAATGCAGTTATTATCGCTAGAACTGTAATAATTATACTTATTACTTATATTATTATCAATATAACATGCACTATTACCCATATAATGCGGTTATTATCGACAGAAGTATAATAAATATACTTATTACTTTTATTATTATCAATATAACAGGCACTCTTAGCCATATTTTACTAGTATTATCGCTAGGACAGTAATAATTATACTTATTACTCAAGATATTATCAATATAACATCCATTATTACCCATATAATGCAGTTCTTATCGCTGGAGCTGCAATAATTATACTTAATACTCCCTATATTATCAATATAACATGCATTATTACGCATATAATGCAGTTATTATCGCTAGAACTGTAATAATAATACTTATTACTTATATTATTATCAATATAACATGCATTATTACCCATATAATGCAGTTATTATCGCTAGAACTGTAATAATTATACTTATTACTTATATTATTAGCAATATAACGTGCATTATTACCCATATAATGCAGTTATTATCGCTAGAACTGTAATAATTATACTTATTACTCCCGATGTTATCAATATAACATCCATTATTACCCATATAATGCAGTTATTATCGCTAGAACTGTAATAATTATACTTATTACTCCCGATATTATCAATATAACATGCATTATTACCCATATAATGCAGTTATTATCGCTAGAACTGTAATAATTATACTTATTAGTTATATTATTATAAATGTAACGTGCATTATTACCCATAACATGCAGTTATTATTGCTAGAACTGTAATAATTATACTTATTACTTATATTATTAGCAATATAACGTGCATTGTTACCCATATCATGCAGTTATTATCGCTAGAACTGTAATAATTATACTTATTACTTATACTATTATCAATATAACATGCACTATTACCCATATAATGCAGTTATTATGGACAGAAGTATAATAAATATACTTATTACTTTTATTATTATCAATATAACATGCTTTATTACCCATATAATGCAGTTATTATCGCTAGAACTGTAATAATTATACTTATTACTTATATTATTAGCAATATAACGTGTATTGTTACCCATATTATGCAGTTATTATCGCTAGAACTGTAATAATTATACTTATTACTTATACTATTATCAATATAACATGCACTATTACCCATATAATGCAGTTATTATCGACAGAAGTATAATAAATATACTTATTACTTTTATTATTATCAATATAACAGGCACTCTTAGCCATATTTTACTAGTATTATCGCTAGGACTGTAATAATTATACTTATTACTCAAGATATTATCAATATAACATCCATTATTACCCATATAATGCAGTTATTATCGCTAGAACTGTATTAATTATACTTATTACTCCCGATGTTATCAATATAACATCCATTATTACCCATATAATGCAGTTATTATCGCTAGAACTGTAATAATTATACTTATTACTCCCGATATTATCAATATAACATGCATTATTACCCATATAATGCAGTTATTATCGCTAGAACTGTAATAATTATACTTATTAGTTATATTATTATCAATGTAACGTGCATTATTACCCATAACATGCAGTTATTATTGCTAGAACTGTAATAATTATACTTATTACTTATATTATTAGCAATATAACGTGCATTGTTACCCATATTATGCAGTTATTATCGCTAGAACTGTAATAATTATACTTATTACTTACATTATTATTATTATAACATGCATTATTACCCATATAGTGCAGTTATTATCGACAGAAGTATAATAAATATACTTATTACTTTTATTATTATCAATATAACAGGCACTCTGAGCCATATTTTACTAGTATTATCGCTAGGACTGTAATAATTATACTTATTACTTATATTATTAGCAATACAACGTGCATTGTTACCCATATTATGCAGTTATTATCGCTAGAACTGTAATAATTATACTTATTACTTATACTATTATCAATATAACATGCACTATTACCCATAAAATGCAGTTATTATCGACAGAAGTATAATAAATATACTTATTACTTTCATTATTATCAATATAACAGGCACTCTTAGCCATATTTTACTAGTATTATCGCTAGGACTGTAATAATTATACTTATTACTCAAGATATTATCAATATAACATCCATTATTACCCATATAATGCAGTTCTTATCGCTGGAGCTGCAATAATTATACTTATTACTCCCGATATTATCAATATAACATGCATTATTACCCATATAATGCAGTTATTATCGATAGAACTGTAATAATTATACTTATTACTCCCAATATTATCAATATAACATGCACTATTACCCATATAATGCAGTTATTATGGACAGAAGTATAATAAATATACTTATTACTTTTATTATTATCAATATAACATGCTTTATTACCCATATAATGCAGTTATTATCGCTAGAACTGTAATAATTATACTTATTACTTATATTATTAGCAATATAACGTGTATTGTTACCCATATTATGCAGTTATTATCGCTTGAACTGTAATAATTATACTTATTACTTATACTATTATCAATATAACATGCACTATTACCCATATAATGCAGTTATTATCGACAGAAGTATAATAAATATACTTATTACTTTTATTATTATCAATATAACAGGCACTCTTAGCCATATTTTACTAGTATTATCGCTAGGACTGTAATAATTATACTTATTACTCAAGATATTATCAATGTAACATCCATTATTACCCATATAATGCAGTTATTATCGCTAGAACTGTATTAATTATACTTATTACTCCCGATGTTATCAATATAACATCCATTATTACCCATATAATGCAGTTATTATCGCTAGAACTGTAATTATTATACTTATTACTCCCGATATTATCAATATAACATGCATTATTACCCATACAATGCAGTTATTATCGCTAGAACTGTAATAATAATACTTATTACTTATATTATTATCAATATAACATGCATTATTACCCATATAATGCAGTTATTATCGCTAGAACTGTAATAATTATACTTATTACTTATATTATTAGCAATATAACGTGCATTATTACCCATATAATGCAGTTATTATCGCTAGAACTGTAATAATTATACTTATTACTCCCGATGTTATCAATATAACATCCATTATTACCCATATAATGCAGTTATTATCGCTAGAACTGTAATAATTATACTTATTACTCCCGATATTATCAATATAACATGCATTATTACCCATATAATGCAGTTATTATCGCTAGAACTGTAATAATTAAACTTATTAGTTATATTATTATCAATGTAACGTGCATTATTACCCATAACATGCAGTTATTATTGCTAGAACTGTAATAATTATACTTATTACTTATATTATTAGCAATATAACGTGCATTGTTACCCATATTATGCAGTTATTATCGCTAGGACTGTAATAATTATACTTATTACTCAAGATATTATCAATATAACATCCATTATTACCCATATAATGCAGTTCTTATCGCTGGAGCTGCAATAATTATACTTATTACTCCCTATATTATCAATATAACATGCATTATTACGCATATAATGCAGTTATTATCGCTAGAACTGTAATAATTATACTTATTACTTATATTATTATCAATATAACATGCACTATTACCCATATAATGCAGTTATTATCGACAGAAGTATAATAAATATACTTATTACTTTTATTATTATCAATATAACAGGCACTCTTAGCCATATTTTACTAGTATTATCGCTAGGACTGTAATAATTATACTTATTACTCAAGATATTATCAATATAACATCCATTATTACCCATATAATGCAGTTCTTATCGCTGGAGCTGCAATAATTATACTTATTACTCCCTATATTATCAATATAACATGCATTATTACGCATATAATGCAGTTATTATCGCTAGAACTGTAATAATAATACTTATTACTTATATTATTATCAATATAACATGCATTATTACCCATATAATGCAGTTATTATCGCTAGAACTGTAATAATTATACTTATTACTTATATTATTAGCAATATAACGTGCATTATTACCCATATAATGCAGTTATTATCGCTAGAACTGTAATAATTATACTTATTACTCCCGATGTTATCAATATAACATCCATTATTACCCATATAATGCAGTTATTATCGCTAGAACTGTAATAATTATACTTATTACTCCCGATATTATCAATATAACATGCATTATTACCCATATAATGCAGTTATTATCGCTAGAACTGTAATAATTATACTTATTAGTTATATTATTATCAATGTAACGTGCATTATTACCCATAACATGCAGTTATTATTGCTAGAACTGTAATAATTATACTTATTACTTATATTATTAGCAATATAACGTGCATTGTTACCCATATTATGCAGTTATTATCGCTAGGACTGTAATAATTATACTTATTACTCAAGATATTATCAATATAACATCCATTATTACCCATATAATGCAGTTCTTATCGCTGGAGCTGCAATAATTATACTTATTACTCCCTATATTATCAATATAACATGCATTATTACGCATATAATGCAGTTATTATCGCTAGAACTGTAATAATTATACTTATTACTTATATTATTATCAATATAACATGCACTATTACCCATATAATGCAGTTATTATCGACAGAAGTATAATAAATATACTTATTACTTTTATTATTATCAATATAACAGGCACTCTTAGCCATATTTTACTAGTATTATCGCTAGGACTGTAATAATTATACTTATTACTCAAGATATTATCAATATAACATCCATTATTACCCATATAATGCAGTTCTTATCGCTGGAGCTGCAATAATTATACTTATTACTCCCTATATTATCAATATAACATGCATTATTACGCATATAATGCAGTTATTATCGCTAGAACTGTAATAATAATACTTATTACTTATATTATTATCAATATAACATGCATTATTACCCATATAATGCAGTTATTATCGCTAGAACTGTAATAATTATACTTATTACTTATATTATTAGCAATATAACGTGCATTATTACCCATATAATGCAGTTATTATCGCTAGAACTGTAATAATTATACTTATTACTCCCGATGTTATCAATATAACATCCATTATTACCCATATAATGCAGTTATTATCGCTAGAACTGTAATAATTATACTTATTACTCCCGATATTATCAATATAACATGCATTATTACCCATATAATGCAGTTATTATCGCTAGAACTGTAATAATTATACTTATTAGTTATATTATTATCAATGTAACGTGCATTATTACCCATAACATGCAGTTATTATTGCTAGAACTGTAATAATTATACTTATTACTTATATTATTAGCAATATAACGTGCATTGTTACCCATATTATGCAGTTATTATCGCTAGGACTGTAATAATTATACTTATTACTCAAGATATTATCAATATAACATGCATTATTACCCATATAATGCAGTTCTTATCGCTGGAGCTGCAATAATTATACTTATTACTCCCTATATTATCAATATAACATGCATTATTACGCATATAATGCAGTTATTATCGCTAGAACTGTAATAATTATACTTATTACTTATATTATTATCAATATAACATGCACTATTACCCATATAATGCGGTTATTATCGACAGAAGTATAATAAATATACTTATTACTTTTATTATTATCAATATAACAGGCACTCTTAGCCATATTTTACTAGTATTATCGCTAGGACAGTAATAATTATACTTATTACTCAAGATATTATCAATATAACATCCATTATTACCCATATAATGCAGTTCTTATCGCTGGAGCTGCAATAATTATACTTAATACTCCCTATATTATCAATATAACATGCATTATTACGCATATAATGCAGTTATTATCGCTAGAACTGTAATAATAATACTTATTACTTATATTATTATCAATATAACATGCATTATTACCCATATAATGCAGTTATTATCGCTAGAACTGTAATAATTATACTTATTACTCCCGATGTTATCAATATAACATCCATTATTACCCATATAATGCAGTTGTTATCGCTAGAACTGTAATAATTATACTTATTAGTTATATTATTATAAATGTAACGTGCATTATTACCCATAACATGCAGTTATTATTGCTAGAACTGTAATAATTATACTTATTACTTATATTATTAGCAATATAACGTGCATTGTTACCCATATTATGCAGTTATTATCGCTAGAACTGTAATAATTATACTTATTACTTATATTATTATCAATATAACATGCACTATTACCCATATAATGCGGTTATTATCGACAGAAGTATAATAAATATACTTATTACTTTTATTATTATCAATATAACAGGCACTCTTAGCCATATTTTACTAGTATTATCGCTAGGACAGTAATAATTATACTTATTACTCAAGATATTATCAATATAACATCCATTATTACCCATATAATGCAGTTCTTATCGCTGGAGCTGCAATAATTATACTTAATACTCCCTATATTATCAATATAACATGCATTATTACGCATATAATGCAGTTATTATCGCTAGAACTGTAATAATAATACTTATTACTTATATTATTATCAATATAACATGCATTATTACCCATATAATGCAGTTATTATCGCTAGAACTGTAATAATTATACTTATTACTTATATTATTAGCAATATAACGTGCATTATTACCCATATAATGCAGTTATTATCGCTAGAACTGTAATAATTATACTTATTACTCCCGATGTTATCAATATAACATCCATTATTACCCATATAATGCAGTTATTATCGCTAGAACTGTAATAATTATACTTATTACTCCCGATATTATCAATATAACATGCATTATTACCCATATAATGCAGTTATTATCGCTAGAACTGTAATAATTATACTTATTAGTTATATTATTATAAATGTAACGTGCATTATTACCCATAACATGCAGTTATTATTGCTAGAACTGTAATAATTATACTTATTACTTATATTATTAGCAATATAACGTGCATTGTTACCCATATCATGCAGTTATTATCGCTAGAACTGTAATAATTATACTTATTACTTATACTATTATCAATATAACATGCACTATTACCCATATAATGCAGTTATTATGGACAGAAGTATAATAAATATACTTATTACTTTTATTATTATCAATATAACATGCTTTATTACCCATATAATGCAGTTATTATCGCTAGAACTGTAATAATTATACTTATTACTTATATTATTAGCAATATAACGTGTATTGTTACCCATATTATGCAGTTATTATCGCTAGAACTGTAATAATTATACTTATTACTTATACTATTATCAATATAACATGCACTATTACCCATATAATGCAGTTATTATCGACAGAAGTATAATAAATATACTTATTACTTTTATTATTATCAATATAACAGGCACTCTTAGCCATATTTTACTAGTATTATCGCTAGGACTGTAATAATTATACTTATTACTCAAGATATTATCAATATAACATCCATTATTACCCATATAATGCAGTTATTATCGCTAGAACTGTATTAATTATACTTATTACTCCCGATGTTATCAATATAACATCCATTATTACCCATATAATGCAGTTATTATCGCTAGAACTGTAATAATTATACTTATTACTCCCGATATTATCAATATAACATGCATTATTACCCATATAATGCAGTTATTATCGCTAGAACTGTAATAATTATACTTATTAGTTATATTATTATCAATGTAACGTGCATTATTACCCATAACATGCAGTTATTATTGCTAGAACTGTAATAATTATACTTATTACTTATATTATTAGCAATATAACGTGCATTGTTACCCATATTATGCAGTTATTATCGCTAGAACTGTAATAATTATACTTATTACTTACATTATTATTATTATAACATGCATTATTACCCATATAGTGCAGTTATTATCGACAGAAGTATAATAAATATACTTATTACTTTTATTATTATCAATATAACAGGCACTCTGAGCCATATTTTACTAGTATTATCGCTAGGACTGTAATAATTATACTTATTACTTATATTATTAGCAATACAACGTGCATTGTTACCCATATTATGCAGTTATTATCGCTAGAACTGTAATAATTATACTTATTACTTATACTATTATCAATATAACATGCACTATTACCCATAAAATGCAGTTATTATCGACAGAAGTATAATAAATATACTTATTACTTTCATTATTATCAATATAACAGGCACTCTTAGCCATATTTTACTAGTATTATCGCTAGGACTGTAATAATTATACTTATTACTCAAGATATTATCAATATAACATCCATTATTACCCATATAATGCAGTTCTTATCGCTGGAGCTGCAATAATTATACTTATTACTCCCGATATTATCAATATAACATGCATTATTACCCATATAATGCAGTTATTATCGATAGAACTGTAATAATTATACTTATTACTCCCAATATTATCAATATAACATGCACTATTACCCATATAATGCAGTTATTATGGACAGAAGTATAATAAATATACTTATTACTTTTATTATTATCAATATAACATGCTTTATTACCCATATAATGCAGTTATTATCGCTAGAACTGTAATAATTATACTTATTACTTATATTATTAGCAATATAACGTGTATTGTTACCCATATTATGCAGTTATTATCGCTTGAACTGTAATAATTATACTTATTACTTATACTATTATCAATATAACATGCACTATTACCCATATAATGCAGTTATTATCGACAGAAGTATAATAAATATACTTATTACTTTTATTATTATCAATATAACAGGCACTCTTAGCCATATTTTACTAGTATTATCGCTAGGACTGTAATAATTATACTTATTACTCAAGATATTATCAATGTAACATCCATTATTACCCATATAATGCAGTTATTATCGCTAGAACTGTATTAATTATACTTATTACTCCCGATGTTATCAATATAACATCCATTATTACCCATATAATGCAGTTATTATCGCTAGAACTGTAATTATTATACTTATTACTCCCGATATTATCAATATAACATGCATTATTACCCATACAATGCAGTTATTATCGCTAGAACTGTAATAATAATACTTATTACTTATATTATTATCAATATAACATGCATTATTACCCATATAATGCAGTTATTATCGCTAGAACTGTAATAATTATACTTATTACTTATATTATTAGCAATATAACGTGCATTATTACCCATATAATGCAGTTATTATCGCTAGAACTGTAATAATTATACTTATTACTCCCGATGTTATCAATATAACATCCATTATTACCCATATAATGCAGTTATTATCGCTAGAACTGTAATAATTATACTTATTACTCCCGATATTATCAATATAACATGCATTATTACCCATATAATGCAGTTATTATCGCTAGAACTGTAATAATTAAACTTATTAGTTATATTATTATCAATGTAACGTGCATTATTACCCATAACATGCAGTTATTATTGCTAGAACTGTAATAATTATACTTATTACTTATATTATTAGCAATATAACGTGCATTGTTACCCATATTATGCAGTTATTATCGCTAGGACTGTAATAATTATACTTATTACTCAAGATATTATCAATATAACATCCATTATTACCCATATAATGCAGTTCTTATCGCTGGAGCTGCAATAATTATACTTATTACTCCCTATATTATCAATATAACATGCATTATTACGCATATAATGCAGTTATTATCGCTAGAACTGTAATAATTATACTTATTACTTATATTATTATCAATATAACATGCACTATTACCCATATAATGCAGTTATTATCGACAGAAGTATAATAAATATACTTATTACTTTTATTATTATCAATATAACAGGCACTCTTAGCCATATTTTACTAGTATTATCGCTAGGACTGTAATAATTATACTTATTACTCAAGATATTATCAATATAACATCCATTATTACCCATATAATGCAGTTCTTATCGCTGGAGCTGCAATAATTATACTTATTACTCCCTATATTATCAATATAACATGCATTATTACGCATATAATGCAGTTATTATCGCTAGAACTGTAATAATAATACTTATTACTTATATTATTATCAATATAACATGCATTATTACCCATATAATGCAGTTATTATCGCTAGAACTGTAATAATTATACTTATTACTTATATTATTAGCAATATAACGTGCATTATTACCCATATAATGCAGTTATTATCGCTAGAACTGTAATAATTATACTTATTACTCCCGATGTTATCAATATAACATCCATTATTACCCATATAATGCAGTTATTATCGCTAGAACTGTAATAATTATACTTATTACTCCCGATATTATCAATATAACATGCATTATTACCCATATAATGCAGTTATTATCGCTAGAACTGTAATAATTATACTTATTAGTTATATTATTATCAATGTAACGTGCATTATTACCCATAACATGCAGTTATTATTGCTAGAACTGTAATAATTATACTTATTACTTATATTATTAGCAATATAACGTGCATTGTTACCCATATTATGCAGTTATTATCGCTAGGACTGTAATAATTATACTTATTACTCAAGATATTATCAATATAACATCCATTATTACCCATATAATGCAGTTCTTATCGCTGGAGCTGCAATAATTATACTTATTACTCCCTATATTATCAATATAACATGCATTATTACGCATATAATGCAGTTATTATCGCTAGAACTGTAATAATTATACTTATTACTTATATTATTATCAATATAACATGCACTATTACCCATATAATGCAGTTATTATCGACAGAAGTATAATAAATATACTTATTACTTTTATTATTATCAATATAACAGGCACTCTTAGCCATATTTTACTAGTATTATCGCTAGGACTGTAATAATTATACTTATTACTCAAGATATTATCAATATAACATCCATTATTACCCATATAATGCAGTTCTTATCGCTGGAGCTGCAATAATTATACTTATTACTCCCTATATTATCAATATAACATGCATTATTACGCATATAATGCAGTTATTATCGCTAGAACTGTAATAATAATACTTATTACTTATATTATTATCAATATAACATGCATTATTACCCATATAATGCAGTTATTATCGCTAGAACTGTAATAATTATACTTATTACTTATATTATTAGCAATATAACGTGCATTATTACCCATATAATGCAGTTATTATCGCTAGAACTGTAATAATTATACTTATTACTCCCGATGTTATCAATATAACATCCATTATTACCCATATAATGCAGTTATTATCGCTAGAACTGTAATAATTATACTTATTACTCCCGATATTATCAATATAACATGCATTATTACCCATATAATGCAGTTATTATCGCTAGAACTGTAATAATTATACTTATTAGTTATATTATTATCAATGTAACGTGCATTATTACCCATAACATGCAGTTATTATTGCTAGAACTGTAATAATTATACTTATTACTTATATTATTAGCAATATAACGTGCATTGTTACCCATATTATGCAGTTATTATCGCTAGGACTGTAATAATTATACTTATTACTCAAGATATTATCAATATAACATGCATTATTACCCATATAATGCAGTTCTTATCGCTGGAGCTGCAATAATTATACTTATTACTCCCTATATTATCAATATAACATGCATTATTACGCATATAATGCAGTTATTATCGCTAGAACTGTAATAATTATACTTATTACTTATATTATTATCAATATAACATGCACTATTACCCATATAATGCGGTTATTATCGACAGAAGTATAATAAATATACTTATTACTTTTATTATTATCAATATAACAGGCACTCTTAGCCATATTTTACTAGTATTATCGCTAGGACAGTAATAATTATACTTATTACTCAAGATATTATCAATATAACATCCATTATTACCCATATAATGCAGTTCTTATCGCTGGAGCTGCAATAATTATACTTAATACTCCCTATATTATCAATATAACATGCATTATTACGCATATAATGCAGTTATTATCGCTAGAACTGTAATAATAATACTTATTACTTATATTATTATCAATATAACATGCATTATTACCCATATAATGCAGTTATTATCGCTAGAACTGTAATAATTATACTTATTACTCCCGATGTTATCAATATAACATCCATTATTACCCATATAATGCAGTTGTTATCGCTAGAACTGTAATAATTATACTTATTAGTTATATTATTATAAATGTAACGTGCATTATTACCCATAACATGCAGTTATTATTGCTAGAACTGTAATAATTATACTTATTACTTATATTATTAGCAATATAACGTGCATTGTTACCCATATTATGCAGTTATTATCGCTAGAACTGTAATAATTATACTTATTACTTATACTATTATCAATATAACATGCACTATTACCCATATAATGCAGTTATTATGGACAGAAGTATAATAAATATACTTATTACTTTTATTATTATCAATATAACATGCTTTATTACCCATATAATGCAGTTATTATCGCTAGAACTGTAATAATTATACTTATTACTTATATTATTAGCAATATAACGTGTATTGTTACCCATATTATGCAGTTATTATCGCTAGAACTGTAATAATTATACTTATTACTTATACTATTATCAATATAACATGCACTATTACCCATATAATGCAGTTATTATCGACAGAAGTATAATAAATATACTTATTACTTTTATTATTATCAATATAACAGGCACTCTTAGCCATATTTTACTAGTATTATCGCTAGGACTGTAATAATTATACTTATTACTCAAGATATTATCAATATAACATCCATTATTACCCATATAATGCAGTTATTATCGCTAGAACTGTATTAATTATACTTATTACTCCCGATGTTATCAATATCGCATCCATTATTACCCATATAATGCAGTTATTATCGCTAGAACTGTAATAATTATACTTATTACTCCCGATATTATCAATATAACATGCATTATTACCCATATAATGCAGTTATTATCGCTAGAACTGTAATAATTATACTTATTAGTTATATTATTATCAATGTAACGTGCATTATTACCCATAACATGCAGTTATTATTGCTAGAACTGTAATAATTATACTTATTACTTATATTATTAGCAATATAACGTGCATTGTTACCCATATTATGCAGTTATTATCGCTAGAACTGTAATAATTATACTTATTACTTACATTATTATTATTATAACATGCATTATTACCCATATAGTGCAGTTATTATCGACAGAAGTATAATAAATATACTTATTACTTTTATTATTATCAATATAACAGGCACTCTGAGCCATATTTTACTAGTATTATCGCTAGGACTGTAATAATTATACTTATTACTTATATTATTAGCAATACAACGTGCATTGTTACCCATATTATGCAGTTATTATCGCTAGAACTGTAATAATTATACTTATTACTTATACTATTATCAATATAACATGCACTATTACCCATAAAATGCAGTTATTATCGACAGAAGTATAATAAATATACTTATTACTTTTATTATTATCAATATAACAGGCACTCTTAGCCATATTTTACTAGTATTATCGCTAGGACTGTAATAATTATACTTATTACTCAAGATATTATCAATATAACATCCATTATTACCCATATAATGCAGTTCTTATCGCTGGAGCTGCAATAATTATACTTATTACTCCCTATATTATCAATATAACATGCATTATTACGCATATAATGCAGTTATTATCGCTAGAACTGTAATAATAATACTTATTACTTATATTATTATCAATATAACATGCATTATTACCCATATAATGCAGTTATTATCGCTAGAACTGTAATAATTATACTTATTACTTATATTATTAGCAATATAACGTGCATTATTACCCATATAATGCAGTTATTATCGCTAGAACTGTAATAATTATACTTATTACTCCCGATGTTATCAATATAACATCCATTATTACCCATATAATGCAGTTATTATCGCTAGAACTGTAATAATTATACTTATTACTCCCGATATTATCAATATAACATGCATTATTACCCATATAATGCAGTTATTATCGCTAGAACTGTAATAATTATACTTATTAGTTATATTATTATCAATGTAACGTGCATTATTACCCATAACATGCAGTTATTATTGCTAGAACTGTAATAATTATACTTATTACTTATATTATTAGCAATATAACGTGCATTGTTACCCATATTATGCAGTTATTATCGCTAGGACTGTAATAATTATACTTATTACTCAAGATATTATCAATATAACATGCATTATTACCCATATAATGCAGTTCTTATCGCTGGAGCTGCAATAATTATACTTATTACTCCCTATATTATCAATATAACATGCATTATTACGCATATAATGCAGTTATTATCGCTAGAACTGTAATAATTATACTTATTACTTATATTATTATCAATATAACATGCACTATTACCCATATAATGCGGTTATTATCGACAGAAGTATAATAAATATACTTATTACTTTTATTATTATCAATATAACAGGCACTCTTAGCCATATTTTACTAGTATTATCGCTAGGACAGTAATAATTATACTTATTACTCAAGATATTATCAATATAACATCCATTATTACCCATATAATGCAGTTCTTATCGCTGGAGCTGCAATAATTATACTTAATACTCCCTATATTATCAATATAACATGCATTATTACGCATATAATGCAGTTATTATCGCTAGAACTGTAATAATAATACTTATTACTTATATTATTATCAATATAACATGCATTATTACCCATATAATGCAGTTATTATCGCTAGAACTGTAATAATTATACTTATTACTTATATTATTAGCAATATAACGTGCATTATTACCCATATAATGCAGTTATTATCGCTAGAACTGTAATAATTATACTTATTACTCCCGATGTTATCAATATAACATCCATTATTACCCATATAATGCAGTTATTATCGCTAGAACTGTAATAATTATACTTATTACTCCCGATATTATCAATATAACATGCATTATTACCCATATAATGCAGTTATTATCGCTAGAACTGTAATAATTATACTTATTAGTTATATTATTATAAATGTAACGTGCATTATTACCCATAACATGCAGTTATTATTGCTAGAACTGTAATAATTATACTTATTACTTATATTATTAGCAATATAACGTGCATTGTTACCCATATTATGCAGTTATTATCGCTAGAACTGTAATAATTATACTTATTACTTATACTATTATCAATATAACATGCACTATTACCCATATAATGCAGTTATTATGGACAGAAGTATAATAAATATACTTATTACTTTTATTATTATCAATATAACATGCTTTATTACCCATATAATGCAGTTATTATCGCTAGAACTGTAATAATTATACTTATTACTTATATTATTAGCAATATAACGTGTATTGTTACCCATATTATGCAGTTATTATCGCTAGATCTGTAATAATTATACTTATTACTTATACTATTATCAATATAACATGCACTATTACCCATATAATGCAGTTATTATCGACAGAAGTATAATAAATATACTTATTACTTTTATTATTATCAATATAACAGGCACTCTTAGCCATATTTTACTAGTATTATCGCTAGGACTGTAATAATTATACTTATTACTCAAGATATTATCAATATAACATCCATTATTACCCATATAATGCAGTTATTATCGCTAGAACTGTGTTAATTATACTTATTACTCCCGATGTTATCAATATAACATCCATTATTACCCATATAATGCAGTTATTATCGCTAGAACTGTAATAATTATACTTATTACTCCCGATATTATCAATATAACATGCATTATTACCCATATAATGCAGTTATTATCGCTAGAACTGTAATAATTATACTTATTAGTTATATTATTATCAATGTAACGTGCATTATTACCCATAACATGCAGTTATTATTGCTAGAACTGTAATAATTATACTTATTACTTATATTATTAGCAATATAACGTGCATTGTTACCCATATTATGCAGTTATTATCGCTAGAACTGTAATAATTATACTTATTACTTACATTATTATTATTATAACATGCATTATTACCCATATAGTGCAGTTATTATCGACAGAAGTATAATAAATATACTTATTACTTTCATTATTATCAATATAACAGGCACTCTTAGCCATATTTTACTAGTATTATCGCTAGGACTGTAATAATTATACTTATTACTCAAGATATTATCAATATAACATCCATTATTACCCATATAATGCAGTTCTTATCGCTGGAGCTGCAATAATTATACTTATTACTCCCGATATTATCAATATAACATGCATTATTACCCATATAATGCAGTTATTATCGATAGAACTGTAATAATTATACTTATTACTCCCAATATTATCAATATAACATGCACTATTACCCATATAATGCAGTTATTATGGACAGAAGTATAATAAATATACTTATTACTTTTATTATTATCAATATAACATGCTTTATTACCCATATAATGCAGTTATTATCGCTAGAACTGTAATAATTATACTTATTACTTATATTATTAGCAATATAACGTGTATTGTTACCCATATTATGCAGTTATTATCGCTAGAACTGTAATAATTATACTTATTACTTATACTATTATCAATATAACATGCACTATTACCCATATAATGCAGTTATTATCGACAGAAGTATAATAAATATACTTATTACTTTTATTATTATCAATATAACAGGCACTCTTAGCCATATTTTACTAGTATTATCGCTAGGACTGTAATAATTATACTTATTACTCAAGATATTATCAATGTAACATCCATTATTACCCATATAATGCAGTTATTATCGCTAGAACTGTATTAATTATACTTATTACTCCCGATGTTATCAATATAACATCCATTATTACCCATATAATGCAGTTATTATCGCTAGAACTGTAATTATTATACTTATTACTCCCGATATTATCAATATAACATGCATTATTACCCATATAATGCAGTTATTATCGCTAGAACTGTAATAATTATACTTATTAGTTATATTATTATCAATGTAACGTGCATTATTACCCATAACATGCAGTTATTATTGCTAGAACTGTAATAATTATACTTATTACTTATATTATTAGCAATATAACGTGCATTGTTACCCATATTATGCAGTTATTATCGCTAGAACTGTAATAATTATACTTATAACTTATACTATTATCAATATAACATGCACTATTACCCATATAATGCAGTTATTATCGACAGAAGTATAATAAATATACTTATTACTTTTATTATTATCAATATAACGTGCATTATTACCCATATAATGCAGTTATTATCGCTAGAACTGTAATAATTATACTTATTACTCCCGATATTATCAATATAACATGCATTATTACCCATATAATGCAGTTATTATCGCTAGAACTGTAATAATTATACTTATTAGTTATATTATTATCAATGTAACGTGCATTATTACCCATAACATGCAGTTATTATTGCTAGAACTGTAATAATTATACTTATTACTTATATTATTAGCAATATAACGTGCATTGTTACCCATATTATGCAGTTATTATCGCTAGGACTGTAATAATTATACTTATTACTCAAGATATTATCAATATAACATGCATTATTACCCATATAATGCAGTTCTTATCGCTGGAGCTGCAATAATTATACTTATTACTCCCTATATTATCAATATAACATGCATTATTACGCATATAATGCAGTTATTATCGCTAGAACTGTAATAATTATACTTATTACTTATATTATTATCAATATAACATGCACTATTACCCATATAATGCGGTTATTATCGACAGAAGTATAATAAATATACTTATTACTTTTATTATTATCAATATAACAGGCACTCTTAGCCATATTTTACTAGTATTATCGCTAGGACAGTAATAATTATACTTATTACTCAAGATATTATCAATATAACATCCATTATTACCCATATAATGCAGTTCTTATCGCTGGAGCTGCAATAATTATACTTAATACTCCCTATATTATCAATATAACATGCATTATTACGCATATAATGCAGTTATTATCGCTAGAACTGTAATAATAATACTTATTACTTATATTATTATCAATATAACATGCATTATTACCCATATAATGCAGTTATTATCGCTAGAACTGTAATAATTATACTTATTACTTATATTATTAGCAATATAACGTGCATTATTACCCATATAATGCAGTTATTATCGCTAGAACTGTAATAATTATACTTATTACTCCCGATGTTATCAATATAACATCCATTATTACCCATATAATGCAGTTATTATCGCTAGAACTGTAATAATTATACTTATTACTCCCGATATTATCAATATAACATGCATTATTACCCATATAATGCAGTTATTATCGCTAGAACTGTAATAATTATACTTATTAGTTATATTATTATAAATGTAACGTGCATTATTACCCATAACATGCAGTTATTATTGCTAGAACTGTAATAATTATACTTATTACTTATATTATTAGCAATATAACGTGCATTGTTACCCATATTATGCAGTTATTATCGCTAGAACTGTAATAATTATACTTATTACTTATACTATTATCAATATAACATGCACTATTACCCATATAATGCAGTTATTATGGACAGAAGTATAATAAATATACTTATTACTTTTATTATTATCAATATAACATGCTTTATTACCCATATAATGCAGTTATTATCGCTAGAACTGTAATAATTATACTTATTACTTATATTATTAGCAATATAACGTGTATTGTTACCCATATTATGCAGTTATTATCGCTAGAACTGTAATAATTATACTTATTACTTATACTATTATCAATATAACATGCACTATTACCCATATAATGCAGTTATTATCGACAGAAGTATAATAAATATACTTATTACTTTTATTATTATCAATATAACAGGCACTCTTAGCCATATTTTACTAGTATTATCGCTAGGACTGTAATAATTATACTTATTACTCAAGATATTATCAATATAACATCCATTATTACCCATATAATGCAGTTATTATCGCTAGAACTGTGTTAATTATACTTATTACTCCCGATGTTATCAATATAACATCCATTATTACCCATATAATGCAGTTATTATCGCTAGAACTGTAATAATTATACTTATTACTCCCGATATTATCAATATAACATGCATTATTACCCATATAATGCAGTTATTATCGCTAGAACTGTAATAATTATACTTATTAGTTATATTATTATCAATGTAACGTGCATTATTACCCATAACATGCAGTTATTATTGCTAGAACTGTAATAATTATACTTATTACTTATATTATTAGCAATATAACGTGCATTGTTACCCATATTATGCAGTTATTATCGCTAGAACTGTAATAATTATACTTATTACTTACATTATTATTATTATAACATGCATTATTACCCATATAGTGCAGTTATTATCGACAGAAGTATAATAAATATACTTATTACTTTCATTATTATCAATATAACAGGCACTCTTAGCCATATTTTACTAGTATTATCGCTAGGACTGTAATAATTATACTTATTACTCAAGATATTATCAATATAACATCCATTATTACCCATATAATGCAGTTCTTATCGCTGGAGCTGCAATAATTATACTTATTACTCCCGATATTATCAATATAACATGCATTATTACCCATATAATGCAGTTATTATCGATAGAACTGTAATAATTATACTTATTACTCCCAATATTATCAATATAACATGCACTATTACCCATATAATGCAGTTATTATGGACAGAAGTATAATAAATATACTTATTACTTTTATTATTATCAATATAACATGCTTTATTACCCATATAATGCAGTTATTATCGCTAGAACTGTAATAATTATACTTATTACTTATATTATTAGCAATATAACGTGTATTGTTACCCATATTATGCAGTTATTATCGCTAGAACTGTAATAATTATACTTATTACTTATACTATTATCAATATAACATGCACTATTACCCATATAATGCAGTTATTATCGACAGAAGTATAATAAATATACTTATTACTTTTATTATTATCAATATAACAGGCACTCTTAGCCATATTTTACTAGTATTATCGCTAGGACTGTAATAATTATACTTATTACTCAAGATATTATCAATGTAACATCCATTATTACCCATATAATGCAGTTATTATCGCTAGAACTGTATTAATTATACTTATTACTCCCGATGTTATCAATATAACATCCATTATTACCCATATAATGCAGTTATTATCGCTAGAACTGTAATTATTATACTTATTACTCCCGATATTATCAATATAACATGCATTATTACCCATATAATGCAGTTATTATCGCTAGAACTGTAATAATTATACTTATTAGTTATATTATTATCAATGTAACGTGCATTATTACCCATAACATGCAGTTATTATTGCTAGAACTGTAATAATTATACTTATTACTTATATTATTAGCAATATAACGTGCATTGTTACCCATATTATGCAGTTATTATCGCTAGAACTGTAATAATTATACTTATAACTTATACTATTATCAATATAACATGCACTATTACCCATATAATGCAGTTATTATCGACAGAAGTATAATAAATATACTTATTACTTTTATTATTATCAATATAACGTGCATTATTACCCATATAATGCAGTTATTATCGCTAGAACTGTAATAATTATACTTATTACTTATATTATTAGCAATATAACGTGCATTGTTACCCATATTATGCAGTTATTATCGCTAGAACTGTAATAATTATACTTATTACTTATACTATTATCAATATAACATGCACTATTACCCATATAATGCAGTTATTATCGACAGAAGTATAATAAATATACTTATTACTTTTATTATTATCAATATAACAGGCACTCTTAGCCATATTTTACTAGTATTATCGCTAGGACTGTAATAATTATACTTATTACTCAAGATATTATCAATATAACATCCATTATTACCCATATAATGCAGTTCTTATCGCTGGAGCTGCAATAATTATACTTATTACTCCCTATATTATCAATATAACATGCATTATTACGCATATAATGCAGTTATTATCGCTAGAACTGTAATAATTATACTTATTACTTATATTATTATCAATATAACATGCATTATTACCCATATAGTGCAGTTATTATCGACAGAAGTATAATAAATATACTTATTACTTTTATTATTATCAATATAACAGGCACTCTTAGCCATATTTTACTAGTATTATCGCTAGGACTGTAATAATTATACTTATTACTCAAGATATTATCAATATAACATCCATTATTACCCATATAATGCAGTTCTTATCGCTGGACCTGCAATAATTATACTTATTACTCCCTATATTATCAATATAACATGCATTATTACGCATATAATGCAGTTATTATCGCTAGAACTGTAATAATTATACTTATTACTTATATTATTATCAATATAACATGCATTATTACCCATATAGTGCAGTTATTATCGACAGAAGTATAATAAATATACTTATTACTTTTATTATTATCAATAGAACATGCATTATTACCCATATAATGCAGTTATTATCGCTAGAACTGTAATAATTATACTTATTACTTATATTATTAGCAATACAACGTGCATTGTTACCCATATTATGCAGTTATTATCGCTAGAACTGTAATAATTATACTTATTACTTATACTATTATCAATATAACATGCACTATTACCCATATAATGCAGTTATTATCGACAGAAGTATAATAAATATACTTATTACTTTCATTATTATCAATATAACAGGCACTCTTAGCCATATTTTACTAGTATTATCGCTAGGACTGTAATAATTATACTTATTACTCCCGATATTATCAATATAACATGCATTATTACGCATATAATGCAGTTATTATCGCTTGAACTGTAATAATTATACTTATTACTTATATTATTATCAATATAACATGCATTATTACCCATATAATGCAGTTATTATCGATAGAACTGTAATAATTATACTTATTACTCCCAATATTATCAATATAACATGCATTATTACCCACATAATGCAGTTATTATCGCTAGAACTGTAATAAATATACTTATTACTTTTATTATTATCAATATAACATGCATTATTACCCATATAATGCAGTTATTATCGCTAGAACTGTAATAATTATACTTATTACTTATATTATTAGCAATATAACGTGCATTATTACCCATATAATGCAGTTATTATCGCTAGAACTGTAATAATTATACTTATTACTCCCGATGTTATCAATATAACATCCATTATTACCCATATAATGCAGTTATTATCGCTAGAACTGTAATAATTATACTTATTACTCCCGATATTATCAATATAACATGCATTATTACCCATATAATGCAGTTATTATCGCTAGAACTGTAATAATTATACTTATTAGTTATATTATTATCAATGTAACGTGCATTATTACCCATAACATGCAGTTATTATTGCTAGAACTGTAATAATTATACTTATTACTTATATTATTAGCAATATAACGTGCATTGTTACCCATATTATGCAGTTATTATCGCTAGAACTGTAATAATTATACTTATTACTTATATTATTATCAATATAACATGCATTATTACCCATATAATGCAGTTATTATCGACAGAAGTATAATAAATATACTTATTACTTATATTATTAGCAATATAACGTGTATTGTTACCCATATTATGCAGTTATTATCGCTAGAACTGTAATAATTATACTTATTACTTATACTATTATCAATATAACATGCACTATTACCCATATAATGCAGTTATTATCGACAGAAGTATAATAAATATACTTATTACTTTTATTATTATCAATATAACAGGCACTCTTAGCCATATTTTACTAGTATTATCGCTAGGACTGTAATAATTATACTTATTACTCAAGATATTATCAATATAACATCCATTATTACCCATATAATGCAGTTCTTATCGCTGGAGCTGCAATAATTATACTTATTACTCCCGATGTTATCAATATAACATCCATTATTACCCATATAATGCAGTTATTATCGCTAGAACTGTAATTATTATACTTATTACTCCCGATATTATCAATATAACATGCATTATTACCCATATAATGCAGTTATTATCGCTAGAACTGTAATAATTATACTTATTAGTTATATTATTATCAATGTAACGTGCATTATTACCCATAACATGCAGTTATTATTGCTAGAACTGTAATAATTATACTTATTACTTATATTATTAGCAATATAACGTGCATTGTTACCCATATTATGCAGTTATTATCGCTAGAACTGTAATAATTATACTTATTACTTATACTATTATCAATATAACATGCACTATTACCCATATAATGCAGTTATTATCGACAGAAGTATAATAAATATACTTATTACTTTTATTATTATCAATATAACAGGCACTCTTAGCCATATTTTACTAGTATTATCGCTAGGACTGTAATAATTATACTTATTACTCAAGATATTATCAATATAACATCCATTATTACCCATATAATGCAGTTCTTATCGCTGGAGCTGCAATAATTATACTTATTACTCCCTATATTATCAATATAACATGCATTATTACGCATATAATGCAGTTATTATCGCTAGAACTGTAATAATTATACTTATTACTTATATTATTATCAGTATAACATGCATTATTACCCATATAGTGCAGTTATTATCGACAGAAGTATAATAAATATACTTATTACTTATATTATTAGCAATATAACGTGTATTGTTACCCATATTATGCAGTTATTATCGCTAGAACTGTAATAATTATACTTATTACTTATACTATTATCAATATAACATGCACTATTACCCATATAATGCAGTTATTATCGACAGAAGTATAATAAATATACTTATTACTTTTATTATTATCAATATAACAGGCACTCTTAGCCATATTTTACTAGTATTATCGCTAGGACTGTAATAATTATACTTATTACTCAAGATATTATCAATATAACATCCATTATTACCCATATAATGCAGTTCTTATCGCTGGAGCTGCAATAATTATACTTATTACTCCCGATGTTATCAATATAACATCCATTATTACCCATATAATGCAGTTATTATCGCTAGAACTGTAATTATTATACTTATTACTCCCGATATTATCAATATAACATGCATTATTACCCATATAATGCAGTTATTATCGCTAGAACTGTAATAATTATACTTATTAGTTATATTATTATCAATGTAACGTGCATTATTACCCATAACATGCAGTTATTATTGCTAGAACTGTAATAATTATACTTATTACTTATATTATTAGCAATATAACGTGCATTGTTACCCATATTATGCAGTTATTATCGCTAGAACTGTAATAATTATACTTATTACTTATACTATTATCAATATAACATGCACTATTACCCATATAATGCAGTTATTATCGACAGAAGTATAATAAATATACTTATTACTTTTATTATTATCAATATAACAGGCACTCTTAGCCATATTTTACTAGTATTATCGCTAGGACTGTAATAATTATACTTATTACTCAAGATATTATCAATATAACATCCATTATTACCCATATAATGCAGTTCTTATCGCTGGAGCTGCAATAATTATACTTATTACTCCCTATATTATCAATATAACATGCATTATTACGCATATAATGCAGTTATTATCGCTAGAACTGTAATAATTATACTTATTACTTATATTATTATCAGTATAACATGCATTATTACCCATATAGTGCAGTTATTATCGACAGAAGTATAATAAATATACTTATTACTTTTATTATTATCAATATAACAGGCACTCTTAGCCATATTTTACTAGTATTATCGCTAGGACTGTAATAATTATACTTATTACTCAAGATATTATCAATATAACATCCATTATTACCCATATAATGCAGTTCTTATCGCTGGAGCTGCAATAATTATACTTATTACTTCCTATATTATCAATATAACATGCATTATTACGCATATAATGCAGTTATTATCGCTAGAACTGTAATAATTATACTTATTACTTATACTATTATCAATATAACATGCACTATTACCCTTATAATGCAGTTATTATCGACAGAAGTATAATAAATATACTTATTACTTTTATTATTATCAACATAACAGGCACTCTTAGCCATATTTTACTAGTATTATCGCTAGGACTGTAATAATTATACTTATTACTCAAGATATTATCAATATAACATCCATTATTACCCATATAATGCAGTTCTTATCGCTGGAGCTGCAATAATTATACTTATTACTCCCGATGTTATCAATATAACATCCATTATTACCCATATAATGCAGTTATTATCGCTAGAACTGTAATTATTATACTTATTACTCCCGATATTATCAATATAACATGCATTATTACCCATATAATGCAGTTATTATCGCTAGAACTGTAATAATTATACTTATTAGTTATATTATTATCAATGTAACGTGCATTATTACCCATAACATGCAGTTATTATTGCTAGAACTGTAATAATTATACTTATTACTTATATTATTAGCAATATAACGTGCATTGTTACGCATATTATGCAGTTATTATCGCTAGAACTGTAATAATTATACTTATTACTTATACTATTATCAATATAACATGCACTATTACCCATATAATGCAGTTATTATCGACAGAAGTATAATAAATTTACTTATTACTTTTATTATTATCAATATAACAGGCACTCTTAGCCATATTTTACTAGTATTATCGCTAGGACTGTAATAATTATACTTATTACTCAAGATATTATCAATATAACATCCATTATTACCCATATTATGCAGTTCTTATCGCTGGAGCTGCAATAATTATACTTATTACTCCCTATATTATCAATATAACATGCATTATTACGCATATAATGCAGTTATTATCGCTAGAACTGTAATAATTATACTTATTACTTATATTATTATCAATATAACATGCATTATTACCCATATAGTGCAGTTATTATCGACAGAAGTATAATAAATATACTTATTACTTTTATTATTATCAATATAACAGGCACTCTTAGCCATATTTTACTAGTATTATCGCTAGGACTGTAATAATTATACTTATTACTCAAGATATTATCAATATAACATCCATTATTACCCATATAATGCAGTTCTTATCGCTGGAGCTGCAATAATTATACTTATTACTCCCTATATTATCAATATAACATGCATTATTACGCATATAATGCAGTTATTATCGCTAGAACTGTAATAATTATACTTATTACTTATATTATTATCAATATAACATGCATTATTACCCATATAGTGCAGTTATTATCGACAGAAGTATAATAAATATACTTATTACTTTTATTATTATCAATATAACATGCATTATTACCCATATAATGCAGTTATTATCGCTAGAACTGTAATAATTATACTTATTACTTATATTATTAGCAATACAACGTGCATTGTTACCCATATTATGCAGTTATTATCGCTAGAACTGTAATAATTATACTTATTACTTATACTATTATCAATATAACATGCACTATTACCCATATAGTGCAGTTATTATCGACAGAAGTATAATAAATATACTTATTACTTTTATTATTATCAATATAACAGGCACTCTTAGCCATATTTTACTAGTATTATCGCTAGGACTGTAATAATTATACTTATTACTCAAGATATTATCAATATAACATCCATTATTACCCATATAATGCAGTTCTTATCGCTGGAGCTGCAATAATTATACTTATTACTCCCTATATTATCAATATAACATGCATTATTACGCATATAATGCAGTTATTATCGCTAGAACTGTAATAATTATACTTATTACTTATATTATTATCAATATAACATGCATTATTACCCATATAGTGCAGTTATTATCGACAGAAGTATAATAAATATACTTATTACTTTTATTATTATCAATATAACATGCATTATTACCCATATAATGCAGTTATTATCGCTAGAACTGTAATAATTATACTTATTACTTATATTATTAGCAATACAACGTGCATTGTTACCCATATTATGCAGTTATTATCGCTAGAACTGTAATAATTATACTTATTACTTATACTATTATCAATATAACATGCACTATTACCCATATAATGCAGTTATTATCGACAGAAGTGTAATAAATATACTTATTACTTTCATTATTATCAATATAACAGGCACTCTTAGCCATATTTTACTAGTATTATCGCTAGGACTGTAATAATTATACTTATTACTCAAGATATTATCAATATAACATCCATTATTACCCATATAATGCAGTTCTTATCGCTGGAGCTGCAATAATTATACTTATTACTCCCGATATTATCAATATAACATGCATTATTACGCATATAATGCAGTTATTATCGCTAGAACTGTAATAATAATACTTATTACTTATATTATTAGCAATATAACGTGCATTGTTACCCATATTATGCAGTTATTATCGCTAGAACTGTAATAATTATACTTATTACTTATACTATTATCAATATAACATGCACTATTACCCATATAATGCAGTTATTATCGACAGAAGTATAATAAATTTACTTATTACTTTTATTATTATCAATATAACAGGCACTCTTAGCCATATTTTACTAGTATTATCGCTAGGACTGTAATAATTATACTTATTACTCAAGATATTATCAATATAACATCCATTATTACCCATATTATGCAGTTCTTATCGCTGGAGCTGCAATAATTATACTTATTACTCCCTATATTATCAATATAACATGCATTATTACGCATATAATGCAGTTATTATCGCTAGAACTGTAATAATTATACTTATTACTTATATTATTATCAATATAACATGCATTATTACCCATATAGTGCAGTTATTATCGACAGAAGTATAATAAATATACTTATTACTTTTATTATTATCAATATAACAGGCACTCTTAGCCATATTTTACTAGTATTATCGCTAGGACTGTAATAATTATACTTATTACTCAAGATATTATCAATATAACATCCATTATTACCCATATAATGCAGTTCTTATCGCTGGAGCTGCAATAATTATACTTATTACTCCCTATATTATCAATATAACATGCATTATTACGCATATAATGCAGTTATTATCGCTAGAACTGTAATAATTATACTTATTACTTATATTATTATCAATATAACATGCATTATTACCCATATAGTGCAGTTATTATCGACAGAAGTATAATAAATATACTTATTACTTTTATTATTATCAATATAACATGCATTATTACCCATATAATGCAGTTATTATCGCTAGAACTGTAATAATTATACTTATTACTTATATTATTAGCAATACAACGTGCATTGTTACCCATATTATGCAGTTATTATCGCTAGAACTGTAATAATTATACTTATTACTTATACTATTATCAATATAACATGCACTATTACCCATATAATGCAGTTATTATCGACAGAAGTGTAATAAATATACTTATTACTTTCATTATTATCAATATAACAGGCACTCTTAGCCATATTTTACTAGTATTATCGCTAGGACTGTAATAATTATACTTATTACTCAAGATATTATCAATATAACATCCATTATTACCCATATAATGCAGTTCTTATCGCTGGAGCTGCAATAATTATACTTATTACTCCCGATATTATCAATATAACATGCATTATTACGCATGTAATGCAGTTATTATCACTTGAACTGTAATAATTATACTTATTACTTATATTATTATCAATATAACATGCATTATTACCCATATAATGCAGTTATTATCGATAGAACTGTAATAATTATACTTATTACTCCCAATATTATCAATATAACATGCATTATTACCCACATAATGCAGTTATTATCGCTAGAACTGTAATAAATATACTTATTACTTTTATTATTATCAATATAACATGCATTATTACCCATATAATGCAGTTATTATCGCTAGAACTGTAATAATTATACTTATTACTTATATTATTAGCAATATAACGTGCATTATTACCCATATAATGCAGTTATTATCGCTAGAACTGTAATAATTATACTTATTACTCCCGATGTTATCAATATAACATCCATTATTAACCATATAATGCAGTTATTATCGCTAGAACTGTAATAATTATACTTATTACTCCCGATATTATCAATATAACATGCATTATTACCCATATAATGCAGTTATTATCGCTAGAACTGTAATAATTATACTTATTAGTTATATTATTATCAATGTAACGTGCATTATTACCCATAACATGCAGTTATTATTGCTAGAACTGTAATAATTATACTTATTACTTATATTATTAGCAATATAACGTGCATTGTTACCCATATTATGCAGTTATTATCGCTAGAACTGTAATAATTATACTTATTACTTATACTATTATCAATATAACATGCACTATTACCCATATAATGCAGTTATTATGGACAGAAGTATAATAAATATACTTATTACTTTTATTATTATCAATATAACGTGCATTATTACCCATATAATGCAGTTATTATCGCTAGAACTGTAATAATTATACTTATTACTTATATTATTAGCAATATAACGTGTATTGTTACCCATATTATGCAGTTATTATCGCTAGAACTGTAATAATTATACTTATTACTTATACTATTATCAATATAACATGCACTATTACCCATATAATGCAGTTATTATCGACAGAAGTATAATAAATATACTTATTACTTTTATTATTATCAATATAACAGGCACTCTTAGCCATATTTTACTAGTATTATCGCTAGGACTGTAATAATTATACTTATTACTCAAGATATTATCAATATAACATCCATTATTACCCATATAATGCAGTTATTATCGCTGGAGCTGCAATAATTATACTTATTACTCCCTATATTATCAATATAACATGCATTATTACGCATATAATGCAGTTATTATCGCTAGAACTGTAATAATTATACTTATTACTCCCGATATTATCAATATAACATGCATTATTACCCATATAATGCAGTTATTATCGCTAGAACTGTAATAATTATACTTATTAGTTATATTATTATCAATGTAACGTGCATTATTACCCATAACATGCAGTTATTATTGCTAGAACTGTAATAATTATACTTATTACTTATATTATTAGCAATATAACGTGCATTGTTACCCATATTATGCAGTTATTATCGCTAGAACTGTAATAATTATACTTATTACTTATACTATTATCAATATAACATGCACTATTACCCATATAATGCAGTTATTATCGCTAGAACTGTAATAATTATACTTATTACTTATATTATTATCAATATAACATGCATTATTACCCATATAATGCAGTTATTATCGACAGAAGTATAATAAATATACTTATTACTTATATTATTAGCAATATAACGTGTATTGTTACCCATATTATGCAGTTATTATCGCTAGAACTGTAATAATTATACTTATTACTTATACTATTATCAATATAACATGCACTATTACCCATATAATGCAGTTATTATCAACAGAAGTATAATAAATATACTTATTACTTTTATTATTATCAATATAACAGGCACTCTTAGCCATATTTTACTAGTATTATCGCTAGGACTGTAATAATTATACTTATTACTCAAGATATTATCAATATAACATCCATTATTACCCATATAATGCAGTTCTTATCGCTGGAGCTGCAATAATTATACTTATTACTCCCGATGTTATCAATATAACATCCATTATTACCCATATAATGCAGTTATTATCGCTAGAACTGTAATTATTATACTTATTACTCCCGATATTATCAATATAACATGCATTATTACCCATATAATGCAGTTATTATCGCTAGAACTGTAATAATTATACTTATTAGTTATATTATTATCAATGTAACGTGCATTATTACCCATAACATGCAGTTATTATTGCTAGAACTGTAATAATTATACTTATTACTTATATTATTAGCAATATAACGTGCATTGTTACCCATATTATGCAGTTATTATCGCTAGAACTGTAATAATTATACTTATTACTTATACTATTATCAATATAACATGCACTATTACCCATATAATGCAGTTATTATGGACAGAAGTATAATAAATATACTTATTACTTTTATTATTATCAATATAACGTGCATTATTACCCATATAATGCAGTTATTATCGCTAGAACTGTAATAATTATACTTATTACTTATATTATTAGCAATATAACGTGTATTGTTACCCATATTATGCAGTTATTATCGCTAGAACTGTAATAATTATACTTATTACTTATACTATTATCAATATAACATGCACTATTACCCATATAATGCAGTTATTATCGACAGAAGTATAATAAATATACTTATTACTTTTATTATTATCAATATAACAGGCACTCTTAGCCATATTTTACTAGTATTATCGCTAGGACTGTAATAATTATACTTATTACTCAAGATATTATCAATATAACATCCATTATTACCCATATAATGCAGTTATTATCGCTGGAGCTGCAATAATTATACTTATTACTCCCTATATTATCAATATAACATGCATTATTACGCATATAATGCAGTTATTATCGCTAGAACTGTAATAATTATACTTATTACTCCCGATATTATCAATATAACATGCATTATTACCCATATAATGCAGTTATTATCGCTAGAACTGTAATAATTATACTTATTAGTTATATTATTATCAATGTAACGTGCATTATTACCCATAACATGCAGTTATTATTGCTAGAACTGTAATAATTATACTTATTACTTATATTATTAGCAATATAACGTGCATTGTTACCCATATTATGCAGTTATTATCGCTAGAACTGTAATAATTATACTTATTACTTATACTATTATCAATATAACATGCACTATTACCCATATAATGCAGTTATTATCGACAGAAGTATAATAAATATACTTATTACTTTTATTATTATCAATATAACAGGCACTCTTAGCCATATTTTACTAGTATTATCGCTAGGACTGTAATAATTATACTTATTACTCAAGATATTATCAATATAACATCCATTATTACCCATATAATGCAGTTCTTATCGCTGGAGCTGCAATAATTATACTTATTACTCCCTATATTATCAATATAACATGCATTATTACGCATATAATGCAGTTATTATCGCTAGAACTGTAATAATTATACTTATTAGTTATATTATTATCAATGTAACGTGCATTATTACCCATAACATGCAGTTATTATTGCTAGAACTGTAATAATTATACTTATTACTTATATTATTAGCAATATAACGTGCATTGTTACCCATATTATGCAGTTATTATCGCTAGAACTGTAATAATTATACTTATTACTTATACTATTATCAATATAACATGCACTATTACCCATATAATGCAGTTATTATGGACAGAAGTATAATAAATATACTTATTACTTTTATTATTATCAATATAACGTGCATTATTACCCATATAATGCAGTTATTATCGCTAGAACTGTAATAATTATACTTATTACTTATACTATTATCAATATAACATGCACTATTACCCATATAATGCAGTTATTATCGCTAGAACTGTAATAATTATACTTATTACTTATATTATTATCAATATAACATGCATTATTACCCATATAATGCAGTTATTATCGACAGAAGTATAATAAATATACTTATTACTTATATTATTAGCAATATAACGTGTATTGTTACCCATATTATGCAGTTATTATCGCTAGAACTGTAATAATTATACTTATTACTTATACTATTATCAATATAACATGCACTATTACCCATATAATGCAGTTATTATCAACAGAAGTATAATAAATATACTTATTACTTTTATTATTATCAATATAACAGGCACTCTTAGCCATATTTTACTAGTATTATCGCTAGGACTGTAATAATTATACTTATTACTCAAGATATTATCAATATAACATCCATTATTACCCATATAATGCAGTTCTTATCGCTGGAGCTGCAATAATTATACTTATTACTCCCGATGTTATCAATATAACATCCATTATTACCCATATAATGCAGTTATTATCGCTAGAACTGTAATTATCATACTTATTACTCCCGATATTATCAATATAACATGCATTATTACCCATATAATGCAGTTATTATCGACAGAAGTATAATAAATATACTTATTACTTATATTATTAGCAATATAACGTGTATTGTTACCCATATTATGCAGTTATTATCGCTAGAACTGTAATAATTATACTTATTACTTATACTATTATCAATATAACATGCACTATTACCCATATAATGCAGTTATTATCGACAGAAGTATAATAAATATACTTATTACTTTTATTATTATCAATATAACAGGCACTCTTAGCCATATTTTACTAGTATTATCGCTAGGACTGTAATAATTATACTTATTACTCAAGATATTATCAATATAACATCCATTATTACCCATATAATGCAGTTCTTATCGCTGGAGCTGCAATAATTATACTTATTACTCCCGATGTTATCAATATAACATCCATTATTACCCATATAATGCAGTTATTATCGCTAGAACTGTAATTATTATACTTATTACTCCCGATATTATCAATATAACATGCATTATTACCCATATAATGCAGTTATTATCGCTAGAACTGTGATAATTATACTTATTAGTTATATTATTATCAATGTAACGTGCATTATTACCCATAACATGCAGTTATTATTGCTAGAACTGTAATAATTATACTTATTACTTATATTATTAGCAATATAACGTGCATTGTTACCCATATTATGCAGTTATTATCGCTAGAACTGTAATAATTATACTTATTACTTATACTATTATCAATATAACATGCACTATTACCCATATAATGCAGTTATTATCGACAGAAGTATAATAAATATACTTATTACTTTTATTATTATCAATATAACAGGCACTCTTAGCCATATTTTACTAGTATTATCGCTAGGACTGTAATAATTATACTTATTACTCAAGATATTATCAATATAACATCCATTATTACCCATATAATGCAGTTCTTATCGCTGGAGCTGCAATAATTATACTTATTACTCCCTATATTATCAATATAACATGCATTATTACGCATATAATGCAGTTATTATCGCTAGAACTGTAATAATTATACTTATTACTTATATTATTATCAGTATAACATGCATTATTACCCATATAGTGCAGTTATTATCGACAGAAGTATAATAAATATACTTATTACTTTTATTATTATCAATATAACAGGCACTCTTAGCCATATTTTACTAGTATTATCGCTAGGACTGTAATAATTATACTTATTACTCAAGATATTATCAATATAACATCCATTATTACCCATATAATGCAGTTCTTATCGCTGGAGCTGCAATAATTATACTTATTACTCCCTATATTATCAATATAACATGCATTATTACGCATATAATGCAGTTATTATCGCTAGAACTGTAATAATAATACTTATTACTTATATTATTATCAATATAACATGCATTATTACCCATATAATGCAGTTATTATCGCTAGAACTGTAATAATTATACTTATTACTTATATTATTAGCAATATAACGTGCATTATTACCCATATAATGCAGTTATTATCGCTAGAACTGTATTAATTATACTTATTACTCCCGATGTTATCAATATAACATCCATTATTACCCATATAATGCAGTTATTATCGCTAGAACTGTAATAATTATACTTATTACTCCCGATGTTATCAATATAACATCCATTATTACCCATATAATGCAGTTATTATCGCTAGAACTGTAATAATTATACTTATTACTCCCGATATTATCAATATAACATGCATTATTACCCATATAATGCAGTTATTATCGCTAGAACTGTAATAATTATACTTATTAGTTATATTATTATCAATGTAACGTGCATTATTACCCATAACATGCAGTTATTATTGCTAGAACTGTAATAATTATACTTATTACTTATATTATTAGCAATATAACGTGCATTGTTACCCATATAATGCAGTTATTATCGCTAGAACTGTAATAATTATACTTATTACTTATATTATTAGCAATATAACGTGCATTATTACCCATATAATGCAGTTATTATCGCTAGAACTGTAATAATTATACTTATTACTCCCGATGTTATCAATATAACATCCATTATTACCCATATAATGCAGTTATTATCGCTAGAACTGTAATAATTATACTTATTACTCCCGATATTATCAATATAACATGCATTATTACCCATATAATGCAGTTATTATCGCTAGAACTGTAATAATTATACTTATTAGTTATACTATTATCAATGTAACGTGCATTATTACCCATAACATGCAGTTATTATTGCTAGAACTGTAATAATTATACTTATTACTTATATTATTAGCAATATAACGTGCATTGTTACCCATATTATGCAGTTATTATCGCTAGAACTGTAATAATTATACATATTACTTATACTATTATCAATATAACATGCACTATTACCCATATAATGCAGTTATTATCGCTAGAACTGTAATAATTATACTTATTACTTATATTATTATCAATATAACATGCATTATTACCCATATAATGCAGTTATTATCGACAGAAGTATAATAAATATACTTATTACTTATATTATTAGCAATATAACGTGTATTGTTACCCATATTATGCAGTTATTATCGCTAGAACTGTAATAATTATACTTATTACTTATACTATTATCAATATAACATGCACTATTACCCATATAATGCAGTTATTATCGACAGAAGTATAATAATTATACTTATTACTTTTATTATTATCAATATAACAGGCACTCTTAGCCATATTTTACTAGTATTATCGCTAGGACTGTAATAATTATACTTATTACTCAAGATATTATCAATATAACATCCATTATTACCCATATAATGCAGTTCTTATCGCTGGAGCAGCAATAATTATACTTATTACTCCCGATGTTATCAATATAACATCCATTATTACCCATATAATGCAGTTATTATCGCTAGAACTGTAATAATTATACTTATTACTCCCGATATTATCAATATAACATGCATTATTACCCATATAATGCAGTTATTATCGCTAGAACTGTAATAATTATACTTATTAGTTATATTATTATCAATGTAACGTGCATTATTACCCATAACATGCAGTTATTATTGCGAGAACTGTAATAATTATACTTATTACTTATATTATTAGCAATATAACGTGCATTGTTACCCATATTATGCAGTTATTATCGCTAGAACTGTAATAATTATACTTATTACTTATACTATTATCAATATAACATGCACTATTACCCATATAATGCAGTTATTATGGACAGAAGTATAATAAATATACTTATTACTTTTATTATTATCAATATAACATGCATTATTACCCATATAATGCAGTTATTATCGCTAGAACTGTAATAATTATACTTATTACTTATATTATTAGCAATATAACGTGTATTGTTACCCATATTATGCAGTTATTATCGCTAGAACTGTAATAATTATACTTATTACTTATACTATTATCAATATAACATGCACTATTACCCATATAATGCAGTTATTATCGACAGAAGCATAATAAATATACTTATTACTTTTATTATTATCAATATAACAGGCACTCTTAGCCATATTTTACTAGTATTATCGCTAGGACTGTAATAATTATACTTATTACTCAAGATATTATCAATATAACATCCATTATTACCCATATAATGCAGTTCTTATCGCTGGAGCTGCAATAATTATACTTATTACTCCCGATATTATCAATATAACATGCATTATTACGCATATAATGCAGTTATTATCGCTTGAACTGTAATAATTATACTTATTACTTATATTATTATCAATATAATATGCATTATTACCCATATAATGCAGTTATGATCGATAGAACTGTAATAATTATACTTATTACTCCCAATATTATCAATATAACATGCATTATTACCCACATAATGCAGTTATTATCGCTAGAACTGTAATAAATATACTTATTACTTTTATTATTATCAATATAACATGCATTATTACCCATATAATGCAGTTATTATCGCTAGAACTGTAATAATTATACTTATTACTTATATTATTAGCAATATAACGTGCATTATTACCCATATAATGCAGTTATTATCGCTAGAACTGTAATAATTATACTTATTACTCCCGATGTTATCAATATAACATCCATTATTAACCATATAATGCAGTTATTATCGCTAGAACTGTAATAATTATACTTATTACTCCCGATATTATCAATATAATATGCATTATTACCCATATAATGCAGTTATTATCGCTAGAACTGTAATAAATATACTTATTAGTTATATTATTATCAATGTAACGTGCATTATTACCCATAACATGCAGTTATTATTGCTAGAACTGTAATAATTATACTTATTACTTATATTATTAGCAATATAACGTGCATTGTTACCCATATAATGCAGTTATTATCGCTAGAACTGTAATAATTATACTTATTACTTATATTATTAGCAATATAACGTGCATTATTACCCATATAATGCAGTTATTATCGCTAGAACTGTAATAATTATACTTATTACTCCCGATGTTATCAATATAACATCCATTATTACCCATATAATGCAGTTATTATCGCTAGAACTGTAATAATTATACTTATTACTCCCGATATTATCAATATAACATGCATTATTACCCATATAATGCAGTTATTATCGCTAGAACTGTAATAATTATACTTATTAGTTATACTATTATCAATGTAACGTGCATTATTACCCATAACATGCAGTTATTATTGCTAGAACTGTAATAATTATACTTATTACTTATATTATTAGCAATATAACGTGCATTGTTACCCATATTATGCAGTTATTATCGCTAGAACTGTAATAATTATACTTATTACTTATACTATTATCAATATAACATGCACTATTACCCATATAATGCAGTTATTATCGCTAGAACTGTAATAATTATACTTATTACTTATACTATTATCAATATAACATGCACTATTACCCATATAATGCAGTTATTATCGACAGAAGTATAATAATTATACTTATTACTTTTATTATTATCAATATAACAGGCACTCTTAGCCATATTTTACTAGTATTATCGCTAGGACTGTAATAATTATACTTATTACTCAAGATATTATCAATATAACATCCATTATTACCCATATAATGCAGTTCTTATCGCTGGAGCAGCAATAATTATACTTATTACTCCCGATGTTATCAATATAACATCCATTATTACCCATATAATGCAGTTATTATCGCTAGAACTGTAATAATTATACTTATTACTCCCGATATTATCAATATAACATGCATTATTACCCATATAATGCAGTTATTATCGCTAGAACTGTAATAATTATACTTATTAGTTATATTATTATCAATGTAACGTGCATTATTACCCATAACATGCAGTTATTATTGCGAGAACTGTAATAATTATACTTATTACTTATATTATTAGCAATATAACGTGCATTGTTACCCATATTATGCAGTTATTATCGCTAGAACTGTAATAATTATACTTATTACTTATACTATTATCAATATAACATGCACTATTACCCATATAATGCAGTTATTATGGACAGAAGTATAATAAATATACTTATTACTTTTATTATTATCAATATAACATGCATTATTACCCATATAATGCAGTTATTATCGCTAGAACTGTAATAATTATACTTATTACTTATATTATTAGCAATATAACGTGTATTGTTACCCATATTATGCAGTTATTATCGCTAGAACTGTAATAATTATACTTATTACTTATACTATTATCAATATAACATGCACTATTACCCATATAATGCAGTTATTATCGACAGAAGCATAATAAATATACTTATTACTTTTATTATTATCAATATAACAGGCACTCTTAGCCATATTTTACTAGTATTATCGCTAGGACTGTAATAATTATACTTATTACTCAAGATATTATCAATATAACATCCATTATTACCCATATAATGCAGTTCTTATCGCTGGAGCTGCAATAATTATACTTATTACTCCCGATATTATCAATATAACATGCATTATTACGCATATAATGCAGTTATTATCGCTTGAACTGTAATAATTATACTTATTACTTATATTATTATCAATATAATATGCATTATTACCCATATAATGCAGTTATGATCGATAGAACTGTAATAATTATACTTATTACTCCCAATATTATCAATATAACATGCATTATTACCCACATAATGCAGTTATTATCGCTAGAACTGTAATAAATATACTTATTACTTTTATTATTATCAATATAACATGCATTATTACCCATATAATGCAGTTATTATCGCTAGAACTGTAATAATTATACTTATTACTTATATTATTAGCAATATAACGTGCATTATTACCCATATAATGCAGTTATTATCGCTAGAACTGTAATAATTATACTTATTACTCCCGATGTTATCAATATAACATCCATTATTAACCATATAATGCAGTTATTATCGCTAGAACTGTAATAATTATACTTATTACTCCCGATATTATCAATATAACATGCATTATTACCCATATAATGCAGTTATTATCGCTAGAACTGTAATAAATATACTTATTAGTTATATTATTATCAATGTAACGTGCATTATTACCCATAACATGCAGTTATTATTGCTAGAACTGTAATAATTATACTTATTACTTATATTATTAGCAATATAACGTGCATTGTTACCCATATAATGCAGTTATTATCGCTAGAACTGTAATAATTATACTTATTACTTATATTATTAGCAATATAACGTGCATTATTACCCATATAATGCAGTTATTATCGCTAGAACTGTAATAATTATACTTATTACTCCCGATGTTATCAATATAACATCCATTATTACCCATATAATGCAGTTATTATCGCTAGAACTGTAATAATTATACTTATTACTCCCGATATTATCAATATAACATGCATTATTACCCATATAATGCAGTTATTATCGCTAGAACTGTAATAATTATACTTATTAGTTATACTATTATCAATGTAACGTGCATTATTACCCATAACATGCAGTTATTATTGCTAGAACTGTAATAATTATACTTATTACTTATATTATTAGCAATATAACGTGCATTGTTACCCATATTATGCAGTTATTATCGCTAGAACTGTAATAATTATACTTATTACTTATACTATTATCAATATAACATGCACTATTACCCATATAATGCAGTTATTATCGCTAGAACTGTAATAATTATACTTATTACTTATATTATTATCAATATAACATGCATTATTACCCATATAATGCAGTTATTATCGACAGAAGTATAATAAATATACTTATTACTTATATTATTAGCAATATAACGTGTATTGTTACCCATATTATGCAGTTATTATCGCTAGAACTGTAATAATTATACTTATTACTTATACTATTATCAATATAACATGCACTATTACCCATATAATGCAGTTATTATCGACAGAAGTATAATAATTATACTTATTACTTTTATTATTATCAATATAACAGGCACTCTTAGCCATATTTTACTAGTATTATCGCTAGGACTGTAATAATTATACTTATTACTCAAGATATTATCAATATAACATCCATTATTACCCATATAATGCAGTTCTTATCGCTGGAGCAGCAATAATTATACTTATTACTCCCGATGTTATCAATATAACATCCATTATTACCCATATAATGCAGTTATTATCGCTAGAACTGTAATAATTATACTTATTACTCCCGATATTATCAATATAACATGCATTATTACCCATATAATGCAGTTATTATCGCTAGAACTGTAATAATTATACTTATTAGTTATATTATTATCAATGTAACGTGCATTATTACCCATAACATGCAGTTATTATTGCGAGAACTGTAATAATTATACTTATTACTTATATTATTAGCAATATAACGTGCATTGTTACCCATATTATGCAGTTATTATCGCTAGAACTGTAATAATTATACTTATTACTTATACTATTATCAATATAACATGCACTATTACCCATATAATGCAGTTATTATGGACAGAAGTATAATAAATATACTTATTACTTTTATTATTATCAATATAACATGCATTATTACCCATATAATGCAGTTATTATCGCTAGAACTGTAATAATTATACTTATTACTTATATTATTAGCAATATAACGTGTATTGTTACCCATATTATGCAGTTATTATCGCTAGAACTGTAATAATTATACTTATTACTTATACTATTATCAATATAACATGCACTATTACCCATATAATGCAGTTATTATCGACAGAAGCATAATAAATATACTTATTACTTTTATTATTATCAATATAACAGGCACTCTTAGCCATATTTTACTAGTATTATCGCTAGGACTGTAATAATTATACTTATTACTCAAGATATTATCAATATAACATCCATTATTACCCATATAATGCAGTTCTTATCGCTGGAGCTGCAATAATTATACTTATTACTCCCGATATTATCAATATAACATGCATTATTACGCATATAATGCAGTTATTATCGCTTGAACTGTAATAATTATACTTATTACTTATATTATTATCAATATAATATGCATTATTACCCATATAATGCAGTTATGATCGATAGAACTGTAATAATTATACTTATTACTCCCAATATTATCAATATAACATGCATTATTACCCACATAATGCAGTTATTATCGCTAGAACTGTAATAAATATACTTATTACTTTTATTATTATCAATATAACATGCATTATTACCCATATAATGCAGTTATTATCGCTAGAACTGTAATAATTATACTTATTACTTATATTATTAGCAATATAACGTGCATTATTACCCATATAATGCAGTTATTATCGCTAGAACTGTAATAATTATACTTATTACTCCCGATGTTATCAATATAACATCCATTATTAACCATATAATGCAGTTATTATCGCTAGAACTGTAATAATTATACTTATTACTCCCGATATTATCAATATAACATGCATTATTACCCATATAATGCAGTTATTATCGCTAGAACTGTAATAAATATACTTATTAGTTATATTATTATCAATGTAACGTGCATTATTACCCATAACATGCAGTTATTATTGCTAGAACTGTAATAATTATACTTATTACTTATATTATTAGCAATATAACGTGCATTGTTACCCATATAATGCAGTTATTATCGCTAGAACTGTAATAATTATACTTATTACTTATATTATTAGCAATATAACGTGCATTATTACCCATATAATGCAGTTATTATCGCTAGAACTGTAATAATTATACTTATTACTCCCGATGTTATCAATATAACATCCATTATTACCCATATAATGCAGTTATTATCGCTAGAACTGTAATAATTATACTTATTACTCCCGATATTATCAATATAACATGCATTATTACCCATATAATGCAGTTATTATCGCTAGAACTGTAATAATTATACTTATTAGTTATATTATTATCAATGTAACGTGCATTATTACCCATAACATGCAGTTATTATTGCGAGAACTGTAATAATTATACTTATTACTTATATTATTAGCAATATAACGTGCATTGTTACCCATATTATGCAGTTATTATCGCTAGAACTGTAATAATTATACTTATTACTTATACTATTATCAATATAACATGCACTATTACCCATATAATGCAGTTATTATGGACAGAAGTATAATAAATATACTTATTACTTTTATTATTATCAATATAACATGCATTATTACCCATATAATGCAGTTATTATCGCTAGAACTGTAATAATTATACTTATTACTTATATTATTAGCAATATAACGTGTATTGTTACCCATATTATGCAGTTATTATCGCTAGAACTGTAATAATTATACTTATTACTTATACTATTATCAATATAACATGCACTATTACCCATATAATGCAGTTATTATCGACAGAAGCATAATAAATATACTTATTACTTTTATTATTATCAATATAACAGGCACTCTTAGCCATATTTTACTAGTATTATCGCTAGGACTGTAATAATTATACTTATTACTCAAGATATTATCAATATAACATCCATTATTACCCATATAATGCAGTTCTTATCGCTGGAGCTGCAATAATTATACTTATTACTCCCGATATTATCAATATAACATGCATTATTACGCATATAATGCAGTTATTATCGCTTGAACTGTAATAATTATACTTATTACTTATATTATTATCAATATAATATGCATTATTACCCATATAATGCAGTTATGATCGATAGAACTGTAATAATTATACTTATTACTCCCAATATTATCAATATAACATGCATTATTACCCACATAATGCAGTTATTATCGCTAGAACTGTAATAAATATACTTATTACTTTTATTATTATCAATATAACATGCATTATTACCCATATAATGCAGTTATTATCGCTAGAACTGTAATAATTATACTTATTACTTATATTATTAGCAATATAACGTGCATTATTACCCATATAATGCAGTTATTATCGCTAGAACTGTAATAATTATACTTATTACTCCCGATGTTATCAATATAACATCCATTATTAACCATATAATGCAGTTATTATCGCTAGAACTGTAATAATTATACTTATTACTCCCGATATTATCAATATAACATGCATTATTACCCATATAATGCAGTTATTATCGCTAGAACTGTAATAAATATACATATTAGTTATATTATTATCAATGTAACGTGCATTATTACCCATAACATGCAGTTATTATTGCTAGAACTGTAATAATTATACTTATTACTTATATTATTAGCAATATAACGTGCATTGTTACCCATATTATGCAGTTATTATCGCTAGAACTGTAATAATTATACTTATTACTTATACTATTATCAATATAACATGCACTATTACCCATATAATGCAGTTATTATGGACAGAAGTATAATAAATATACTTATTACTTTTATTATTATCAATATAACGTGCATTATTACCCATATAATGCAGTTATTATCGCTAGAACTGTAATAATTATACTTATTACTTATATTATTAGCAATATAACGTGTATTGTTACCCATATTATGCAGTTATTATCGCTAGAACTGTAATAATTATACTTATTACTTATACTATTATCAATATAACATGCACTATTACCCATATAATGCAGTTATTATCGACAGAAGTATAATAAATATACTTATTACTTTTATTATTATCAATATAACAGGCACTCTTAGCCATATTTTACTAGTATTATCGCTAGGACTGTAATAATTATACTTATTACTCAAGATATTATCAAAATAACATCCATTATTACCCATATAATGCAGTTATTATCGCTGGAGCTGCAATAATTATACTTATTACTCCCTATATTATCAATATAACATGCATTATTACGCATATAATGCAGTTATTATCGCTAGAACTGTAATAATAATACTTATTACTTATATTATTATCAATATAACATGCATTATTACCCATATAATGCAGTTATTATCGCTAGAACTGTAATAATTATACTTATTACTTATATTATTAGCAATATAACGTGCATTATTACCCATATAATGCAGTTATTATCGCTAGAACTGTAATAATTATACTTATTACTCCCGATGTTATCAATATAACATCCATTATTACCCATATAATGCAGTTATTATCGCTAGAACTGTAATAATTATACTTATTACTCCCGATATTATCAATATAACATGCATTATTACCCATATAATGCAGTTATTATCGCTAGAACTGTAATAATTATACTTATTAGTTATATTATTATCAATGTAACGTGCATTATTACCCATAACATGCAGTTATTATTGCTAGAACTGTAATAATTATACTTATTACTTATATTATTAGCAATATAACGTGCATTGTTACCCATATTATGCAGTTATTATCGCTAGAACTGTAATAATTATACTTATTACTTATACTATTATCAATATAACATGCACTATTACCCATATAATGCAGTTATTATCGCTAGAACTGTAATAATTATACTTATTACTAATATTATTATCAATATACCATGCATTATTACCCATATAATGCAGTTATTATCGACAGAAGTATAATAAATATACTTATTACTTATATTATTAGCAATATAACGTGTATTGTTACCCATATTATGCAGTTATTATCGCTAGAACTGTAATAATTATACTTATTACTTATACTATTATCAATATAACATGCACTATTAGCCATATAATGCAGTTATTATCGACAGAAGTATAATAAATATACTTATTACTTTTATTATTATCAATATAACAGGCACTCTTAGCCATATTTTACTAGTATTATCGCTAGGACTGTAATAATTATACTTATTACTCAAGATATTATCAATATAACATCCATTATTACCCATATAATGCAGTTATTATCGCTGGAGCTGCAATAATTATACTTATTACTCCCGATGTTATCAATATAACATCCATTATTACCCATATAATGCAGTTATTATCGCTAGAACTGTAATTATTATACTTATTACTCCCGATATTATCAATATAACATGCATTATTACCCATATAATGCAGTTATTATCGCTAGAACTGTAATAATTATACTTATTAGTTATATTATTATCAATGTAACGTGCATTATTACCCATAACATGCAGTTATTATTGCTAGAACTGTAATAATTATACTTATTACTTATATTATTAGCAATATAACGTGCATTGTTACCCATATTATGCAGTTATTATCGCTAGAACTGTAATAATTATACTTATTACTTATACTATTATCAATATAACATGCACTATTACCCATATAATGCAGTTATTATCGACAGAAGTATCATAAATATACTTATTACTTTTATTATTATCAATATAAGAGGCACTCTTAGCCATATTTTACTAGTATTATCGCTAGGACTGTAATAATTATACTTATTACTCAAGATATTATCAATATAACATCCATTATTACCCATATAATGCAGTTCTTATCGCTGGAGCTGCAATAATTATACTTATTACGCCCTATATTATCAATATAACATGCATTATTACGCATATAATGCAGTTATTATCGCTAGAACTGTAATAATAATACTTATTACTTATATTATTATCAATATAACATGCATTATTACCCATATAATGCAGTTATTATCGCTAGAACTGTAATAATTATACTTATTACTTATATTATTAGCAATATAACGTGCATTATTACCCATATAATGCAGTTATTATCGCTAGAACTGTATTAATTATACTTATTACTCCCGATGTTATCAATATAACATCCATTATTACCCATATAATGCAGTTATTATCGCTAGAACTGTAATAATTATACTTATTACTCCCGATGTTATCAATATAACATCCATTATTACCCATATAATGCAGTTATTATCGCTAGAACTGTAATAATTATACTTATTACTCCCGATATTATCAATATAACATGCATTATTACCCATATAATGCAGTTATTATCGCTAGAACTGTAATAATTATACTTATTAGTTATTTTATTATCAATGTAACGTGCATTATTACCCATAACATGCAGTTATTATTGCTAGAACTGTAATAATTATACTTATTACTTATATTATTAGCAATATAACGTGCATTGTTACCCATATTATGCAGTTATTATCGCTAGAACTGTAATAATTATACTTATTACTTATACTATTATCAATATAACATGCACTATTACCCATATAATGCAGTTATTATCGACAGAAGTATCATAAATATACTTATTACTTTTATTATTATCAATATAACAGGCACTCTTAGCCATATTTTACTAGTATTATCGCTAGGACTGTAATAATTATACTTATTACTCAAGATATTATCAATATAACATCCATTATTACCCATATAATGCAGTTCTTATCGCTGGAGCTGCAATAATTATACTTATTACGCCCTATATTATCAATATAACATGCATTATTACGCATATAATGCAGTTATTATCGCTAGAACTGTAATAATAATACTTATTACTTATATTATTATCAATATAACATGCATTATTACCCATATAATGCAGTTATTATCGCTAGAACTGTAATAATTATACTTATTACTTATATTATTAGCAATATAACGTGCATTATTACCCATATAATGCAGTTATTATCGCTAGAACTGTATTAATTATACTTATTACTCCCGATGTTATCAATATAACATCCATTATTACCCATATAATGCAGTTATTATCGCTAGAACTGTAATAATTATACTTATTACTCCCGATGTTATCAATATAACATCCATTATTACCCATATAATGCAGTTATTATCGCTAGAACTGTAATAATTATACTTATTACTCCCGATATTATCAATATAACATGCATTATTACCCATATAATGCAGTTATTATCGCTAGAACTGTAATAATTATACTTATTAGTTATTTTATTATCAATGTAACGTGCATTATTACCCATAACATGCAGTTATTATTGCTAGAACTGTAATAATTATACTTATTACTTATATTATTAGCAATATAACGTGCATTGTTACCCATATTATGCAGTTATTATCGCTAGAACTGTAATAATTATACTTATTACTTATACTATTATCAATATAACATGCACTATTACCCATATAATGCAGTTATTATCGACAGAAGTATCATAAATATACTTATTACTTTTATTATTATCAATATAACAGGCACTCTTAGCCATATTTTACTAGTATTATCGCTAGGACTGTAATAATTATACTTATTACTCAAGATATTATCAATATAACATCCATTATTACCCATATAATGCAGTTATTATCGCTGGAGCTGCAATAATTATACTTATTACTCCCTATATTATCAATATAACATGCATTATTACGCATATAATGCAGTTATTATCGCTAGAACTGTAATAATTATACTTATTACTTATATTATTATCAATATAACATGCATTATTACCCATATAATGCAGTTATTATCGCTAGAACTGTAATAATTATACTTATTACTTATATTATTAGCAATATAACGTGTATTGTTACCCATATTATGCAGTTATTATCGCTAGAACTGTAATAATTATACTTATTACTTATATTATTAGCAATATAACGTGTATTGTTACCCATATTATGCAGTTATTATCGCTAGAACTGTAATAATTATACTTATTACTTATACTATTATCAATATAACATGCACTATTACCCATATAATGCAGTTATTATGGACAGAAGTATAATAAATAAACTTATTACTTTTATTATTATCAATATAACATGCATTATTACCCATATAATGCAGTTATTATCGCTAGAACTGTAATAATTATACTTATTACTTATATTATTAGCAATATAACGTGTATTGTTACCCATATTATGCAGTTATTATCGCTAGAACTGTAATAATTATACTTATTACTTATACTATTATCAATATAACATGCACTATTACCCATATAATGCAGTTATTATCGACAGAAGTATAATAAATATACTTATTACTTTTATTATTATCAATATAACAGGCACTCTTAGCCATATTTTACTAGTATTATCGCTAGGACTGTAATAATTATACTTATTACTCCAGATATTATCAATATAACATCCATTATTACCCATATAATGCAGTTATTATCGCTGGAGCTGCAATAATTATACTTATTACTCCCTATATTATCAATATAACATGCATTATTACGCATATAATGCAGTTATTATCGCTAGAACTGTAATAATAATACTTATTACTTATATTATTATCAATATAACATGCATTATTACCCATATAATGCAGTTATTATCGCTAGAACTGTAATAATTATACTTATTACTTATATTATTAGCAATATAACGTGCATTATTACCCATATAATGCAGTTATTATCGCTAGAACTGTAATAATTATACTTATTACTCCCGATATTATCAATATAACATGCATTATTACCCATATAATGCAGTTATTATCGCTAGAACTGTAATAATTATACTTATTAGTTATATTATTATCAATGTAACGTGCATTATTACCCATAACATGCAGTTATTATTGCTAGAACTGTAATAATTATACTTATTACTTATATTATTAGCAATATAACGTGCATTGTTACCCATATTATGCAGTTATTATCGCTAGAACTGTAATAATTATACTTATTACTTATACTATTATCAATATAACAGGCACTCTTAGCCATATTTTACTAGTATTATCGCTAGGACTGTAATAATTATACTTATTACTCAAGATATTATCAATATAACATCCATTATTACCCATATAATGCAGTTCTTATCGCTGGAGCAGCAATAATTATACTTATTACTCCCGATGTTATCAATATAACATCCATTATTACCCATATAATGCAGTTATTATCGCTAGAACTGTAATTATTATACTTATTACTCCCGATATTATCAATATAACATGCATTATTACCCATATAATGCAGTTATTATCGCTAGAACTGTAATAATTATACTTATTAGTTATATTATTATCAATGTAACGTGCATTATTACCCATAACATGCAGTTATTAATGCTAGAACTGTAATAATTATACTTATTACTTATATTATTAGCAATATAACGTGCATTGTTACCCATATTATGCAGTTATTATCGCTAGAACTGTAATAATTATACTTATTACTTATACTATTATCAATACAACATGCACTATTACCCATATAATGCAGTTATTATCGACAGAAGTATAATAAATATACTTATTACTTTTATTATTATCAATATAGCGTGCATTATTACCCATATAATGCAGTTATTATCGCTAGAACTGTAATAATTATACTTATTGCTTATATTATTAGCAATATAACGTGCATTGTTACCCATATTATGCAGTTATTATCGCTAGAACTGTAATAATTATACTTATTACTTATACTATTATCAATATAACATGCACTATTACCCATATAATGCAGTTATTACCGACAGAAGTATAATAAATATACTTATTACTTTTATTATTATCAATATAACAGGCACTCTTAGCCATATTTTACTAGTATTATCGCTAGGACTGTAATAATTATACTTATTACTCAAGATATTATCAATATAACATCCATTATTACCCATATAATGCAGTTCTTATCGCTGGAGCTGCAATAATTATACTTATTACTCCCTATATTATCAATATAACATGCATTATTACGCATATAATGCAGTTATTATCGCTAGAACTGTAATAATTATACTTATTACTTATATTATTATCAATATAACATGCATTATTACCCATATAGTGCAGTTATTATCGACAGAAGTATAATAAATATACTTATTACTTTTATTATTATCAATATAACAGGCACTCTTAGCCATATTTTACTAGTATTATCGCTAGGACTGTAATAATTATACTTATTACTCAAGATATTATCAATATAACATCCATTATTACCCATATAATGCAGTTCTTATCGCTGGAGCTGCAATAATTATACTTATTACTCCCTATATTATCAATATAACATGCATTATTACGCATATAATGCAGTTATTATCGCTAGAACTGTAATAATTATACTTATTACTTATATTATTATCAATATAACATGCATTATTACCCATATAGTGCAGTTATTATCGACAGAAGTATAATAAATATACTTATTACTTTTATTATTATCAATATAACATGCATTATTACCCATATAATGCAGTTATTATCGCTAGAACTGTAATAATTATACTTATTACTTATATTATTAGCAATACAACGTGCATTGTTACCCATATTATGCAGTTATTATCGCTAGAACTGTAATAATTATACTTATTACTTATACTATTATCAATATAACATGCACTATTGCCCATATAATGCAGTTATTATCGACAGAAGTATAATAAATATACTTATTACTTTCATTATTATCAATATAACAGGCACTCTTAGCCATATTTTACTAGTATTATCGCTAGGACTGTAATAATTATACTTATTACTCAAGATATTATCAATATAACATCCATTATTACCCATATAATGCAGTTCTTATCGCTGGAGCTGCAATAATTATACTTATTACTCCCGATATTATCAATATAACATGCATTATTACGCATATAATGCAGTTATTATCGCTTGAACTGTAATAATTATACTTATTACTTATATTATTATCAATATAACATGCATTATTACCCATATAATGCAGTTATTATCGATAGAACTGTAATAATTATACTTATTACTCCCAATATTATCAATATAACATGCATTATTACCCACATAATGCAGTTATTATCGCTAGAACTGTAATAAATATACTTATTACTTTTATTATTATCAATATAACATGCATTATTACCCATATAATGCAGTTATTATCGCTAGAACTGTAATAATTATACTTATTACTTATATTATTAGCAATACAACGTGCATTGTTACCCATATTATGCAGTTATTATCGCTAGAACTGTAATAATTATACTTATTACTTATACTATTATCAATATAACATGCACTATTACCCATATAATGCAGTTATTATCGACAGAAGTATAATAAATATACTTATTACTTTCATTATTATCAATATAACAGGCACTCTTAGCCATATTTTACTAGTATTATCGCTAGGACTGTAATAATTATACTTATTACTCAAGATATTATCAATATAACATCCATTATTACCCATATAATGCAGTTCTTATCGCTGGAGCTGCAATAATTATACTTATTACTCCCTATATTATCAATATAATATGCATTATTACCCATATAATGCAGTTATTATCGCTAGAACTGTAATAATTATACTTATTACTTATATTATTAACAATATAACGTGCATTATTACCCATATAATGCAGTTATTATCGCTAGAACTGTAATAATTATACTTATTACTCCCGATGTTATCAATATAACATCCATTATTACCCATATAATGCAGTTATTATCGCTAGAACTGTAATTATTATACTTATTACTCCCGATATTATCAATATAACATGCATTATTACCCATATAATGCAGTTATTATCGCTAGAACTGTAATAATTATACTTATTAGTTATATTATTATCAATGTAACGTGCATTATTACCCATAACATGCAGTTATTATTGCTAGAACTGTAATAATTATACTTATTACTTATATTATTAGCAATATAACGTGCATTGTTACCCATATTATGCAGTTATTATCGCTAGAACTGTAATAATTATACTTATTACTTATACTATTATCAATATAACATGCACTATTACCCATATAATGCAGTTATTATCGACAGAAGTATAATAAATATACTTATTACTTTTATTATTATCAATATAACGTGCATTATTACCCATATAATGCAGTTATTATCGCTAGAACTGTAATAATTATACTTATTACTTATATTATTAGCAATATAACGTGCATTGTTACCCATATTATGCAGTTATTATCGCTAGAACTGTAATAATTATACTTATTACTTATACTATTATCAATATAACATGCACTATTACCCATATAATGCAGTTATTATCGACAGAAGTATAATAAATATACTTATTACTTTTATTATTATCAATATAACAGGCACTCTTAGCCATATTTTACTAGTATTATCGCTAGGACTGTAATAATTATACTTATTACTCAAGATATTATCAATATAACATCCATTATTACCCATATAATGCAGTTCTTATCGCTGGAGCTGCAATAATTATACTTATTACTCCCTATATTATCAATATAACATGCATTATTACGCATATAATGCAGTTATTATCGCTAGAACTGTAATAATTATACTTATTACTTATATTATTATCAATATAACATGCATTATTACCCATATAGTGCAGTTATTATCGACAGAAGTATAATAAATATACTTATTACTTTTATTGTTATCAATATAACAGGCACTCTTAGCCATATTTTACTAGTATTATCGCTAGGACTGTAATAATTATACTTATTACTCAAGATATTATCAATATAACATCCATTATTACCCATATAATGCAGTTCTTATCGCTGGAGCTGCAATAATTATACTTATTACTCCCGATATTATCAATATAACATGCATTATTACGCATATAATGCAGTTATTATCGCTAGAACTGTAATAATAATACTTATTACTTATATTATTATCAATATAACATGCATCATTACCCATACAATGCAGTTATTATCGCTAGAACTGTAATAATTATACTTATTACTTATATTATTAGCAATATAACGTGCATTATTACCCATATAATGCAGTTATTATCGCTAGAACTGTAATAATTATACTTATTACTCCCGATGTTATCAATATAACATCCATTATTACCCATATAATGCAGTTATTATCGCTAGAACTGTAATAATTATACTTATTACTCCCGATATTATCAATATAACATGCATTATTACCCATATAATGCAGTTATTATCGCTAGAACTGTAATAATTATACTTATTAGTTATATTATTATCAATGTAACGTGCATTATTACCCATAACATGCAGTTATTATTGCTAGAACTGTAATAATTATACTTATTACTTATATTATTAGCAATATAACGTGCATTGTTACCCATATTATGCAGTTATTATCGCTAGAACTGTAATAATTATACTTATTACTTATACTATTATCAATATAACATGCACTATTACCCATATAATGCAGTTATTATGGACAGAAGTATAATAAATATACTTATTACTTTTATTATTATCAATATAACATGCATTATTACCCATATAATGCAGTTATTATCGCTAGAACTGTAATAATTATACTTATTACTTATATTATTAGCAATATAACGTGTATTGTTACCCATATTATGCAGTTATTATCGCTAGAACTGTAATAATTATACTTATTACTTATACTATTATCAATATAACATGCACTATTACCCATATAATGCAGTTATTATCGACAGAAGTATAATAAATATACTTATTACTTTTATTATTATCAATATAACAGGCACTCTTAGCCATATTTTACTAGTATTATCGCTAGGACTGTAATAATTATACTTATTACTCAAGATATTATCAATATAACATCCATTATTACCCATATAATGCAGTTATTATCGCTGGAGCTGCAATAAGTATACTTATTACTCCCTATATTATCAATATAACATGCATTATTACGCATATAATGCAGTTATTATCGCTAGAACTGTAATAACAATACTTATTACTTATATTATTATCAATATAACATGCATTATTACCCATATAATGCAGTTATTATCGCTAGAACTGTAATAATTATACTTATTACTTATATTATTAGCAATATAACGTGCATTATTACCCATATAATGCAGTTATTATCGCTAGAACTGTAATAATTATACTTATTACTCCCGATGTTATCAATATAACATCCATTATTACCCATATAATGCAGTTATTATCGCTAGAACTGTAATAATTATACTTATTACTCCCGATATTATCAATATAACATGCATTATTACCCATATAATGCAGTTATTATCGCTAGAACTGTAATAATTATACTTATTAGTTATATTATTATCAATGTAACGTGCATTTTTACCCATAACATGCAGTTATTATTGCTAGAACTGTAATAATTATACTTATTACTTATATTATTAGCAATATAACGTGCATTGTTACCCATATTATGCAGTTATTATCGCTAGAACTGTAATAATTATACTTATTACTTATACTATTATCAATATAACATGCACTATTACCCATATAATGCAGTTATTATCGCTAGAACTGTAATAATTATACTTATTACTTATATTATTATCAATATAACATGCATTATTACCCATATAATGCAGTTATTATCGACAGAAGTATAATAAATATACTTATTACTTATATTATTAGCAATATAACGTGTATTGTTACCCATATTATGCAGTTATTATCGCTAGAACTGTAATAATTATACTTATTACTTATACTATTATCAATATAACATGCACTATTACCCATATAATGCAGTTATTATCGACAGAAGTATAATAAATATACTTATTACTTTTATTATTATCAATATAACAGGCACTCTTAGCCATATTTTACTAGTATTATCGCTAGGACTGTAATAATTATACTTATTACTCAAGATATTATCAATATAACATCCATTATTACCCATATAATGCAGTTCTTATCGCTGGAGCTGCAATAATTATACTTATTACTCCCGATGTTATCAATATAACATCCATTATTACCCATACAATGCAGTTATTATCGCTAGAACTGTAATAATTATACTTATTACTTATACTATTATCAATATAACATGCACTATTACCCATATAATGCAGTTATTATCGACAGAAGTATAATAAATATACTTATTACTTTTATTATTATCAATATAACAGGCACTCTTAGCCATATTTTACTAGTATTATCGCTAGGACTGTAATAATTATACTTATTACTCAAGATATTATCAATATAACATCCATTATTACCCATATAATGCAGTTCTTATCGCTGGAGCTGCAATAATTATACTTATTACTCCCTATATTATCAATATAACATGCATTATTACGCATATAATGCAGTTATTATCGCTAGAACTGTAATAATTATACTTATTACTTATATTATTATCAATATAACATGCATTATTACCCATATAGTGCAGTTATTATCGACAGAAGTATAATAAATATACTTATTACTTTTATTGTTATCAATATAACAGGCACTCTTAGCCATATTTTACTAGTATTATCGCTAGGACTGTAATAATTATACTTATTACTCAAGATATTATCAATATAACATCCATTATTACCCATATAATGCAGTTCTTATCGCTGGAGCTGCAATAATTATACTTATTACTCCCGATATTATCAATATAACATGCATTATTACGCATATAATGCAGTTATTATCGCTTGAACTGTAATAATTATACTTATTACTTATATTATTATCAATATAACATGCATGATTACCCATATAATGCAGTTATTATTGATAGAACTGTAATAATTATACTTATTACTCCCAATATTATCAATATAACATGCATTATTACCCACATAATGCAGTTATTATCGCTAGAACTGTAATAAATATACTTATTACTTTTATTATTATCAATATAACATGCATTATTACCCATATAATGCAGTTATTATCGCTAGAACTGTAATAATTATACTTATTACTTATATTATTAGCAATATAACGTGTATTGTTACCCATATTATGCAGTTATTATCGCTAGAACTGTAATAATTATACTTATTACTTATACTATTATCAATATAACATGCACTATTACCCATATAATGCAGTTATTATCGACAGAAGTATAATAAATATACTTATTACTTTTATTATTATCAATATAACAGGCACTCTTAGCCATATTTTACTAGTATTATCGCTGGGACTGTAATAATTATACTTATTACTCAAGATATTATCAATATAACATCCATTATTACCCATATAATGCAGTTCTTATCGCTGGAGCTGCAATAATTATACTTATTACTCCCTATATTATCAATATAACATGCATTATTACGCATATAATGCAGTTATTATCGCTAGAACTGTAATAATAATACTTATTACTTATATTATTATCAATATAACATGCATCATTACCCATACAATGCAGTTATTATCGCTAGAACTGTAATAATTATACTTATTACTTATATTATTAGCAATATAACGTGCATTATTACCCATATAATGCAGTTATTATCGCTAGAACTGTAATAATTATACTTATTACTCCCGATGTTATCAATATAACATCCATTATTACCCATATAATGCAGTTATTATCGCTAGAACTGTAATAATTATACTTATTACTCCCGATATTATCAATATAACATGCATTATTACCCATATAATGCAGTTATTATCGCTAGAACTGTAATAATTATACTTATTAGTTATATTATTATCAATGTAACGTGCATTATTACCCATAACATGCAGTTATTATTGCTAGAACTGTAATAATTATACTTATTACTTATATTATTAGCAATATAACGTGCATTGTTACCCATATTATGCAGTTATTATCGCTAGAACTGTAATAATTATACTTATTACTTATACTATTATCAATATAACATGCACTATTACCCATATAATGCAGTTATTATGGACAGAAGTATAATAAATATACTTATTACTTTTATTATTATCAATATAACATGCATTATTACCCATATAATGCAGTTATTATCGCTAGAACTGTAATAATTATACTTATTACTTATATTATTAGCAATATAACGTGTATTGTTACCCATATTATGCAGTTATTATCGCTAGAACTGTAATAATTATACTTATTACTTATACTATTATCAATATAACATGCACTATTACCCATATAATGCAGTTATTATCGACAGGAGTATAATAAATATACTTATTACTTTTATTATTATCAATATAACAGGCACTCTTAGCCATATTTTACTAGTATTATCGCTAGGACTGTAATAATTATACTTATTACTCAAGATATTATCAATATAACATCCATTATTACCCATATAATGCAGTTATTATCGCTGGAGCTGCAATAAGTATACTTATTACTCCCTATATTATCAATATAACATGCATTATTACGCATATAATGCAGTTATTATCGCTAGAACTGTAATAACAATACTTATTACTTATATTATTATCAATATAACATGCATTATTACCCATATAATGCAGTTATTATCGCTAGAACTGTAATAATTATACTTATTACTTATATTATTAGCAATATAACGTGCATTATTACCCATATAATGCAGTTATTATCGCTAGAACTGTAATAATTATACTTATTACTCCCGATGTTATCAATATAACATCCATTATTACCCATATAATGCAGTTATTATCGCTAGAACTGTAATAATTATACTTATTACTCCCGATATTATCAATATAACATGCATTATTACCCATATAATGCAGTTATTATCGCTAGAACTGTAATAATTATACTTATTAGTTATATTATTATCAATGTAACGTGCATTTTTACCCATAACATGCAGTTATTATTGCTAGAACTGTAATAATTATACTTATTACTTATATTATTAGCAATATAACGTGCATTGTTACCCATATTATGCAGTTATTATCGCTAGAACTGTAATAATTATACTTATTACTTATACTATTATCAATATAACATGCACTATTACCCATATAATGCAGTTATTATCGCTAGAACTGTAATAATTATACTTATTACTTATATTATTATCAATATAACATGCATTATTACCCATATAATGCAGTTATTATCGACAGAAGTATAATAAATATACTTATTACTTATATTATTAGCAATATAACGTGTATTGTTACCCATATTATGCAGTTATTATCGCTAGAACTGTAATAATTATACTTATTACTTATACTATTATCAATATAACATGCACTATTACCCATATAATGCAGTTATTATCGACAGAAGTATAATAAATATACTTATTACTTTTATTATTATCAATATAACAGGCACTCTTAGCCATATTTTACTAGTATTATCGCTAGGACTGTAATAATTATACTTATTACTCAAGATATTATCAATATAACATCCATTATTACCCATATAATGCAGTTCTTATCGCTGGAGCTGCAATAATTATACTTATTACTCCCGATGTTATCAATATAACATCCATTATTACCCATACAATGCAGTTATTATCGCTAGAACTGTAATTATTATACTTATTACTCCCGATATTATCAATATAACATGCATTATTACCCATATAATGCAGTTATTATCGCTAGAACTGTAATAATTATACTTATTAGTTATATTATTATCAATGTAACGTGCATTATTACCCATAACATGCAGTTATTATTGCTAGAACTGTAATAATTATACTTATTACTTATATTATTAGCAATATAACGTGCATTGTTACCCATATTATGCAGTTATTATCGCTAGAACTGTAATAATTATACTTATTACTTATACTATTATCAATATAACATGCACTATTACCCATATAATGCAGTTATTATCGACAGAAGTATAATAAATATACTTATTACTTTTATTATTATCAATATAACGTGCATTATTACCCATATAATGCAGTTATTATCGCTCGAACTGTAATAATTATACTTATTACTTATATTATTAGCAATATAACGTGCATTGTTACCCATATTATGCAGTTATTATCGCTAGAACTGTAATAATTATACTTATTACTTATATTATTATCAGTATAACATGCATTATTACCCATATAGTGCAGTTATTATCGACAGAAGTATAATAAATATACTTATTACTTTTATTATTATCAATATAACAGGCACTCTTAGCCATATTTTACTAGTATTATCGCTAGGACTGTAATAATTATACTTATTACTCAAGATATTATCAATATAACATCCATTATTACCCATATAATGCAGTTCTTATCGCTGGAGCTGCAATAATTATACTTATTACTCCCTATATTATCAATATAACATGCATTATTACCCATATAATGCAGTTATTATCGCTAGAACTGTAATAATTATACTTATTAGTTATATTATTATCAATGTAACGTGCATTATTACCCATAACATGCAGTTATTATTGCTAGAACTGCAATAATTATACTTATTACTTATATTATTAGCAATATAACGTGCATTGTTACCCATATTATGCAGTTATTATCGCTAGAACTGTAATAATTATACTTATTACTTATACTATTATCAATATAACATGCACTATTACCCATATAATGCAGTTATTATGGACAGAAGTATAATAAATATACTTATTACTTTTATTATTATCAATATAACATGCTTTATTACCCATATAATGCAGTTATTATCGCTAGAACTGTAATAATTATACTTATTACTTATATTATTAGCAATATAACGTGTATTGTTACCCATATTATGCAGTTATTATCGCTAGAACTGTAATAATTATACTTATTGCTTATACTATTATCAATATAACATGCACTATTACCCATATAATGCAGTTATTATCGACAGAAGTATAATAAATATACTTATTACTTTTATTATTATCAATATAACAGGCACTCTTAGCCATATTTTACTAGTATTATCGCTAGGACTGTAATAATTATACTTATTACTCAAGATATTATCAATATAACATCCATTATTACCCATATAATGCAGTTATTATCGCTAGAACTGTATTAATTATACTTATTACTCCCGATGTTATCAATATAACATCCATTATTACCCATATAATGCAGTTATTATCGCTAGAACTGTAATTATTATACTTATTACTCCCGATATTATCAATATAACATGCATTATTACCCATATAATGCAGTTATTATCGCTAGAACTGTAATAATTATACTTATTAGTTATATTATTATCAATGTAACGTGCATTATTACCCATAACATGCAGTTATTATTGCTAGAACTGTAATAATTATACTTATTACTTATATTATTAGCAATATAACGTGCATTGTTACCCATATTATGCAGTTATTATCGCTAGAACTGTAATAATTATACTTATTACTGATACTATTATCAATATAACATGCACTATTACCCATATAATGCAGTTATTATCGACAGAAGTATAATAAATATACTTATTACTTTTATTATTATCAATATAACGTGCATTATTACCCATATAATGCAGTTATTATCGCTAGAACTGTAATAATTATACTTATTACTTATATTATTAGCAATATAACGTGCATTGTTACCCATATTATGCAGTTATTATCGCTAGAACTGTAATAATTATACTTATTACTTATACTATTATCAATATAACATGCACTATTACCCATATAATGCAGTTATTATGGACAGAAGTATAATAAATATACTTATTACTTTTATTATTATCAATATAACATGCTTTATTACCCATATAATGCAGTTATTATCGCTAGAACTGTAATAATTATACTTATTACTTATATTATTAGCAATATAACGTGTATTGTTACCCATATTATGCAGTTATTATCGCTAGAACTGTAATAATTATACTTATTGCTTATACTATTATCAATATAACATGCACTATTACCCATATAATGCAGTTATTATCGACAGAAGTATAATAAATATACTTATTACTTTTATTATTATCAATATAACAGGCACTCTTAGCCATATTTTACTAGTATTATCGCTAGGACTGTAATAATTATACTTATTACTCAAGATATTATCAATATAACATGCACTATTACCCATATAATGCAGTTATTATCGACAGAAGTATAATAAATATACTTATTACTTTTATTATTATCAATATAACAGGCACTCTTAGCCATATTTTACTAGTATTATCGCTAGGACTGTAATAATTATACTTATTACTCAAGATATTATCAATACAACATCCATTATTACCCATATAATGCAGTTCTTATCGCTGGAGCTGCAATAATTATACTTATTACTCCCTATATTATCAATATAACATGCATTATTACGCATATAATGCAGTTATTATCGCTAGAACTGTAATAATTATACTTATTACTTATATTATTATCAGTATAACATGCATTATTACCCATATAGTGCAGTTATTATCGACAGAAGTATAATAAATATACTTATTACTTTTATTATTATCAATATAACAGGCACTCTTAGCCATATTTTACTAGTATTATCGCTAGGACTGTAATAATTATACTTATTACTCAAGATATTATCAATATAACATCCATTATTACCCATATAATGCAGTTCTTATCGCTGGAGCTGCAATAATTATACTTATTACTCCCTATATTATCAATATAACATGCATTATTACGCATATAATGCAGTTATTATCGCTAGAACTGTAATAATTATACTTATTACTTATATTATTATCAATATAACATGCACTATTACCCATATAATGCGGTTATTATCGACAGAAGTATAATAAATATACTTATTACTTTTATTATTATCAATATAACAGGCACTCTTAGCCATATTTTACTAGTATTATCGCTAGGACAGTAATAATTATACTTATTACTCAAGATATTATCAATATAACATCCATTATTACCCATATAATGCAGTTCTTATCGCTGGAGCTGCAATAATTATACTTAATACTCCCTATATTATCAATATAACATGCATTATTACGCATATAATGCAGTTATTATCGCTAGAACTGTAATAATAATACTTATTACTTATATTATTATCAATATAACATGCATTATTACCCATATAATGCAGTTATTATCGCTAGAACTGTAATAATTATACTTATTACTTATATTATTAGCAATATAACGTGCATTATTACCCATATAATGCAGTTATTATCGCTAGAACTGTAATAATTATACTTATTACTCCCGATGTTATCAATATAACATCCATTATTACCCATATAATGCAGTTATTATCGCTAGAACTGTAATAATTATACTTATTAGTTATATTATTATAAATGTAACGTGCATTATTACCCATAACATGCAGTTATTATTGCTAGAACTGTAATAATTATACTTATTACTTATATTATTAGCAATATAACGTGCATTGTTACCCATATTATGCAGTTATTATCGCTAGAACTGTAATAATTATACTTATTACTTATACTATTATCAATATAACATGCACTATTACCCATATAATGCAGTTATTATGGACAGAAGTATAATAAATATACTTATTACTTTTATTATTATCAATATAACATGCTTTATTACCCATATAATGCAGTTATTATCGCTAGAACTGTAATAATTATACTTATTACTTATATTATTAGCAATATAACGTGTATTGTTACCCATATTATGCAGTTATTATCGCTAGAACTGTAATAATTATACTTATTACTTATACTATTATCAATATAACATGCACTATTACCCATATAATGCAGTTATTATCGACAGAAGTATAATAAATATACTTATTACTTTTATTATTATCAATATAACAGGCACTCTTAGCCATATTTTACTAGTATTATCGCTAGGACTGTAATAATTATACTTATTACTCAAGATATTATCAATATAACATCCATTATTACCCATATAATGCAGTTATTATCGCTAGAACTGTATTAATTATACTTATTACTCCCGATGTTATCAATATAACATCCATTATTACCCATATAATGCAGTTATTATCGCTAGAACTGTAATAATTATACTTATTACTCCCGATATTATCAATATAACATGCATTATTACCCATATAATGCAGTTATTATCGCTAGAACTGTAATAATTATACTTATTAGTTATATTATTATCAATGTAACGTGCATTATTACCCATAACATGCAGTTATTATTGCTAGAACTGTAATAATTATACTTATTACTTATATTATTAGCAATATAACGTGCATTGTTACCCATATTATGCAGTTATTATCGCTAGAACTGTAATAATTATACTTATTACTTACATTATTATTATTATAACATGCATTATTACCCATATAGTGCAGTTATTATCGACAGAAGTATAATAAATATACTTATTACATTTATTATTATCAATATAACAGGCACTCTTAGCCATATTTTACTAGTATTATCGCTAGGACTGTAATAATTATACTTATTACTTATATTATTAGCAATACAACGTGCATTGTTACCCATATTATGCAGTTATTATCGCTAGAACTGTAATAATTATACTTATTACTTATACTATTATCAATATAACATGCACTATTACCCATAAAATGCAGTTATTATCGACAGAAGTATAATAAATATACTTATTACTTTTATTATTATCAATATAACAGGCACTCTTAGCCATATTTTACTAGTATTATCGCTAGGACTGTAATAATTATACTTATTACTCAAGATATTATCAATATAACATCCATTATTACCCATATAATGCAGTTCTTATCGCTGGAGCTGCAATAATTATACTTATTACTCCCTATATTATCAATATAACATGCATTATTACGCATATAATGCAGTTATTATCGCTAGAACTGTAATAATAATACTTATTACTTATATTATTATCAATATAACATGCATTATTACCCATATAATGCAGTTATTATCGCTAGAACTGTAATAATTATACTTATTACTTATATTATTAGCAATATAACGTGCATTATTACCCATATAATGCAGTTATTATCGCTAGAACTGTAATAATTATACTTATTACTCCCGATGTTATCAATATAACATCCATTATTACCCATATAATGCAGTTATTATCGCTAGAACTGTAATAATTATACTTATTACTCCCGATATTATCAATATAACATGCATTATTACCCATACAATGCAGTTATTATCGCTAGAACTGTAATAATTATACTTATTAGTTATATTATTATCAATGTAACGTGCATTATTACCCATAACATGCAGTTATTATTGCTAGAACTGTAATAATTATACTTATTACTTATATTATTAGCAATATAACGTGCATTGTTACCCATATTATGCAGTTATTATCGCTAGGACTGTAATAATTATACTTATTACTCAAGATATTATCAATATAACATGCATTATTACCCATATAATGCAGTTCTTATCGCTGGAGCTGCAATAATTATACTTATTACTCCCTATATTATCAATATAACATGCATTATTACGCATATAATGCAGTTATTATCGCTAGAACTGTAATAATTATACTTATTACTTATATTATTATCAATATAACATGCACTATTACCCATATAATGCGGTTATTATCGACAGAAGTATAATAAATATACTTATTACTTTTATTATTATCAATATAACAGGCACTCTTAGCCATATTTTACTAGTATTATCGCTAGGACAGTAATAATTATACTTATTACTCAAGATATTATCAATATAACATCCATTATTACCCATATAATGCAGTTCTTATCGCTGGAGCTGCAATAATTATACTTAATACTCCCTATATTATCAATATAACATGCATTATTACGCATATAATGCAGTTATTATCGCTAGAACTGTAATAATAATACTTATTACTTATATTATTATCAATATAACATGCATTATTACCCATATAATGCAGTTATTATCGCTAGAACTGTAATAATTATACTTATTACTTATATTATTAGCAATATAACGTGCATTATTACCCATATAATGCAGTTATTATCGCTAGAACTGTAATAATTATACTTATTACTCCCGATGTTATCAATATAACATCCATTATTACCCATATAATGCAGTTATTATCGCTAGAACTGTAATAATTATACTTATTACTCCCGATATTATCAATATAACATGCATTATTACCCATATAATGCAGTTATTATCGCTAGAACTGTAATAATTATACTTATTAGTTATATTATTATAAATGTAACGTGCATTATTACCCATAACATGCAGTTATTATTGCTAGAACTGTAATAATTATACTTATTACTTATATTATTAGCAATATAACGTGCATTGTTACCCATATTATGCAGTTATTATCGCTAGAACTGTAATAATTATACTTATTACTTATACTATTATCAATATAACATGCACTATTACCCATATAATGCAGTTATTATGGACAGAAGTATAATAAATATACTTATTACTTTTATTATTATCAATATAACATGCTTTATTACCCATATAATGCAGTTATTATCGCTAGAACTGTAATAATTATACTTATTACTTATATTATTAGCAATATAACGTGTATTGTTACCCATATTATGCAGTTATTATCGCTAGAACTGTAATAATTATACTTATTACTTATACTATTATCAATATAACATGCACTATTACCCATATAATGCAGTTATTATCGACAGAAGTATAATAAATATACTTATTACTTTTATTATTATCAATATAACAGGCACTCTTAGCCATATTTTACTAGTATTATCGCTAGGACTGTAATAATTATACTTATTACTCAAGATATTATCAATATAACATCCATTATTACCCATATAATGCAGTTATTATCGCTAGAACTGTATTAATTATACTTATTACTCCCGATGTTATCAATATAACATCCATTATTACCCATATAATGCAGTTATTATCGCTAGAACTGTAATAATTATACTTATTACTCCCGATATTATCAATATAACATGCATTATTACCCATATAATGCAGTTATTATCGCTAGAACTGTAATAATTATACTTATTAGTTATATTATTATCAATGTAACGTGCATTATTACCCATAACATGCAGTTATTATTGCTAGAACTGTAATAATTATACTTATTACTTATATTATTAGCAATATAACGTGCATTGTTACCCATATTATGCAGTTATTATCGCTAGAACTGTAATAATTATACTTATTACTTACATTATTATTATTATAACATGCATTATTACCCATATAGTGCAGTTATTATCGACAGAAGTATAATAAATATACTTATTACTTTTATTATTATCAATATAACAGGCACTCTTAGCCATATTTTACTAGTATTATCGCTAGGACTGTAATAATTATACTTATTACTTATATTATTAGCAATACAACGTGCATTGTTACCCATATTATGCAGTTATTATCGCTAGAACTGTAATAATTATACTTATTACTTATACTATTATCAATATAACATGCACTATTACCCATAAAATGCAGTTATTATCGAGAGAAGTATAATAAATATACTTATTACTTTCATTATTATCAATATAACAGGCACTCTTAGCCATATTTTACTAGTATTATCGCTAGGACTGTAATAATTATACTTATTACTCAAGATATTATCAATATAACATCCATTATTACCCATATAATGCAGTTCTTATCGCTGGAGCTGCAATAATTATACTTATTACTCCCGATATTATCAACATAACATGCATTATTACCCATATAATGCAGTTATTATCGATAGAACTGTAATAATTATACTTATTACTCCCAATATTATCAATATAACATGCACTATTACCCATATAATGCAGTTATTATGGACAGAAGTATAATAAATATACTTATTACTTTTATTATTATCAATATAACATGCTTTATTACCCATATTATGCAGTTATTATCGCTAGAACTGTAATAATTATACTTATTACTTATACTATTATCAATATAACATGCACTATTACCCATATAATGCAGTTATTATCGACAGAAGTATAATAAATATACTTATTACTTTTATTATTATCAATATAACAGGCACTCTTAGCCATATTTTACTAGTATTATCGCTAGGACTGTAATAATTATACTTATTACTCAAGATATTATCAATGTAACATCCATTATTACCCATATAATGCAGTTATTATCGCTAGAACTGTATTAATTATACTTATTACTCCCGATGTTATCAATATAACATCCATTATTACCCATATAATGCAGTTATTATCGCTAGAACTGTAATTATTATACTTATTACTCCCGATATTATCAATATAACATGCATTATTACCCATATAATGCAGTTATTATCGCTAGAACTGTAATAATTATACTTATTAGTTATATTATTATCAATGTAACGTGCATTATTACCCATAACATGCAGTTATTATTGCTAGAACTGTAATAATTATACTTATTACTTATATTATTAGCAATATAACGTGCATTGTTACCCATATTATGCAGTTATTATCGCTAGAACTGTAATAATTATACTTATTACTTATACTATTATCAATATAACATGCACTATTACCCATATAATGCAGTTATTATCGACAGAAGTATAATAAATATACTTATTACTTTTATTATTATCAATATAACGTGCACTATTACCCATATAATGCAGTTATTATCGCTAGAACTGTAATAATTATACTTATTACTTATATTATTAGCAATATAACGTGCATTGTTACCCATATTATGCAGTTATTATCGCTAGAACTGTAATAATTATACTTATTACTTATACTATTATCAATATAACATGCACTATTACCCATATAATGCAGTTATTATCGACAGAAGTATAATAAATATACTTATTACTTTTATTATTATCAATATAACAGGCACTCTTAGCCATATTTTACTAGTATTATCGCTAGGACTGTAATAATTATACTTATTACTCAAGATATTATCAATATAACATCCATTATTACCCATATTATGCAGTTCTTATCGCTGGAGCTGCAATAATTATACTTATTACTCCCTATATTATCAATATAACATGCATTATTACGCATATAATGCAGTTATTATCGCTAGAACTGTAATAATTATACTTATTACTTATATTATTATCAATATAACATGCATTATTACCCATATAGTGCAGTTATTATCGACAGAAGTATAATAAATATACTTATTACTTTTATTATTATCAATATAACAGGCACTCTTAGCCATATTTTACTAGTATTATCGCTAGGACTGTAATAATTATACTTATTACTCAAGATATTATCAATATAACATCCATTATTACCCATATAATGCAGTTCTTATCGCTGGAGCTGCAATAATTATACTTATTACTCCCTATATTATCAATATAACATGCATTATTACGCATATAATGCAGTTATTATCGCTAGAACTGTAATAATTATACTTATTACTTATATTATTATCAATATAACATGCATTATTACCCATATAGTGCAGTTATTATCGACAGAAGTATAATAAATATACTTATTACTTTTATTATTATCAATATAACATGCATTATTACCCATATAATGCAGTTATTATCGCTAGAACTGTAATAATTATACTTATTACTTATATTATTAGCAATACAACGTGCATTGTTACCCATATTATGCAGTTATTATCGCTAGAACTGTAATAATTATACTTATTACTTATACTATTATCAATATAACATGCACTATTACCCATATAATGCAGTTATTATCGACAGAAGTGTAATAAATATACTTATTACTTTCATTATTATCAATATAACAGGCACTCTTAGCCATATTTTACTAGTATTATCGCTAGGACTGTAATAATTATACTTATTACTCAAGATATTATCAATATAACATCCATTATTACCCATATAATGCAGTTCTTATCGCTGGAGCTGCAATAATTATACTTATTACTCCCGATATTATCAATATAACATGCATTATTACGCATGTAATGCAGTTATTATCGCTTGAACTGTAATAATTATACTTATTACTTATATTATTATCAATATAACATGCATTATTACCCATATAATGCAGTTATTATCGATAGAACTGTAATAATTATACTTATTACTCCCAATATTATCAATATAACATGCATTATTACCCACATAATGCAGTTATTATCGCTAGAACTGTAATAAATATACTTATTACTTTTATTATTATCAATATAACATGCATTATTACCCATATAATGCAGTTATTATCGCTAGAACTGTAATAATTATACTTATTACTTATATTATTAGCAATATAACGTGCATTATTACCCATATAATGCAGTTATTATCGCTAGAACTGTAATAATTATACTTATTACTCCCGATGTTATCAATATAACATCCATTATTAACCATATAATGCAGTTATTATCGCTAGAACTGTAATAATTATACTTATTACTCCCGATATTATCAATATAACATGCATTATTACCCATATAATGCAGTTATTATCGCTAGAACTGTAATAATTATACTTATTAGTTATATTATTATCAATGTAACGTGCATTATTACCCATATAATGCAGTTATTATCGCTAGAACTGTAATAATTATACTTATTACTTATATTATTAGCAATATAACGTGTATTGTTACCCATATTATGCAGTTATTATCGCTAGAACTGTAATAATTATACTTATTACTTATACTATTATCAATATAACATGCACTATTACCCATATAATGCAGTTATTATCGACAGAAGTATAATAAATATACTTATTACTTTTATTATTATCAATATAACAGGCACTCTTAGCCATATTTTACTAGTATTATCGCTAGGACTGTAATAATTATACTTATTACTCAAGATATTATCAATATAACATCCATTATTACCCATATAATGCAGTTATTATCGCTGGAGCTGCAATAATTATACTTATTACTCCCTATATTATCAATATAACATGCATTATTACGCATATAATGCAGTTATTATCGCTAGAACTGTAATAATTATACTTATTACTCCCGATATTATCAATATAACATGCATTATTACCCATATAATGCAGTTATTATCGCTAGAACTGTAATAATTATACTTATTAGTTATATTATTATCAATGTAACGTGCATTATTACCCATAACATGCAGTTATTATTGCTAGAACTGTAATAATTATACTTATTACTTATATTATTAGCAATATAACGTGCATTGTTACCCATATTATGCAGTTATTATCGCTAGAACTGTAATAATTATACTTATTACTTATACTATTATCAATATAACATGCACTATTACCCATATAATGCAGTTATTATCGCTAGAACTGTAATAATTATACTTATTACTTATATTATTATCAATATAACATGCATTATTACCCATATAATGCAGTTATTATCGACAGAAGTATAATAAATATACTTATTACTTATATTATTAGCAATATAACGTGTATTGTTACCCATATTATGCAGTTATTATCGCTAGAACTGTAATAATTATACTTATTACTTATACTATTATCAATATAACATGCACTATTACCCATATAATGCAGTTATTATCAACAGAAGTATAATAAATATACTTATTACTTTTATTATTATCAATATAACAGGCACTCTTAGCCATATTTTACTAGTATTATCGCTAGGACTGTAATAATTATACTTATTACTCAAGATATTATCAATATAACATCCATTATTACCCATATAATGCAGTTCTTATCGCTGGAGCTGCAATAATTATACTTATTACTCCCGATGTTATCAATATAACATCCATTATTACCCATATAATGCAGTTATTATCGCTAGAACTGTAATTATCATACTTATTACTCCCGATATTATCAATATAACATGCATTATTACCCATATAATGCAGTTATTATCGACAGAAGTATAATAAATATACTTATTACTTATATTATTAGCAATATAACGTGTATTGTTACCCATATTATGCAGTTATTATCGCTAGAACTGTAATAATTATACTTATTACTTATACTATTATCAATATAACATGCACTATTACCCATATAATGCAGTTATTATCGACAGAAGTATAATAAATATACTTATTACTTTTATTATTATCAATATAACAGGCACTCTTAGCCATATTTTACTAGTATTATCGCTAGGACTGTAATAATTATACTTATTACTCAAGATATTATCAATATAACATCCATTATTACCCATATAATGCAGTTCTTATCGCTGGAGCTGCAATAATTATACTTATTACTCCCTATATTATCAATATAACATGCATTATTACGCATATAATGCAGTTATTATCGCTAGAACTGTAATAATTATACTTATTACTTATATTATTATCAGTATAACATGCATTATTACCCATATAGTGCAGTTATTATCGACAGAAGTATAATAAATATAATTATTACTTTTATTATTATCAATATAACAGGCACTCTTAGCCATATTTTACTAGTATTATCGCTAGGACTGTAATAATTATACTTATTACTCAAGATATTATCAATATAACATCCATTATTACCCATATAATGCAGTTCTTATCGCTGGAGCTGCAATAATTATACTTATTACTTCCTATATTATCAATATAACATGCATTATTACGCATATAATGCAGTTATTATCGCTAGAACTGTAATAATTATACTTATTACTTATACTATTATCAATATAACATGCACTATTACCCTTATAATGCAGTTATTATCGACAGAAGTATAATAAATATACTTATTACTTTTATTATTATCAATATAACAGGCACTCTTAGCCATATTTTACTAGTATTATCGCTAGGACTGTAATAATTATACTTATTACTCAAGATATTATCAATATAACATCCATTATTACCCATATAATGCAGTTCTTATCGCTGGAGCTGCAATAATTATACTTATTACTCCCGATGTTATCAATATAACATCCATTATTACCCATATAATGCAGTTATTATCGCTAGAACTGTAATTATTATACTTATTACTCCCGATATTATCAATATAACATGCATTATTACCCATATAATGCAGTTATTATCGCTAGAACTGTAATAATTATACTTATTAGTTATATTATTATCAATGTAACGTGCATTATTACCCATAACATGCAGTTATTATTGCTAGAACTGTAATAATTATACTTATTACTTATATTATTAGCAATATAACGTGCATTGTTACCCATATTATGCAGTTATTATCGCTAGAACTGTAATAATTATACTTATTACTTATACTATTATCAATATAACATGCACTATTACCCATATAATGCAGTTATTATCGACAGAAGTATAATAAATTTACTTATTACTTTTATTATTATCAATATAACAGGCACTCTTAGCCATATTTTACTAGTATTATCGCTAGGACTGTAATAATTATACTTATTACTCAAGATATTATCAATATAACATCCATTATTACCCATATTATGCAGTTCTTATCGCTGGAGCTGCAATAATTATACTTATTACTCCCTATATTATCAATATAACATGCATTATTACGCATATAATGCAGTTATTATCGCTAGAACTGTAATAATTATACTTATTACTTATATTATTATCAATATAACATGCATTATTACCCATATAGTGCAGTTATTATCGACAGAAGTATAATAAATATACTTATTACTTTTATTATTATCAATATAACAGGCACTCTTAGCCATATTTTACTAGTATTATCGCTAGGACTGTAATAATTATACTTATTACTCAAGATATTATCAATATAACATCCATTATTACCCATATAATGCAGTTCTTATCGCTGCAGCTGCAATAATTATACTTATTACTCCCTATATTATCAATATAACATGCATTATTACGCATATAATGCAGTTATTATCGCTAGAACTGTAATAATTATACTTATTACTTATATTATTATCAATATAACATGCATTATTACCCATATAGTGCAGTTATTATCGACAGAAGTATAATAAATATACTTATTACTTTTATTATTATCAATATAACATGCATTATTACCCATATAATGCAGTTATTATCGCTAGAACTGTAATAATTATACTTATTACTTATATTATTAGCAATACAACGTGCATTGTTACCCATATTATGCAGTTATTATCGCTAGAACTGTAATAATTATACTTATTACTTATACTATTATCAATATAACATGCACTATTACCCATATAATGCAGTTATTATCGACAGAAGTGTAATAAATATACTTATTACTTTCATTATTATCAATATAACAGGCACTCTTAGCCATATTTTACTAGTATTATCGCTAGGACTGTAATAATTATACTTATTACTCAAGATATTATCAATATAACATCCATTATTACCCATATAATGCAGTTCTTATCGCTGGAGCTGCAATAATTATACTTATTACTCCCGATATTATCAATATAACATGCATTATTACGCATATAATGCAGTTATTATCGCTAGAACTGTAATAATAATACTTATTACTTATATTATTAGCAATATAACGTGCATTGTTACCCATATTATGCAGTTATTATCGCTAGAACTGTAATAATTATACTTATTACTTATACTATTATCAATATAACATGCACTATTACCCATATAATGCAGTTATTATCGACAGAAGTATAATAAATTTACTTATTACTTTTATTATTATCAATATAACAGGCACTCTTAGCCATATTTTACTAGTATTATCGCTAGGACTGTAATAATTATACTTATTACTCAAGATATTATCAATATAACATCCATTATTACCCATATTATGCAGTTCTTATCGCTGGAGCTGCAATAATTATACTTATTACTCCCTATATTATCAATATCACATGCATTATTACGCATATAATGCAGTTATTATCGCTAGAACTGTAATAATTATACTTATTACTTATATTATTATCAATATAACATGCATTATTACCCATATAGTGCAGTTATTATCGACAGAAGTATAATAAATATACTTATTACTTTTATTATTATCAATATAACAGGCACTCTTAGCCATATTTTACTAGTATTATCGCTAGGACTGTAATAATTATACTTATTACTCAAGATATTATCAATATAACATCCATTATTACCCATATAATGCAGTTCTTATCGCTGGAGCTGCAATAATTATACTTATTACTCCCTATATTATCAATATAACATGCATTATTACGCATATAATGCAGTTATTATCGCTAGAACTGTAATAATTATACTTATTACTTATATTATTATCAATATAACATGCATTATTACCCATATAGTGCAGTTATTATCGACAGAAGTATAATAAATATACTTATTACTTTTATTATTATCAATATAACATGCATTATTACCCATATAATGCAGTTATTATCGCTAGAACTGTAATAATTATACTTATTACTTATATTATTAGCAATACAACGTGCATTGTTACCCATATTATGCAGTTATTATCGCTAGAACTGTAATAATTATACTTATTACTTATACTATTATCAATATAACATGCACTATTACCCATATAATGCAGTTATTATCGACAGAAGTGTAATAAATATACTTATTACTTTCATTATTATCAATATAACAGGCACTCTTAGCCATATTTTACTAGTATTATCGCTAGGACTGTAATAATTATACTTATTACTCAAGATATTATCAATATAACATCCATTATTACCCATATAATGCAGTTCTTATCGCTGGAGCTGCAATAATTATACTTATTACTCCCGATATTATCAATATAACATGCATTATTACGCATGTAATGCAGTTATTATCGCTTGAACTGTAATAATTATACTTATTACTTATATTATTATCAATATAACATGCATTATTACCCATATAATGCAGTTATTATCGATAGAACTGTAATAATTATACTTATTACTCCCAATATTATCAATATAACATGCATTATTACCCACATAATGCAGTTATTATCGCTAGAACTGTAATAAATATACTTATTACTTTTATTATTATCAATATAACATGCATTATTACCCATATAATGCAGTTATTATCGCTAGAACTGTAATAATTATACTTATTACTTATATTATTAGCAATATAACGTGCATTATTACCCATATAATGCAGTTATTATCGCTAGAACTGTAATAATTATACTTATTACTCCCGATGTTATCAATATAACATCCATTATTAACCATATAATGCAGTTATTATCGCTAGAACTGTAATAATTATACTTATTACTCCCGATATTATCAATATAACATGCATTATTACCCATATAATGCAGTTATTATCGCTAGAACTGTAATAATTATACTTATTAGTTATATTATTATCAATGTAACGTGCATTATTACCCATATAATGCAGTTATTATCGCTAGAACTGTAATAATTATACTTATTACTTATATTATTAGCAATATAACGTGTATTGTTACCCATATTATGCAGTTATTATCGCTAGAACTGTAATAATTATACTTATTACTTATACTATTATCAATATAACATGCACTATTACCCATATAATGCAGTTATTATCGACAGAAGTATAATAAATATACTTATTACTTTTATTATTATCAATATAACAGGCACTCTTAGCCATATTTTACTAGTATTATCGCTAGGACTGTAATAATTATACTTATTACTCAAGATATTATCAATATAACATCCATTATTACCCATATAATGCAGTTATTATCGCTGGAGCTGCAATAATTATACTTATTACTCCCTATATTATCAATATAACATGCATTATTACGCATATAATGCAGTTATTATCGCTAGAACTGTAATAATTATACTTATTACTCCCGATATTATCAATATAACATGCATTATTACCCATATAATGCAGTTATTATCGCTAGAACTGTAATAATTATACTTATTACTTATATTATTAGCAATACAACGTGCATTGTTACCCATATTATGCAGTTATTATCGCTAGAACTGTAGTAATTATACTTATTACTTATACTATTATCAATATAACATGCACTATTACCCATATAATGCAGTTATTATCGCTAGAACTGTAATAATTATACTTATTACTTATATTATTATCAATATAACATGCATTATTACCCATATAATGCAGTTATTATCGACAGAAGTATAATAAATATACTTATTACTTATATTATTAGCAATATAACGTGTATTGTTACCCATATTATGCAGTTATTATCGCTAGAACTGTAATAATTATACTTATTACTTATACTATTATCAATATAACATGCACTATTACCCATATAATGCAGTTATTATCAACAGAAGTATAATAAATATACTTATTACTTTTATTATTATCAATATAACAGGCACTCTTAGCCATATTTTACTAGTATTATCGCTAGGACTGTAATAATTATACTTATTACTCAAGATATTATCAATATAACATCCATTATTACCCATATAATGCAGTTCTTATCGCTGGAGCTGCAATAATTATACTTATTACTCCCGATGTTATCAATATAACATCCATTATTACCCATATAATGCAGTTATTATCGCTAGAACTGTAATTATCATACTTATTACTCCCGATATTATCAATATAACATGCATTATTACCCATATAATGCAGTTATTATCGACAGAAGTATAATAAATATACTTATTACTTATATTATTAGCAATATAACGTGTATTGTTACCCATATTATGCAGTTATTATCGCTAGAACTGTAATAATTATACTTATTACTTATACTATTATCAATATAACATGCACTATTACCCATATAATGCAGTTATTATCGACAGAAGTATAATAAATATACTTATTACTTTTATTATTATCAATATAACAGGCACTCTTAGCCATATTTTACTAGTATTATCGCTAGGACTGTAATAATTATACTTATTACTCAAGATATTATCAATATAACATCCATTATTACCCATATAATGCAGTTCTTATCGCTGGAGCTGCAATAATTATACTTATTACTCCCGATGTTATCAATATAACATCCATTATTACCCATATAATGCAGTTATTATCGCTAGAACTGTAATTATTATACTTATTACTCCCGATATTATCAATATAACATGCATTATTACCCATATAATGCAGTTATTATCGCTAGAACTGTAATAATTATACTTATTAGTTATATTATTATCAATGTAACGTGCATTATTACCCATAACATGCAGTTATTATTGCTAGAACTGTAATAATTATACTTATTACTTATATTATTAGCAATATAACGTGCATTGTTACCCATATTATGCAGTTATTATCGCTAGAACTGTAATAATTATACTTATTACTTATACTATTATCAATATAACATGCACTATTACCCATATAATGCAGTTATTATCGACAGAAGTATAATAAATATACTTATTACTCTTATTATTATCAATATAACAGGCACTCTTAGCCATATTTTACTAGTATTATCGCTAGGACTGTAATAATTATACTTATTACTCAAGATATTATCAATATAACATCCATTATTACCCATATAATGCAGTTCTTATCGCTGGAGCTGCAATAATTATACTTATTACTCCCTATATTATCAATATAACATGCATTATTACGCATATAATGCAGTTATTATCGCTAGAACTGTAATAATTATACTTATTACTTATATTATTATCAGTATAACATGCATTATTACCCATATAGTGCAGTTATTATCGACAGAAGTATAATAAATATACTTATTACTTTTATTATTATCAATATAACAGGCACTCTTAGCCATATTTTACTAGTATTATCGCTAGGACTGTAATAATTATACTTATTACTCAAGATATTATCAATATAACATCCATTATTACCCATATAATGCAGTTCTTATCGCTGGAGCTGCAATAATTATACTTATTACTCCCTATATTATCAATATAACATGCATTATTACGCATATAATGCAGTTATTATCGCTAGAACTGTAATAATTATACTTATTACTTATATTATTATCAATATAACATGCACTATTACCCATATAATGCAGTTATTATCGACAGAAGTATAATAAATATACTTATTACTTTTATTATTATCAATATAACAGGCACTCTTAGCCATATTTTACTAGTATTATCGCTAGGACTGTAATAATTATACTTATTACTCAAGATATTATCAATATAACATCCATTATTACCCATATAATGCAGTTCTTATCGCTGGAGCTGCAATAATTATACTTATTACTCCCTATATTATCAATATAACATGCATTATTACGCATATAATGCAGTTATTATCGCTAGAACTGTAATAATAATACTTATTACTTATATTATTATCAATATAACATGCATTATTACCCATATAATGCAGTTATTATCGCTAGAACTGTAATAATTATACTTATTACTTATATTATTAGCAATATAACGTGCATTATTACCCATATAATGCAGTTATTATCGCTAGAACTGTATTAATTATACTTATTACTCCCGATGTTATCAATATAACATCCATTATTACCCATATAATGCAGTTATTATCGCTAGAACTGTAATAATTATACTTATTACTCCCGATGTTATCAATATAACATCCATTATTACCCATATAATGCAGTTATTATCGCTAGAACTGTAATAATTATACTTATTACTCCCGATATTATCAATATAACATGCATTATTACCCATATAATGCAGTTATTATCGCTAGAACTGTAATAATTATACTTATTAGTTATATTATTATCAATGTAACGTGCATTATTACCCATAACATGCAGTTATTATTGCTAGAACTGTAATAATTATACTTATTACTTATATTATTAGCAATATAACGTGCATTGTTACCCATATAATGCAGTTATTATCGCTAGAACTGTAATAATTATACTTATTACTTATATTATTAGCAATATAACGTGCATTATTACCCATATAATGCAGTTATTATCGCTAGAACTGTAATAATTATACTTATTACTCCCGATGTTATCAATATAACATCCATTATTACCCATATAATGCAGTTATTATCGCTAGAACTGTAATAATTATACTTATTACTCCCGATATTATCAATATAACATGCATTATTACCCATATAATGCAGTTATTATCGCTAGAACTGTAATAATTATACTTATTAGTTATACTATTATCAATGTAACGTGCATTATTACCCATAACATGCAGTTATTATTGCTAGAACTGTAATAATTATACTTATTACTTATATTATTAGCAATATAACGTGCATTGTTACCCATATTATGCAGTTATTATCGCTAGAACTGTAATAATTATACTTATTACTTATACTATTATCAATATAACATGCACTATTACCCATATAATGCAGTTATTATCGCTAGAACTGTAATAATTATACTTATTACTTATATTATTATCAATATAACATGCATTATTACCCATATAATGCAGTTATTATCGACAGAAGTATAATAAATATACTTATTACTTATATTATTAGCAATATAACGTGTATTGTTACCCATATTATGCAGTTATTATCGCTAGAACTGTAATAATTATACTTATTACTTATACTATTATCAATATAACATGCACTATTACCCATATAATGCAGTTATTATCGACAGAAGTATAATAATTATACTTATTACTTTTATTATTATCAATATAACAGGCACTCTTAGCCATATTTTACTAGTATTATCGCTAGGACTGTAATAATTATACTTATTACTCAAGATATTATCAATATAACATCCATTATTACCCATATAATGCAGTTCTTATCGCTGGAGCTGCAATAATTATACTTATTACTCCCTATATTATCAATATAACATGCATTATTACGCATATAATGCAGTTATTATCGCTAGAACTGTAATAATAATACTTATTACTTATATTATTATCAATATAACATGCATTATTACCCATATAATGCAGTTATTATCGCTAGAACTGTAATAATTATACTTATTACTTATATTATTAGCAATATAACGTGCATTATTACCCATATAATGCAGTTATTATCGCTAGAACTGTATTAATTATACTTATTACTCCCGATGTTATCAATATAACATCCATTATTACCCATATAATGCAGTTATTATCGCTAGAACTGTAATAATTATACTTATTACTCCCGATGTTATCAATATAACATCCATTATTACCCATATAATGCAGTTATTATCGCTAGAACTGTAATAATTATACTTATTACTCCCGATATTATCAATATAACATGCATTATTACCCATATAATGCAGTTATTATCGCTAGAACTGTAATAATTATACTTATTAGTTATATTATTATCAATGTAACGTGCATTATTACCCATAACATGCAGTTATTATTGCTAGAACTGTAATAATTATACTTATTACTTATATTATTAGCAATATAACGTGCATTGTTACCCATATAATGCAGTTATTATCGCTAGAACTGTAATAATTATACTTATTACTTATATTATTAGCAATATAACGTGCATTATTACCCATATAATGCAGTTATTATCGCTAGAACTGTAATAATTATACTTATTACTCCCGATGTTATCAATATAACATCCATTATTACCCATATAATGCAGTTATTATCGCTAGAACTGTAATAATTATACTTATTACTCCCGATATTATCAATATAACATGCATTATTACCCATATAATGCAGTTATTATCGCTAGAACTGTAATAATTATACTTATTAGTTATACTATTATCAATGTAACGTGCATTATTACCCATAACATGCAGTTATTATTGCTAGAACTGTAATAATTATACTTATTACTTATACTATTATCAATATAACATGCACTATTACCCATATAATGCAGTTATTATCGCTAGAACTGTAATAATTATACTTATTACTTATATTATTATCAATATAACATGCATTATTACCCATATAATGCAGTTATTATCGACAGAAGTATAATAAATATACTTATTACTTATATTATTAGCAATATAACGTGTATTGTTACCCATATTATGCAGTTATTATCGCTAGAACTGTAATAATTATACTTATTACTTATACTATTATCAATATAACATGCACTATTACCCATATAATGCAGTTATTATCGACAGAAGTATAATAATTATACTTATTACTTTTATTATTATCAATATAACAGGCACTCTTAGCCATATTTTACTAGTATTATCGCTAGGACTGTAATAATTATACTTATTACTCAAGATATTATCAATATAACATCCATTATTACCCATATAATGCAGTTCTTATCGCTGGAGCAGCAATAATTATACTTATTACTCCCGATGTTATCAATATAACATCCATTATTACCCATATAATGCAGTTATTATCGCTAGAACTGTAATAATTATACTTATTACTCCCGATATTATCAATATAACATGCATTATTACCCATATAATGCAGTTATTATCGCTAGAACTGTAATAATTATACTTATTAGTTATATTATTATCAATGTAACGTGCATTATTACCCATAACATGCAGTTATTATTGCGAGAACTGTAATAATTATACTTATTACTTATATTATTAGCAATATAACGTGCATTGTTACCCATATTATGCAGTTATTATCGCTAGAACTGTAATAATTATACTTATTACTTATACTATTATCAATATAACATGCACTATTACCCATATAATGCAGTTATTATGGACAGAAGTATAATAAATATACTTATTACTTTTATTATTATCAATATAACATGCATTATTACCCATATAATGCAGTTATTATCGCTAGAACTGTAATAATTATACTTATTACTTATATTATTAGCAATATAACGTGTATTGTTACCCATATTATGCAGTTATTATCGCTAGAACTGTAATAATTATACTTATTACTTATACTATTATCAATATAACATGCACTATTACCCATATAATGCAGTTATTATCGACAGAAGCATAATAAATATACTTATTACTTTTATTATTATCAATATAACAGGCACTCTTAGCCATATTTTACTAGTATTATCGCTAGGACTGTAATAATTATACTTATTACTCAAGATATTATCAATATAACATCCATTATTACCCATATAATGCAGTTCTTATCGCTGGAGCTGCAATAATTATACTTATTACTCCCGATATTATCAATATAACATGCATTATTACGCATATAATGCAGTTATTATCGCTTGAACTGTAATAATTATACTTATTACTTATATTATTATCAATATAATATGCATTATTACCCATATAATGCAGTTATGATCGATAGAACTGTAATAATTATACTTATTACTCCCAATATTATCAATATAACATGCATTATTACCCACATAATGCAGTTATTATCGCTAGAACTGTAATAAATATACTTATTACTTTTATTATTATCAATATAACATGCATTATTACCCATATAATGCAGTTATTATCGCTAGAACTGTAATAATTATACTTATTACTTATATTATTAGCAATATAACGTGCATTATTACCCATATAATGCAGTTATTATCGCTAGAACTGTAATAATTATACTTATTACTCCCGATGTTATCAATATAACATCCATTATTAACCATATAATGCAGTTATTATCGCTAGAACTGTAATAATTATACTTATTACTCCCGATATTATCAATATAACATGCATTATTACCCATATAATGCAGTTATTATCGCTAGAACTGTAATAAATATACTTATTAGTTATATTATTATCAATGTAACGTGCATTATTACCCATAACATGCAGTTATTATTGCTAGAACTGTAATAATTATACTTATTACTTATATTATTAGCAATATAACGTGCATTGTTACCCATATTATGCAGTTATTATCGCTAGAACTGTAATAATTATACTTATTACTTATACTATTATCAATATAACATGCACTATTACCCATATAATGCAGTTATTATGGACAGAAGTATAATAAATATACTTATTACTTTTATTATTATCAATATAACGTGCATTATTACCCATATAATGCAGTTATTATCGCTAGAACTGTAATAATTATACTTATTACTTATATTATTAGCAATATAACGTGTATTGTTACCCATATTATGCAGTCATTATCGCTAGAACTGTAATAATTATACTTATTACTTATACTATTATCAATATAACATGCACTATTACCCATATAATGCAGTTATTATCGACAGAAGTATAATAAATATACTTATTACTTTTATTATTATCAATATAACAGGCACTCTTAGCCATATTTTACTAGTATTATCGCTAGGACTGTAATAATTATACTTATTACTCAAGATATTATCAAAATAACATCCATTATTACCCATATAACGCAGTTATTATCGCTGGAGCTGCAATAATTATACTTATTACTCCCTATATTATCAATATAACATGCATTATTACGCATATAATGCAGTTATTATCGCTAGAACTGTAATAATAATACTTATTACTTATATTATTATCAATATAACATGCATTATTACCCATATAATGCAGTTATTATCGCTAGAACTGTAATAATTATACTTATTACTTATATTATTAGCAATATAACGTGCATTATTACCCATATAATGCAGTTATTATCGCTAGAACTGTAATAATTATACTTATTACTCCCGATGTTATCAATATAACATCCATTATTACCCATATAATGCAGTTATTATCGCTAGAACTGTAATAATTATACTTATTACTCCCGATATTATCAATATAACATGCATTATTACCCATATAATGCAGTTATTATCGCTAGAACTGTAATAATTATACTTATTAGTTATATTATTATCAATGTAACGTGCATTATTACCCATAACATGCAGTTATTATTGCTAGAACTGTAATAATTATACTTATTACTTATATTATTAGCAATATAACGTGCATTGTTACCCATATTATGCAGTTATTATCGCTAGAACTGTAATAATTATACTTATTACTTATACTATTATCAATATAACATGCACTATTACCCATATAATGCAGTTATTATCGCTAGAACTGTAATAATTATACTTATTACTAATATTATTATCAATATAACATGCATTATTACCCATATAATGCAGTTATTATCGACAGAAGTATAATAAATATACTTATTACTTATATTATTAGCAATATAACGTGTATTGTTACCCATATTATGCAGTTATTATCGCTAGAACTGTAATAATTATACTTATTACTTATACTATTATCAATATAACATGCACTATTACCCATATAATGCAGTTATTATCGACAGAAGTATAATAAATATACTTATTACTTTTATTATTATCAATATAACAGGCACTCTTAGCCATATTTTACTAGTATTATCGCTAGGACTGTAATAATTATACTTATTACTCAAGATATTATCAATATAACATCCATTATTACCCATATAATGCAGTTCTTATCGCTGGAGCTGCAATAATTATACTTATTACTCCCGATGTTATCAATATAACATCCATTATTACCCATATAATGCAGTTATTATCGCTAGAACTGTAATTATTATACTTATTACTCCCGATATTATCAATATAACATGCATTATTACCCATATAATGCAGTTATTATCGCTAGAACTGTAATAATTATACTTATTAGTTATATTATTATCAATGTAACGTGCATTATTACCCATAACATGCAGTTATTATTGCTAGAACTGTAATAATTATACTTATTACTTATATTATTAGCAATATAACGTGCATTGTTACCCATATTATGCAGTTATTATCGCTAGAACTGTAATAATTATACTTATTACTTATACTATTATCAATATAACATGCACTATTACCCATATAATGCAGTTATTATCGACAGAAGTATCATAAATATACTTATTACTTTTATTATTATCAATATAACAGGCACTCTTAGCCATATTTTACTAGTATTATCGCTAGGACTGTAATAATTATACTTATTACTCAAGATATTATCAATATAACATCCATTATTACCCATATAATGCAGTTCTTATCGCTGGAGCTGCAATAATTATACTTATTACTCCCGATGTTATCAATATAACATCCATTATTACCCATATAATGCAGTTATTATCGCTAGAACTGTAATTATTATACTTATTACTCCCGATATTATCAATATAACATGCATTATTACCCATATAATGCAGTTATTATCGCTAGAACTGTAATAATTATACTTATTAGTTATATTATTATCAATGTAACGTGCATTATTACCCATAACATGCAGTTATTATTGCTAGAACTGTAATAATTATACTTATTACTTATATTATTAGCAATATAACGTGCATTGTTACCCATATTATGCAGTTATTATCGCTAGAACTGTAATAATTATACTTATTACTTATACTATTATCAATATAACATGCACTATTACCCATATAATGCAGTTATTATCGACAGAAGTATCATAAATATACTTATTACTTTTATTATTATCAATATAACAGGCACTCTTAGCCATATTTTACTAGTATTATCGCTAGGACTGTAATAATTATACTTATTACTCAAGATATTATCAATATAACATCCATTATTACCCATATAATGCAGTTCTTATCGCTGGAGCTGCAATAATTATACTTATTACTCCCTATATTATCAATATAACATGCATTATTACGCATATAATGCAGTTATTATCGCTAGAACTGTAATAATAATACTTATTACTTATATTATTATCAATATAACATGCATTTTTACCCATATAATGCAGTTATTATCGCTAGAACTGTAATAATTATACTTATTACTTATATTATTAGCAATATAACGTGCATTATTACCCATATAATGCAGTTATTATCGCTAGAACTGTATTAATTATACTTATTACTCCCGATGTTATCAATATAACATCCATTATTACCCATATAATGCAGTTATTATCGCTAGAACTGTAATAATTATACTTATTACTCCCGATGTTATCAATATAACATCCATTATTACCCATATAATGCAGTTATTATCGCTAGAACTGTAATAATTATACTTATTACTCCCGATTTTATCAATATAACATGCATTATTACCCATATAATGCAGTTATTATCGCTAGAACTGTAATAATTATACTTATTAGTTATTTTATTATCAATGTAACGTGCATTATTACCCATAACATGCAGTTATTATTGCTAGAACTGTAATAATTATACTTATTACTTATATTATTAGCAATATAACGTGCATTGTTACCCATATTATGCAGTTATTATCGCTAGAACTGTAATAATTATACTTATTACTTATACTATTATCAATATAACATGCACTATTACCCATATAATGCAGTTATTATCGACAGAAGTATCATAAATATACTTATTACTTTTATTATTATCAATATAACAGGCACTCTTAGCCATATTTTACTAGTATTATCGCTAGGACTGTAATAATTATACTTATTACTCAAGATATTATCAATATAACATCCATTATTACCCATATAATGCAGTTATTATCGCTGGAGCTGCAATAATTATACTTATTACTCCCTATATTATCAATATAACATGCATTATTACGCATATAATGCAGTTATTATCGCTAGAACTGTAATAATTATACTTATTACTTATATTATTATCAATATAACATGCATTATTACCCATATAATGCAGTTATTATTGCTAGAACTGTAATAATTATACTTATTACTTATATTATTAGCAATATAACGTGCATTATTACCCATATAATGCAGTTATTATCGCTAGAACTGTAATAATTATACTTATTACTCCCGATGTTATCAATATAACATCCATTATTACCCATATAATGCAGTTATTATCGCTAGAACTGTAATAATTATACTTATTACTCCCGATATTATCAATATAACATGCATTATTACCCATATAATGCAGTTATTATCGCTAGAACTGTAATAATTATACTTATTAGTTATATTATTATCAATGTAACGTGCATTATTACCCATAACATGCAGTTATTATTGCTAGAACTGTAATAATTATACTTATTACTTATATTATTAGCAATATAACGTGCATTGTTACCCATATTATGCAGTTATTATCGCTAGAACTGTAATAATTATACTTATTACTTATACTATTATCAATATAACATGCACTATTGCCCATATAATGCAGTTATTATGGACAGAAGTATAATAAATATACTTATTACTTTTATTATTATCAATATAACATGCATTATTACCCATATAATGCAGTTATTATCGCTAGAACTGTAATAATTATACTTATTACTTATATTATTAGCAATAGAACGTGTATTGTTACCCATATTATGCAGTTATTATCGCTAGAACTGTAATAATTATACTTATTACTTATACTATTATCAATATAACATGCACTATTACCCATATAATGCAGTTATTATCGACAGAAGTATAATAAATATACTTATTACTTTTATTATTATCAATATAACAGGCACTCTTAGCCATATTTTACTAGTATTATCGCTAGGACTGTAATAATTATACTTATTACTCAAGATATTATCAATATAACATCCATTATTACCCATATAATGCAGTTATTATCGCTGGAGCTGCAATAATTATACTTATTACTCCCTATATTATCAATATAACATGCATTATTACGCATATAATGCAGTTATTATCGCTAGAACTGTAATAATAATACTTATTACTTATATTATTATCAATATAACATGCATTATTACCCATATAATGCAGTTATTATCGCTAGAACTGTAATAATTATACTTATTACTTATATTATTAGCAATATAACGTGCATTATTACCCATATAATGCAGTTATTATCGCTAGAACTGTAATAATTATACTTATTACTCCCGATGTTATCAATATAACATCCATTATTACCCATATAATGCAGTTATTATCGCTAGAACTGTAATAATTATACTTATTACTCCCGATATTATCAATATAACATGCATTATTACCCATATAATGCAGTTATTATCGCTAGAACTGTAATAATTATACTTATTAGTTATATTATTATCAATGTAACGTGCATTATTACCCATAACATGCAGTTATTATTGCTAGAACTGTAATAATTATACTTATTACTTATATTATTAGCAATATAACGTGCATTGTTACCCATATTATGCAGTTATTATCGCTAGAACTGTAATAATTATACTTATTACTTATACTATTATCAATATAACATGCACTATTACCCATATAATGCAGTTATTATCGACAGAAGCATAATAAATATACTTATTACTTTTATTATTATCAATATAACAGGCACTCTTAGCCATATTTTACTAGTATTATCGCTAGGACTGTAATAATTATACTTATTACTCAAGATATTATCAATATAACATCCATTATTACCCATATAATGCAGTTCTTATCGCTGGAGCTGCAATAATTATACTTATTACTCCCGATGTTATCAATATAACATCCATTATTACCCATATAATGCAGTTATTATCGCTAGAACTGTAATTATTATACTTATTACTCCCGATATTATCAATATAACATGCATTATTACCCATATAATGCAGTTATTATCGCTAGAACTGTAATAATTATACTTATTAGTTATATTATTATCAATGTAACGTGCATTATTACCCATAACATGCAGTTATTATTGCTAGAACTGTAATAATTATACTTATTACTTATATTATTAGCAATATAACGTGCATTGTTACCCATATTATGCAGTTATTATCGCTAGAACTGTAATAATTATACTTATTACTTATACTATTATCAATATAACATGCACTATTACCCATATAATGCAGTTATTATCGACAGAAGTATAATAAATATACTTATTACTTTTATTATTATCAATATAACGTGCATTATTACCCATATAATGCAGTTATTATCGCTAGAACTGTAATAATTATACTTATTACTTATATTATTAGCAATATAACGTGCATTGTTACCCATATTATGCAGTTATTATCGCTAGAACTGTAATAATTATACTTATTACTTATACTATTATCAATATAACATGCACTATTACCCATATAATGCAGTTATTATCGACAGAAGTATAATAAATATACTTATTACTTTTATTATTATCAATATAACAGGCACTCTTAGCCATATTTTACTAGTATTATCGCTAGGACTGTAATAATTATACTTATTACTCAAGATATTATCAATATATCATCCATTATTACCCATATAATGCAGTTCTTATCGCTGGAGCTGCAATAATTATACTTATTACTCCCTATATTATCAATATAACATGCATTATTACGCATATAATGCAGTTATTATCGCTAGAACTGTAATAATTATACTTATTACTTATATTATTATCAATATAACATGCATTATTACCCATATAGTGCAGTTATTATCGACAGAAGTATAATAAATATACTTATTACTTTTATTATTATCAATATAACATGCATTATTACCCATATAATGCAGTTATTATCGCTAGAACTGTAATAAGTATACTTATTACTTATATTATTAGCAATACAACGTGCATTGTTACCCATATTATGCAGTTATTATCGCTAGAACTGTAATAATTATACTTATTACTTATACTATTATCAATATAACATGCACTATTACCCATATAATGCAGTTATTATCGACAGAAGTATAATAAATATACTTATTACTTTTATTATTATCAATATAACAGGCACTCTTAGCCATATTTTACTAGTATTATCGCTAGGACTGTAATAATTATACTTATTACTCAAGATATTATCAATATAACATCCATTATTACCCATATAATGCAGTTCTTATCGCTGGAGCTGCAATAATTATACTTATTACTCCCTATATTATCAATATAACATGCATTATTACGCATATAATGCAGTTATTATCGCTAGAACTGTAATAATTATACTTATTACTTATATTATTATCAATATAACATGCATTATTACCCATATAGTGCAGTTATTATCGACAGAAGTATAATAAATATACTTATTACTTTTATTATTATCAATATAACATGCATTATTACCCATATAATGCAGTTATTATCGCTAGAACTGTAATAATTATACTTATTACTTATATTATTAGCAATACAACGTGCATTGTTACCCATATTATGCAGTTATTATCGCTAGAACTGTAATAATTATACTTATTACTTATACTATTATCAATATAACATGCACTATTACCCATATAATGCAGTTATTATCGACAGAAGTATAATAAATATACTTATTACTTTCATTATTATCAATATAACAGGCACTCTTAGCCATATTTTACTAGTATTATCGCTAGGACTGTAATAATTATACTTATTACTCAAGATATTATCAATATAACATCCATTATTACCCATATAATGCAGTTCTTATCGCTGGAGCTGCAATAATTATACTTATTACTCCCGATATTATCAATATAACATGAATTATTACGCATATAATGCAGTTATTATCGCTTGAACTGTAATAATTATACTTATTACTTATATTATTATCAATATAACATGCATTATTACCCATATAATGCAGTTATTATCGATAGAACTGTAATAATTATACTTATTACTCCCAATATTATCAATATAACATGCATTATTACCCACATAATGCAGTTATTATCGCTAGAACCGTAATAAATATACTTATTACTTTTATTATTATCAATATAACATGCATTATTACCCATATAATGCAGTTATTATCGCTAGAACTGTAATAATTATACTTATTACTTATATTATTAGCAATATAACGTGTATTGTTACCCATATTATGCAGTTATTATCGCTAGAACTGTAATAATTATACTTATTACTTATACTATTATCAATATAACATGCACTATTACCCATATAATGCAGTTATTATCGACAGAAGTATAATAAATATACTTATTACTTTTATTATTATCAATATAACAGGCACTCTTAGCCATATTTTACTAGTATTATCGCTAGGACTGTAATAATTATACTTATTACTCAAGATATTATCAATATAACATCCATTATTACCCATATAATGCAGTTATTATCGCTAGAACTGTAATAATTATACTTATTACTCCCGATATTATCAATATAACATGCATTATTACCCATATAATGCAGTTATTATCGCTAGAACTGTAATAATTATACTTATTAGTTATATTATTATCAATGTAACGTGCATTATTACCCATAACATGCAGTTATTATTGCTAGAACTGTAATAATTATACTTATTACTTATATTATTAGCAATATAACGTGCATTGTTACCCATATTATGCAGTTATTATCGCTAGAACTGTAATAATTATACTTATTACTTATACTATTATCAATATAACATGCACTATTACCCATATAATGCAGTTATTATGGACAGAAGTATAATAAATATACTTATTACTTTTATTATTATCAATATAACATGCATTATTACCCATATAATGCAGTTATTATCGCTAGAACTGTAATAATTATACTTATTACTTATATTATTAGTAATATAACGTGTATTGTTACCCATATTATGCAGTTATTATCGCTAGAACTGTAATAATTATACTTATTACTTATACTATTATCAATATAACATGCACTATTACCCATATAATGCAGTTATTATCGACAGAAGTATAATAAATATACTTATTACTTTTATTATTATCAATATAACAGGCACTCTTAGCCATATTTTACTAGTATTATCGCTAGGACTGTAATAATTATACTTATTACTCAAGATATTATCAATATAACATCCATTATTACCCATATAATGCAGTTCTTATCGCTGGAGCTGCAATAATTATACTTATTACTCCCTATATTATCAATATAACATGCATTATTACGCATATAATGCAGTTATTATCGCTAGAACTGTAATAATAATACTTATTACTTATATTATTGTCAATATAACATGCATTATTACCCATATAATGCAGTTATTATCGCTAGAACTGTAATAATTATACTTATTACTTATATTATTAGCAATATAACGTGCATTATTACCCATATAATGCAGTTATTATCGCTAGAACTGTAATAATTATACTTATTACTCCCGATGTTATCAATATAACATCCATTATTACCCATATAATGCAGTTATTATCGCTAGAACTGTAATAATTATACTTATTACTCCCGATATTATCAATATAACATGCATTATTACCCATATAATGCAGTTATTATCGCTAGAACTGTAATAATTATACTTATTAGTTATATTATTATCAATGTAACGTGCATTATTACCCATAACATGCAGTTATTATTGCTAGAACTGTAATAATTATACTTATTACTTATATTATTAGCAATATAACGTGCATTGTTACCCATATTATGCAGTTATTATCGCTAGAACTGTAATAATTATACTTATTACTTATACTATTATCAATATAACATGCACTATTACCCATATAATGCAGTTATTATCGCTAGAACTGTAATAATTATACTTATTACTTATATTATTATCAATATAACATGCATTATTACCCATATAATGCAGTTATTATCGACAGAAGTATAATAAATATACTTATTACTTATATTATTAGCAATATAACGTGTATTGTTACCCATATTATGCAGTTATTATCGCTAGAACTGTAATAATTATACTTATTACTTATACTATTATCAATATAACATGCACTATTACCCATATAATGCAGTTATTATCGACAGAAGTATAATAAATATACTTATTACTTTTATTATTATCAATATAACAGGCACTCTTAGCCATATTTTACTAGTATTATCGCTAGGACTGTAATAATTATACTTATTACTCAAGATATTATCAATATAACATCCATTATTACCCATATAATGCAGTTCTTATCGCTGGAGCTGCAATAATTATACTTATTACTCCAGATGTTATCAATATAACATCCATTATTACCCATATAATGCAGTTATTATCGCTAGAACTGTAATAATTATACTTATTAGTTATATTATTATCAATGTAACGTGCATTATTACCCATAACATGCAGTTATTATTGCTAGAACTGTAATAATTATACTTATTACTTATATTATTAGCAATATAACGTGCATTATTACCCATATAATGCAGTTATTATCGCTAGAACTGTAATTATTATACTTATTACTCCCGATATTATCAATATAACATGCATTATTACCCATATAATGCAGTTATTATCGCTAGAACTGTAATAATTATACTTATTAGTTATATTATTATCAATGTAACGTGCATTATTACCCATAACATGCAGTTATTATTGCTAGAACTGTAATAATTATACTTATTACTTATATTATTAGCAATATAACGTGCATTGTTACCCATATTACGCAGTTATTATCGCTAGAACTGTAATAATTATACTTATTACTTATACTATTATCAATATAACATGCACTATTACCCATATAATGCAGTTATTATGGACAGAAGTATAATAAATATACTTATTACTTTTATTATTATCAATATAACATGCATTATTACCCATATAATGCAGTTATTATCGCTAGAACTGTAATAATTATACTTATTACTTATATTATTAGTAATATAACGTGTATTGTTACCCATATTATGCAGTTATTATCGCTAGAACTGTAATAATTATACTTATTACTTATACTATTATCAATATAACATGCACTATTACCCATATAATGCAGTTATTATCGACAGAAGTATAATAAATATACTTATTACTTTTATTATTATCAATATAACAGGCACTCTTAGCCATATTTTACTAGTATTATCGCTAGGACTGTAATAATTATACTTATTACTCAAGATATTATCAATATAACATCCATTATTACCCATATAATGCAGTTCTTATCGCTGGAGCTGCAATAATTATACTTATTACTCCCGATGTTATCAATATAACATCCATTATTACCCATATAATGCAGTTATTATCGCTAGAACTGTAATTATTATACTTATTACTCCCGATATTATCAATATAACATGCATTATTACCCATATAATGCAGTTATTATCGCTAGAACTGTAATAATTATACTTATTAGTTATATTATTATCAATGTAACGTGCATTATTACCCATAACATGCAGTTATTATTGCTAGAACTGTAATAATTATACTTATTACTTATATTATTAGCAATATAACGTGCATTGTTACCCATATTATGCAGTTATTATCGCTAGAACTGTAATAATTATACTTATTACTTATACTATTATCAATATAACATGCACTATTACCCATATAATGCAGTTATTATCGACAGAAGTATAATAAATATACTTATTACTTTTATTATTATCAATATAACGTGCATTATTACCCATATAATGCAGTTATTATCGCTAGAACTGTAATAATTATACTTATTACTTATATTATTAGCAATATAACGTGCATTGTTACCCATATTATGCAGTTATTATCGCTAGAACTGTAATAATTATACTTATTACTTATACTATTATCAATATAACATGCACTATTACCCATATAATGCAGTTATTATCGACAGAAGTATAATAAATATACTTATTACTTTTATTATTATCAATATAACAGGCACTCTTAGCCATATTTTACTAGTATTATCGCTAGGACTGTAATAATTATACTTATTACTCAAGATATTATCAATATATCATCCATTATTACCCATATAATGCAGTTCTTATCGCTGGAGCTGCAATAATTATACTTATTACTCCCTATATTATCAATATAACATGCATTATTACGCATATAATGCAGTTATTATCGCTAGAACTGTAATAATTATACTTATTACTTATATTATTATCAATATAACATGCATTATTACCCATATAGTGCAGTTATTATCGACAGAAGTATAATAAATATACTTATTACTTTTATTATTATCAATATAACATGCATTATTACCCATATAATGCAGTTATTATCGCTAGAACTGTAATAAGTATACTTATTACTTATATTATTAGCAATACAACGTGCATTGTTACCCATATTATGCAGTTATTATCGCTAGAACTGTAATAATTATACTTATTACTTATACTATTATCAATATAACATGCACTATTACCCATATAATGCAGTTATTATCGACAGAAGTATAATAAATATACTTATTACTTTTATTATTATCAATATAACAGGCACTCTTAGCCATATTTTACTAGTATTATCGCTAGGACTGTAATAATTATACTTATTACTCAAGATATTATCAATATAACATCCATTATTACCCATATAATGCAGTTCTTATCGCTGGAGCTGCAATAATTATACTTATTACTCCCTATATTATCAATATAACATGCATTATTACGCATATAATGCAGTTATTATCGCTAGAACTGTAATAATTATACTTATTACTTATATTATTATCAATATAACATGCATTATTACCCATATAGTGCAGTTATTATCGACAGAAGTATAATAAATATACTTATTACTTTTATTATTATCAATATAACATGCATTATTACCCATATAATGCAGTTATTATCGCTAGAACTGTAATAATTATACTTATTACTTATATTATTAGCAATACAACGTGCATTGTTACCCATATTATGCAGTTATTATCGCTAGAACTGTAATAATTATACTTATTACTTATACTATTATCAATATAACATGCACTATTACCCATATAATGCAGTTATTATCGACAGAAGTATAATAAATATACTTATTACTTTCATTATTATCAATATAACAGGCACTCTTAGCCATATTTTACTAGTATTATCGCTAGGACTGTAATAATTATACTTATTACTCAAGATATTATCAATATAACATCCATTATTACCCATATAATGCAGTTCTTATCGCTGGAGCTGCAATAATTATACTTATTACTCCCGATATTATCAATATAACATGAATTATTACGCATATAATGCAGTTATTATCGCTTGAACTGTAATAATTATACTTATTACTTATATTATTATCAATATAACATGCATTATTACCCATATAATGCAGTTATTATCGATAGAACTGTAATAATTATACTTATTACTCCCAATATTATCAATATAACATGCATTATTACCCACATAATGCAGTTATTATCGCTAGAACCGTAATAAATATACTTATTACTTTTATTATTATCAATATAACATGCATTATTACCCATATAATGCAGTTATTATCGCTAGAACTGTAATAATTATACTTATTACTTATATTATTAGCAATATAACGTGTATTGTTACCCATATTATGCAGTTATTATCGCTAGAACTGTAATAATTATACTTATTACTTATACTATTATCAATATAACATGCACTATTACCCATATAATGCAGTTATTATCGACAGAAGTATAATAAATATACTTATTACTTTTATTATTATCAATATAACAGGCACTCTTAGCCATATTTTACTAGTATTATCGCTAGGACTGTAATAATTATACTTATTACTCAAGATATTATCAATATAACATCCATTATTACCCATATAATGCAGTTATTATCGCTAGAACTGTAATAATTATACTTATTACTCCCGATATTATCAATATAACATGCATTATTACCCATATAATGCAGTTATTATCGCTAGAACTGTAATAATTATACTTATTAGTTATATTATTATCAATGTAACGTGCATTATTACCCATAACATGCAGTTATTATTGCTAGAACTGTAATAATTATACTTATTACTTATATTATTAGCAATATAACGTGCATTGTTACCCATATTACGCAGTTATTATCGCTAGAACTGTAATAATTATACTTATTACTTATACTATTATCAATATAACATGCACTATTACCCATATAATGCAGTTATTATGGACAGAAGTATAATAAATATACTTATTACTTTTATTATTATCAATATAACATGCATTATTACCCATATAATGCAGTTATTATCGCTAGAACTGTAATAATTATACTTATTACTTATATTATTAGTAATATAACGTGTATTGTTACCCATATTATGCAGTTATTATCGCTAGAACTGTAATAATTATACTTATTACTTATACTATTATCAATATAACATGCACTATTACCCATATAATGCAGTTATTATCGACAGAAGTATAATAAATATACTTATTACTTTTATTATTATCAATATAACAGGCACTCTTAGCCATATTTTACTAGTATTATCGCTAGGACTGTAATAATTATACTTATTACTCAAGATATTATCAATATAACATCCATTATTACCCATATAATGCAGTTCTTATCGCTGGAGCTGCAATAATTATACTTATTACTCCCGATGTTATCAATATAACATCCATTATTACCCATATAATGCAGTTATTATCGCTAGAACTGTAATTATTATACTTATTACTCCCGATATTATCAATATAACATGCATTATTACCCATATAATGCAGTTATTATCGCTAGAACTGTAATAATTATACTTATTAGTTATATTATTATCAATGTAACGTGCATTATTACCCATAACATGCAGTTATTATTGCTAGAACTGTAATAATTATACTTATTACTTATATTATTAGCAATATAACGTGCATTGTTACCCATATTATGCAGTTATTATCGCTAGAACTGTAATAATTATACTTATTACTTATACTATTATCAATATAACATGCACTATTACCCATATAATGCAGTTATTATCGACAGAAGTATAATAAATATACTTATTACTTTTATTATTATCAATATAACGTGCATTATTACCCATATAATGCAGTTATTATCGCTAGAACTGTAATAATTATACTTATTACTTATATTATTAGCAATATAACGTGCATTGTTACCCATATTATGCAGTTATTATCGCTAGAACTGTAATAATTATACTTATTACTTATACTATTATCAATATAACATGCACTATTACCCATATAATGCAGTTATTATCGACAGAAGTATAATAAATATACTTATTACTTTTATTATTATCAATATAACAGGCACTCTTAGCCATATTTTACTAGTATTATCGCTAGGACTGTAATAATTATACTTATTACTCAAGATATTATCAATATAACATCCATTATTACCCATATAATGCAGTTCTTATCGCTGGAGCTGCAATAATTATACTTATTACTCCCGATATTATCAATATAACATGCATTATTACCCATATAATGCAGTTATTATCGCTAGAACTGTAATAATTATACTTATTAGTTATATTATTATCAATGTAACGTGCATTATTACCCATAACATGCAGTTATTATTGCTAGAACTGTAATAATTATACTTATTACTTATATTATTAGCAATATAACGTGCATTGTTACCCATATTATGCAGTTATTATCGCTAGAACTGTAATAATTATACTTATTACTTATACTATTATCAATATAACATGCACTATTACCCATATAATGCAGTTATTATCGACAGAAGTATAATAAATATACTTATTACTTTTATTATTATCAATATAACGTGCATTATTACCCATATAATGCAGTTATTATCGCTAGAACTGTAATAATTATACTTATTACTTATATTATTAGCAATATAACGTGCATTGTTACCCATATTATGCAGTTATTATCGCTAGAACTGTAATAATTATACTTATTACTTATACTATTATCAATATAACATGCACTATTACCCATATAATGCAGTTATTATCGACAGAAGTATAATAAATATACTTATTACTTTTATTATTATCAATATAACAGGCACTCTTAGCCATATTTTACTAGTATTATCGCTAGGACTGTAATAATTATACTTATTACTCAAGATATTATCAATATATCATCCATTATTACCCATATAATGCAGTTCTTATCGCTGGAGCTGCAATAATTATACTTATTACTCCCTATATTATCAATATAACATGCATTATTACGCATATAATGCAGTTATTATCGCTAGAACTGTAATAATTATACTTATTACTTATATTATTATCAATATAACATGCATTATTACCCATATAGTGCAGTTATTATCGACAGAAGTATAATAAATATACTTATTACTTTTATTATTATCAATATAACATGCATTATTACCCATATAATGCAGTTATTATCGCTAGAACTGTAATAAGTATACTTATTACTTATATTATTAGCAATACAACGTGCATTGTTACCCATATTATGCAGTTATTATCGCTAGAACTGTAATAATTATACTTATTACTTATACTATTATCAATATAACATGCACTATTACCCATATAATGCAGTTATTATCGACAGAAGTATAATAAATATACTTATTACTTTTATTATTATCAATATAACAGGCACTCTTAGCCATATTTTACTAGTATTATCGCTAGGACTGTAATAATTATACTTATTACTCAAGATATTATCAATATAACATCCATTATTACCCATATAATGCAGTTCTTATCGCTGGAGCTGCAATAATTATACTTATTACTCCCTATATTATCAATATAACATGCATTATTACGCATATAATGCAGTTATTATCGCTAGAACTGTAATAATTATACTTATTACTTATATTATTATCAATATAACATGCATTATTACCCATATAGTGCAGTTATTATCGACAGAAGTATAATAAATATACTTATTACTTTTATTATTATCAATATAACATGCATTATTACCCATATAATGCAGTTATTATCGCTAGAACTGTAATAATTATACTTATTACTTATATTATTAGCAATACAACGTGCATTGTTACCCATATTATGCAGTTATTATCGCTAGAACTGTAATAATTATACTTATTACTTATACTATTATCAATATAACATGCACTATTACCCATATAATGCAGTTATTATCGACAGAAGTATAATAAATATACTTATTACTTTCATTATTATCAATATAACAGGCACTCTTAGCCATATTTTACTAGTATTATCGCTAGGACTGTAATAATTATACTTATTACTCAAGATATTATCAATATAACATCCATTATTACCCATATAATGCAGTTCTTATCGCTGGAGCTGCAATAATTATACTTATTACTCCCGATATTATCAATATAACATGAATTATTACGCATATAATGCAGTTATTATCGCTTGAACTGTAATAATTATACTTATTACTTATATTATTATCAATATAACATGCATTATTACCCATATAATGCAGTTATTATCGATAGAACTGTAATAATTATACTTATTACTCCCAATATTATCAATATAACATGCATTATTACCCACATAATGCAGTTATTATCGCTAGAACCGTAATAAATATACTTATTACTTTTATTATTATCAATATAACATGCATTATTACCCATATAATGCAGTTATTATCGCTAGAACTGTAATAATTATACTTATTACTTATATTATTAGCAATATAACGTGTATTGTTACCCATATTATGCAGTTATTATCGCTAGAACTGTAATAATTATACTTATTACTTATACTATTATCAATATAACATGCACTATTACCCATATAATGCAGTTATTATCGACAGAAGTATAATAAATATACTTATTACTTTTATTATTATCAATATAACAGGCACTCTTAGCCATATTTTACTAGTATTATCGCTAGGACTGTAATAATTATACTTATTACTCAAGATATTATCAATATAACATCCATTATTACCCATATAATGCAGTTATTATCGCTAGAACTGTAATAATTATACTTATTACTCCCGATATTATCAATATAACATGCATTATTACCCATATAATGCAGTTATTATCGCTAGAACTGTAATAATTATACTTATTAGTTATATTATTATCAATGTAACGTGCATTATTACCCATAACATGCAGTTATTATTGCTAGAACTGTAATAATTATACTTATTACTTATATTATTAGCAATATAACGTGCATTGTTACCCATATTATGCAGTTATTATCGCTAGAACTGTAATAATTATACTTATTACTTATACTATTATCAATATAACATGCACTATTACCCATATAATGCAGTTATTATGGACAGAAGTATAATAAATATACTTATTACTTTTATTATTATCAATATAACATGCATTATTACCCATATAATGCAGTTATTATCGCTAGAACTGTAATAATTATACTTATTACTTATATTATTAGTAATATAACGTGTATTGTTACCCATATTATGCAGTTATTATCGCTAGAACTGTAATAATTATACTTATTACTTATACTATTATCAATATAACATGCACTATTACCCATATAATGCAGTTATTATCGACAGAAGTATAATAAATATACTTATTACTTTTATTATTATCAATATAACAGGCACTCTTAGCCATATTTTACTAGTATTATCGCTAGGACTGTAATAATTATACTTATTACTCAAGATATTATCAATATAACATCCATTATTACCCATATAATGCAGTTCTTATCGCTGGAGCTGCAATAATTATACTTATTACTCCCTATATTATCAATATAACATGCATTATTACGCATATAATGCAGTTATTATCGCTAGAACTGTAATAATAATACTTATTTCTTATATTATTGTCAATATAACATGCATTATTACCCATATAATGCAGTTATTATCGCTAGAACTGTAATAATTATACTTATTACTTATATTATTAGCAATATAACGTGCATTATTACCCATATAATGCAGTTATTATCGCTAGAACTGTAATAATTATACTTATTACTCCCGATGTTATCAATATAACATCCATTATTACCCATATAATGCAGTTATTATCGCTAGAACTGTAATAATTATACTTATTACTCCCGATATTATCAATATAACATGCATTATTACCCATATAATGCAGTTATTATCGCTAGAACTGTAATAATTATACTTATTAGTTATATTATTATCAATGTAACGTGCATTATTACCCATAACATGCAGTTATTATTGCTAGAACTGTAATAATTATACTTATTACTTATATTATTAGCAATATAACGTGCATTGTTACCCATATTATGCAGTTATTATCGCTAGAACTGTAATAATTATACTTATTACTTATACTATTATCAATATAACATGCACTATTACCCATATAATGCAGTTATTATCGCTAGAACTGTAATAATTATACTTATTACTTATATTATTATCAATATAACATGCATTATTACCCATATAATGCAGTTATTATCGACAGAAGTATAATAAATATACTTATTACTTATATTATTAGCAATATAACGTGTATTGTTACCCATATTATGCAGTTATTATCGCTAGAACTGTAATAATTATACTTATTACTTATACTATTATCAATATAACATGCACTATTACCCATATAATGCAGTTATTATCGACAGAAGTATAATAAATATACTTATTACTTTTATTATTATCAATATAACAGGCACTCTTAGCCATATTTTACTAGTATTATCGCTAGGACTGTAATAATTATACTTATTACTCAAGATATTATCAATATAACATCCATTATTACCCATATAATGCAGTTCTTATCGCTGGAGCTGCAATAATTATACTTATTACTCCAGATGTTATCAATATAACATCCATTATTACCCATATAATGCAGTTATTATCGCTAGAACTGTAATAATTATACTTATTAGTTATATTATTATCAATGTAACGTGCATTATTACCCATAACATGCAGTTATTATTGCTAGAACTGTAATAATTATACTTATTACTTATATTATTAGCAATATAACGTGCATTATTACCCATATAATGCAGTTATTATCGCTAGAACTGTAATTATTATACTTATTACTCCCGATATTATCAATATAACATGCATTATTACCCATATAATGCAGTTATTATCGCTAGAACTGTAATAATTATACTTATTAGTTATATTATTATCAATGTAACGTGCATTATTACCCATAACATGCAGTTATTATTGCTAGAACTGTAATAATTATACTTATTACTTATATTATTAGCAATATAACGTGCATTGTTACCCATATTATGCAGTTATTATCGCTAGAACTGTAATAATTATACTTATTACTTATACTATTATCAATATAACATGCACTATTACCCATATAATGCAGTTATTATCGACAGAAGTATAATAAATATACTTATTACTTTTATTATTATCAATATAACGTGCATTATTACCCATATAATGCAGTTATTATCGCTAGAACTGTAATAATTATACTTATTACTTATATTATTAGCAATATAACGTGCATTGTTACCCATATTATGCAGTTATTATCGCTAGAACTGTAATAATTATACTTATTACTTATACTATTATCAATATAACATGCACTATTACCCATATAATGCAGTTATTATCGACAGAAGTATAATAAATATACTTATTACTTTTATTATTATCAATATAACAGGCACTCTTAGCCATATTTTACTAGTATTATCGCTAGGACTGTAATAATTATACTTATTACTCAAGATATTATCAATATAACATCCATTATTACCCATATAATGCAGTTCTTATCGCTGGAGCTGCAATAATTATACTTATTACTCCCTATATTATCAATATAACATGCATTATTACGCATATAATGCAGTTACTATCGCTAGAACTGTAATAATTATACTTATTACTTATATTATTATCAATATAACATGCATTATTACCCATATAGTGCAGTTATTATCGACAGAAGTATAATAAATATACTTATTACTTTTATTATTATCAATATAACATGCATTATTACCCATATAATGCAGTTATTATCGCTAGAACTGTAATAATTATACTTATTACTTATATTATTAGCAATACAACGTGCATTGTTACCCATATTATGCAGTTATTATCGCTAGAACTGTAATAATTATACTTATTACTTATACTATTATCAATATAACATGCGCTATTACCCATATAATGCAGTTATTATCGACAGAAGTATAATAAATATACTTATTACTTTTATTATTATCAATATAACAGGCACTCTTAGCCATATTTTACTAGTATTATCGCTAGGACTGTAATAATTATACTTATTACTCAAGATATTATCAATATAACATCCATTATTACCCATATAATGCAGTTCTTATCGCTGGAGCTGCAATAATTATACTTATTACTCCCTATATTATCAATATAACATGCATTATTACGCATATAATGCAGTTATTATCGCTAGAACTGTAATAATTATACTTATTACTTATATTATTATCAATATAACATGCATTATTACCCATATAATGCAGTTATTATCGATAGAACTGTAATAATTATACTTATTACTCCCAATATTATCAATATAACATGCATTATTACCCACATAATGCAGTTATTATCGCTAGAACCGTAATAAATATACTTATTACTTTTATTATTATCAATATAACATGCATTATTACCCATATAATGCAGTTATTATCGCTAGAACTGTAATAATTATACTTATTACTTATATTATTAGCAATATAACGTGTATTGTTACCCATATTATGCAGTTATTATCGCTAGAACTGTAATAATTATACTTATTACTTATACTATTATCAATATAACATGCACTATTACCCATATAATGCAGTTATTATCGACAGAAGTATAATAAATATACTTATTACTTTTATTATTATCAATATAACAGGCACTCTTAGCCATATTTTACTAGTATTATCGCTAGGACTGTAATAATTATACTTATTACTCAAGATATTATCAATATAACATCCATTATTACCCATATAATGCAGTTATTATCGCTAGAACTGTAATAATTATACTTATTACTCCCGATATTATCAATATAACATGCATTATTACCCATATAATGCAGTTATTATCGCTAGAACTGTAATAATTATACTTATTAGTTATATTATTATCAATGTAACGTGCATTATTACCCATAACATGCAGTTATTATTGCTAGAACTGTAATAATTATACTTATTACTTATATTATTAGCAATATAACGTGCATTGTTACCCATATTACGCAGTTATTATCGCTAGAACTGTAATAATTATACTTATTACTTATACTATTATCAATATAACATGCACTATTACCCATATAATGCAGTTATTATGGACAGAAGTATAATAAATATACTTATTACTTTTATTATTATCAATATAACATGCATTATTACCCATATAATGCAGTTATTATCGCTAGAACTGTAATAATTATACTTATTACTTATATTATTAGTAATATAACGTGTATTGTTACCCATATTATGCAGTTATTATCGCTAGAACTGTAATAATTATACTTATTACTTATACTATTATCAATATAACATGCACTATTACCCATATAATGCAGTTATTATCGACAGAAGTATAATAAATATACTTATTACTTTTATTATTATCAATATAACAGGCACTCTTAGCCATATTTTACTAGTATTATCGCTAGGACTGTAATAATTATACTTATTACTCAAGATATTATCAATATAACATCCATTATTACCCATATAATGCAGTTCTTATCGCTGGAGCTGCAATAATTATACTTATTACTCCCTATATTATCAATATAACATGCATTATTACGCATATAATGCAGTTATTATCGCTAGAACTGTAATAATAATACTTATTACTTATATTATTATCAATATAACATGCATTATTACCCATATAATGCAGTTATTATCGCTAGAACTGTAATAATTATACTTATTACTTATATTATTAGCAATATAACGTGCATTATTACCCATATAATGCAGTTATTATCGCTAGAACTGTAATAATTATACTTATTACTCCCGATGTTATCAATATAACATCCATTATTACCCATATAATGCAGTTATTATCGCTAGAACTGTAATAATTATACTTATTACTCCCGATATTATCAATATAACATGCATTATTACCCATATAATGCAGTTATTATCGCTAGAACTGTAATAATTATACTTATTAGTTATATTATTATCAATGTAACGTGCATTATTACCCATAACATGCAGTTATTATTGCTAGAACTGTAATAATTATACTTATTACTTATATTATTAGCAATATAACGTGCATTGTTACCCATATTATGCAGTTATTATCGCTAGAACTGTAATAATTATACTTATTACTTATACTATTATCAATATAACATGCACTATTACCCATATAATGCAGTTATTATCGCTAGAACTGTAATAATTATACTTATTACTTATATTATTATCAATATAACATGCATTATTACCCATATAATGCAGTTATTATCGACAGAAGTATAATAAATATACTTATTACTTATATTATTAGCAATATAACGTGTATTGTTACCCATATTATGCAGTTATTATCGCTAGAACTGTAATAATTATACTTATTACTTATACTATTATCAATATAACATGCACTATTACCCATATAATGCAGTTATTATCGACAGAAGTATAATAAATATACTTATTACTTTTATTATTATCAATATAACAGGCACTCTTAGCCATATTTTACTAGTATTATCGCTAGGACTGTAATAATTATACTTATTACTCCAGATGTTATCAATATAACATCCATTATTACCCATATAATGCAGTTATTATCGCTAGAACTGTAATAATTATACTTATTAGTTATATTATTATCAATTTAACATCCATTATTACCCATATAATGCAGTTCTTATCGCTGGAGCTGCAATAATTATACTTATTACTCCCTATATTATCAATATAACATGCATTATTACGCATATAATGCAGTTACTATCGCTAGAACTGTAATAATTATACTTATTACTTATATTATTATCAATATAACATGCATTATTACCCATATAGTGCAGTTATTATCGACAGAAGTATAATAAATATACTTATTACTTTTATTATTATCAATATAACATGCATTATTACCCATATAATGCAGTTATTATCGCTAGAACTGTAATAATTATACTTATTGCTTATATTATTAGCAATACAACGTGCATTGTTACCCATATTATGCAGTTATTATCGCTAGAACTGTAATAATTATACTTATTACTTATACTATTATCAATGTAACATGCACTATTACCCATATAATGCAGTTATTATCGACAGAAGTATAATAAATATACTTATTACTTTTATTATTATCAATATAACAGGCACTCTTAGCCATCTTTTACTAGTATTATCGCTAGGACTGTAATAATTATACTTATTACTCGAGATATTATCAATATAACATCCATTATTACCCATATAATGCAGTTCTTATCGCTGGAGCTGCAATAATTATACTTATTACTCCCGATATTATCAATATAACATGCATTATTACGCATATAATGCAGTTACTATCGCTTGAACTGTAATAATTATACTTATTACTTTTATTATTATCAATATAACATGCATTATTACCCATATAATGCAGTTATTATCGATAGAACTGTAATAATTATACTTATTACTCCCAATATTATCAATATAACATGCATTATTACCCACATAATGCAGTTATTATCGCTAGAACTGTAATAAATATACTTATTACTTTTATTATTATCAATATAACATGCATTATTACCCATATAATGCAGTTATTATCGCTAGAACTGTAATAATTATACTTATTACTTATATTATTAGCAATATAACGTGTATTGTTACCCATATTATGCAGTTATTATCGCTAGAACTGTAATAATTATACTTATTACTTATACTATTATCAATATAACATGCACTATTACCCATATAATGCAGTTATTATCGACAGAAGTATAATAAATATACTTATTACTTTTATTATTATCAATATAACAGGCACTCTTAGCCATATTTTACTAGTATTATCGCTAGGACTGTAATAATTATACTTATTACTCAAGATATTATCAATATAACATCCATTATTACCCATATAATGCAGTTCTTATCGCTGGAGCTGCAATAATTATACTTATTACTCCCGATATTATCAATATAACATGCATTATTACGCATATAATGCAGTTATTATCGCTTGAACTGTAATAATTATACTTATTACTTATATTATTATCAATATAACATGCATTATTACCCATATAATGCAGTTATTATCGATAGAACTGTAATAATTATACTTACTACTCCCAATATTATCAATATAACATGCATTATTACCCACATAATGCAGTTATTATCGCTAGAACTGTAATAAATATACTTATTACTTTTATTATTATCAATATAACATGCATTATTACCCATATAATGCAGTTATTATCGCTAGAACTGTAATAATTATACTTATTACTTATATTATTAGCAATATAACGTGTATTGTTACCCATATTATGCAGTTATTATCGCTAGAACTGTAATAATTATACTTATTACTTATACTATTATCAATATAACATGCACTATTACCCATATAATGCAGTTATTATCGACAGAAGTATAATAAATATACTTATTACTTTTATTATTATCAATATAACAGGCACTCTTAGCCATATTTTACTAGTATTATCGCTAGGACTGTAATAATTATACTTATTACTCAAGATATTATCAATATAACATCCATTATTACCCATATAATGCAGTTATTATCGCTAGAACTGTATTAATTATACTTATTACTCCCGATGTTATCAATATAACATCCACTATTACCCATATAATGCAGTTATTATCGCTAGAACTGTAATAATTATACTTATTACTCCCGATATTATCAATATAACATGCATTATTACCCATATAATGCAGTTATTATCGCTAGAACTGTAATAATTATACTTATTACTTTTATTATTATCAATATAACATGCATTATTACCCATATAATGCAGTTATTATCGATAGAACTGTAATAATTATACTTATTACTCCCAATATTATCAATATAACATGCATTATTACCCACATAATGCAGTTATTATCGCTAGAACTGTAATAAATATACTTATTACTTTTATTATTATCAATATAACATGCATTATTACCCATATAATGCAGTTATTATCGCTAGAACTGTAATAATTATACTTATTACTTATATTATTAGCAATATAACGTGTATTGTTACCCATATTATGCAGTTATTATCGCTAGAACTGTAATAATTATACTTATTACTTATACTATTATCAATATAACATGCACTATTACCCATATAATGCAGTTATTATCGACAGAAGTATAATAAATATACTTATTACTTTTATTATTATCAATATAACAGGCACTCTTAGCCATATTTTACTAGTATTATCGCTAGGACTGTAATAATTATACTTATTACTCAAGATATTATCAATATAACATCCATTATTACCCATATAATGCAGTTCTTATCGCTGGAGCTGCAATAATTATACTTATTACTCCCGATATTATCAATATAACATGCATTATTACGCATATAATGCAGTTATTATCGCTTGAACTGTAATAATTATACTTATTACTTATATTATTATCAATATAACATGCATTATTACCCATATAATGCAGTTATTATCGATAGAACTGTAATAATTATACTTACTACTCCCAATATTATCAATATAACATGCATTATTACCCACATAATGCAGTTATTATCGCTAGAACTGTAATAAATATACTTATTACTTTTATTATTATCAATATAACATGCATTATTACCCATATAATGCAGTTATTATCGCTAGAACTGTAATAATTATACTTATTACTTATATTATTAGCAATATAACGTGTATTGTTACCCATATTATGCAGTTATTATCGCTAGAACTGTAATAATTATACTTATTACTTATACTATTATCAATATAACATGCACTATTACCCATATAATGCAGTTATTATCGACAGAAGTATAATAAATATACTTATTACTTTTATTATTATCAATATAACAGGCACTCTTAGCCATATTTTACTAGTATTATCGCTAGGACTGTAATAATTATACTTATTACTCAAGATATTATCAATATAACATCCATTATTACCCATATAATGCAGTTATTATCGCTAGAACTGTATTAATTATACTTATTACTCCCGATGTTATCAATATAACATCCACTATTACCCATATAATGCAGTTATTATCGCTAGAACTGTAATAATTATACTTATTACTCCCGATATTATCAATATAACATGCATTATTACCCATATAATGCAGTTATTATCGCTAGAACTGTAATAATTATACTTATTAATTATATTATTATCAATGTAACGTGCATTATTACCCATAACATGCAGTTATTATTGCTAGAACTGTAATAATTATACTTATTACTTATATTATTAGCAATATAACGTGCATTGTTACCCATATTATGCAGTTATTATCGCTAGAACTGTAATAATTATACTTATTACTTATACTATTATCAATGTAACATGCACTATTACCCATATAATGCAGTTATTATCGACAGAAGTATAATAAATATACTTATTACTTTTATTATTATCAATATAACAGGCACTCTTAGCCATATTTTACTAGTATTATCGCTAGGACTGTAATAATTATACTTATTACTCAAGATATTATCAATATAACATCCATTATTACCCATATAATGCAGTTCTTATCGCTGGAGCTGCAATAATTATACTTATTACTCCCTATATTATCAATATAACATGCATTATTACGCATATAATGCAGTTATTATCGCTTGAACTGTAATAATTATACTTATTACTTATATTATTATCAATATAACATGCATTATTACCCATATAATGCAGTTATTATCGCTAGAACTGTAATAATTATACTTATTACTCCCAATATTATCAATATAACATGCACTATTACCCATATAATGCAGTTATTATCGCTAGAACTGTAATAATTATACTTATTAATTATATTATTATCAATGTAACGTGCATTATTACCCATAACATGCAGTTATTATTGCTAGAACTGTAATAATTATACTTATTACTTATATTATTAGCAATATAACGTGCATTGTTACCCATATTATGCTGTTATTATCGCTAGAACTGTAATAATTATACTTATTACTTATATTATTAGCAATATAACGTGCATTGTTACCCATATTATGCAGTTATTATCGCTAGAACGGTAATAATTATACTTATTACTTATACTATTATCAATATAACATGCACTATTACCCATATAATGCAGTTATTATGGACAGATGTATAATAAATATACTTATTACTTTTATTGTTATCAATATAACATGCATTATTACCCATATAATGCAGTTATTATCGCTAGAACTGTAATAATTATACTTATTACTTATATTATTAGCAATATAACGTGCATTGTTACCCATATTATGCAGTTATTATCGCTAGAACGGTAATAATTATACTTATTACTTATACTATTATCAATATAACATGCACTATTACCCATATAATGCAGTTATTATCGACAGAAGTATAATAAATATACTTATTACTTTTATTATTATCAATATAACAGGCACTCTTAGCCATATTTTACTAGTATTATCGCTAGGACTGTAATAATTATACTTATTACTCAAGATATTATCAATATAACATCCATTATTACCCATATAATGCAGTTCTTATCGCTGGAGCTGCAATAATTATACTTATTACTCCCGATATTATCAATATAACATGCATTATTACGCATATAATGCAGTTATTATCGCTAGAACTGTAACAATTATACTTATTACTTATATTATTATCAATATAACATGCATTATTACCCATATAATGCAGTTATTATCGATAGAACTGTAATAATTATACTTATTACTCCCGATATTATCAATATAACATGCATTATTACCCACATAATGCAGTTATTATCGCTAGAACTGTAATAAATAAACTTATTACTTTTATTATTATCAATATAACATGCATTATTACCCATATAATGCAGTTATTATCGCTAGAACTGTAATAATTATACTTATTACTTATATTATTAGCAATATAACGTGTATTGTTACCCATATTATGCAGTTATTATCGCTAGAACTGTAATAATTATACTTATTACTTATATTATTAGCAATATAACGTGCATTGTTACCCATATTATGCAGTTATTATCGCTAGAACGGTAATAATTATACTTATTACTTATACTATTATCAATATAACATGCACTATTACCCATATAATGCAGTTATTATGGACAGAAGTATAATAAATATACTTATTACTTTTATTGTTATCAATATAACATGCATTATTACCCATATAATGCAGTTATTATCGCTAGAACTGTAATAATTATACTTATTACTTATGTTATTAGCAATATAACGTGCATTATTACCCCTATAATGCAGTTATTATCGCTAGAACTGTATTAATTATACTTATTACTCCCGATGTTATCAATATAACATCCATTATTACCCATATAATGCAGTTATTATCGCTAGAACTGTAATAATTATACTTATTACTCCCGATATTATCAACATAACATGCATTATTACCCATATAATGCAGTTATTATCGCTAGAACTGTAATAATTATACTTATTAATTATATTATTATCAATGTAACGTGCATTATTACCCATAACATGCAGTTATTATTGCTAGAACTGTAATAATTATACTTATTACTTATATTATTAGCAATATAACGTGCATTGTTACCCATATTATGCAGTTATTATCGCTACAACTGTAATAATTATACTTATTACTTATACTATTATCAATATAACATCCACTATTACCCATATAATGCAGTTATTATGGACAGAAGTATAATAAATATACTTATTACTTTTATTGTTATCAATATAACATGCATTGTTACCCATATTATGCAGTTATTATCGCTACAACTGTAATAATTATACTTATTACTTATATTATTAGCAATATAACGTGTATTGTTACCCATATTATGCAGTTATTATCGCTAGAACTGTAATAATTATACTTATTACTTATACTATTATCAATATAACATGCACTATTACCCATATAATGCAGTTATTATCGACAGAAGTATAATAAATATACTTATTACTTTTATTATTATCAATATAACAGGCACTCTTAGCCATATTTTACTAGTATTATCGCTAGGACTGTAATAATTATACTTATTACTCAAGATATTATCAATATAACATCCATTATTACCCATATAATGCAGTTATTATCGCTAGAACTGTATTAATTATACTTATTACTCCCGATGTTATCAATATAACATCCACTATTACCCATATAATGCAGTTATTATCGCTAGAACTGTAATAATTATACTTATTACTCCCGATATTATCAATATAACATGCATTATTACCCATATAATGCAGTTATTATCGCTAGAACTGTAATAATTATACTTATTAATTATATTATTATCAATGTAACGTGCATTATTACCCATAACATGCAGTTATTATTGCTAGAACTGTAATAATTATACTTATTACTTATATTATTAGCAATATAACGTGCATTGTTACCCATATTATGCAGTTATTATCGCTAGAACTGTAATAATTATACTTATTACTTATACTATTATCAATATAACATGCACTATTACCCATATAATGCAGTTATTATGGACAGAAGTATAATAAATATACTTATTACTTTTATTATTATCAATATAACATGCATTATTACCCATATAATGCAGTTATTATCGCTAGAACTGTAATAATTATACTTATTACTTATATTATTAGCAATATAACGTGCATTGTTACCCATATTATGCAGTTATTATCGCTAGAACTGTAATAATTATACTTATTACTTATACTATTATCAATGTAACATGCACTATTACCCATATAATGCAGTTATTATCGACAGAAGTATAATAAATATACTTATTACTTTTATTATTATCAATATAACAGGCACTCTTAGCCATATTTTACTAGTATTATCGCTAGGACTGTAATAATTATACTTATTACTCAAGATATTATCAATATAACATCCATTATTACCCATATAATGCAGTTCTTATCGCTGGAGCTGCAATAATTATACTTATTACTCCCTATATTATCAATATAACATCCACTATTACCCATATAATGCAGTTATTATCGCTAGAACTGTAATAATTATACTTATTACTCCCGATATTATCAATATAACATGCATTATTACCCATATAATGCAGTTATTATCGCTAGAACTGTAATAATTATACTTATTAATTATATTATTATCAATGTAACGTGCATTATTACCCATAACATGCAGTTATTATTGCTAGAACTGTAATAATTATACTTATTACTTATATTATTAGCAATATAACGTGCATTGTTACCCATATTATGCAGTTATTATCGCTAGAACTGTAATAATTATACTTATTACTTATACTATTATCAATATAACATGCACTATTACCCATATAATGCAGTTATTATGGACAGAAGTATAATAAATATACTTATTACTTTTATTATTATCAATATAACATGCATTATTACCCATATAATGCAGTTATTATCGCTAGAACTGTAATAATTATACTTATTACTTATATTATTAGCAATATAACGTGCATTGTTACCCATATTATGCAGTTATTATCGCTAGAACTGTAATAATTATACTTATTACTTATACTATTATCAATGTAACATGCACTATTACCCATATAATGCAGTTATTATCGACAGAAGTATAATAAATATACTTATTACTTTTATTATTATCAATATAACAGGCACTCTTAGCCATATTTTACTAGTATTATCGCTAGGACTGTAATAATTATACTTATTACTCAAGATATTATCAATATAACATCCATTATTACCCATATAATGCAGTTCTTATCGCTGGAGCTGCAATAATTATACTTATTACTCCCTATATTATCAATATAACATGCATTATTACGCATATAATGCAGTTATTATCGCTTGAACTGTAATAATTATACTTATTACTTATATTATTATCAATATAACATGCATTATTACCCATATAATGCAGTTATTATCGCTAGAACTGTAATAATTATACTTATTACTCCCAATATTATCAATATAACATGCATTATTACCCATATAATGCAGTTATTATCGCTAGAACTGTAATAATTATACTTATTAATTATATTATTATCAATGTAACGTGCATTATTACCCATAACATGCAGTTATTATTGCTAGAACTGTAATAATTATACTTATTACTTATATTATTAGCAATATAACGTGCATTGTTACCCATATTATGCTGTTATTATCGCTAGAACTGTAATAATTATACTTATTACTTATATTATTAGCAATATAACGTGCATTGTTACCCATATTATGCAGTTATTATCGCTAGAACGGTAATAATTATCCTTATTACTTATACTATTATCAATATAACATGCACTATTACCCATATAATGCAGTTATTATGGACAGAAGTATAATAAATATACTTATTACTTTTATTGTTATCAATATAACATGCATTATTACCCATATAATGCAGTTATTATCGCTAGAACTGTAATAATTATACTTATTACTTATATTATTAGCAATATAACGTGCATTGTTACCCATATTATGCAGTTATTATCGCTAGAACGGTAATAATTATACTTATTACTTATACTGTTATCAATATAACATGCACTATTACCCATATAATGCAGTTATTATCGACAGAAGTATAATAAATATACTTATTACTTTTATTATTATCAATATAACAGGCACTCTTAGCCATATTTTACTAGTATTATCGCTAGGACTGTAATAATTATACTTATTACTCAAGATATTATCAATATAACATCCATTATTACCCATATAATGCAGTTCTTATCGCTGGAGCTGCAATAATTATACTTATTACTCCCGTATTATCAATATAACATGCATTATTACGCATATAATGCAGTTATTATCGCTAGAACTGTAATAATTATACTTATTACTTATATTATTATCAATATAACATGCATTATTACCCATATAATGCAGTTATTATCGATAGAACTGTAATAATTATACTTATTACTTATACTATTATCAATATAACATGCACTATTACCCATATAATGCAGTTATTATCGACAGAAGTATAATAAATATACTTATTACTTTTATTATTATCAATATAACAGGCACTCTTAGCCATATTTTACTAGTATTATCGCTAGGACTGTAATAATTATACTTATTACTCAAGATATTATCAATATAACATCCATTATTACCCATATAATGCAGTTCTTATCGCTGGAGCTGCAATAATTATACTTATTACTCCCGATATGATCAATATAACATGCATTATTACGCAGATAATGCAGTTATTATCGCTAGAACTGTAATAATTATACTTATTACTTATATTATTATCAATATAACATGCATTATTACCCATATAATGCAGTTATTATCGACAGAAGTATAATAAATATACTTATTACTTTTATTATTATCAATATAACAGGCACTCTTAGCCATATTTTACTAGTATTATCGCTAGAACTGTAATAATTGTACTTATTACTCCCGATGTTATCAATATAACATCCATTATTACCCATATAATGCAGTTATTATCACTAGAACTGTAATAATTATACTTATTACTACCGATATTATCAATATAACATGCATTATTACCCATATAATGCAGTTCTTATCGCTGGAGCTGTAATAATTATACTTATTACTCCCGATATTATCATTATAACATGCATTATTACGCATATAATGCAAATATTATCTCTAGAACTGTAATAATTATACTTATTAGTTATATTATTATCAATGTAACGTGCATTATTACCCATAACATGCAGTTATTATTGCTAGAACTGTAATAATTATACTCATTACTTATATTATTAGCAATATAACGTGCATTGTTACCCATATTATGCAGTTATTATCGCTAGAACTGTAATAATTATACTTATTACTTATACTATTATCAATATAACATGCACTATTACCCATATAATGCAGTTATTATCGACAGAAGTATAATGAATATACTTATTACTTTTATTATTATCAATATAACAGGCACTCTTAGCCATATTTTACTAGTATTATCGCTAGGACTGTAATAATTATACTTATTACTCAAGATATTATCAATATAACATCCATTATTACCCATATAATGCAGTTCTTATCGCTGGAGCTGCAATAATTATACTTATTACTCCCTATATTATCAATATAACATGCATTATTACGCATATAATGCAGTTATTATCGCTTGAACTGTAATAATTATACTTATTACTTATATTATTATCAATATAACATGCATTATTACCCATATAATGCAGTTATTATCGCTAGAACTGTAATAATTATACTTATTACTCCCGATATTATCAATATAACATGCATTATTACCCATATAATGCAGTTATTATCGCTAGAACTGTAATAATTATACTTATTAATTATATTATTATCAATGTAACGTGCATTATTACCCATAACATGCAGTTATTATTGCTAGAACTGTAATAATTATACTTATTACTTATATTATTAGCAATATAACGTGCATTGTTACCCATATTATGCAGTTATTATCGCTAGAACTGTAATAATTATACTTATTACTTATACTATTATCAATGTAACATGCACTATTACCCATATAATGCAGTTATTATCGACAGAAGTATAATAAATATACTTATTACTTTTATTATTATCAATATAACAGGCACTCTTAGCCATATTTTACTAGTATTATCGCTAGGACTGTAATAATTATACTTATTACTCAAGATATTATCAATATAACATCCATTATTACCCATATAATGCAGTTCTTATCGCTGGAGCTGCAATAATTATACTTATTACTCCCTATATTATCAATATAACATGCATTATTACGCATATAATGCAGTTATTATCGCTTGAACTGTAATAATTATACTTATTACTTATATTATTATCAATATAACATGCATTATTACCCATATAATGCAGTTATTATCGCTAGAACTGTAATAATTATACTTATTACTCCCAATATTATCAATATAACATGCATTATTACCCATATAATGCAGTTATTATCGCTAGAACTGTAATAATTATACTTATTAATTATATTATTATCAATGTAACGTGCATTATTACCCATAACATGCAGTTATTATTGCTAGAACTGTAATAATTATACTTATTACTTATATTATTAGCAATATAACGTGCATTGTTACCCATATTATGCTGTTATTATCGCTAGAACTGTAATAATTATACTTATTACTTATATTATTAGCAATATAACGTGCATTGTTACCCATATTATGCAGTTATTATCGCTAGAACGGTAATAATTATACTTATTACTTATACTATTATCAATATAACATGCACTATTACCCATATAATGCAGTTATTATGGACAGAAGTATAATAAATATACTTATTACTTTTATTGTTATCAATATAACATGCATTATTACCCATATAATGCAGTTATTATCGCTAGAACTGTAATAATTATACTTATTACTTATATTATTAGCAATATAACGTGCATTGTTACCCATATTATGCAGTTATTATCGCTAGAACGGTAATAATTATACTTATTACTTATACTATTATCAATATAACATGCACTATTACCCATATAATGCAGTTATTATCGACAGAAGTATAATAAATATACTTATTACTTTTATTATTATCAATATAACAGGCACTCTTAGCCATATTTTACTAGTATTATCGCTAGGACTGTAATAATTATACTTATTACTCAAGATATTATCAATATAACATCCATTATTACCCATATAATGCAGTTCTTATCGCTGGAGCTGCAATAATTATACTTATTACTCCCGATATTATCAATATAACATGCATTATTACCCATATAATGTAGTTATTATCGCTAGAACTGTAATAATTATACTTATTACTTATATTATTATCAATATAACATGCATTATTACCCATATAATGCAGTTATTATCGATAGAACTGTAATAATTATACTTATTACTCCCGATATTATCAATATAACATGCATTATTACCCACATAATGCAGTTACTATCGCTAGAACTGTAATAAATATACTTATTACTTTTATTATTATCAATATAACATGCATTATTACCCATATAATGCAGTTATTATCGCTAGAACTGTAATAATTATACTTATTACTTATATTATTAGCAATATAACGTGTATTGTTACCCATATTATGCAGTTATTATCGCTAGAACTGTAATAATTATACTTATTACTTATATTATTAGCAATATAACGTGCATTGTTACCCATATTATGCAGTTATTATCGCTAGAACGGTAATAATTATACTTATTACTTATACTATTATCAATATAACATGCACTATTACCCATATAATGCAGTTATTATGGACAGAAGTATAATAAATATACTTATTACTTTTATTGTTATCAATATAACATGCATTATTACCCATATAATGCAGTTATTATCGCTAGAACTGTAATAATTATACTTATTACTTACGTTATTAGCAATATAACGTGCATTATTACCCCTATAATGCAGTTATTATCGCTAGAACTGTATTAATTATACTTATTACTCCCGATGTTATCAATATAACATCCATTATTACCCATATAATGCAGTTATTATCGCTAGAACTGTAATAATTATACTTATTACTCCCGATATTATCAATATAACATGCATTATTACCCATATAATGCAGTTATTATCGCTAGAACTGTAATAATTATACTTATTAATTATATTATTATCAATGTAACGTGCATTATTACCCATAACATGCAGTTATTATTGCTAGAACTGTAATAATTATACTTATTACTTATATTATTAGCAATATAACGTGCATTGTTACCCATATTATGCAGTTATTATCGCTACAACTGTAATAATTATACTTATTACTTATACTATTATCAATATAACATCCACTATTACCCATATAATGCAGTTATTATGGACAGAAGTATAATAAATATACTTATTACTTTTATTGTTATCAATATAACATGCATTATTACCCATATAATGCAGTTATTATCGCTAGAACTGTAATAATTATACTTATTACTTATATTATTAGCAATATAACGTGTATTGTTACCCATATTATGCAGTTATTATCGCTAGAACTGTAATAATTATACTTATTACTTATACTATTATCAATATAACATGCACTATTACCCATATAATGCAGTTATTATCGACAGAAGTATAATAAATATACTTATTACTTTTATTGTTATCAATATAACATGCATTATTACCCATATAATGCAGTTATTATCGCTAGAACTGTAATAATTATACTTATTACTTATATTATTAGCAATATAACGTGCATTGTTACCCATATTATGCAGTTATTATCGCTAGAACGGTAATAATTATACTTATTACTTATACTATTATCAATATAACATGCACTATTACCCATATAATGCAGTTATTATCGACAGAAGTATAATAAATATACTTATTACTTTTATTATTACCAATATAACAGGCACTCTTAGCCATATTTTACTAGTATTATCGCTAGGACTGTAATAATTATACTTATTACTCAAGATATTATCAATATAACATCCATTATTACCCATATAATGCAGTTCTTATCGCTGGAGCTGCAATAATTATACTTATTACTCCCGATATTATCAATATAACATGCATTATTACGCATATAATGCAGTTATTATCGCTAGAACTGTAATAATTATACTTATTACTTATATTATTATCAATATAACATGCATTATTACCCATATAATGCAGTTATTATCGATAGAACTGTAATAATTATACTTATTACTCCCGATATTATCAATATAACATGCATTATTACCCACATAATGCAGTTATTATCGCTAGAACTGTAATAAATATACTTATTACTTTTATTATTATCAATATAACATGCATTATTACCCATATAATGCAGTTATTACCGCTAGAACTGTAATAATTATACTTATTACTTATAATATTAGCAATATAACGTGTATTGTTACCCATATTATGCAGTTATTATCGCTAGAACTGTAATAATTATACTTATTACTTATACTATTATCAATATAACATGCACTATTACCCATATAATGCAGTTATTATCGACAGAAGTATAATAAATATACTTATTACTTTTATTATTATCAATATAACAGGCACTCTTAGCCATATTTTACTAGTATTATCGCTAGGACTGTAATAATTATACATATTACTCAAGATATTATCAATATAACATCCATTATTACCCATATAATGCAGTTCTTATCGCTGGAGCTGCAATAATTATACTTATTACTCCCGATATTATCAATATAACATGCATTATTACGCAGATAATGCAGTTATTATCGCTAGAACTGTAATAATTATACTTATTACTTATATTATTATCAATATAACATGCATTATTACCCATATAATGCAGTTATTATCGACAGAAGTATAATAAATATACTTATTACTTTTATTATTATCAATATAACAGGCACTCTTAGCCATATTTTACTAGTATTATCGCTAGAACTGTAATAATTGTACTTATTACTCCCGATGTTATCAATATAACATCCATTATTACCCATATAATGCAGTTATTATCACTAGAACTGTAATAATTATACTTATTACTACCGATATTATCAATATAACATGCATTATTACCCATATAATGCAGTTCTTATCGCTGGAGCTGTAATAATTATACTTATTACTCCCGATATTATCATTATAACATGCATTATTACGCATATAATGCAAATATTATCTCTAGAACTGTAATAATTATACTTATTAGTTATATTATTATCAATGTAACGTGCATTATTACCCATAACATGCAGTTATTATTGCTAGAACTGTAATAATTATACTCATTACTTATATTATTAGCAATATAACGTGCATTGTTACCCATATTATGCAGTTATTATCGCTAGAACTGTAATAATTATACTTATTACTTATACTATTATCAATATAACATGCACTATTACCCATATAATGCAGTTATTATCGACAGAAGTATAATGAATATACTTATTACTTTTATTATTATCAATATAACAGGCACTCTTAGCCATATTTTACTAGTATTATCGCTAGGACTGTAATAATTATACTTATTACTCAAGATATTATCAATATAACATCCATTATTACCCATATAATGCAGTTCTTATCGCTGGAGCTGCAATAATTATACTTATTACACCCTATATTATCAATATAACATGCATTATTACGCATATAATGCAGTTATTATCGCTAGAACTGTAATAATTATACTTATTACTTATATTATTATCAATATAACATGCATTATTACCCATATAATGCAGTTATTATCGATAGAACTGTAATAATTATACTTATTACTCCCGATATTATCAATATAACATGCATTATTACGCATATAATGCAGTTATTATCGCTAGAACTGTAATAATTATTCTTATTACTTATATTATTATCAATATAACATGCATTATTACCCACATAATGCAGTTATTATCGCTAGAACTGTAATAATTATACTTATTACTTATATTACTAGCAATATAACATGCATTATTACCCATATAATGCAGTTATTACCGCTAGAACTGTAACAATTATACTTATTACTTATATTATTAGCTATATAACGTGCATTGTTACCCATATTATGCAGTTATTATCGCTAGAACTGTAATAATTATACTTATTACTCCCGATATTATCAATATAACATGCATTATTACCCATATAATGCAGTTATTATCGCTAGAACTGTAATAATTATACTTATTAATTATATTATTATCAATGTAACGTGCATTATTACCCATAACATGCAGTTATTATTGCTAGAACTGTAATAATTATACTTATTACTTATATTATTAGCAATATAACGTGCATTGTTACCCATATTATGCAGTTATTATCGCTACAACTGTAATAATTATACTTATTACTTATACTATTATCAATATAACATCCACTATTACCCATATAATGCAGTTATTATGGACAGAAGTATAATAAATATACTTATTACTTTTATTGTTATCAATATAACATGCATTATTACCCATATAATGCAGTTATTATCGCTAGAACTGTAATAATTATACTTATTACTTATATTATTAGCAATATAACGTGCATTGTTACCCATATTATGCAGTTATTATCGCTAGAACGGTAATAATTATACTTATTACTTATACTATTATCAATATAACATGCACTATTACCCATATAATGCAGTTATTATCGACAGAAGTATAATAAATATACTTATTACTTTTATTATTATCAATATAACAGGCACTCTTAGCCATATTTTACTAGTATTATCGCTAGGACTGTAATAATTATACTTATTACTCAAGATATTATCAATATAACATCCATTATTACCCATATAATGCAGTTCTTATCGCTGGAGCTGCAATAATTATACTTATTACTCCCGATATTATCAATATAACATGCATTATTACGCATATAATGCAGTTATTATCGCTAGAACTGTAATAATTATACTTATTACATATATTATTATCAATATAACATGCATTATTACCCATATAATGCAGTTATTATCGATAGAACTGTAATAATTGTACTTATTACTCCCGATGTTATCAATATAACATCCATTATTACCCATATAATGCAGTTATTATCACTAGAACTGTAATAATTATACTTATTACTACCGATATTATCAATATAACATGCATTATTACCCATATAATGCAGTTCTTATCGCTGGAGCTGTAATAATTATACTTATTACTCCCGATATTATCATTATAACATGCATTATTACGCATATAATGCAAATATTATCTCTAGAACTGTAATAATTATACTTATTAGTTATATTATTATCAATGTAACGTGCATTATTACCCATAACATGCAGTTATTATTGCTAGAACTGTAATAATTATACTCATTACTTATATTATTAGCAATATAACGTGCATTGTTACCCATATTATGCAGTTATTATCGCTAGAACTGTAATAATTATACTTATTACTTATACTATTATCAATATAACATGCACTATTACCCATATAATGCAGTTATTATCGACAGAAGTATAATGAATATACTTATTACTTTTATTATTATCAATATAACAGGCACTCTTAGCCATATTTTACTAGTATTATCGCTAGGACTGTAATAATTATACTTATTATTAAAGATATTATGAATATAACATCCATTATTACCCATATAATGCAGTTCTTATCGCTGGAGCTGCAATAATTATACTTATTACTCCCGATATTATCAATATAACATGCATTATTACGCATATAATGCAGTTATTATCGCTAGAACTGTAATAATTATACTTATTACTTATATTATTATCAATATAACATGCATTATTACCCATATAATGCAGTTATTATCGATAGAACTGTAATAATTATACTTATTACTCCCGATATTATCAATATAACATGCATTATTACCCACATAATGCAGTTACTATCGCTAGAACTGTAATAAATATACTTATTACTTTTATTATTATCAATATAACTTGCATTATTACCCATATAATGCAGTTATTATCGCTAGAACTGTAATAATTATACTTATTACTTATACTATTATCAATATAACATGCACTATTACCCATATAATGCAGTTATTATCGACAGAAGTATAATAAATATACTTATTACTTTTATTATTATCTATATAACAGGCACTCTTAGCCATATTTTACTAGTATTATCGCTAGGACTGTAATAATTATACTTATTACTCAAGATGTTATCAATATAACATCCATTATTACCCATATAATGCAGTTCTTATCGCTGGAGCTGCAATAATTATACTTATTACTCCGGATATTATCAATATAACATGCATTATTACGCATATAATGCAGTTATTATCGCTAGAACTGTAATAATTATACTTATTACTTATATTATTATCAATATAACATGCATTATTACCCATATAATGCAGTTATTATCGATAGAACTGTAATAATTATACTTATTACTCCCGATATTATCAATATAACATGCATTATTACGCATATAATGCAGTTATTATCGCTAGAACTGTAATAATTATTCTTATTACTTATATTATTATCAATATAACATGCATTATTACCCACATAATGCAGTTATTATCGCTAGAACTGTAATATTTATACTTATTACTTATATTACTAGCAATATAACATGCATTATTACCCATATAATGCAGTTATTACCGATAGAACTGTAACAATTATACTTATTACTTATATTATTAGCTATATAACGTGCATTGTTACCCATATTATGCAGTTATTATCGCTAGAACTGTAATAATTATACTTATTACTTATACTATTATCAATATAACATGCACTATTACCCATATAATGCAGTTATTATCGATAGAAGTATAATAAATATACTTATTACTTTTATTATTATCAATATAGCAGGCACTCTTAGCCATATTTTACTAGTATTATCGCTAGGACTGTAATAATTATACTTATTACTCAAGATGTTATCAATATAACATCCATTATTACCCATATAATGCAGTTCTTATCGCTGGAGCTGCAATAATTATACTTATTACTCCCTATATTATCAATATAACATGCATTATTACGCATATAATGCAGTTATTATCGCTAGAACTGTAATAATTATACTTATTACTTATATTATTATCAATATAACATGCATTATTACCCACATAATGCAGTTATTATCGCTAGAACTGTAATAATTATACTTATTACTTATATTACTAGCAATATAACATGCATTATTACCCATATAATGCAGTTATTACCGCTAGAACTGTAACAATTATACTTATTACTTATATTATTAGCTATATAACGTGCATTGTTACCCATATTATGCAGTTATTATCGCTAGAACTGTAATAATTATACTTATTACTTATACTATTATCAATATAACATGCACTATTACCCATATAATGCAGTTATTATCGATAGAAGTATAATAAATATACTTATTACTTTTATTATTATCAATATAGCAGGCACTCTTAGCCATATTTTACTAGTATTATCGCTAGGACTGTAATAATTACACTTATTACTCAACAAATTATCAATATAACATCCATTATTACCCATATAATGCAGTTATTATCGCTAGAACTGTAATAATTATACTTATTACTCAAGATATTATCAATATAACATCCATTATTACCCATATAATGCAGTTCTTATCGCTGGAGCTGCAATAATTATACTTATTACTCCCGATATTATCAATATAACATGCATTATTACCCATATAATGCAGTTATTATCGCTAGAACTGTAATAATTATACTTATTACTTATATTATTAGCAATATAACATGCATTATTACCCATATAATGCAGTTATTATCGCTAGAACTGTAATAATTATACATATTAGTTATATTATTATCAATGTAACGTGCATTATTACCCATAACATGCAGTTATTATTGCTAGAACTGTAATAATTATACTTATTACTTATATTATTAGCAATATAACGTGCATTGTTACCCATATTATGCAGTTATTATCGCTAGAACTGTAATAATTATACTTATTACTTATACTATTATCAATATAACATGCACTATTACCCATATAATGCAGTTATTATCGACAGAAGTATAATAAATATACTTATTACTTTTATTATTATCAATATAACAGGCACTCTTAGCCATATTTTACTAGTATTATCGCTAGGACTGTAATAATTATACTTATTACTCAAGATATTATCAATATAACATCCATTATTACCCATATAATGCAGTTCTCATCGCTGGAGCTGCAATAATTATACTTATTACTCCCTATATTATCAATATAACATGCATTATTACGCATATAATGCAGTTATTATCGCTAGAACTGTAATAATTATACTTATTACTTATATTATTATCAATATAACATGCATTATTACCCATATAATGCAGTTATTATCGACAGAAGTATAATAAATATACTTATTACTTTTATTATTATCAATATAACAGGCACTCTTAGCCATATTTTACTAGTATTATCGCTAGAACTGTAATAATTGTACTTATTACTCCCGATGTTATCAATATAACATCCATTATTACCCATATAATGCAGTTATTATCACTAGAACTGTAATAATTATACTTATTACTACCGATATTATCAATATAACATGCATTATTACCCATGTAATGCAGTTCTTATCGCTGGAGCTGTAATAATTATACTTATTACTCCCGATATTATCATTATAACATGCATTATTACGCATATAATGCAAATATTATCTCTAGAACTGTAATAATTATACTTATTAGTTATATTATTATCAATGTAACGTGCATTATTACCCATAACATGCAGTTATTATTGCTAGAACTGTAATAATTATACACATTACTTATATTATTAGCAATATAACGTGCATTGTTACCCATATTATGCAGTTATTATCGCTAGAACTGTAATAATTATACTTATTACTTATACTATTATCAATATAACATGCACTATTACCCATATAATGCAGTTATTATCGACAGAAGTATAATAAATATACTTATTACTTTTTTATTATCAATATAACAGGCACTCTTAGCCATATTTTACTAGTATTATCGCTAGGACTGTAATAATTATACTTATTACTCAAGATATTATCAATATAACATCCATTATTACCCATATAATGCAGTTCTTATCGCTGGAGCTGCAATAATTATACTTATTACTCCCTATATTATCAATATAACATCCATTATTACCCATATAATGCAGTTCTCATCGCTGGAGCTGCAATAATTATACTTATTACTCCCTATATTATCAATATAACATGCATTATTACGCATATAATGCAGTTATTATCGCTAGAACTGTAATAATTATACTTATTACTTATATTATTATCAATATAACATGCATTATTACCCATATAATGCAGTTATTATCGACAGAAGTATAATAAATATACTTATTACTTTTATTATTATCAATATAACAGGCACTCTTAGCCATATTTTACTAGTATTATCGCTAGGACTGTAATAATTATACTTATTACTCAAGATATTATCAATATAACATCCATTATTACCCATATAATGCAGTTCTTATCGCTGGAGCTGCAATAATTATACTTATTACTCCCTATATTATCAATATAACATGCATTATTACGCATATAATGCAGTTATTATCGCTAGAACTGTAATAATAATACTTATTACTTATATTATTATCAATATAACATGCATTATTACCCATATAATGCAGTTATTATCGCTAGGACTGTAATAATTATACTTATTACTCAAGATATTATCAATATAACATCCATTATTACCCATATAATGCAGTTCTTATCGCTGGAGCTGCAATAATTATACTTATTACTCCCGATATTATCAATATAACATGCATTATTACGCATATAATGCAGTTATTATCGCTAGAACTGTAATAATTATACTTATTACTTATATTATTATCAATATAACATGCATTATTACCCATATAATGCAGTTATTATCGACAGAAGTATAATAAATATACTTATTACTTTTATTACTATCAATATAACAGGCACTCTTAGCCATATTTTACTAGTATTATCGCTAGGACTGTAATAATTATACTTATTACTCAAGATATTATCAATATAACATCCATTATTACCCATATAATGCAGTTCTTATCGCTGGAGCTGCAATAATTATACTTATTACTCCCTATATTATCAATATAACATGCATTATTACGCATATAATGCAGTTATTATCGACAGAAGTATAATAAATATACTTATTACTTTTATTATTATCAATATAACATGCATTATTACCCATATAATGCAGTTATTATCGCTAGAACTGTAATAATTATACTTATTACTTATATTATTAGCAATATAACATGCATTATTACCCATATAATGCAGTCATTACCGCTAGAACTGTAACAATTATACTTATTACTTATATTATTAGCTATATAACGTGCATTGTTACCCATATTATGCAGTTATTATCGCTAGAACTGTAATAATTATACTTATTACTTATACTATTATCAATATAACATGCACTATTACCCATATAATGCAGTTATTATCGAATGAATTATAATAAATATACTTATTACTTTTATTATTATCAATATAGCAGGCACTCTTAGCCATATTTTACTAGTATTATCGCTAGGACTGTAATAATTACACTTATTACTCAACAAATTATCAATATAACATCCATTATTACCCATATAATGCAGTTATTATCGCTAGAACTGTAATAATTATACTTATTACTCAAGATATTATCAATATAACATCCATTATTACCCATATAATGCAGTTCTTATCGCTGGAGCTGCAATAATTATACTTATTACTCCCGATATTATCAATATAACATGCATTATTACCCATATAATGCAGTTATTATCGCTAGAACTGTAATAATTATACTTATTACTTATATTATTAGCAATATAACATGCATTATTACCCATATAATGCTGTTATTATCGCTAGAACTGTAATAATTATACTTATTAGTTATATTATTATCAATGTAACGTGCATTATTACCCATAACATGCAGTTATTATTGCTAGAACTGTAATAATTATACTTATTACTTATATTATTAGCAATATAACGTGCATTGTTACCCATATTATGCAGTTATTATCGCTAGAACTGTAATAATTATACTTATTACTTATATTATTAGCAATATAACGTGTATTGTTACCCATATTATGCAGTTATTATCGCTAGAACTGTAATAATTATACTTATTACTTATACTATTATCAATATAACATGCACTATTACCCATATAATGCAGTTATTATCGACAGAAGTATAACAAATATACTTATTACTTTTATTATTATCAATATAACAGGCACTCTTAGCCATATTTTACTAGTATTATCGCTAGGACTGTAATAATTATACTTATTACTCAAGATATTATCAATATAACATCCATTATTACCCATATAATGCAGTTCTTATCGCTGGAGCTGCAATAATTATACTTATTACTCCCGATATTATCAATATAACATGCATTATTACGCATATAATGCAGTTATTATCGCTAGAACTGTAATAATTATTCTTATTACTTATATTATTATCAATACAACATGCATTATTACCCACATAATGCAGTTATTATCGCTAGAACTGTAATAATTATACTTATTACTTATATTATTAGCAATATAACATGCATTATTACCCATATAATGCAGTTATTATCGCTAGAACTGTAATAATTATACTTATTACTTATACTATTATCAATATAACATGCACTATTACCCATATAATGCAGTTATTATCGATAGAAGTATAATAAATATACTTATTACTTTTATTATTATCAATATAGCAGGCACTCTTAGCCATATTATACTAGTATTATTGCTAGGACTGTAATAATTACACTTATTACTCAACAAATTATCAATATAACATCCATTATTACCCATATAATGCAGTTATTATCGCTAGAACTGTAATAATTATACTTATTACTCAAGATATTATCAATATAACATCCATTATTACCCATATAATGCAGTTCTTATCGCTGGAGCTGCAATAATTATACTTATTACTCCCGATATTATCAATATAACATGCATTATTACCCATATAATGCAGTTATTATCGCTAGAACTGTAATAATTATACTTATTACTTATATTATTAGCAATATAACATGCATTATTACCCATATAATGCAGTTATTATCGCTAGAACTGTAATAATTATACATATTAGTTATATTATTATCAATGTAACGTGCATTATTACCCATAACATGCAGTTATTATTGCTAGAACTGTAATAATTATACTTATTACTTATATTATTAGCAATATAACGTGCATTGTTACCCATATTATGCAGTTATTATCGCTAGAACTGTAATAATTATACTTATTACTTATACTATTATCAATATAACATGCACTATTACCCATATAATGCAGATATTATCGACAGAAGTATAATAAATATACTTATTACTTTTATTATTATCAATATAACAGGCACTCTTAGCCATATTTTACTAGTATTATCGCTAGGACTGTAATAATTATACTTATTACTCAAGATATTATCAATATAACATCCATTATTACCCATATAATGCAGTTCTCATCGCTGGAGCTGCAATAATTATACTTATTACTGCCTATATTATCAATATAACATGCATTATTACGCATATAATGCAGTTATTATCGCTAGAACTGTAATAATTATACTTATTACTTATATTATTATCAATATAACATGCATTATTACCCATATAATGCAGTTATTATCGACAGAAGTATAATAAATATACTTATTACTTTTATTATTATCAATATAACATGCATTATTACCCATATAATGCAGTTATTATCGCTAGAACTGTAATAATTATACTTATTACTTATATTATTAGCAATATAACGTGTATTGTTACCCATATTATGCAGTTATTATCGCTAGAACTGTAATAATTATACTTATTACTCAAGATATCATCAATATAACATCCATTATTACCCATATAATGCAGTTCTTATCGCTGGAGCTGCAATAATTATACTTATTACTCCCGATATTATCAATATAACATGCATTATTACGCATATAATGCAGTTATTATCGCTAGAACTGTAATAATTATTCTTATTACTTATATTATTATCAATATAACATGCATTATTACCCACATAATGCAGTTATTATCGCTAGAACTGTAATAATTATACTTATTACTTATATTATTAGCAATATAACATGCATTATTACCCATATAATGCAGTTATTACCGCTACAACTGTAACAATTATACTTATTACTTATATTATTAGCTATATAACGTGCATTGTTACCCATATTAAGCAGTTATTATCGCTAGAACTGTAATAATTATACTTATTACTTATACTATTATCAATATAACATGCACTATTACCCATATAATGCAGTTATTATCGATAGAAGTATAATAAATATACTTATTACTTTTATTATTATCAATATAGCAGGCACTCTTAGCCATATTTTACTAGTATTATCGCTAGGACTGTAATAATTACACTTATTACTCAACAAATTATCAATATAACATCCATTATTACCCATATAATGCAGTTATTATTGCTAGAACTGTAATAATTATACTTATTACTCAAGATATTATCAATATAACATCCATTATTACCCATATAATGCAGTTCTAATCGCTGGAGCTGCAATAATTATACTTATTACTCCCGATATTATCAATATAACATGCATTATTACCCATATAATGCAGTTATTATCGCTAGAACTGTAATAATTATACTTATTACTTATATTATTAGCAATATAACATGCATTATTACCCATATAATGCAGTTATTATCGCTAGAACTGTAATAATTATACATATTAGTTATATTATTATCAATGTAACGTGTATTATTACCCATAACATGCAGTTATTATTGCTAGAACTGTAATAATTATACTTATTACTTATATTATTAGCAATATAACGTGCATTGTTACCCATATTATGCAGTTATTATCGCTAGAACTGTAATAATTATACTTATTACTTATACTATTATCAATATAACATGCACTATTACCCATATAATGCAGTTATTATCGACAGAAGTATAATAAATATACTTATTACTTTTATTATTATCAATATAACAGGCACTCTTAGCCATATTTTACTAGTACTATCGCCAGGACTGTAATAATTATACTTATTACTCAAGATATTATCAATATAACATCCATTATTACCCATATAATGCAGTTCTAATCGCTGGAGCTGCAATAATTATACTTATTACTCCCGATATTATCAATATAACATCCATTATTACCCATATAATGCAGTTATTATTGCTAGAACTGTAATAATTATACTTATTACTCAAGATATTATCAATATAACATCCATTATTACCCATATAATGCAGTTCTAATCGCTGGAGCTGCAATAATTATACTTATTACTCCCGATATTATCAATATAACATGCATTATTACCCATATAATGCAGTTATTATCGCTAGAACTGTAATAATTATACTTATTACTTATATTATTAGCAATATAACATGCATTATTACCCATATAATGCAGTTATTATCGCTAGAACTGTAATAATTATACATATTAGTTATATTATTATCAATGTAACGTGTATTATTACCCATAACATGCAGTTATTATTGCTAGAACTGTAAAAATTATACTTATTACTTATATTATTAGCAATATAACGTGCATTGTTACCCATATTATGCAGTTATTATCGCTAGAACTGTAATAATTATACTTATTACTTATACTATTATCAATATAACATGCACTATTACCCATATAATGCAGTTATTATCGACAGAAGTATAATAAATATACTTATTACTTTTATTATTATCAATATAACAGGCACTCTTAGCCATATTTTACTAGTACTATCGCCAGGACTGTAATAATTATACTTATTACTCAAGATATTATCAATATAACATCCATTATTACCCATATAATGCAGTTCTAATCGCTGGAGCTGCAATAATTATACTTATTACTCCCGATATTATCAATATAACATGCATTATTACCCATATAATGCAGTTATTATCGCTAGAACTGTAATAATTATACTTATTACTTATATTATTAGCAATATAACATGCATTATTACCCATATAATGCAGTTATTATCGCTAGAACTGTAATAATTATACATATTAGTTATATTATTATCAATGTAACGTGTATTATTACCCATAACATGCAGTTATTATTGCTAGAACTGTAATAATTATACTTATTACTTATATTATTAGCAATATAACGTGCATTGTTACCCATATTATGCAGTTATTATCGCTAGAACTGTAATAATTATACTTATTACTTATACTATTATCAATATAACATGCACTATTACCCATATAATGCAGTTATTATCGACAGAAGTATAATAAATATACTTATTACTTTTATTATTATCAATATAACAGGCACTCTTAGCCATATTTTACTAGTACTATCGCCAGGACTGTAATAATTATACTTATTACTCAAGATATTATCAATATAACATCCATTATTACCCATATAATGCAGTTCTAATCGCTGGAGCTGCAATAATTATACTTATTACTCCCGATATTATCAATATAACATCCATTATTACCCATATAATGCAGTTATTATTGCTAGAACTGTAATAATTATACTTATTACTCAAGATATTATCAATATAACATCCATTATTACCCATATAATGCAGTTCTAATCGCTGGAGCTGCAATAATTATACTTATTACTCCCGATATTATCAATATAACATGCATTATTACCCATATAATGCAGTTATTATCGCTAGAACTGTAATAATTATACTTATTACTTATATTATTAGCAATATAACATGCATTATTACCCATATAATGCAGTTATTATCGCTAGAACTGTAATAATTATACATATTAGTTATATTATTATCAATGTAACGTGTATTATTACCCATAACATGCAGTTATTATTGCTAGAACTGTAAAAATTATACTTATTACTTATATTATTAGCAATATAACGTGCATTGTTACCCATATTATGCAGTTATTATCGCTAGAACTGTAATAATTATACTTATTACTTATACTATTATCAATATAACATGCACTATTACCCATATAATGCAGTTATTATCGACAGAAGTATAATAAATATACTTATTACTTTTATTATTATCAATATAACAGGCACTCTTAGCCATATTTTACTAGTACTATCGCCAGGACTGTAATAATTATACTTATTACTCAAGATATTATCAATATAACATCCATTATTACCCATATAATGCAGTTCTAATCGCTGGAGCTGCAATAATTATACTTATTACTCCCGATATTATCAATATAACATGCATTATTACCCATATAATGCAGTTATTATCGCTAGAACTGTAATAATTATACTTATTACTTATATTATTAGCAATATAACATGCATTATTACCCATATAATGCAGTTATTATCGCTAGAACTGTAATAATTATACATATTAGTTATATTATTATCAATGTAACGTGTATTATTACCCATAACATGCAGTTATTATTGCTAGAACTGTAATAATTATACTTATTACTTATATTATTAGCAATATAACGTGCATTGTTACCCATATTATGCAGTTATTATCGCTAGAACTGTAATAATTATACTTATTACTTATACTATTATCAATATAACATGCACTATTACCCATATAATGCAGTTATTATCGACAGAAGTATAATAAATATACTTATTACTTTTATTATTATCAATATAACAGGCACTCTTAGCCATATTTTACTAGTACTATCGCCAGGACTGTAATAATTATACTTATTACTCAAGATATTATCAATATAACATCCATTATTACCCATATAATGCAGTTCTCATCGCTGGAGCTGCAATAATTATACTTATTACTCCCTATATTATCAATATAACATGCATTATTACGCATATAATGCAGTTATTATCGCTAGAACTGTAATAATTATACTTATTACTTATATTATTATCAATATAACATGCATTATTACCCATATAATGCAGTTATTATCGACAGAAGTATAATAAATATACTTATTACTTTTATTATTATCAATATAACAGGCACTCTTAGCCATATTTTACTAGTATTATCGCTAGAACTGTAATAATTGTACTTATTACTCCCGATGTTATCAATATAACATCCATTATTACCCATATAATGCAGTTATTATCACTAGAACTGTAATAATTATACTTATTACTACCGATATTATCAATATAACATGCATTATTACCCATGTAATGCAGTTCTTATCGCTGGAGCTGTAATAATTATACTTATTACTCCCGGTATTATCATTATAACATGCATTATTACGCATATAATGCAAATATTATCTCTAGAACTGTAATAATTATACTTATTAGTTATATTATTATCAATGTAACTTGCATTATTACCCATAACATGCAGTTATTATTGCTAGAACTGTAATAATTATACACATTACTTATATTATTAGCAATATAACGTGCATTGTTACCCATATTATGCAGTTATTATCGCTAGAACTGTAATAATTATACTTATTACTTATACTATTATCAATATAACATGCACTATTACCCATATAATGCAGTTATTATCGACAGAAGTATAATAAATATACTTATTACTTTTATTATTATCAATATAACAGGCACTCTTAGCCATATTTTACTAGTATTATCGCTTGGACTGTAATAATTATACTTATTACTCAAGATATTATCAATATAACATCCATTATTACCCATATAATGCAGTTCTTATCGCTGGAGCTGCAATAATTATACTTATTACTCCCTATATTATCAATATAACATCCATTATTACCCATATAATGCAGTTCTCATCGCTGGAGCTGCAATAATTATACTTATTACTCCCTATATTATCAATATAACATGCATTATTACGCATATAATGCAGTTATTATCGCTAGAACTGTAATAATTATACTTATTACTTATATTATTATCAATATAACATGCATTATTACCCATATAATGCAGTTATTATCGACAGAAGTATAATAAATATACTTATTACTTTTATTATTATCAATATAACAGGCACTCTTAGCCATATTTTACTAGTATTATCGCTAGGACTGTAATAATTATACTTATTACTCAAGATATTATCAATATAACATCCATTATTACCCATATAATGCAGTTCTTATCGCTGGAGCTGCAATAATTATACTTATTACTCCCTATATTATCAATATAACATGCATTATTACGCATATAATGCAGTTATTATGCCTAGAACTGTAATAATAATACTTATTACTTATATTATTATCAATATAACATGCATTATTACCCATATAATGCAGTTATTATCGCTAGGACTGTAATAATTATACTTATTACTCAAGATATTATCAATATAACATCCATTATTACCCATATAATGCAGTTCTTATCGCTGGAGCTGCAATAATTATACTTATTACTCCCGATATTATCAATATAACATGCATTATTACGCATATAATGCAGTTATTATCGCTAGAACTGTAATAATTATACTTATTACTTATATTATTATCAATATAACATGCATTATTACCCATATAATGCAGTTATTATCGACAGAAGTATAATAAATATACTTATTACTTTTATTATTATCAATATAACAGGCACTCTTAGCCATATTTTACTAGTATTATCGCTAGGACTGTAATAATTATACTTATTACTCAAGATATTATCAATATAACATCCATTATTACCCATATAATGCAGTTCTTATCGCTGGAGCTGCAATAATTATACGTATTACTCCCGATATTATCAATATAACATGCATTATTACGCATATAATGCAGTTATTATCGCTAGAACTGTAATAATTATTCTTATTACATATATTATTATCAATATAACATGCATTATTACCCACATAATGCAGTTATTATCGCTAGAACTGTAATAATTATACTTATTACTTATATTATTAGCAATATAACATGCATTATTACCCATATAATGCAGTTATTACCGCTAGAACTGTAACAATTATACTTATTACTTATATTATTAGCTATATAACGTGCATTGTTACCCATATTATGCAGTTATTATCGCTAGAACTGTAATAATTATACTTATTACTTATACTATTATCAATATAACATGCACTATTACCCATATAATGCAGTTATTATCGATAGAAGTATAATAAATATACTTATTACTTTTATTATTATCAATATAGCAGGCACTCTTAGCCATATTTTACTAGTATTATCGCTAGGACTGTAATAATTACACTTATTACTCAACAAATTATCAATATAACATCCATTATTACCCATATAATGCAGTTATTATCGCTAGAACTGTAATAATTATACTTAGTACTCAAGATATTATCAATATAACATCCATTATTACCCATATAATGCAGTTCTTATCGCTGGAGCTGCAATAATTATACTTATTACTCCCGATATTATCAATATAACATGCATTATTACCCATATAATGCAGTTATTATCGCTAGAACTGTAATAATTATACTTATTACTTATATTATTAGCAATATAACATGCATTATTACCCATATAATGCTGTTATTATCGCTAGAACTGTAATAATTATACTTATTAGTTATATTATTATCAATGTAACGTGCATTATTACCCATAACATGCAGTTATTATTGCTAGAACTGTAATAATTATACTTATTACTTACATTATTAGCAATATAACGTGCATTGTTACCCATATTATGCAGTTATTATCGCTAGAACTGTAATAATTATACTTATTACTTATACTATTATCAATATAACATGCACTATTACTCATATAATGCAGTTATTATCGCTAGAACTGTAATAATTATACTTATTACTTATATTATTATCAATATAACATGCATTATTACCCATATAATGCAGTTATTATCGACAGAAGTATAATAAATATACTTATTACTTTTATTATTATCAATATAACAGGCACTCTTAGCCATATTTTACTAGTATTATCGCTAGGACTGTAATAATTATACTTATTACTCAAGATATTATCAATATAACATCCATTATTACCCATATAATGCAGTTCTTATCGCTGGAGCTGCAATAATTATACTTATTACTCCCTATATTATCAATATAACATGCATTATTACGCATATAATGCAGTTATTATCGCTAGAACTGTAATAATTATACTTATTACTTATATTATTATCAATATAACATGCATTATTACCCATATAATGCAGTTATTATCGACAGAAGTATAATAAATATACTTATTACTTTTATTATTATCAATACAACATGCATTATTACCCATATAATGCAGTTATTATCGCTAGAACTGTAATAATTATACTTATTACTTATATTATTAGCAATATAACGTGTATTGTTACCCATATTATGCAGTTATTATCGCTAGAACTGTAATAATTATACTTATTACTTATACTATTATCAATATAACATGCACTATTACCCATATAATGCAGTTATTATCGACAGAAGTATAATAAATATACTTATTACTTTTATTATTATCAATATAACAGGCACTCTTAGCCATATTTTACTAGTATTATCGCTAGGACTGTAATAATTATACTTATTACTCAAGATATTATGAATATAACATCCATTATTACCCATATAATGCAGTTCTTATCGCTGGAGCTGCAATAATTATACTTATTACTCCCGATATTATCAATATAACATGCATTATTACGCATATAATGCAGTTATTATCGCTAGAACTGTAATAATTATACTTATTACTTATATTATTATCAATATAACATGCATTATTACCCATATAATGCAGTTATTATCGATAGAACTGTAATAATTATACTTATTACTTATATTATTAGCAATATAACGTGCATTATTACCCATATAATGCAGTTATTATCGCTAGAACTGTAATAATTATACTTATTACTCCCGATGTTATCAATATAACATCCATTATTACCCATATAATGCAGTTATTATCGCTAGAACTGTAATAATTATACTTATTACTCCCGATATTATCAATATAACATGCATTATTACCCATATAATGCAGTTATTATCGCTAGAACTGTAATAATTATACTTATTAGTTATATTATTATCAATGTAACGTGCATTATTACCCATAACATGCAGTTATTATTGCTAGAACTGTAATAATTATACTTATTACTTATATTATTAGCAATATAACGTGCATTGTTACCCATATTATGCAGTTATTATCGCTAGAACTGTAATAATTATACTTATTACTTATACTATTATCAATATAACATGCACTATTACCCATATAATGCAGTTATTATGGACAGAAGTATAATAAATATACTTATTACTTTTATTATTATCAATATAACATGCATTATTACCCATATAATGGAGTTATTATCGCTAAAACTGTAGTAATTATACTTATTACTTATATTATTATCAATATAACATGCATTATTACCCATATAATGCAGTTATTATCGACAGAAGTATAATAAATTTACTTATTGCTTTTATTATTATCAATATAACATGCATTATTACCCATATAATGCAGTTATTACCGACCGAAGTATAATAAATATACTTATTACTTTTATTATTATCAATATAACATGCATTATTACCCATATAATGCAGTTATTATCGACAGAAGTATAATAAATATGCTTATTACTTATATTATTATCAATATAACATGCATTATTACCCATATAATGCAGTTATTATCGACAGAAGTATAATAAATATACTTATTACTTTTATTATTATCAATATAACAGGCACTCTTAGCCATATTTTACTAGTATTATCGCTAGGACTGTAATAATTATACTTATTACTCAAGATATTATCAATATAACACCCATTATTACCCATATAATGCAGTTCTTATCACTGGAGCTGTAATAATTATACTTATTACTCCCGATATTATCAATATAACATGCATTATTACGCATATAATGCAGTTATTATCGCTAGAACTGTAATAATTATACTTATTACTTATATTATTATCAATATAACATGCATTATTACCCATATAATGCAGTTATTATCGACCGAAGTATAATAAATATACTTATTACTTTTATTATTATCAATATAACAGGCACTCTTAGCCATATTTTACTAGTATTATCGCTAGAACTGTAATAATTATACTTATTACTCCCGATATTATCAATATAACATGCATATTACCCATATAATGCAGTTATTATCGACAGAAGTATAATAAATATACTTATTACTTTTATTATTATCAATATAACAGGCACTCTTAGCCATATTTTACTAGTATTATCGCTAGGACTGTAATAATTATACTTATTACTCCCGATATTATCAATATAACATCCATTATTACCCATGTAATGCAGTTATTATCGCTAGAACTGTAATAATTATACTTATTACTCCCGGTATTATCAATATAACATCCATTATTACCCATATAATGCAGTTATTATGGCTAGAACTGTAATAATTATACTTATTACTTATATTATTAGCAATATAACGTGCATTATTACCCATATTATGCAGTTATTATTGCTAGAACTGTAATAATTATACTTATTACTTATATTATTAGCAATATAACGTGCATTACTACCCAAATTATGCAGTTATTATTGCTTTAACTGTAATAATTATACCTATTACTTATATTATTGCCATTATAACATGCATTATTACCCATATAATGGAGTTATTATCGCTAGAACTGTAGTAATTGTACTTATTACTTATATTATTATCAATATAACATGCATTATTACCCATATAATGCAGTTATAATCGACAGAAGTATAATAAATATACTTATTACTTTTATTATTATCAATATAACAGGCACTCTTAGCCATATTTTACTAGTATTATCGCTAGAACTGTAATAATTATACTTATTACTCCCGATATTATCAATATAACATCCATTATTACCCATATAATGCAGTTATTATCGCTAGGACTGTAATAATTATACTTATTACTCCCGATATTATCAATATAACATCCATTATTACCCATATAATGCAGTTATTATCGCTAGAACTGTAATAATTATACTTATTACTTATATTATTAGCAATATAACGTGCATTATTACCCATATTATGCAGTTATTATTGCTAGAACTGTAATAATTATACCTATTACTTATATTATTGCCATTATAACATGCATTATTACCCATATAATGGAGTTATTATCGCTAGAACTGTAGTAATTGTACTTATTACTTATATTATTATCAATATAACATGCATTATTACCCATATAATGCAGTTATAATCGACAGAAGTATAATAAATATACTTATTACTTTTATTATTATCAATATAACAGGCACTCTTAGCCATATTTTACTAGTATTATCGCTAGGACTGTAATAATTATACTTATTACTTATATTATTAGCAATATAACGTGCATTATTACCCATATCATGCAGTTATTATTGCTAGACCTGTAATAATTATACTTATTACTTATATTATTAGCAATATAACGTGCATTACTACCCATATTATGCAGTTATTATTGCTAGAACTGTAATAATTATACCTATTACTTATATTATTGCCATTATAACATGCATTATTACCCATATAATGGAGTTATTATCGCTAGAACTGTAGTAATTATACTTATTACTTATATTATTATCAATATAACATGCATATTACCCATATAATGCAGTTATTATCGACAGAAGTATAATAAATATACTTATTACTTTTATTATTATCAATATAACAGGCACTCTTAGCCATATTTTACTAGTATTATCGCTAGGACAGTAATAATTATACTTATTACTCAAGATATTATCAATATAACATCCATTATTACCCATATAATGCAGTTCTTATCACTGGAGCTGTAATAATTATACTTATTACTCCCGATATTATCAATATAACATGCATTATTACGCATATAATGCAGTTATTATCGCTAGAACTGTAATAATTATACTTATTACTTATATTATTATCAATATAACATGCATTATTACCCATATAATGCAGTTATTATCGACCGAAGTATAATAAATATACTTATTACTTATATTATTAGCAATATAACATGCATTATGACCCATATAATGCAGTTATTATCGCTAGAACTGTAATAATTATACTTATTACTTATATTATTATCAATATAACGTGCATTATTACCCATATTATGGAGTTATTATCGCTAGAACTATAATAAATATACGTATTACTTTTATTATCATCAATATAACATGCATTATTACCCATATTATGCAGTTATTATCAATAGAACTGTAATAAATATACTTACTACTTTTATTATTATCAATATAACATGCACTATTAGTCATATTTTCCTATTATTATCGCTAGAACTATAATAATTACACTTATTATTCCCAATATTACCAATATAACATGCATTATTACCCATATAATGCAGTTATTATCGCTAGAGCTGTAATAATTATACTTATTACTTATATTATTATCAATATAACATGCATTATTACCCATATAATGCAGTTGTTATCGACCGAAGTATAATAAATATACTTATTACTTTTATTATTATCAATATAACAGGCACCCTTAGCCATATTTTACTAGTATTATCGCTAGAACTATAATAATTATACTTATTACTCCCGATATTATCAATATAACATGCATTATTACCCATATAATGCAGTTATTATCGCTAGAACTGTAACAATGATACTTATTGCTTATATTATTAGCAATATAACGTGCATTATTACCCATATTATGCAGTTATTATCGCTAGAACTGTAATAATTATACTTATTACTTATGTTATTATCAATATACCATGCATTATTACCCATATAATGCAGTTATTATATACAGAAGTATAATAAATATACTTATTACTTTTATTATTATCAATATAACAGGCACTCTTTGCCATATTTTACTAGTATTATCGCTAGGACTGTAATAATTATACTTATTACTCCCGATATTATCAATATAACATGCACTATTACTCATGTAATGCAGTTATTATCGACAGAAGTATAATAAATATACTTATTACTTTTACTATTATCAATATAACAGGCACTCTTAGCCATATTTTACTAGTATTATCGCTAGGACTGCAATAATTGTACTTATTACTCAAGATATTATCAATATAACATCCATTATTACCCATATAATGCAGTTCCTATCGCTGGAGCTGTAATAATTATACTTATTACTCCCGATATTATCAATATAACATCCATTATTACAAATATAATGCAGTTATTATCGCTAGAACTGTAATAATTATACCAATTACTCCGGATATTATCAATATAACATGCATTATTACCCACATAATGCAGTTATTATCGCTAGAACTGTAATAATTATACTTATTACTTATATTATTATCAATATAACATGCATTATTACCCATATTATGCAGTTATTATCGACAGAAGTGTAATAAATATACTTATTACTTTTATTATTATCAATATAACATGCATTATTACCCATATAATGCAGTTATTATCGCTAGAACTGTAATAATTATACTTATTACTTATATTATTAGCAATATAACGTGCATTATTACCCATATAATGCAGTTATTATCGCTAGAACTGTAATAATTATACTTATTACTTATATTATTATCAATATAACATGCATTATTACGCATATTAAACAGTTATAATCGCTAGAACTATAATAAATATACTTAGTACTTTTATTATCATCATTATAACATGCATTATTACCCATATTATGAAGTTATTATCGATAGAACTTGTAACGTAGTCGTTTTCCGTCCAACCGCGTTGCCAGGCAACGCGGTGGAGTCGCGACTCGCGGGCCCCCTGGTGCCGGACGCTGCAGCGAGCCAGGGTTGACGCGAGGGAGCCGATCGCGGTGCGGAAGGGAACTGGTCGCAAGGCAGAGAGAGAGAGAACGCATAGAGTAGTATGAAAAATATAAAGGATGATTTATTCTATAATAACATATATATATAAGAAGGTATCTATCTAGGGTTGTCGCGATTTGTCCGCGGCGGTCGACGTCGACGGGGTCGCTCCGGCCGGGCCTGGTAGGGTGGTCATCTCGCTGGTTGACTTCTAGAATTTAACAAGATACGGTTATAGTTTACTCGCATAACGGCGGCGGCGCAGACTTATGTCCTAAAGTCCTACCTAACGCTTACAATCTATCTTATAACCTACGCTTACCTATCGCTCGTACAATATATCTTACAGACTATGTCGCTCGCGGTTCGGACACGGGGCTCGGTCGCGGGTCAGCCGGTATTCGCGGCGGGATCGCGGAGGCGCATTCGCGGGTCGGTCGGTCGGTCGGTCGGGGGAATACGCTCGCGGTTCGCGCTCGCGGATCGGACGGCTAAACGGTTCGCGGATCTTAGAACTAGGGTTCGCGCTCAAGAGGAGGAGGAGAGAGAAGGAGAGTAATAAACCACAGGGTAAAGTGGCCACTTCTGGCCTTGCGTAGCTCTTATTAAAACCAAGAACCTTCGTATACTCTACGCCGTGGCCTTGCCGACGACGTCTTGTCCGCCCTCGGTTTCGTTCCCCCGGGCCTTGCCGCAAGGAAACTATACCGGCGGACCGTTGCTGCTCTGGCGGTCAGGTGGCTTCCGCACCGTGGCCTTGCCGACGATGCGTCGTCCACCCTCAGCTTCCCTTCCTCGGGCCTTGCCGCAAGAAAGTCCAGCTGGATGACCGTTACTCCTGGAGGCCAGGTAGACTTGGCGTCGTGGCCTTGCCGACGACACGTTGTCCACCCTCAGCTTCCCTTCCTCGGGCCTTGCCACAAGGAAGTCCAGCTGGACGGCTAGCTCCTTCCCGGCGGTCCGGTAGACTTCGCGTCGTGGCCTTACCGACGACACGTTGTCCACCCCCTGCCTCTCTTTCCTCGGGCCTTGCCGCAAGGGAATCGAAGCCGGGTTGACCGTTGGCTCGCGTCTCCTCCTGCCGTGGAACCAGGCCTGACCGTAGTTCCTTGGCGGCGGAGTCGTCGAGGGTTGGCGCGGTCAGCTCTGGTGCGTGGCCTAACCGTACACACCATTACCGACCTCCAGCCTTCCTAGCCCGGGCCTGACCGCAGACCAGGAAAGCCTTACTGCCGTGGAGCGGACCTCCGAGGAGGTCCTACTCGGGGCCGAAGCCCCGAGTCAACTCAATCGATTTCGCGATCGATCGCTGCTTAAATAGTCTCGCGTCTCCCTGGGTGGTCTTGGTGGGGGATCCCCACCTCGCGGTGCGCGGCTGACGGTGCGTGATCGACGGATCGCGGTTGACGGCGCGCGGTTAACGGGGCACGGTGAAACGGTGCGTGACGTATTCGTCACACCCCCCTCCTCCTCCGGGGAGACCAAGGTAGAAGACCTTGGTCGTCCAACGACTTACAACTAAAACTTACAATATTTCAATAACTATACCTCTCGCGCTGAGCGAATATCCTTAATTTCCCCCGTAAGGGGATCCATCAGGATCGTCCAACGGCGGTTGCTCGAAATCTTTCGATGCCTCCGGATGCCGAGCGGTAGATGGACGGTGTTGCCGTCCGGCAGTTTTACTGCCACCCTCCGTACTCTCCCTGGTGCTTCAGGGGCCATGAGGCATGGCATTGCCTTTGGCGTTGCCGGTGGTGGTAGCGGCGGTGCGACGTCCAGGGGAGGTAGCGTGGTGGTGGTGACGGCTGTGGCGGCGGCGACGGCTGCTGGAGGTGCCGAGGCTGTGGCGGCTGCTGGCGGTGCCGAGGCTGTGGTGGTTGCTGGCGGTGCCGAGGCTGTGGCGGCTGCTGGCGGTGCCGAGGCTGTGGCGGCTGCTGGCGGTGCCGAGGCTGTGGCGGCGGTGGCTGCCGCGGACTTGCCGGCGGCTGCTGCCCTTGGTGGCCTGTCCCCCGGGGCCATTGGTGCCGGAGTTCTCTTCGCCGGGATGAACTCCCCGGCCGGCTGCTTCGCTGGAGGTGTAGGCACCTTGCGCGGTGCTGTGCGTTTCCTACGCGTTGGCTCCATCGTTCGTTCCAGACTGAACTGAACCCGTCGGAGGTCCTGTCGTAGTCGACGGTATTCTTCCTCCGTCAGAGAGCGGGGGTCTTCGCGGAATTTCTCCCGCCGCTGCATCCGCGCTATGGCTGCGGAAATTTCCCGCTGTAACTGGGAGAGGTCCCAAGCCCCCTTGCCGCTGTTCCTCTTGTCGTTGCTTGCCATGTTGATCCCCTTGATGTCGTGCCGTTGACTGCTGTCTTGACTGCTGTCGTGTTTGCCGTCTGGCTCTTGACTGATGTCTGCTCCTGTGTCGTCGCGGCTTATATTCCTACCCGGGCCTATGGGGTGGGGGTTCCCCACCCCTTCCACGGGCTTGAGGTCTCGAACGTGGATATGTTCCACCCTCTTCCCCCTCAGGTCTCGGAGATCGAAAATCACCGGCGATATTTTCCTGGTGACTTCGAATGGTCCCTCGAACTTTTCGACGAGCTTCGCGTTGCGCGCCTCCGCCTTGTTGGAGAGCACGTGGGTTCGCTTCCAGACTTGTTCCCCGACTCGCGGTTGCCACCTGCGACGTCGGAGATTGTAGTACTTCTGCTGTCGCTGGAACTCCTGCGCCAATCGAACTCTTGCAAGTTCGTAAGCGTCTTTTAATTGGGTGAGGCGTCTTTCCCATGGACCCGTGGCTGCTCGGCGATTTTCCTGGTGGAGGGTACCCGGGGGGACGAATTCTCGCCCCGTGTTCAAGAAGGCTGGAGTGTGCCCCGTGGACTCGTGGCGGGCGGTGTTGTAGGCGAAGGCGAGTTCTGGCAATCGCTGGTCCCAGTTCCGTTGTGTCCGGCCTACGAACTGACCAATCATGGTTTTTATTACACGATTGGCCCGTTCCACTGGATTACATTGCGGTGTGTACGGCGGTGTACGGCGGTGCTGGATCGCACTCTCCTTGAGTGCGTGGGTAAATTCATGACTGATGAACTGGCGACCGTTGTCCGTGACGATGATCCGCGGACATCCGTGTCGCAGGATGACCAACTCATTAAGGGCCCTCACAATGGCGCTCGCAGTTGCCTTTTTCAGCGGACGGAGTTCTACCCATTTCGTGAATCGATCTTGGAAGACGAGCAGCGTGGTGTTCCCATTGGTCGATCGGGGAAGTGGTCCTACGAGATCGGCGGAGACCATTTCCCATGGTTGCTGGACGTTGGTCGGTTGCATCCCTCCTGGAAGGGTCTGCTGTTGTGTCTTGAACTTCTGGCAGCTGCGACATTCTCGGACGTACTTCGTGGCTTCTCGTAGCATTCCTGGCCAGTAGTAGATTCGCGCCAGCCTGGCGAGGGTTTTGGCGATCCCCAGGTGTCCTGCCATGGGGTCGTCGTGCGCTTCCTGGAGGACACGTGCTCGATCTTCTTTTGGCACGCACAGCTTCCATTGCTCGTTGAGATCTTGCTCGTTGAAGTCGAGTGTGTGCAGAATGTGCCGGTACAGTCGTCCATCTTCGATCCTGTAGTCCGGGTACTGCTCGGGATGCTGTGTTGTCCCCTGGAGATGGTGGTTGTACCATGAGCACTTGAATGGTCCTCTCATTTCGCACGCAGCCTGTGGTTGGCGGGAAAGGGCGTCTGCGACGGTGTTGTCCGGTCCTTTTCGGTAGCGTATTTCGAAGTCCCATTGTCCGAGTTCCAGAGCCCATCGGGCGAGTCTGCCGGATGGATTGTCGATCTTCTCTAACCACTTCAGAGACTGGTGGTCGGTCAAGACGATGAAGTGGTTTCCCTCGAGGTAATGGCGCATCTTCCAAATGCCCCACCGGACAGCCAGACACTCTAGCTCGGTTGTCGAGTAGTTTCGCTCCGCCTGAGTGAGTGTGCGGCTGGCGTAGGCGATGACTCGTTCTCCTTCTTCGTCTTCCTGGGTGAGAACGGCTCCCAAGCCGTCCAAGCTGGCGTCGGTCTGAAGAACGAAGGTGAGATCCCAGTTTGGTACTGCTAAAACCGGTGCCTCCGTAAGTCTTCGGCGTAGCTCCTCGAAGGCTTGCTGTTGCGGTTCTTCCCACGACCACTTAACTTTCTTTTTCAGAAGCTGGGTCAGTGGGGCGGCGGTTCGGGAAATGTCCCGGAGGAAGCGTCTGTACCAGGATAGTAAACCAAGGAATCGGCGGAGTTCTTTTAGGTTGGTCGGTGGAGGTAATTCGGCGACTGCGGCTACTTTGTCGGGGTCGGTGCGGAGACCGCGTTGGTCGACTAAATGTCCGAGGTATTTAAGGCTGGTTCTCGCAAATTGACATTTTTCCCAGTTCGGTCGCAATTTCGCGCTTCGCAATCGGCGGAAAACATCGGTCAAGACTCGGAGGTGATCTTTGAAAGTAGAAGTAACTACTACAATATCGTCTAAGTAGGCGAAGGCGTGCGGAGCCATTTCCGGAGTTATTACTCGGTCTAATAGCCTTTGGAAGGTGGAAGGAGCGGAGTGAAGTCCGAAAGGCATTACCGTGAACTCCATGAGCCCACGGCCAGGAACGGTAAAAGCGGTCAGAGGTCGGCTTTCGGGTGTTAACGGTACTTGCCAATATCCATTTTTTAAATCAATAGTTGACAAATATTTCGCTCCGCGTAATTTATCTAGCGTCGCGTTGACTTGCGGTAACGGGTACGCATCTTTTCGCGTTACATTATTTAATCGGCGGAAATCAACGCAAAATCGGTATTCGCCGCTCTTCTTCTTCGCCATGACGATCGGTGAGCTCCATGGGCTGCTGGACGGCTGAATGACCCCTTCGTCGAGCATCTTCTGAACCTCTGCGTCGATTAGGCGCTGCATGGTGGGATTCCGGGGCCTATAACGTTGCTTGATCGGTGTCGGGTCTTCTAGCCGGATCTCGTGTTGAATCAAAGGGGTAGGCCCTTTGACCTCCTGGAACCTCCGCTTCTCCCGGATGATGATCTGCTCTAGCTCCTTCAGCTGCTGTGCTGAGGCCTCGATTAGCCCACTGGTCACGGCGATGGCGTGGGTTTCTTGAGCCGTGGCTGGCTCGTGCTCCTCCCTGTAGTTGGTGATGGACTGACCGCTCAACCAGACTTCAAGTTTTAGTTTGCGGAGGATGTCCATTCCCAGCACCATGCTGTAGGCCAAGTTCGGCATCTCGTAGAACAGGTGGTCCTGACGCGTCCCCTGGATGATGACTTCCCCTTGGTAGCTGTTCTTCGTCGCTATGTATTCTCCATTGGCCAGGGCGGTCACCAGGTTGTGGCGGCGTCTCTTCCATCCAGTTTCGCGGCAGATCTTCCCGGTGTGTTGGTCGACGTAGGAGGAGACTGCCCCAGTGTCCAGTAATGCGGACACCGTCTTGTCTCCTATCTTGACATCCAGTATCAGCCGGTCTTTCTGGTCGGTCGCCTTTGCGGGATCTGGTCGGTCGGTTTCCTGGCTGCTGGTCGGTGTCGGTGTCGGCTGTCGGTCCTCGCTGTCCGGTACTGGATGGGCTTCGCCTCGGTGTTCGGTTGGCTCCGGCGTCGGTTGCTGGCCTGTTTCTGGTCGGACGGTCTTCCCCAACTTCGTCGGCTGGCCACGGTGGACAATGGAAGCCGCGTGTTCCTCCTGCCGCTCCATTACTGGGGCCGGGCCTTCCCGGCCCGGTTGGCGTTTCCCGGCCTGTCACAGGGGCAATCGCGGCTCAATGTACCCTCTCTTCCGCAGCGGGCACAGAATCGGATGGGAGTGTTCCGACACTGTTGTCGGCTGTGTCCACGTTGTCCGCAACGCCAGCAGTGGGTGTCTTGATGGTAGTCGCTGGCGATGTGTGCCCCTGACGTCTCGGGCTGCCGGCTACTCCGCGTGGCCATCCCTTCCTTCCTGGCGGCCCGGGCGTTCCTCGTAGCCAGGAGAGCGGTCACTGCATCGGCTTGGGCGATCAGGTCGTCCACGTCCTTGAGTCCGGTCCTCCGTAGATAGAGCCGCAGATCCTCCGTCAGGTTGCTGTATATGACGTCGAGCTCCTCTTCTTCGGTATACCCTCCACGTCGTCGCATCAGGGTGGTGATGGCGGTGATGTATGCCCGGACTGGCTCGTCCGGCGCCTGCCGACGGTTCGCAATCTGCAGGTCCAGGCGGGTCTTCTCGGCTGCCGGCAAGAAGAAATTCCGGAGCCGGTGGCGGAGTTCGTCCCACGAATTGATCTTGCGGGACACGTTCCGGTACCATAGCTGGGCATCCCCACGCAGAAGCTCGGGGAATCCCCTCAGCATCTGGTCGCCGGTCAGCTGGTGGGATTCTTGCAGCTCCTCCAACCGTTCCAGGAATCCTTGGGCGTCTCGTCCGTCGAACTGGCAGTTCCATCGGCGTACCATCTCCATGAACCGGATGGGGTCATGGACTACCGGCGCGGGCTGCGTCGGTACTGGTGGAGTCGCCTGACTCGTTGTTGGCCCTGGCTGTCCTGCTGGATTCTCCGGTGCGGACGGAAAGACGGTCGCCGGTCCTTCTTCTGCGTGGGTCGGAGTGGAAGTGTGGCCGACCCCGATCAGCGTGGCCTGGATGTTGTTTGGCCACATCCTGGCGATCTCGGCGTGGAACTCCTCGTAGTCGCGTGTTCGGTCCACCTCTTCTTTGTATCCCGGCTCGTCGGCCGGTCGGTCCAGGAACTCCTCCGGGTGGTTGCGCACGTAGGTGGCCAGCCGTTGCCTAAGCTGGACAAACGTGCCGTCGGTGGGGAGTTGGAGCCTCTCCAACTCGCGGAGAACCTCTGGCTTCCGTAGCCTGTATACCCAGGCTATTCCAGGCATCTTCTTCTTCTCTGGTCCGGGATCTTCCTTGCGTTGTACTCGCCTCGGGTGCCACCGAGAAAAGACTCTCTCGGCTTGGATGGTTCCGGCTCTTATACCTATCCCGGCGGTGGCGCCAGCTGGTGTCGGCTCTGCTGACTGTTCAGGTTGGGTTGGTGGGGGCCAGGTGAATTTCCTAATTCTCTCCGGCCCATGACTGGTGTCGTCTGCTTCAGGACGGCCTGGCTCGGTCCGGGGCGGCCACAGGAATGACCGCTGACTGCTCGTGTTCGCCCTCCCAGGTGGCGAATCGGCGGTTGGAGTCCCTCCGGGTAGCTTGATGAGCAGGTCCTGGCCTCTGGTCGTCTCCACGTTGGCGGAAAGGCAGAATCTTTCGCTGTCTTCTCGCCAGCCAAGGCGGTATCCCTGGCTGGCTGGCTGGCTGAGTCTACCGCCTGGTAGACTGCTGGTAGTCGGTGACGCCCCTGGGCCAAGGGGTTCTCGGGGAACCGGGGTCCCCAGTCGCCTTCCCTTGGTGCCTCGTGGAGTGTCGCGGGTCTCCTTCCTGGACTGATGTTCCATCGGCTTCGCTGTGGTCTTCTCTCTTCGGTGGTTCGGGAGCTTCTTCTCTTCCTGAGTTCTCGCACGCTTACTTAAACCTAATTCCGCCGCCGTTATTCTCTCTTTCCCTTTCCGCCAGTCCCTGTTCGGGCGCCATGTAACGTAGTCGTTTTCCGTCCAACCGCGTTGCCAGGCAACGCGGTGGAGTCGCGACTCGCGGGCCCCCTGGTGCCGGACGGACGTCACGCACCGTTTCACCGTGCCCCGTTAACCGCGCGCCGTCAACCGCGATCCGTCGATCACGCACCGTCAGCCGCGCACCGCGAGGTGGGGATCCCCCACCAAGACCACCCAGGGAGACGCGAGACTATTTAAGCAGCGATCGATCGCGAAATCGATTGAGTTGACTCGGGGCTTCGGCCCCGAGTAGGACCTCCTCGGAGGTCCGCTCCACGGCAGTAAGGCTTTCCTGGTCTGCGGTCAGGCCCGGGCTAGGAAGGCTGGAGGTCGGCAATGGTGTGTACGGTTAGGCCACGCACCAGAGCTGACCGCGCCAACCCTCGACGACTCCGCCGCCAAGGAACTACGGTCAGGCCTGGTTCCACGGCAGGAGGAGACGCGAGCCAACGGTCAACCCGGCTTCGATTCCCTTGCGGCAAGGCCCGAGGAAAGAGAGGCAGGGGGTGGACAACGTGTCGTCGGTAAGGCCACGACGCGAAGTCTACCGGACCGCCGGGAAGGAGCTAGCCGTCCAGCTGGACTTCCTTGTGGCAAGGCCCGAGGAAGGGAAGCTGAGGGTGGACAACGTGTCGTCGGCAAGGCCACGACGCCAAGTCTACCTGGCCTCCAGGAGTAACGGTCATCCAGCTGGACTTTCTTGCGGCAAGGCCCGAGGAAGGGAAGCTGAGGGTGGACGACGCATCGTCGGCAAGGCCACGGTGCGGAAGCCACCTCACCGCCAGAGCAGCAACGGTCCGCCGGTATAGTTTCCTTGCGGCAAGGCCCGGGGGAACGAAACTGAGGGCGGACAAGACGTCGTCGGCAAGGCCACGGCGTAGAGTATACGAAGGTTCTTGGTTTTAATAAGAGCTACGCAAGGCCAGAAGTGGCCACTTTACCCTGTGGTTTATTACTCTCCTTCTCTCTCCTCCTCCTCTTGAGCGCGAACCCTAGTTCTAAGATCCGCGAACCGTTTAGCCGTCCGATCCGCGAGCGCGAACCGCGAGCGTATTCCCCCGACCGACCGACCGACCGACCCGCGAATGCGCCTCCGCGATCCCGCCGCGAATACCGGCTGACCCGCGACCGAGCCCCGTGTCCGAACCGCGAGCGACATAGTCTGTAAGATATATTGTAAGAGCCATGTAACGTAGTCGTTTTCCGTCCAACCGCGTTGCCAGGCAACGCGGTGGAGTCGCGACTCGCGGGCCCCCTGGTGCCGGACGCTGCAGCGAGCCAGGGTTGACGCGAGGGAGCCGATCGCGGTGCGGAAGGGAACTGGTCGCAAGGCAGAGAGAGAGAGAACGCATAGAGTAGTATGAAAAATATAAAGGATGATTTATTCTATAATAACATATATATATAAGAAGGTATCTATCTAGGGTTGTCGCGATTTGTCCGCGGCGGTCGACGTCGACGGGGTCGCTCCGGCCGGGCCTGGTAGGGTGGTCATCTCGCTGGTTGACTTCTAGAATTTAACAAGATACGGTTATAGTTTACTCGCATAACGGCGGCGGCGCAGACTTATGTCCTAAAGTCCTACCTAACGCTTACAATCTATCTTATAACCTACGCTTACCTATCGCTCGTACAATATATCTTACAGACTATGTCGCTCGCGGTTCGGACACGGGGCTCGGTCGCGGGTCAGCCGGTATTCGCGGCGGGATCGCGGAGGCGCATTCGCGGGTCGGTCGGTCGGTCGGTCGGGGGAATACGCTCGCGGTTCGCGCTCGCGGATCGGACGGCTAAACGGTTCGCGGATCTTAGAACTAGGGTTCGCGCTCAAGAGGAGGAGGAGAGAGAAGGAGAGTAATAAACCACAGGGTAAAGTGGCCACTTCTGGCCTTGCGTAGCTCTTATTAAAACCAAGAACCTTCGTATACTCTACGCCGTGGCCTTGCCGACGACGTCTTGTCCGCCCTCGGTTTCGTTCCCCCGGGCCTTGCCGCAAGGAAACTATACCGGCGGACCGTTGCTGCTCTGGCGGTGAGGTGGCTTCCGCACCGTGGCCTTGCCGACGATGCGTCGTCCACCCTCAGCTTCCCTTCCTCGGGCCTTGCCGCAAGAAAGTCCAGCTGGATGACCGTTACTCCTGGAGGCCAGGTAGACTTGGCGTCGTGGCCTTGCCGACGACACGTTGTCCACCCTCAGCTTCCCTTCCTCGGGCCTTGCCACAAGGAAGTCCAGCTGGACGGCTAGCTCCTTCCCGGCGGTCCGGTAGACTTCGCGTCGTGGCCTTACCGACGACACGTTGTCCACCCCCTGCCTCTCTTTCCTCGGGCCTTGCCGCAAGGGAATCGAAGCCGGGTTGACCGTTGGCTCGCGTCTCCTCCTGCCGTGGAACCAGGCCTGACCGTAGTTCCTTGGCGGCGGAGTCGTCGAGGGTTGGCGCGGTCAGCTCTGGTGCGTGGCCTAACCGTACACACCATTGCCGACCTCCAGCCTTCCTAGCCCGGGCCTGACCGCAGACCAGGAAAGCCTTACTGCCGTGGAGCGGACCTCCGAGGAGGTCCTACTCGGGGCCGAAGCCCCGAGTCAACTCAATCGATTTCGCGATCGATCGCTGCTTAAATAGTCTCGCGTCTCCCTGGGTGGTCTTGGTGGGGGATCCCCACCTCGCGGTGCGCGGCTGACGGTGCGTGATCGACGGATCGCGGTTGACGGCGCGCGGTTAACGGGGCACGGTGAAACGGTGCGTGACGTATTCGTCACAAACTATAATAAATATACTTATTACATTTATTATTATCAATATAACATGCACTATTAGCCATATTTTACTATTATTATCGCTAGAACTACAATAATTATACTTATTATTCCCAATATTACCAATATAACATACATTATTACCCATATAATGCAGTTATTATCGCTAGAGCTGTAATAATTATACTTATTACTTATATTATTATCAATATAACATGCATTATTACGCATATTATGTAGTTATAATCGCTAGAACTATAATAAATATACTTAGTACTTTTATTATCATCATTATAACATGCATTATTACCCATATTATGAAGTTATTATCGATAGAACTATAATAAATATACTTATTACATTTATTATTATCAATATAACATGCACTATTAGCCATATTTTACTATTATTATCGCTAGAACTATAATAATTATACTTATTATTGACAATATTACCAATATAACATGCATTATTACCCATATAAAGCAGTTCTTATCGCTGGAGCTGCAATAATTATACTTAGTACTCCCGATACTATCAATATAACATGCATTATTACGCATATAATGCAGTTATTATCGCTAGAACTGTAATAATTATACTTATTACTTATATTATTGCCAATATAACATGCATTATTATCCATATAATGCAGTTATTATCGACCGAAGTATAATAAATATACTTATTACTTTTATTATTATCAATATAACAGGCACTCTTAGCCATATTTTACTAGTATTATCGCTAGAACTGTAATAATTATACTTATTACTCCCGATATTATCAATATAACATCCATTATTACCCATATAATGGAGTTATTATCGCTAGAACTGTAGTAATTGTACTTATTACTTATATTATTATCAATATAACATGCATTATTACCCATATAATGCAGTTATTATCGACAGAAGTATAATAAATATACTTATTACTTTTATTATTATCAATATAACAGGCACTCTTAGCCATATTTTACTAGTATTATCGCTAGGACTGTAATAATTATACTTATTACTCAAGATATTATCAATATAACACCCATTATTACCCATATAATGCAGTTCTTATCACTGGAGCTGTAATAATTATACTTATTACTCCCGATATTATCAATATAACATGCATTATTACGCATATAATGCAGTTATTATCGCTAGAACTGTAATAATTATACTTATTACTTATATTATTATCAATATAACATGCATTATTACCCATATAATGCAGTTATTATCGACCGAAGTATAATAAATATACTTATTACTTTTATTATTATCAATATAACAGGCACTCTTAGCCATATTTTACTAGTATTATCGCTAGAGCTGTAATAATTATACTTATTACTCCCGATATTATCAATATAACATCCATTATTACCCATATAATGCAGTTATTATCGACCGAAGTATAATAAATATACTTATTACTTTTATTATTATCAATATAACAGGCACTCTTAGCCATATTTTACTAGTATTATCGCTAGAACTGTAATAATTATACTTATTACTCCCGATATTATCAATATAACATCCATTATTACCCATATAATGCAGTTATTATCGCTAGGACTGTAATAATTATACCTATTACTTATATTATTGCCATTATAACATGCATTATTACCCATATAATGGAGTTATTATCGCTAGAACTGTAGTAATTGTACTTATTACTTATATTATTATCAATATAACATGCATTATTACCCATATAATGCAGTTATAATCGACAGAAGTATAATAAATATACTTATTACTTTTATTATTATCAATATAACAGGCACTCTTAGCCATATTTTACTAGTATTATCGCTAGGACTGTAATAATTATACTTATTACTTATATTATTAGCAATATAACGTGCATTATTACCCATATCATGCAGTTATTATTGCTAGACCTGTAATAATTATACTTATTACTTATATTATTAGCAATATAACGTGCATTACTACCCATATTATGCAGTTATTATTGCTAGAACTGTAATAATTATACCTATTACTTATATTATTGCCATTATAACATGCATTATTACCCATATAATGGAGTTATTATCGCTAGAACTGTAGTAATTATACTTATTACTTATATTATTATCAATATAACATGCATATTACCCATATAATGCAGTTATTATCGACAGAAGTATAATAAATATACTTATTACTTTTATTATTATCAATATAACAGGCACTCTTAGCCATATTTTACTAGTATTATCGCTAGGACTGTAATAATTATACTTATTACTCCCGATATTATCAATATAACATCCATTATTACCCATGTAATGCAGTTATTATCGCTAGAAATGTAATAATTATACTTATTACTCCCGATATTATCAATATAACATGCATTATTACCCATATAATGCAGTTATTATGGCTAGAACTGTAATAATTATACTTATTACTTATATTATTAGCAATATAACGTGCATTATTACCCATATTATGCAGTTATTATTGCTAGAACTGTAATAATTATACTTATTACTTATATTATTAGCAATATAACGTGCATTACTACCCATATTATGCAGTTATTATTGCTTTAACTGTAATAATTATACCTATTACTTATATTATTGCCATTATAACGTGCATTATTACCCATATAATGGAGTTATTATCGCTAGAACTGTAGTAATTGTACTTATTACTTATATTATTATCAATATAACATGCATTATTACCCATATAATGCAGTTATTATCGACAGAAGTATAATAAATATACTTATTACTTTTATTATTATCAATATAACAGGCACTCTTAGCCATATTTTACTAGTATTATCGCTAGAACTGTAATAATTATACTTATTGCTTCCGATATTATCAATATAACATCCATTATTACCCATATAATGCAGTTCTTATCGCTGGAGCTGTAATAATTATACTTATTACTCCCGATATTATCAATATAACATGCATTATTACCCACATAATGCAGTTATTATCGCTAGAACTGTAATAATTATACTTATTACTTATATTATTATCAATATAACATGCATTATTACCCATATAATGCAGTTATTATCGACCGAAGTATAATAAATATACTTATTACTTTTATTATTATCAATATAACAGGCACTCTTAGCCATATTTTACTAGTATTATCGCTAGAACTGTAATAATTATACTTATTACTCCCGATATTATCAATATAACATCCATTATTACCCATATAATGCAGTTATTATCGACCGAAGTATAATAAATATTCTTATTACTTTTATTATTATCAATATAACAGGCACTCTTAGCCATATTTTACTAGTATTATCGCTAGAACTGTAATAATTATACTTATTACTCCCGATATTATCAATATAACATCCATTATTACCCATATAATGCAGTTATTATCGCTAGGACTGTAATAATTATACTTATTACTCCCGATATTATCAATATAACATCCATTATTACCCATATAATGCAGTTATTATCGCTAGAACTGTAATAATTATACTTATTACTTATATTATTAGCAATATAACGTGCATTATTACCCATATTATGCAGTTATTATTGCTAGAACTGTAATAATTATACCTATTACTTATATTATTGCCATTATAACATGCATTATTACCCATATAATGGAGTTATTATCGCTAGAACTGTAGTAATTGTACTTATTACTTATATTATTATCAATATAACATGCATTATTACCCATATAATGCAGTTATAATCGACAGAAGTATAATAAATATACTTATTACTTTTATTATTATCAATATAACAGGCACTCTTAGCCATATTTTACTAGTATTATCGCTAGGACTGTAATAATTATACTTATTACTTATATTATTAGCAATATAACGTGCATTATTACCCATATCATGCAGTTATTATTGCTAGACCTGTAATAATTATACTTATTACTTATATTATTAGCAATATAACGTGCATTACTACCCATATTATGCAGTTATTATTGCTAGAACTGTAATAATTATACCTATTACTTATATTATTGCCATTATAACATGCATTATTACCCATATAATGGAGTTATTATCGCTAGAACTGTAGTAATTATACTTATTACTTATATTATTATCAATATAACATGCATATTACCCATATAATGCAGTTATTATCGACAGAAGTATAATAAATATACTTATTACTTTTATTATTATCAATATAACAGGCACTCTTAGCCATATTTTACTAGTATTATCGCTAGGACTGTAATAATTATACTTATTACTCCCGATATTATCAATATAACATCCATTATTACCCATGTAATGCAGTTATTATCGCTAGAAATGTAATAATTATAATTATTACTCCCGATATTATCAATATAACATGCATTATTACCCATATAATGCAGTTATTATGGCTAGAACTGTAATAATTATACTTATTACTTATATTATTAGCAATATAACGTGCATTATTACCCATATTATGCAGTTATTATTGTTAGAACTGTAATAATTATACTTATTACTTATATTATTAGCAATATAACGTGCATTACTACCCATATTATGCAGTTATTATTGCTAGAACTGTAATAATTATACCTATTACTTATATTATTGCCATTATAACATGCATTATTACCCATATAATGGAGTTATTATCGCTAGAACTGTAGTAATTATACTTATTACTTATATTATTATCAATATAACATGCATATTACCCATATAATGCAGTTATTATCGACAGAAGTATAATAAATATACTTATTACTTTTATTATTATCAATATAACAGGCACTCTTAGCCATATTTTACTAGTATTATCGCTAGGACAGTAATAATTATACTTATTACTCAAGATATTATCAATATAACATCCATTATTACCCATATAATGCAGTTCTTATCACTGGAGCTGTAATAATTATACTTATTACTCCCGATATTATCAATATAACATGCATTATTACGCATATAATGCAGTTATTATCGCTAGAACTGTAATAATTATACTTATTACTTATATTATTATCAATATAACATGCATTATTACCCATATAATGCAGTTATTATCGGCCGAAGTATAATAAATATACTTATTACTTATATTATTAGCAATATAACATGCATTATGACCCATATAATGCAGTTATTATCGCTAGAACTGTAATAATTATACTTATTACTTATATTATTATCAATATAACGTGCATTATTACCCATATTATGGAGTTATTATCGCTAGAACTATAATAAATATACGTATTACTTTTATTATCATCAATATAACATGCATTATTACCCATATTATGCAGTTATTATCAATAGAACTGTAATAAATATACTTACTACTTTTATTATTATCAATATAACATGCACTATTAGTCATATTTTCCTATTATTATCGCTAGAACTATAATAATTACACTTATTATTCCCAATATTACCAATATAACATGCATTATTACCCATATAATGCAGTTATTATCGCTAGAGCTGTAATAATTATACTTATTACTTATATTATTATCAATATAACATGCACTATTACTCATAGAATGCAGTTATTATCGACAGAAGTATAATAAATATACTTATTACTTTTACTATTATCAATATAACAGGCACTCTTAGCCATATTTTACTAGTATTATCGCTAGAACTGTAATAATTATACTTATTGCTTCCGATATTATCAATATAACATCCATTATTACCCATATAATGCAGTTCTTATCGCTGGAGCTGTAATAATTATACTTATTACTCCCGATATTATGAATATAACATGCATTATTACCCACATAATGCAGTTATTATCGCTAGAACTGTAATAATTATACTTATTACTTATATTATTATCAATATAACATGCATTATTACCCATATTATGCAGTTATTATAGCTAGAACTATAATAAATATACTTATTTGGTTTTATTATTATCAATATAACATGCACCATTAGCCATATTTTACTATTATTATCGCTAGAACTATAATAATTATACTTATTACTCCCGATATTATCCATATAACATGCATTATTACCCATATAATGCAGTTATTATCGCTAGAGCTGTAATAATTATACTTATTACTTATATTATTATCAATATAACATGCATTATTACGCATATTATGCAGTTATAATCGCTAGAACTATAATAAATATACTTAGTACTTTTATTATCATCATTATAACATGCATTGTTACCCATATTATGCAGTTATTATCGCTAGAACTGTAATAATTATACTTATTACTTATACTATTATCAATATAACATGCATTATTACCCATATAATGCAGTTATTATCGACAGAAGTATAATAATTATACTTATTACTCCCGATACTATCAATATAACATGCATTATTACGCATATAATGCAGTTATTATCGCTAGAACTGTAATAATTATACTTATTACTTATATTATTATCAATATAACATGCATTATTACCCATATAATGCAGTTGTTATCGACCGAAGTATAATAAATATACTTATTACTTTTATTATTATCAATATAACATGCATTATTACCCATATAATGCAGTTATTATCGCTAGAACTGTAATAATTATACTTAGTACTTATATTATTAGCAATATAACGTGCATTGTTACCTATATTATGCAGTTATCATCGCTAGAACTGTAATAATTATACTTATTACTTATACTATTATCAATATAACATGCACTATTACCCATATAATGCAGTTACTATCGACAGAAGTATAATAAATATACTTATTACTTTTATTATTATCAATATAACAGGCACCCTTAGCCATATTTTACTAGTATTATCGCTAGAACTATAATAATTATACTTATTACTCCCGATATTATCAATATAACATGCATTATTACCCATATAATGCAGTTATTATCGCTAGAACTGTAACAATGATACTTATTGCTTATATTATTAGCAATATAACGTGCATTATTACCCATATTATGCAGTTATTATCGCTAGAACTGTAATAATTATACTTATTACTTATGTTATTATCAATATACCATGCATTATTACCCATATAATGCAGTTATTATATACAGAAGTATAATAAATATACTTATTACTTTTATTATTATCAATATAACAGGCACTCTTTGCCATATTTTACTAGTATTATCGCTAGGACTGTAATAATTATACTTATTACTCCCGATATTATCAATATAACATGCACTATTACTCATGTAATGCAGTTATTATCGACAGAAGTATAATAAATATACTTATTACTTTTACTATTATCAATATAACAGGCACTCTTAGCCATATTTTACTAGTATTATCGCTAGGACTGCAATAATTGTACTTATTACTCAAGATATTATCAATATAACATCCATTATTACCCACATAATGCAGTTCCTATCGCTGGAGCTGTAATAATTATACTTATTACTCCCGATATTATCAATATAACATCCATTATTACAAATATAATGCAGTTATTATCGCTAGAACTGTAATAATTATACCTACTACTTATATTATTGCCATTATAACATGCATTATTACCCATATAATGGAGTTATTATCGCTAAAACTGTAGTAATTATACTTATTACTTATATTATTATCAATATAACATGCATTATTACCCATATAATGCAGTTATTATCGACAGAAGTATAATAAATATACTTATTACTTTTATTATTATCAATATAACAGGCACCCTTAGCCATATTTTACTAGTATTATCGCTAGGACTGTAATAATTATACTTATTACTTATATTATTAGCAATATAACGTGCATTATTACCCATATCATGCAGTTATTATTGCTAGACCTGTAATAATTATACTTATTACTTATATTATTAGCAATATAACGTGCATTACTACCCATATTATGCAGTTATTATTGCTAGAACTGTAATAATTATACCTATTACTTATATTATTGCCATTATAACATGCATTATTACCCATATAATGGAGTTATTATCGCTAGAACTGTAGTAATTATACTTATTACTTATATTATTATCAATATAACATGCATATTACCCATATAATGCAGTTATTATCGACAGAAGTATAATAAATATACTTATTACTTTTATTATTATCAATAGAACAGGCACTCTTAGCCATATTTTACTAGTATTATCGCTAGGACTGTAATAATTATACTTATTACTTATATTATTAGCAATATAACGTGCATTATTACCCATATCATGCAGTTATTATTGCTAGACCTGTAATAATTATACTTATTACTTATATTATTAGCAATATAACGTGCATTACTACCCATATTATGCAGTTATTATTGCTAGAACTGTAATAATTATACCTATTACTTATATTATTGCCATTATAACATGCATTATTACCCATATAATGGAGTTATTATCGCTAGAACTGTAGTAATTATACTTATTACTTATATTATTATCAATATAACATGCATATTACCCATATAATGCAGTTATTATCGACAGAAGTATAATAAATATACTTATTACTTTTATTATTATCAATATAACAGGCACTCTTAGCCATATTTTACTAGTATTATCGCTAGGACTGTAATAATTATACTTATTACTCCCGATATTATCAATATAACATCCATTATTACCCATGTAATGCAGTTATTATCGCTAGAAATGTAATAATTATAATTATTACTCCCGATATTATCAATATAACATGCATTATTACCCATATAATGCAGTTATTATGGCTAGAACTGTAATAATTATACTTATTACTTATATTATTAGCAATATAACGTGCATTATTACCCATATTATGCAGTTATTATTGTTAGAACTGTAATAATTATACTTATTACTTATATTATTAGCAATATAACGTGCATTACTACCCATATTATGCAGTTATTATTGCTAGAACTGTAATAATTATACCTATTACTTATATTATTGCCATTATAACATGCATTATTACCCATATAATGGAGTTATTATCGCTAGAACTGTAGTAATTATACTTATTACTTATATTATTATCAATATAACATGCATATTACCCATATAATGCAGTTATTATCGACAGAAGTATAATAAATATACTTATTACTTTTATTATTATCAATATAACAGGCACTCTTAGCCATATTTTACTAGTATTATCGCTAGGACAGTAATAATTATACTTATTACTCAAGATATTATCAATATAACATCCATTATTACCCATATAATGCAGTTCTTATCACTGGAGCTGTAATAATTATACTTATTACTCCCGATATTATCAATATAACATGCATTATTACGCATATAATGCAGTTATTATCGCTAGAACTGTAATAATTATACTTATTACTTATATTATTATCAATATAACATGCATTATTACCCATATAATGCAGTTATTATCGGCCGAAGTATAATAAATATACTTATTACTTATATTATTAGCAATATAACATGCATTATGACCCATATAATGCAGTTATTATCGCTAGAACTGTAATAATTATACTTATTACTTATATTATTATCAATATAACGTGCATTATTACCCATATTATGGAGTTATTATCGCTAGAACTATAATAAATATACGTATTACTTTTATTATCATCAATATAACATGCATTATTACCCATATTATGCAGTTATTATCAATAGAACTGTAATAAATATACTTACTACTTTTATTATTATCAATATAACATGCACTATTAGTCATATTTTCCTATTATTATCGCTAGAACTATAATAATTACACTTATTATTCCCAATATTACCAATATAACATGCATTATTACCCATATAATGCAGTTATTATCGCTAGAGCTGTAATAATTATACTTATTACTTATATTATTATCAATATAACATGCACTATTACTCATAGAATGCAGTTATTATCGACAGAAGTATAATAAATATACTTATTACTTTTACTATTATCAATATAACAGGCACTCTTAGCCATATTTTACTAGTATTATCGCTAGAACTGTAATAATTATACTTATTGCTTCCGATATTATCAATATAACATCCATTATTACCCATATAATGCAGTTCTTATCGCTGGAGCTGTAATAATTATACTTATTACTCCCGATATTATGAATATAACATGCATTATTACCCACATAATGCAGTTATTATCGCTAGAACTGTAATAATTATACTTATTACTTATATTATTATCAATATAACATGCATTATTACCCATATTATGCAGTTATTATAGCTAGAACTATAATAAATATACTTATTTGGTTTTATTATTATCAATATAACATGCACCATTAGCCATATTTTACTATTATTATCGCTAGAACTATAATAATTATACTTATTACTCCCGATATTATCCATATAACATGCATTATTACCCATATAATGCAGTTATTATCGCTAGAGCTGTAATAATTATACTTATTACTTATATTATTATCAATATAACATGCATTATTACGCATATTATGCAGTTATAATCGCTAGAACTATAATAAATATACTTAGTACTTTTATTATCATCATTATAACATGCATTGTTACCCATATTACGCAGTTATTATCGCTAGAACTGTAATAATTATACTTATTACTTATACTATTATCAATATAACATGCATTATTACCCATATAATGCAGTTATTATCGACAGAAGTATAATAATTATACTTATTACTCCCGATACTATCAATATAACATGCATTATTACGCATATAATGCAGTTATTATCGCTAGAACTGTAATAATTATACTTATTACTTATATTATTATCAATATAACATGCATTATTACCCATATAATGCAGTTGTTATCGACCGAAGTATAATAAATATACTTATTACTTTTATTATTATCAATATAACATGCATTATTACCCATATAATGCAGTTATTATCGCTAGAACTGTAATAATTATACTTAGTACTTATATTATTAGCAATATAACGTGCATTGTTACCTATATTATGCAGTTATCATCGCTAGAACTGTAATAATTATACTTGTTACTTATACTATTATCAATATAACATGCACTATTACCCATATAATGCAGTTACTATCGACAGAAGTATAATAAATATACTTATTACTTTTATTATTATCAATATAACAGGCACCCTTAGCCATATTTTACTAGTATTATCGCTAGAACTATAATAATTATACTTATTACTCCCGATATTATCAATATAACATGCATTATTACCCATATAATGCAGTTATTATCGCTAGAACTGTAACAATGATACTTATTGCTTATATTATTAGCAATATAACGTGCATTATTACCCATATTATGCAGTTATTATCGCTAGAACTGTAATAATTATACTTATTACTTATGTTATTATCAATATACCATGCATTATTACCCATATAATGCAGTTATTATATACAGAAGTATAATAAATATACTTATTACTTTTATTATTATCAATATAACAGGCACTCTTTGCCATATTTTACTAGTATTATCGCTAGGACTGTAATAATTATACTTATTACTCCCGATATTATCAATATAACATGCACTATTACTCATGTAATGCAGTTATTATCGACAGAAGTATAATAAATATACTTATTACTTTTACTATTATCAATATAACAGGCACTCTTAGCCATATTTTACTAGTATTATCGCTAGGACTGCAATAATTGTACTTATTACTCAAGATATTATCAATATAACATCCATTATTACCCACATAATGCAGTTCCTATCGCTGGAGCTGTAATAATTATACTTATTACTCCCGATATTATCAATATAACATCCATTATTACAAATATAATGCAGTTATTATCGCTAGAACTGTAATAATTATACCTACTACTTATATTATTGCCATTATAACATGCATTATTACCCATATAATGGAGTTATTATCGCTAAAACTGTAGTAATTATACTTATTACTTATATTATTATCAATATAACATGCATTATTACCCATATAATGCAGTTATTATCGACAGAAGTATAATAAATATACTTATTACTTTTATTATTATCAATATAACAGGCACCCTTAGCCATATTTTACTAGTATTATCGCTAGGACTGTAATAATTATACTTATTACTTATATTATTAGCAATATAACGTGCATTATTACCCATATCATGCAGTTATTATTGCTAGACCTGTAATAATTATACTTATTACTTATATTATTAGCAATATAACGTGCATTACTACCCATATTATGCAGTTATTATTGCTAGAACTGTAATAATTATACCTATTACTTATATTATTGCCATTATAACATGCATTATTACCCATATAATGGAGTTATTATCGCTAGAACTGTAGTAATTATACTTATTACTTATATTATTATCAATATAACATGCATATTACCCATATAATGCAGTTATTATCGACAGAAGTATAATAAATATACTTATTACTTTTATTATTATCAATAGAACAGGCACTCTTAGCCATATTTTACTAGTATTATCGCTAGGACTGTAATAATTATACTTATTACTTATATTATTAGCAATATAACGTGCATTATTACCCATATCATGCAGTTATTATTGCTAGACCTGTAATAATTATACTTATTACTTATATTATTAGCAATATAACGTGCATTACTACCCATATTATGCAGTTATTATTGCTAGAACTGTAATAATTATACCTATTACTTATATTATTGCCATTATAACATGCATTATTACCCATATAATGGAGTTATTATCGCTAGAACTGTAGTAATTATACTTATTACTTATATTATTATCAATATAACATGCATATTACCCATATAATGCAGTTATTATCGACAGAAGTATAATAAATATACTTATTACTTTTATTATTATCAATATAACAGGCACTCTTAGCCATATTTTACTAGTATTATCGCTAGGACTGTAATAATTATACTTATTACTCCCGATATTATCAATATAACATCCATTATTACCCATGTAATGCAGTTATTATCGCTAGAAATGTAATAATTATACTTATTACTCCCGATATTATCAATATAACATGCATTATTACCCATATAATGCAGTTATTATGGCTAGAACTGTAATAATTATACTTATTACTTATATTATTAGCAATATAACGTGCATTATTATCCATATTATGCAGTTATTATTGCTAGAACTGTAATAATTATACTTATTACTTATATTATTAGCAATATAACGTGCATTACTACCCATATTATGCAGTTATTATTGCTTTAACTGTAATAATTATACCTATTACTTATATTATTGCCATTATAACGTGCATTATTACCCATATAATGGAGTTATTATCGCTAGAACTGTAGTAATTGTACTTATTACTTATATTATTATCAATATAACATGCATTATTACCCATATAATGCAGTTATTATCGACAGAAGTATAATAAATATACTTATTACTTTTATTATTATCAATATAACAGGCACTCTTAGCCATATTTTACTAGTATTATCGCTAGGACAGTAATAATTATACTTATTACTCAAGATATTATCAATATAACATCCATTATTACCCATATAATGCAGTTCTTATCACTGGAGCTGTAATAATTATACTTATTACTCCCGATATTATCAATATAACATGCATTATTACGCATATAATGCACTTATTATCGCTAGAACTGTAATAATTATACTTATTACTTATATTATTATCAATATAACATGCATTATTACCCATATAATGCAGTTATTATCGACCGAAGTATAATAAATATACTTATTACTTATATTATTAGCAATATAACATGCATTATGACCCATATAATGCAGTTATTATCGCTAGAACTGTAATAATTATACTTATTACTTATATTATTATCAATATAACGTGCATTATTACCCATATTATGGAGTTATTATCGCTAGAACTATAATAAATATACGTATTACTTTTATTATCATCAATATAACATGCATTATTACCCATATTATGCAGTTATTATCAATAGAACTGTAATAAATATACTTACTACTTTTATTATTATCAATATAACATGCACTATTAGTCATATTTTCCTATTATTATCGCTAGAACTATAATAATTACACTTATTATTCCCAATATTACCAATATAACATGCATTATTACCCATATAATGCAGTTATTATCGCTAGAGCTGTAATAATTATACTTATTACTTATATTATTATCAATATAACATGCACTATTACTCATAGAATGCAGTTATTATCGACAGAAGTATAATAAATATACTTATTACTTTTACTATTATCAATATAACAGGCACTCTTAGCCATATTTTACTAGTATTATCGCTAGAACTGTAATAATTATACTTATTGCTTCCGATATTATCAATATAACATCCATTATTACCCATATAATGCAGTTCTTATCGCTGGAGCTGTAATAATTATACTTATTACTCCCGATATTATCAATATAACATGCATTATTACCCACATAATGCAGTTATTATCGCTAGAACTGTAATAATTATACTTATTACTTATATTATTATCAATATAACATGCATTATTACCCATATTATGCAGTTATTATAGCTAGAACTATAATAAATATACTTATTTGGTTTTATTATTATCAATATAACATGCACCATTAGCCATATTTTACTATTATTATCGCTAGAACTATAATAATTATACTTATTACTCCCGATATTATCCATATAACATGCATTATTACCCATATAATGCAGTTATTATCGCTAGAGCTGTAATAATTATACTTATTACTTATATTATTATCAATATAACATGCATTATTACGCATATTATGCAGTTATAATCGCTAGAACTATAATAAATATACTTAGTACTTTTATTATCATCATTATAACATGCATTGTTACCCATATTATGCAGTTATTATCGCTAGAACTGTAATAATTATACTTATTACTTATACTATTATCAATATAACATGCATTATTACCCATATAATGCAGTTATTATCGACAGAAGTATAATAAATATACTTATTCCTTTTATTATTATCAATATAACAGGCACTCTTAGCCATATTTTACTAGTATTATCGCTAGGACTGTAATAATTGTACTTATTACTCAAGATATTATCAATATAACATCCATTATTACCCATATAAAGCAGTTCTCATCGCTGGAGCTGCAATAATTATACTTATTACTCCCGATACTATCAATATAACATGCATTATTACGCATATAATGCAGTTATTATCGCTAGAACTGTAATAATTATACTTATTACTTATATTATTATCAATATAACATGCATTATTACCCATATAATGCAGTTGTTATCGACCGAAGTATAATAAATATACTTATTACTTTTATTATTATCAATATAACATGCATTATTACCCATATAATGCAGTTATTATCGCTAGAACTGTAATAATTATACTTAGTACTTATATTATTAGCAATATAACGTGCATTGTTACCTATATTATGCAGTTATCATCGCTAGAACTGTAATAATTATACTTATTACTTATACTATTATCAATATAACATGCACTATTACCCATATAATGCAGTTACTATCGACAGAAGTATAATAAATATACTTATTACTTTTATTATTATCAATATAACAGGCACTCTTTGCCATATTTTACTAGTATTATCGCTAGGACTGTAATAATTATACTTATTACTCCCGATATTATCAATATAACATCCATTATTACCCATGTAATGCAGTTATTATCGCTAGAAATGTAATAGTTATACTTATTACTCCCGATATTATCAATATAACATGCATTATTACCCATATAATGCAGTTATTATGGCTAGAACTGTAATAATTATACTTATTACTTATATTATTAGCAATATAACGTGCATTATTACCCATATCATGCAGTTATTATTGCTAGACCTGTAATAATTATACTTATTACTTATATTATTAGCAATATAACGTGCATTACTACCCATATTATGCAGTTATTATTGCTAGAACTGTAATAATTATACCTATTACTTATATTATTGCCATTATAACATGCATTATTACCCATATAATGGAGTTATTATCGCTAGAACTGTAGTAATTATACTTATTACTTATATTATTATCAATATAACATGCATATTACCCATATAATGCAGTTATTATCGACCGAAGTATAATAAATATACTTATTACTTTTATTATTATCAATATAACATGCATTATTACCCATATAATGCAGTTATTATCGCTAGAACTGTAATAATTATACTTAGTACTTATATTATTAGCAATATAACGTGCATTGTTACCTATATTATGCAGTTATCATCGCTAGAACTCTAATAATTATACTTATTACTTATACTATTATCAATATAACATGCACTATTACCCATATAATGCAGTTACTATCGACAGAAGTATAATAAATATACTTATTACTTTTATTATTATCAATATAACAGGCACCCTTAGCCATATTTTACTAGTATTATCGCTAGGACTGTAATAATTATACTTATTACTCAAGATATTATCAATATAACATCCATTATTACCCATATAATGCAGTTCTTATCGCTGGAGCTGTAATAATTATACTTATTACTCCCGATATTATCAATATAACATGCATTATTACGCATATAATGCAGTTATTATCGCTAGAACTGTAATAATTATACTTATTACTTATATTACTATCAATATAACATGCATTATTACCCATATTATGCAGTTATTATAGCTACAACTATAATAAATATACTTATTTTGTTTTATTATTATCAATATAACATGCACTATTAGCCATATTTTACTATTATTATCGCTAGAACTATAATAATTATACTTATTATTGACAATAATACCAATATAACATGCATTATTACCCATATAATGCAGTTATTATCGCTAGAACTGTAATAATTATACTTATTACTTATATTATTATCAATATAACGTGCATTATTACCCATATTATGGAGTTATTATCGCTAGAACTGTAATAATTATACTTAGTACTTTTATTATCATCATTATAACATGCATTATTACGCATATAATGCAGTTATTATCGCTAGAACTGTAATAATTATACTTATTACTTATATTACTATCAATATAACATGCATTATTACCCATATTATGCAGTTATTATAGCTACAACTATAATAAATATACTTATTTGGTTTTATTATTATCAATATAACATGCACTATTAGCCATATTTTACTATTATTAAAGCTAGAACTATAATAATTATACCTATTACTCCCGATATTATCAATATAACATGCATTATTACCCATATAATGCAGTTATTATCGCTAGAACTGTAACAATGATACTTATTACTTATATTATTAGCAATATAACGTGCATTATTACACATATTATGCAGTTATTATCGCTAGAACTGTAGTAATTATACTTATTACTTATATTATTATCAATATAACATGCATTATTACCCATATAATGCAGTTATTATCGACAGAAGTATAATAAATATACTTATTACTTTTATTATTATCAGTATAACATGCACTATTAGCCATATTTTACTTTTATTATTGCTAGAACTACAATAATTATACTTATTATTCCCAATATTACCAATATAACATGCATGATTACCCATATAATACAGTTATTATCGCTAGAGCTGTAATAATTATACTTATTACTTATATTATTATCAATATAACATGCATTATTACCCATATAATGCAGTTATTATCGCTAGAACTGTAATAATTATACTTAGTACTTTTATTATCATCATTATAACATGCATTATTACCCATATAATGCAGTTATTATCGCTAGAACTGTAACAATTATACTTATTACTTATATTATTAGCAATATAACGTGCATTATTACCCATATTATGCAGTTATTATCGCTAGAACTGTAATAATTATACTTATTACTTATATTATTATCAATATAACATGCATTATTACCCATATAATGCAGTTATTATCGCTAGAACTGTAATAATTATACTTATTACATATTATTAGCAATATAACGTGCATTATTACCCATATAATGCAGTTATTATCGCTAGAACTGTAATAATTATACTTATTACTTATATTGTTATCAATATAACATGCATTATTACCCATTTTATGCAGTTATTATCGCTAGAACTATAATAAATATACGTATTACTTTTATTATCATCAATGTAACATGCATTATTACTCATATTATGCAGTTATTATCGATAGAACTGTAATAATTATACTTATTACCCCCGATATTATCAATATAACATGCATTATTACCCACATAATGCAGTTATTATCGCTAGAACTGTAATAATTATACTTATTGCTTCCGATATTATCAATATAACATCCATTATTACCCATATAATGCAGTTCTTATCGCTGGAGCTGTAATAATTATACTTATTACTGCCGATATTATCGATATAACATGCATTATTACCCACATAATGCAGTTATTATCGCTAGAACTGTAATAATTATACTTATTGCTTATATTATTATCAATATAACATGCATTATTACGCATATTATGCAGTTATAATCGATAGAACTGTAATAAATATACTTAGTACTTTTATTATTATCATTATAACATGCATTATTACCCATATAATGCAGTTATTATCGCTAGAACTGTAACAATTATACTTATTACTTATATTATTCGCAATATAACGTGCATTATTACCCATATTATGCAGTTATTGTCGCTAGAACTGTAATAATTATACTTATTACTTATATTATTATCAATATAACATGCATTATTACCCATATAATGCAGTTATTATCGCTAGAACTGTAATAATTATACTTATTACTTATATTATTAGCAATATAACGTGCATTATTACCCATATAATGCAGTTATTATCGCTAGAACTGTAATAATTATACTTATTACTTATATTGTTATCAATATAACATGCATTATTACCCATTTTATGCAGTTATTATCGCTAGAACTATAATAAATATACGTATTACTTTTATTATCACAATGTAACATGCATTATTACTCATATTATGCAGTTATTATCGATAGAACTGTAATAATTATACTTATTACCCCCGATATTATCAATATAACATGCATTATTACCCACATAATGCAGTTATTATCGCTAGAACTGTAATAATTATACTTATTACTTATATTATTAGCAATATAACGTGCATTATTACCCATATAATGCAGTTATTATCGCTAGAACTGTAATAATTATACTTATTACTTATATTGTTATCAATATAACATGCATTATTACCCATTTTATGCAGTTATTATCGCTAGAACTATAATAAATATACGTATTACTTTTATTATCACAATGTAACATGCATTATTACTCATATTATGCAGTTATTATCGATAGAACTGTAATAATTATACTTATTACCCCCGATATTATCAATATAACATGCATTATTACCCACATAATGCAGTTATTATCGCTAGAACTGTAATAATTATACTTATTGCTTCCGATATTATCAATATAACATCCATTATTACCCATATAATGCAGTTCTTATCGCTGGAGCTGTAATAATTATACTTATTACTGCCGATATTATCGATATAACATGCATTATTACCCACATAATGCAGTTATTATCGCTAGAACTGTAATAATTATACTTATTACTTATATTATTAGCAATATAACGTGCATTAATACCCATATTATGCAGTTATTATTGCTAGAACTGTAATAATTATACTTATTACTCCCGATATTATCAATATAACATCCATTATTACCCATATAACGCAGTTATTATCGCTAGAACTGTAATAATTATACTTATTACTTATATTATTATCAATATAACATGCATTATTACGCATATTATGCAGTTATAATCGCCAGAACTATAATAAATATACTTATTACTTTTATTATTATCAGTATAACATGCACTATTAGCCATATTTTACGTTTATTATTGCTAGAACTACAATAATTATACTTATTATTCCCAATATTACCAATATAACATACATTATTACCCATATAATGCAGTTATTATCGCTAGAGCTGTAATAATTATACTTATTACTTATATTATTATCAATATAACATGCATTATTACGCATATTATGCAGTTATAATCGCCAGAACTATAATAAATATACTTAGTACTTTTATTATCATCATTATAACATGCATTATTACCCATATTATGAAGTTATTATCGATAGAACTATAATAAATATACTTATTACATTTATTATTATCAATATAACATGCACTATTAGCCATATTTTACTATTATTATCGCTAGAACTATAATAATTATACTTATTATTGACAATATTACCAATATAACATGCATTATTACCCATATAATGCAGTTATTATCGCTAGAACTGTAATAATTATACTTATTACTTATATTATTATCAATATAACGTGCAGTATTACCCATATTATGCAGTTATTATCGCTAGAACTGTAATAATTATACTTATTACTTATGTTATTATCAATATACCATGCATTATTACCCATATAATGCAGATATTACCGACAGAAGTATAATAAATATACTTATTACTGTTATTATTATCAATATAACAGGCACTCTTAGCCATATTTTACTAGTATTATCGCTAGGACTGTAATAATTATACTTATTACTCCCGATATTATCAATATAACATGCATTATTACGCATATAATGCAGTTATTATCGCTAGAACTGTAATAATTATACTAATTACTTATATTATTAGCAATATAACGTGCATTAATACCCATATTATGCAGTTATTATTGCTAGAACTGTAATAATTATACTTATTACTCCCGATATTATCAATATAACATCCATTATTACCCATATAACGCAGTTATTATCGCTAGAACTGTAATAATTATACTTATTACTCCCGATATTATCAATATAACATGCATTATTACCCATATAATGCAGTTATTATCGCTAGAACTGTAATAATTATACTTATTACTTATATTATTAGCAATATAACATGCATTATTACCCATATAATGCAGTTATTATCGCTAGAACTGTAATAATTATACTTATTACTTATATTATTATCAATATAACGTGCATTATTACCCATATTATGGAGTTATTATCGCTAGAACTATAATAAATATACGTATTACTTTTATTATCATCAATATAACATGCATTATTACCCATATTATGCAGTTATTATCGATAGAACTATAATAAATATACGTATTACTTTTATTATCATCAATATAACATGCATTATTACCCATATTATGCAGTTATAATCGATAGAACTGTAATAAATATACTTAGTACTTTTATTATTATCAATATAACATGCCCTATTAGTCATATTTTCCTATTATTATCGCTAGAACTATAATAATCATACTTATTATTCCCAATATTACCAATATAACATGCATTATTACCCATATAATGCAGTTACTATCGCTGGAGCTGTAATAATTATACTTATTACTTATATTATTATCAATATAACATGCATTATTACACATATAATGCAGATATTATCGACAGAAGTATAATAAATATACTTATTACTTTTATTATTATCAGTATAACATGCAGTATTAGCCATATTTTACTTTTATTATCGCTAGAACTATAATAATTATACTAATTACTTCCGATATTATCAATGTAACATGCATTATTACCCATATAATGCAGTTATTATCGCTAGAACTGTAATATTTATACGTATTACTTATATTATTATCAATATAACGTGCATTACTACCCATATTATGGAGTTATTATCGCTAGAACTGTAATAATTATACTTATTACTTATATTATTATCAATATAACATGCATTATTACCCATATAAAGCAGTTATTATCGACAGAAGTATAATAAATATACTTATTACTTTTATTATTATCAATATAACAGGCACTCTTAGCCATATTTTACTTTATTATCGCTAGGACTATAACAATTATACTAATTACTCCAGATATTATCAATATAACATGCATTATTAGCCATATAATGCAGTTATTATCGCTCGAACTGTAATATTTATACCTATTACTTATATTATTATCAATATAACATGCATTATTACGCATATTATGCAGTTATTATTGATAGAACTATAATAAATATACTTATTACTCCCGATATTATCAATATAACATCCATTATTACCCATATAATGCAGTTATTATCGCTGGAACTGTAATAATTATACTTATTACTCCCGATATTATCAATATAACATGCATTATTACGCATATAATGCAGTTATTATCGCTAGAACTGTAGTAATTATACTTATTACTTATATTATTATCAATATAACGTGCATTATTACCCATATTATGGAGTTATTATCGCTAGAACTATAATAAATATACGTATTACTTTTATTATCATCAATATAACATGCATTATTACCCATATTATGCAGTTATTATCGATAGAACTATAATAAATATACGTATTACTTTTATTATCATCAATATAACATGCATTATTACCCACATTATGCAGTTATAATCGATAGAACTGTAATAAATATACTTAGTACTTTTATTATTATCAATATAACATGCCCTATTAGTCATATTTTCCTATTATTATCGCTAGAACTATAATAATTATACTTATTATTCCCAATATTACCAATATAACATGCATTTTTACCCATATAATGCAGTTATTATCGCTGGAGCTGTAATAATTATACTTATTACTTATATTATTATCAATATAACATGCATTATTGCTATGCAATGCTATGCAGTTATAATCGCTAGAACTGTAATAAATATACTTAGTACTTTTATTATCATCAATATAACATGCATTATTACCCATGTTATGAAGTTATTATCGATAGAACTATAATAAATATACTTATTACTTTTATTATTATCAATATAACATGCACTATTAGCCATATTTTACCATTATTCTCGCTAGAACTGTAATAATTATACTTATTACTCCCGATATTATCAATATAACATGCATTATTACCCATATAATGCAGTTATTATCGACAGAAGTATAATAAATATACTTATTACTTTTATTATTATCAGTATAACATGCACTATTAGCCATATTTTACTTTTATTATTGCTAGAACTATAATAATTATACTTATTATTCCCAATATTACCAATATAACATACATTATTACCCATATAATGCAGTTATTATCGCTAGAGCTGTAATAATTATACTTATTACTTATATTATTATCAATATAACATGCATTATTACGCATATTATGCAGTTATAATCGCTAGAACTATAATAAATATACTTAGTACTTTTATTATCATCATTATAACATGCATTATTACCCATATAATGCAGTTATTATCGCTAGAACTGTAACAATTATACTTATTACTTATATTATTAGCAATATAACGTGCATTATTACCCATATTATGCAGTTATTATTGCTAGAACTGTAATAATTATACTTATTACTTATATTATTATCAATATAACATGCATTATTACCCATATAATGCAGTTATTATCGACAGAAGTATAATAAATATACTTATTACTTTTATTATTATCAGCATAACATGCACTATTAGCCATATTTTACTTTTATTATTGCTAGAACTATAATAATTATACTTATTATTCCCAATATTACCAATATAACATACATTATTACCCATATAATGCAGTTATTATCGCTAGAGCTGTAATAATTATACTTATTACTTATATTATTATCAATATAACATGCATTATTACGCATATTATGCAGTTATAATCGCTAGAACTATAATAAATATACTTAGTACTTTTATTATCATCATTATAACATGCATTATTACCCATATTATGAAGTTATTATCGATAGAACTATAATAAATATACTTATTACTTTTACTATTATCAATATAACATGCACTATTAGCCATATTTTACCATTATTCTCGCTAGAACTGTAATAATTATACTTATTACTCCCGATATTATCAATATAACATGCATTATTACCCATATAATGCAGTTATTATCGACAGAAGTATAATAAATATACTTATTACTTTTATTATTATCAGTATAACATGCACTATTAGCCATATTTTACTTTTATTATTGCTAGAACTATAATAATTATACTTATTATTCCCAATATTACCAATATAACATACATTATTACCCATATAATGCAGTTATTATCGCTAGAGCTGTAATAATTATACTTATTACTTATATTATTATCAATATAACATGCATTATTACGCATATTATGCAGTTATAATCGCTAGAACTATAATAAATATACTTAGTACTTTTATTATCATCATTATAACATGCATTATTACCCACATAATGCAGTTATTATCGCTAGAACTGTAATAATTATACTTATTACTTATATTATTATCAATATAACATGCATTATTACCCATATTATGCAGTTATTATCGACAGAAGTATAATAAATATACTTATTACTTTTATTATTATCAATATAACATGCATTATTACCCATATAATGCAGTTATTATCGCTAGAACTGTAATAATTATACTTATTACTTATATTATTAGCAATATAACGTGCATTATTACCCATATAATGCAGTTATTATCTCTAGAACTGTAATAATTATACTTATTACTTATATTATTATCAATATAACATGCATTATTACCCATATTATGCAGTTATTATCGCTACAACTGTAATAATTATACTTATTACTTATGTTATTATCAATATACCATGCATTATTACCCATATAATGCAGTTATTACCGACAGAAGTATAATAAATATACTTATTACTTTTATTATAATCAATATAACAGGCACTCTTAGCCATATTTTACTAGTATTATCGCTAGGACTGTAATAATTGTACTTATTACTCAAGATATTATAAATATAACATCCATTATTACCCATATAAAGCAGTTCTTATCGCTGGAGCTGCAATAATTATACTTAGTACTCCCGATACTATCAATATAACATGCATTATTACGCATATAATGCAGTTATTATCGCTAGAACTGTAATAATTATACTTATTACTTATATTATTGCCAATATAACATGCATTATTATCCATATAATGCAGTTATTATCGACCGAAGTATAATAAATATACTTATTACTTTTATTATTATCAATATAACAGGCACTCTTAGCCATATTTTACTAGTATTATCGCTAGAACTGTAATAATTATACTTATTACTCCCGATATTATCAATATAACATCCATTATTACCCATATAATGGAGTTATTATCGCTAGAACTGTAGTAATTGTACTTATTACTTATATTATTATCAATATAACATGCATTATTACCCATATAATGCAGTTATTATCGACAGAAGTATAATAAATATACTTATTACTTTTATTATTATCAATATAACAGGCACTCTTAGCCATATTTTACTAGTATTATCGCTAGGACTGTAATAATTATACTTATTACTCAAGATATTATCAATATAACACCCATTATTACCCATATAATGCAGTTCTTATCACTGGAGCTGTAATAATTATACTTATTACTCCCGATATTATCAATATAACATGCATTATTACGCATATAATGCAGTTATTATCGCTAGAACTGTAATAATTATACTTATTACTTATATTATTATCAATATAACATGCATTATTACCCATATAATGCAGTTATTATCGACCGAAGTATAATAAATATACTTATTACTTTTATTATTATCAATATAACAGGCACTCTTAGCCATATTTTACTAGTATTATCGCTAGAACTGTAATAATTATACTTATTACTCCCGATATTATCAATATAACATCCATTATTACCCATATAATGCAGTTATTATCGACCGAAGTATAATAAATATACTTATTACTTTTATTATTATCAATATAACAGGCACTCTTAGCCATATTTTACTAGTATTATCGCTAGAACTGTAATAATTATACTTATTACTCCCGATATTATCAATATAACATCCATTATTACCCATATAATGCAGTTATTATCGCTAGGACTGTAATAATTATACTTATTACTCCCGATACTATCAATATAACATCCATTATTACCCATATAATGCAGTTATTATCGCTAGAACTGTACTAATTATACTTATTACTTATATTATTATCAATATAACATGCATTATTACCCATATAATGCAGTTATTATCGACCGAAGTATAATAAATATACTTATTACTTTTATTATTATCAATATAACAGGCACTCTTAGCCATATTTTACTAGTATTATCGCTAGAACTGTAATAATTATACTTATTACTCCCGATATTATCAATATAACATCCATTATTACCCATATAATGCAGTTATTATCGACCGAAGTATAATAAATATTCTTATTACTTTTATTATTATCAATATAACAGGCACTCTTAGCCATATTTTACTAGTATTATCGCTAGAACTGTAATAATTATACTTATTACTCCCGATATTATCAATATAACATCCATTATTACCCATATAATGCAGTTATTATCGCTAGGACTGTAATAATTATACTTATTACTCCCGATATTATCAATATAACATCCATTATTACCCATGTAATGCAGTTATTATCGCTAGAAATGTAATAATTATACTTATTACTCCCGATATTATCAATATAACATGCATTATTACCCATATAATGCAGTTATTATGGCTAGAACTGTAATAATTATACTTATTACTTATATTATTAGCAATATAACGTGCATTATTACCCATATTATGCAGTTATTATTGCTAGAACTGTAATAATTATACTTATTACTTATATTATTAGCAATATAACGTGCATTACTACCCATATTATGCAGTTATTATTGCTTTAACTGTAATAATTATACCTATTACTTATATTATTGCCATTATAACGTGCATTATTACCCATATAATGGAGTTATTATCGCTAGAACTGTAGTAATTGTACTTATTACTTATATTATTATCAATATAACATGCATTATTACCCATATAATGCAGTTATTATCGACAGAAGTATAATAAATATACTTATTACTTTTATTATTATCAATATAACAGGCACTCTTAGCCATATTTTACTAGTATTATCGCTAGAACTGTAATAATTATACTTATTGCTTCCGATATTATCAATATAACATCCATTATTACCCATATAATGCAGTTCTTATCGCTGGAGCTGTAATAATTATACTTATTACTCCCGATATTATCAATATAACATGCATTATTACCCACATAATGCAGTTATTATCGCTAGAACTGTAATAATTATACTTATTACTTATATTATTATCAATATAACATGCATTATTACCCATATAATGCAGTTATTATCGACCGAAGTATAATAAATATACTTATTACTTTTATTATTATCAATATAACAGGCACTCTTAGCCATATTTTACTAGTATTATCGCTAGAACTGTAATAATTATACTTATTACTCCCGATATTATCAATATAACATCCATTATTACCCATATAATGCAGTTATTATCGACCGAAGTATAATAAATATTCTTATTACTTTTATTATTATCAATATAACAGGCACTCTTAGCCATATTTTACTAGTATTATCGCTAGAACTGTAATAATTATACTTATTACTCCCGATATTATCAATATAACATCCATTATTACCCATATAATGCAGTTATTATCGCTAGGACTGTAATAATTATACTTATTACTCCCGATATTATCAATATAACATCCATTATTACCCATATAATGCAGTTATTATCGCTAGAACTGTAATAATTATACTTATTACTTATATTATTAGCAATATAACGTGCATTATTACCCATATTATGCAGTTATTATTGCTAGAACTGTAATAATTATACCTATTACTTATATTATTGCCATTATAACATGCATTATTACCCATATAATGGAGTTATTATCGCTAGAACTGTAGTAATTGTACTTATTACTTATATTATTATCAATATAACATGCATTATTACCCATATAATGCAGTTATAATCGACAGAAGTATAATAAATATACTTATTACTTTTATTATTATCAATATAACAGGCACTCTTAGCCATATTTTACTAGTATTATCGCTAGGACTGTAATAATTATACTTATTACTTATATTATTAGCAATATAACGTGCATTATTACCCATATCATGCAGTTATTATTGCTAGACCTGTAATAATTATACTTATTACTTATATTATTAGCAATATAACGTGCATTACTACCCATATTATGCAGTTATTATTGCTAGAACTGTAATAATTATACCTATTACTTATATTATTGCCATTATAACATGCATTATTACCCATATAATGGAGTTATTATCGCTAGAACTGTAGTAATTATACTTATTACTTATATTATTATCAATATAACATGCATATTACCCATATAATGCAGTTATTATCGACAGAAGTATAATAAATATACTTATTACTTTTATTATTATCAATATAACAGGCACTCTTAGCCATATTTTACTAGTATTATCGCTAGGACTGTAATAATTATACTTATTACTCCCGATATTATCAATATAACATCCATTATTACCCATGTAATGCAGTTATTATCGCTAGAAATGTAATAATTATACTTATTACTCCCGATATTATCAATATAACATGCATTATTACCCATATAATGCAGTTATTATGGCTAGAACTGTAATAATTATACTTATTACTTATATTATTAGCAATATAACGTGCATTATTACCCATATTATGCAGTTATTATTGCTAGAACTGTAATAATTATACTTATTACTTATATTATTAGCAATATAACGTGCATTACTACCCATATTATGCAGTTATTATTGCTAGAACTGTAATAATTATACCTATTACTTATATTATTGCCATTATAACATGCATTATTACCCATATAATGGAGTTATTATCGCTAGAACTGTAGTAATTATACTTATTACTTATATTATTATCAATATAACATGCATATTACCCATATAATGCAGTTATTATCGACAGAAGTATAATAAATATACTTATTACTTTTATTATTATCAATATAACAGGCACTCTTAGCCATATTTTACTAGTATTATCGCTAGGACAGTAATAATTATACCTATTACTCAAGATATTATCAATATAACATCCATTATTACCCATATAATGCAGTTCTTATCACTGGAGCTGTAATAATTATACTTATTACTCCCGATATTATCAATATAACATGCATTATTACGCATATAATGCAGTTATTATCGCTAGAACTGTAATAATTATACTTATTACTTATATTATTATCAATATAACATGCATTATTACCCATATAATGCAGTTATTATCGGCCGAAGTATAATAAATATACTTATTACTTATATTATTAGCAATATAACATGCATTATGACCCATATAATGCAGTTATTATCGCTAGAACTGTAATAATTATACTTATTACTTATATTATTATCAATATAACGTGCATTATTACCCATATTATGGAGTTATTATCGCTAGAACTATAATAAATATACGTATTACTTTTATTATCATCAATATAACATGCATTATTACCCATATTATGCAGTTATTATCAATAGAACTGTAATAAATATACTTACTACTTTTATTATTATCAATATAACATGCACTATTAGTCATATTTTCCTATTATTATCGCTAGAACTATAATAATTACACTTATTATTCCCAATATTACCAATATAACATGCATTATTACCCATATAATGCAGTTATTATCGCTAGAGCTGTAATAATTATACTTATTACTTATATTATTATCAATATAACATGCACTATTACTCATAGAATGCAGTTATTATCGACAGAAGTATAATAAATATACTTATTACTTTTACTATTATCAATATAACAGGCACTCTTAGCCATATTTTACTAGTATTATCGCTAGAACTGTAATAATTATACTTATTGCTTCCGATATTATCAATATAACATCCATTATTACCCATATAATGCAGTTCTTATCGCTGGAGCTGTAATAATTATACTTATTACTCCCGATATTATGAATATAACATGCATTATTACCCACATAACGCAGTTATTATCGCTAGAACTGTAATAATTATACTTATTACTTATATTATTATCAATATAACATGCATTATTACCCATATTATGCAGTTATTATAGCTAGAACTATAATAAATATACTTATTTGGTTTTATTATTATCAATATAACATGCACCATTAGCCATATTTTACTATTATTATCGCTAGAACTACAATAATTATACTTATTACTCCCGATATTATCCATATAACATGCATTATTACCCATATAATGCAGTTATTATCGCTAGAGCTGTAATAATTATACTTATTACTTATATTATTATCAATATAACATGCATTATTACGCATATTATGCAGTTATAATCGCTAGAACTATAATAAATATACTTAGTACTTTTATTATCATCATTATAACATGCATTGTTACCCATATTATGCAGTTATTATCGCTAGAACTGTAATAATTATACTTATTACTTATACTATTATCAATATAACATGCATTATTACCCATATAATGCAGTTATTATCGACAGAAGTATAATAATTATACTTATTACTCCCGATACTATCAATATAACATGCATTATTACGCATATAATGCAGTTATTATCGCTAGAACTGTAATAATTATACTTATTACTTATATTATTATCAATATAACATGCATTATTACCCATATAATGCAGTTGTTATCGACCGAAGTATAATAAATATACTTATTACTTTTATTATTATCAATATAACATGCATTATTACCCATATAATGCAGTTATTATCGCTAGAACTGTAATAATTATACTTAGTACTTATATTATTAGCAATATAACGTGCATTGTTACCTATATTATGCAGTTATCATCGCTAGAACTGTAATAATTATACTTATTACTTATACTATTATCAATATAACATGCACTATTACCCATATAATGCAGTTACTATCGACAGAAGTATAATAAATATACTTATTACTTTTATTATTATCAATATAACAGGCACCCTTAGCCATATTTTACTAGTATTATCGCTAGAACTATAATAATTATACTTATTACTCCCGATATTATCAATATAACATGCATTATTACCCATATAATGCAGTTATTATCGCTAGAACTGTAACAATGATACTTATTGCTTATATTATTAGCAATATAACGTGCATTATTACCCATATTATGCAGTTATTATCGCTAGAACTGTAATAATTATACTTATTACTTATGTTATTATCAATATACCATGCATTATTACCCATATAATGCAGTTATTATATACAGAAGTATAATAAATATACTTATTACTTTTATTATTATCAATATAACAGGCACTCTTTGCCATATTTTACTAGTATTATCGCTAGGACTGTAATAATTATACTTATTACTCCCGATATTATCAATATAACATGCACTATTACTCATGTAATGCAGTTATTATCGACAGAAGTATAATAAATATACTTATTACTTTTACTATTATCAATATAACAGGCACTCTTAGCCATATTTTACTAGTATTATCGCTAGGACTGCAATAATTGTACTTATTACTCAAGATATTATCAATATAACATCCATTATTACCCACATAATGCAGTTCCTATCGCTGGAGCTGTAATAATTATACTTATTACTCCCGATATTATCAATATAACATCCATTATTACAAATATAATGCAGTTATTATCGCTAGAACTGTAATAATTATACCTACTACTTATATTATTGCCATTATAACATGCATTATTACCCATATAATGGAGTTATTATCGCTAAAACTGTAGTAATTATACTTATTACTTATATTATTATCAATATAACATGCATTATTACCCATATAATGCAGTTATTATCGACAGAAGTATAATAAATATACTTATTACTTTTATTATTATCAATATAACAGGCACCCTTAGCCATATTTTACTAGTATTATCGCTAGGACTGTAATAATTATACTTATTACTTATATTATTAGCAATATAACGTGCATTATTACCCATATCATGCAGTTATTATTGCTAGACCTGTAATAATTATACTTATTACTTATATTATTAGCAATATAACGTGCATTACTACCCATATTATGCAGTTATTATTGCTAGAACTGTAATAATTATACCTATTACTTATATTATTGCCATTATAACATGCATTATTACCCATATAATGGAGTTATTATCGCTAGAACTGTAGTAATTATACTTATTACTTATATTATTATCAATATAACATGCATATTACCCATATAATGCAGTTATTATCGACAGAAGTATAATAAATATACTTATTACTTTTATTATTATCAATAGAACAGGCACTCTTAGCCATATTTTACTAGTATTATCGCTAGGACTGTAATAATTATACTTATTACTTATATTATTAGCAATATAACGTGCATTATTACCCATATCATGCAGTTATTATTGCTAGACCTGTAATAATTATACTTATTACTTATATTATTAGCAATATAACGTGCATTACTACCCATATTATGCAGTTATTATTGCTAGAACTGTAATAATTATACCTATTACTTATATTATTGCCATTATAACATGCATTATTACCCATATAATGGAGTTATTATCGCTAGAACTGTAGTAATTATACTTATTACTTATATTATTATCAATATAACATGCATATTACCCATATAATGCAGTTATTATCGACAGAAGTATAATAAATATACTTATTACTTTTATTATTATCAATATAACAGGCACTCTTAGCCATATTTTACTAGTATTATCGCTAGGACTGTAATAATTATACTTATTACTCCCGATATTATCAATATAACATCCATTATTACCCATGTAATGCAGTTATTATCGCTAGAAATGTAATAATTATACTTATTACTCCCGATATTATCAATATAACATGCATTATTACCCATATAATGCAGTTATTATGGCTAGAACTGTAATAATTATACTTATTACTTATATTATTAGCAATATAACGTGCATTATTATCCATATTATGCAGTTATTATTGCTAGAACTGTAATAATTATACTTATTACTTATATTATTAGCAATATAACGTGCATTACTACCCATATTATGCAGTTATTATTGCTTTAACTGTAATAATTATACCTATTACTTATATTATTGCCATTATAACGTGCATTATTACCCATATAATGGAGTTATTATCGCTAGAACTGTAGTAATTGTACTTATTACTTATATTATTATCAATATAACATGCATTATTACCCATATAATGCAGTTATTATCGACAGAAGTATAATAAATATACTTATTACTTTTATTATTATCAATATAACAGGCACTCTTAGCCATATTTTACTAGTATTATCGCTAGGACAGTAATAATTATACTTATTACTCAAGATATTATCAATATAACATCCATTATTACCCATATAATGCAGTTCTTATCACTGGAGCTGTAATAATTATACTTATTACTCCCGATATTATCAATATAACATGCATTATTACGCATATAATGCACTTATTATCGCTAGAACTGTAATAATTATACTTATTACTTATATTATTATCAATATAACATGCATCATTACCCATATAATGCAGTTATTATCGACCGAAGTATAATAAATATACTTATTACTTATATTATTAGCAATATAACATGCATTATGACCCATATAATGCAGTTATTATCGCTAGAACTGTAATAATTATACTTATTACTTATATTATTATCAATATAACGTGCATTATTACCCATATTATGGAGTTATTATCGCTAGAACTATAATAAATATACGTATTACTTTTATTATCATCAATATAACATGCATTATTACCCATATTATGCAGTTATTATCAATAGAACTGTAATAAATATACTTACTACTTTTATTATTATCAATATAACATGCACTATTAGTCATATTTTCCTATTATTATCGCTAGAACTATAATAATTACACTTATTATTCCCAATATTACCAATATAACATGCATTATTACCCATATAATGCAGTTATTATCGCTAGAGCTGTAATAATTATACTTATTACTTATATTATTATCAATATAACATGCACTATTACTCATAGAATGCAGTTATTATCGACAGAAGTATAATAAATATACTTATTACTTTTACTATTATCAATATAACAGGCACTCTTAGCCATATTTTACTAGTATTATCGCTAGAACTGTAATAATTATACTTATTGCTTCCGATATTATCAATATAACATCCATTATTACCCATATAATGCAGTTCTTATCGCTGGAGCTGTAATAATTATACTTATTACTCCCGATATTATCAATATAACATGCATTATTACCCACATAATGCAGTTATTATCGCTAGAACTGTAATAATTATACTTATTACTTATATTATTATCAATATAACATGCATTATTACCCATATTATGCAGTTATTATAGCTAGAACTATAATAAATATACTTATTTGGTTTTATTATTATCAATATAACATGCACCATTAGCCATATTTTACTATTATTATCGCTAGAACTATAATAATTATACTTATTACTCCCGATATTATCCATATAACATGCATTATTACCCATATAATGCAGTTATTATCGCTAGAGCTGTAATAATTATACTTATTACTTATATTATTATCAATATAACATGCATTATTACGCATATTATGCAGTTATAATCGCTAGAACTATAATAAATATACTTAGTACTTTTATTATCATCATTATAACATGCATTGTTACCCATATTATGCAGTTATTATCGCTAGAACTGTAATAATTATACTTATTACTTATACTATTATCAATATAACATGCATTATTACCCATATAATGCAGTTATTATCGACAGAAGTATAATAAATATACTTATTCCTTTTATTATTATCAATATAACAGGCACTCTTAGCCATATTTTACTAGTATTATCGCTAGGACTGTAATAATTGTACTTATTACTCAAGATATTATCAATATAACATCCATTATTACCCATATAAAGCAGTTCTCATCGCTGGAGCTGCAATAATTATACTTATTACTCCCGATACTATCAATATAACATGCATTATTACGCATATAATGCAGTTATTATCGCTAGAACTGTAATAATTATACTTATTACTTATATTATTATCAATATAACATGCATTATTACCCATATAATGCAGTTGTTATCGACCGAAGTATAATAAATATACTTATTACTTTTATTATTATCAATATAACATGCATTATTACCCATATAATGCAGTTATTATCGCTAGAACTGTAATAATTATACTTAGTACTTATATTATTAGCAATATAACGTGCATTGTTACCTATATTATGCAGTTATCATCGCTAGAACTGTAATAATTATACTTATTACTTATACTATTATCAATATAACATGCACTATTACCCATATAATGCAGTTACTATCGACAGAAGTATAATAAATATACTTATTACTTTTATTATTATCAATATAACAGGCACCCTTAGCCATATTTTACTAGTATTATCGCTAGAACTATAATAATTATACTTATTACTCCCGATATTATCAATATAACATGCATTATTACCCATATAATGCAGTTATTATCGCTAGAACTGTAACAATGATACTTATTGCTTATATTATTAGCAATATAACGTGCATTATTACCCATATTATGCAGTTATTATCGCTAGAACTGTAATAATTATACTTATTACTTATGTTATTATCAATATACCATGCATTATTACCCATATAATGCAGTTATTATATACAGAAGTATAATAAATATACTTATTACTTTTATTATTATCAATATAACAGGCACTCTTTGCCATATTTTACTAGTATTATCGCTAGGACTGTAATAATTATACTTATTACTCCCGATATTATCATTATAACATGCACTATTACTCATGTAATGCAGTTATTATCGACAGAAGTATAATAAATATACTTATTACTTTTACTATTATCAATATAACAGGCACTCTTAGCCATATTTTACTAGTATTATCGCTAGGACTGCAATAATTGTACTTATTACTCAAGATATTATCAATATAACATCCATTATTACCCATATAATGCAGTTCCTATCGCTGGAGCTGTAATAATTATACTTATTACTCCCGATATTATCAATATAACATCCATTATTACAAATATAATGCAGTTATTATCGCTAGAACTGTAATAATTATACCTACTACTTATATTATTGCCATTATAACATGCATTATTACCCATATAATGGAGTTATTATCGCTAAAACTGTAGTAATTATACTTATTACTTATATTATTATCAATATAACATGCATATTACCCATATAATGCAGTTATTATCGACAGAAGTATAATAAATATACTTATTACTTTTATTATTATCAATATAACAGGCACTCTTAGCCATATTTTACTAGTATTATCGCTAGGACTGTAATAATTATACTTATTACTTATATTATTAGCAATATAACGTGCATTATTACCCATATCATGCAGTTATTATTGCTAGACCTGTAATAATTATACTTATTACTTATATTATTAGCAATATAACGTGCATTACTACCCATATTATGCAGTTATTATTGCTAGAACTGTAATAATTATACCTATTACTTATATTATTGCCATTATAACATGCATTATTACCCATATAATGGAGTTATTATCGCTAGAACTGTAGTAATTATACTTATTACTTATATTATTATCAATATAACATGCATATTACCCATATAATGCAGTTATTATCGACCGAAGTATAATAAATATACTTATTACTTTTATTATTATCAATATAACATGCATTATTACCCATATAATGCAGTTATTATCGCTAGAACTGTAATAATTATACTTAGTACTTATATTATTAGCAATATAACGTGCATTGTTACCTATATTATGCAGTTATCATCGCTAGAACTCTAATAATTATACTTATTACTTATACTATTATCAATATAACATGCACTATTACCCATATAATGCAGTTACTATCGACAGAAGTATAATAAATATACTTATTACTTTTATTATTATCAATATAACAGGCACCCTTAGCCATATTTTACTAGTATTATCGCTAGGACTGTAATAATTATACTTATTACTCAAGATATTATCAATATAACATCCATTATTACCCATATAATGCAGTTCTTATCGCTGGAGCTGTAATAATTATACTTATTACTCCCGATATTATCAATATAACATGCATTATTACGCATATAATGCAGTTATTATCGCTAGAACTGTAATAATTATACTTATTACTTATATTACTATCAATATAACATGCATTATTACCCATATTATGCAGTTATTATAGCTACAACTATAATAAATATACTTATTTGGTTTTATTATTATCAATATAACATGCACTATTAGCCATATTTTACTATTATTATCGCTAGAACTATAATAATTATACTTATTATTGACAATATTACCAATATAACATGCATTATTACCCATATAATGCAGTTATTATCGCTAGAACTGTAATAATTATACTTATTACTTATATTATTATCAATATAACGTGCATTATTACCCATATTATGGAGTTATTATCGCTAGAACTATAATAAATATACGTATTACTTTTATTATCATCAATATAACATGCATTATTACCCATATTATGCAGTTATTATCGATAGAACTGTAATAATTATACTTATTACTTATATTATTGCCATTATAACATGCATTATTACCCATATAATGGAGTTATTATCGCTAGAACTGTAGTAATTATACTTATTACTTATATTATTATCAATATAACATGCATTATTACCCATATAATGCAGTTCTATCGACAGAAGTATAATAAATATACTTATTACTTTTATTATTATCAATATAACAGGCACTCTTAGCCATATTTTACTAGTATTATCGCTAGGACTGTAATAATTATACTTATTACTCAAGATATTATCCATATAACATCCATTATTACCCATATAATGCAGTTCTTATCGCTGGAGCTGTAATAATTATACTTATTTCTCCCGATATTATCAATATAACATGCATTAGTACGCATATAATGCAGTTATTATCGCTAGAACTGTAATAATTATACTTATTACTTATATTACTATCAATATAACATGCATTATTACCCATATTATGCAGTTATTATAGCTACAACTATAATAAATATACTTATTTGGTTTTATTATTATCAATATAACATGCACTATTAGCCATATTTTACTATTATTAAAGCTAGAACTATAATAATTATACCTATTACTCCCGATATTATCAATATAACATGCATTATTACCCATATAATGCAGTTATTATCGCTAGAACTGTAACAATGATACTTATTACTTATATTATTAGCAATATAACGTGCATTATTACACATATTATGCAGTTATTATCGCTAGAACTGTAGTAATTATACTTATTACTTATATTATTATCAATATAACATGCATTATTACCCATATAATGCAGTTATTATCGACAGAAGTATAATAAATATACTTATTACTTTTATTATTATCAGTATAACATGCACTATTAGCCATATTTTACTTTTATTATTGCTAGAACTACAATAATTATACTTATTATTCCCAATATTACCAATATAACATGCATGATTACCCATATAATACAGTTATTATCGCTAGAGCTGTAATAATTATACTTATTACTTATATTATTATCAATATAACATGCATTATTACCCATATAATGCAGTTATTATCGCTAGAACTGTAATAATTATACTTAGTACTTTTATTATCATCATTATAACATGCATTATTACCCATATAATGCAGTTATTATCGCTAGAACTGTAACAATTATACTTATTACTTATATTATTAGCAATATAACGTGCATTATTACCCATATTATGCAGTTATTATCGCTAGAACTGTAATAATTATACTTATTACTTATATTATTATCAATATAACATGCATTATTACCCATATAATGCAGTTATTATCGCTAGAACTGTAATAATTATACTTATTACATATTATTAGCAATATAACGTGCATTATTACCCATATAATGCAGTTATTATCGCTAGAACTGTAATAATTATACTTATTACTTATATTGTTATCAATATAACATGCATTATTACCCATTTTATGCAGTTATTATCGCTAGAACTATAATAAATATACGTATTACTTTTATTATCATCAATGTAACATGCATTATTACTCATATTATGCAGTTATTATCGATAGAACTGTAATAATTATACTTATTACCCCCGATATTATCAATATAACATGCATTATTACCCACATAATGCAGTTATTATCGCTAGAACTGTAATAATTATACTTATTGCTTCCGATATTATCAATATAACATCCATTATTACCCATATAATGCAGTTCTTATCGCTGGAGCTGTAATAATTATACTTATTACTGCCGATATTATCGATATAACATGCATTATTACCCACATAATGCAGTTATTATCGCTAGAACTGTAATAATTATACTTATTGCTTATATTATTATCAATATAACATGCATTATTACGCATATTATGCAGTTATAATCGATAGAACTGTAATAAATATACTTAGTACTTTTATTATTATCATTATAACATGCATTATTACCCATATAATGCAGTTATTATCGCTAGAACTGTAACAATTATACTTATTACTTATATTATTCGCAATATAACGTGCATTATTACCCATATTATGCAGTTATTGTCGCTAGAACTGTAATAATTATACTTATTACTTATATTATTATCAATATAACATGCATTATTACCCATATAATGCAGTTATTATCGCTAGAACTGTAATAATTATACTTATTACTTATATTATTAGCAATATAACGTGCATTATTACCCATATAATGCAGTTATTATCGCTAGAACTGTAATAATTATACTTATTACTTATATTGTTATCAATATAACATGCATTATTACCCATTTTATGCAGTTATTATCGCTAGAACTATAATAAATATACGTATTACTTTTATTATCACAATGTAACATGCATTATTACTCATATTATGCAGTTATTATCGATAGAACTGTAATAATTATACTTATTACCCCCGATATTATCAATATAACATGCATTATTACCCACATAATGCAGTTATTATCGCTAGAACTGTAATAATTATACTTATTACTTATATTATTAGCAATATAACGTGCATTATTACCCATATAATGCAGTTATTATCGCTAGAACTGTAATAATTATACTTATTACTTATATTGTTATCAATATAACATGCATTATTACCCATTTTATGCAGTTATTATCGCTAGAACTATAATAAATATACGTATTACTTTTATTATCACAATGTAACATGCATTATTACTCATATTATGCAGTTATTATCGATAGAACTGTAATAATTATACTTATTACCCCCGATATTATCAATATAACATGCATTATTACCCACATAATGCAGTTATTATCGCTAGAACTGTAATAATTATACTTATTGCTTCCGATATTATCAATATAACATCCATTATTACCCATATAATGCAGTTCTTATCGCTGGAGCTGTAATAATTATACTTATTACTGCCGATATTATCGATATAACATGCATTATTACCCACATAATGCAGTTATTATCGCTAGAACTGTAATAATTATACTTATTACTTATATTATTAGCAATATAACGTGCATTAATACCCATATTATGCAGTTATTATTGCTAGAACTGTAATAATTATACTTATTACTCCCGATATTATCAATATAACATCCATTATTACCCATATAACGCAGTTATTATCGCTAGAACTGTAATAATTATACTTATTACTTATATTATTATCAATATAACATGCATTATTACGCATATTATGCAGTTATAATCGCCAGAACTATAATAAATATACTTATTACTTTTATTATTATCAGTATAACATGCACTATTAGCCATATTTTACGTTTATTATTGCTAGAACTACAATAATTATACTTATTATTCCCAATATTACCAATATAACATACATTATTACCCATATAATGCAGTTATTATCGCTAGAGCTGTAATAATTATACTTATTACTTATATTATTATCAATATAACATGCATTATTACGCATATTATGCAGTTATAATCGCCAGAACTATAATAAATATACTTAGTACTTTTATTATCATCATTATAACATGCATTATTACCCATATTATGAAGTTATTATCGATAGAACTATAATAAATATACTTATTACATTTATTATTATCAATATAACATGCACTATTAGCCATATTTTACTATTATTATCGCTAGAACTATAATAATTATACTTATTATTGACAATATTACCAATATAACATGCATTATTACCCATATAATGCAGTTATTATCGCTAGAACTGTAATAATTATACTTATTACTTATATTATTATCAATATAACGTGCAGTATTACCCATATTATGCAGTTATTATCGCTAGAACTGTAATAATTATACTTATTACTTATGTTATTATCAATATACCATGCATTATTACCCATATAATGCAGATATTACCGACAGAAGTATAATAAATATACTTATTACTGTTATTATTATCAATATAACAGGCACTCTTAGCCATATTTTACTAGTATTATCGCTAGGACTGTAATAATTATACTTATTACTCCCGATATTATCAATATAACATGCATTATTACGCATATAATGCAGTTATTATCGCTAGAACTGTAATAATTATACTAATTACTTATATTATTAGCAATATAACGTGCATTAATACCCATATTATGCAGTTATTATTGCTAGAACTGTAATAATTATACTTATTACTCCCGATATTATCAATATAACATCCATTATTACCCATATAACGCAGTTATTATCGCTAGAACTGTAATAATTATACTTATTACTCCCGATATTATCAATATAACATGCATTATTACCCATATAATGCAGTTATTATCGCTAGAACTGTAATAATTATACTTATTACTTATATTATTAGCAATATAACATGCATTATTACCCATATAATGCAGTTATTATCGCTAGAACTGTAATAATTATACTTATTACTTATATTATTATCAATATAACGTGCATTATTACCCATATTATGGAGTTATTATCGCTAGAACTATAATAAATATACGTATTACTTTTATTATCATCAATATAACATGCATTATTACCCATATTATGCAGTTATTATCGATAGAACTATAATAAATATACGTATTACTTTTATTATCATCAATATAACATGCATTATTACCCATATTATGCAGTTATAATCGATAGAACTGTAATAAATATACTTAGTACTTTTATTATTATCAATATAACATGCCCTATTAGTCATATTTTCCTATTATTATCGCTAGAACTATAATAATCATACTTATTATTCCCAATATTACCAATATAACATGCATTATTACCCATATAATGCAGTTACTATCGCTGGAGCTGTAATAATTATACTTATTACTTATATTATTATCAATATAACATGCATTATTACACATATAATGCAGATATTATCGACAGAAGTATAATAAATATACTTATTACTTTTATTATTATCAGTATAACATGCAGTATTAGCCATATTTTACTTTTATTATCGCTAGAACTATAATAATTATACTAATTACTTCCGATATTATCAATGTAACATGCATTATTACCCATATAATGCAGTTATTATCGCTAGAACTGTAATATTTATACGTATTACTTATATTATTATCAATATAACGTGCATTACTACCCATATTATGGAGTTATTATCGCTAGAACTGTAATAATTATACTTATTACTTATATTATTATCAATATAACATGCATTATTACCCATATAAAGCAGTTATTATCGACAGAAGTATAATAAATATACTTATTACTTTTATTATTATCAATATAACAGGCACTCTTAGCCATATTTTACTTTATTATCGCTAGGACTATAACAATTATACTAATTACTCCAGATATTATCAATATAACATGCATTATTAGCCATATAATGCAGTTATTATCGCTCGAACTGTAATATTTATACCTATTACTTATATTATTATCAATATAACATGCATTATTACGCATATTATGCAGTTATTATTGATAGAACTATAATAAATATACTTATTACTCCCGATATTATCAATATAACATCCATTATTACCCATATAATGCAGTTATTATCGCTGGAACTGTAATAATTATACTTATTACTCCCGATATTATCAATATAACATGCATTATTACGCATATAATGCAGTTATTATCGCTAGAACTGTAGTAATTATACTTATTACTTATATTATTAGCAATATAACGTGCATTATTACCCATATTATGCAGTTATTATTGCTAGAACTGTAATAATTATACTTATTACTCCCGATATTATCAATATAACATGCATTATTACCCATATAATGCAGTTATTATCGCTAGAACTGTAATAATTATACTTATTACTTATATTATTAGCAATATAACATGCATTATTACCCATATAATGCAGGTATTATCGCTAGAACTGTAATAATTATACTTATTACTTATATTATTATCAATATAACGTGCATTATTACCCATATTATGGAGTTATTATCGCTAGAACTATAATAAATATACGTATTACTTTTATTATCATCAATATAACATGCATTATTACCCATATTATGCAGTTATTATCGATAGAACTATAATAAATATACGTATTACTTTTATTATCATCAATATAACATGCATTATTACCCACATTATGCAGTTATAATCGATAGAACTGTAATAAATATACTTAGTACTTTTATTATTATCAATATAACATGCCCTATTAGTCATATTTTCCTATTATTATCGCTAGAACTATAATAATTATACTTATTATTCCCAATATTACCAATATAACATGCATTTTTACCCATATAATGCAGTTATTATCGCTGGAGCTGTAATAATTATACTTATTACTTATATTATTATCAATATAACATGCATTATTGCTATGCAATGCTATGCAGTTATAATCGCTAGAACTGTAATAAATATACTTAGTACTTTTATTATCATCAATATAACATGCATTATTACCCATGTTATGAAGTTATTATCGATAGAACTATAATAAATATACTTATTACTTTTATTATTATCAATATAACATGCACTATTAGCCATATTTTACCATTATTCTCGCTAGAACTGTAATAATTATACTTATTACTCCCGATATTATCAATATAACATGCATTATTACCCATATAATGCAGTTATTATCGACAGAAGTATAATAAATATACTTATTACTTTTATTATTATCAGTATAACATGCACTATTAGCCATATTTTACTTTTATTATTGCTAGAACTATAATAATTATACTTATTATTCCCAATATTACCAATATAACATACATTATTACCCATATAATGCAGTTATTATCGCTAGAGCTGTAATAATTATACTTATTACTTATATTATTATCAATATAACATGCATTATTACGCATATTATGCAGTTATAATCGCTAGAACTATAATAAATATACTTAGTACTTTTATTATCATCATTATAACATGCATTATTACCCATATAATGCAGTTATTATCGCTAGAACTGTAACAATTATACTTATTACTTATATTATTAGCAATATAACGTGCATTATTACCCATATTATGCAGTTATTATTGCTAGAACTGTAATAATTATACTTATTACTTATATTATTATCAATATAACATGCATTATTACCCATATAATGCAGTTATTATCGACAGAAGTATAATAAATATACTTATTACTTTTATTATTATCAGCATAACATGCACTATTAGCCATATTTTACTTTTATTATTGCTAGAACTATAATAATTATACTTATTATTCCCAATATTACCAATATAACATACATTATTACCCATATAATGCAGTTATTATCGCTAGAGCTGTAATAATTATACTTATTACTTATATTATTATCAATATAACATGCATTATTACGCATATTATGCAGTTATAATCGCTAGAACTATAATAAATATACTTAGTACTTTTATTATCATCATTATAACATGCATTATTACCCATATTATGAAGTTATTATCGATAGAACTATAATAAATATACTTATTACTTTTACTATTATCAATATAACATGCACTATTAGCCATATTTTACCATTATTCTCGCTAGAACTGTAATAATTATACTTATTACTCCCGATATTATCAATATAACATGCATTATTACCCATATAATGCAGTTATTATCGACAGAAGTATAATAAATATACTTATTACTTTTATTATTATCAGTATAACATGCACTATTAGCCATATTTTACTTTTATTATTGCTAGAACTATAATAATTACACTTATTATTCCCAATATTACCAATATAACATACATTATTACCCATATAATGCAGTTATTATCGCTAGAGCTGTAATAATTATACTTATTACTTATATTATTATCAATATAACATGCATTATTACGCATATTATGCAGTTATAATCGCTAGAACTATAATAAATATACTTAGTACTTTTATTATCATCATTATAACATGCATTATTACCCATATAATGCAGTTATTATCGCTAGAACTGTAACAATTATACTTATTACTTATATTATTATCAATATAACATGCATTATTACCCATATAATGCAGTTATTATCGACAGAAGTATAATAAATATACTTATTACTTTTATTATTATCAGCATAACATGCACTATTAGCCATATTTTACTTTTATTATTGCTAGAACTATAATAATTATACTTATTATTCCCAATATTACCAATATAACATACATTATTACCCATATAATGCAGTTATTATCGCTAGAGCTGTAGTAATTATACTTATTACTTATATTATTATCAATATAACATGCATTATTACGCATATTATGCAGTTATAATCGCTAGAACTATAATAAATATACTTAGTACTTTTATTATCATCATTATAACATGCATTATTACCCATATTATGAAGTTATTATCGATAGAACTATAATAAATATACTTATTACTTTTACTATTATCAATATAACATGCACTATTAGCCATATTTTACTATTATTCTCGCTAGAACTATAATAATTATACTTATTACTCCCGATATTATCAATATAACATGCATTATTACACATATAATGCAGTTATTATCGACAGAAGTATAATAAATATACTTATTACTTTTATTATTATCAGTATAACATGCACTATTAGCCATATTTTACTTTTATTATTGCTAGAACTATAATAATTATACTTATTATTCCCAATATTACCAATATAACATACATTATTACCCATATAATGCAGTTATTATCGCTAGAGCTGTAATAATTATACTTATTACTTATATTATTATCAATATAACATGCATTATTACGCATATTACGCAGTTATAATCGCTAGAACTATAATAAATATACTTAGTACTTTTATTATCATCATTATAACATGCATTATTACCCATATAATGCAGTTATTATCGCTAGAACTGTAACAATTATACTTATTACTTATATTATTAGCAATATAACGTGCATTATTACCCATATTATGCAGTTATTATCGCTAGAACTGTAATAATTATACTTATTACTTATATTATTATCAATATAACATGCATTATTACCCATATAATGCAGTTATTATCGCTAGAACTGTAATAATTATACTTATTACTTATATTATTAGCAATATAACGTGCATTATTACCCATATAATGCAGTTATTATCGCTAGAACTGTAATAATTATACTTATTACTTATATTGTTATCAATATAACATGCATTATTACCCATTTTATGCAGTTATTATCGCTAGAACTATAATAAATATACGTATTACTTTTATTATCATCAATGTAACATGCATTATTACTCATATTATGCAGTTATTATCGATAGAACTGTAATAATTATACTTATTACCCCCGATATTATCAATATAACATGCATTATTACCCACATAATGCAGTTATTATCGCTAGAACTGTAATAATTATACTTATTGCTTCCGATATTATCAATATAACATCCATTATTACCCATATAATGCAGTTCTTATCGCTGGTGCTGTAATAATTATACTTATTACTGCCGATATTATCGATATAACATGCATTATTACCCATATTATGCAGTTATTATTGCTAGAACTGTAATAATTATACTTATTACTTATATTATTAGCAATATAACGTGCATTACTACCCATATTATGCAGTTATTATTGCTTTAACTGTAATGATTATACCTATTACTTATATTATTGCCATTATAACGTGCATTATTACCCATATAATGGAGTTATTATCGCTAGAACTGTAGTAATTGTACTTATTACTTATATTATTATCAATATAACATGCATTATTACCCATATAATGCAGTTATTATCGACAGAAGTATAATAAATATACTTATTACTTTTATTATTATCAATATAACAGGCACTCTTAGCCATATTTTACTAGTATTATCGCTAGGACAGTAATAATTATACTTATTACTCAAGATATTATCAATATAACATCCATTATTACCCATATAATGCAGTTCTTATCACTGGAGCTGTAATAATTATACTTATTACTCCCGATATTATCAATATAACATGCATTATTACGCATATAATGCAGTTATTATCGCTAGAACTGTAATAATTATACTTATTACTTATATTATTATCAATATAACATGCATTATTACCCATATAATGCAGTTATTATCGACCGAAGTATAATAAATATACTTATTACTTATATTATTAGCAATATAACATGCATTATTACCCATATAATGCAGTTATTATCGACAGAAGTATAATAAATATACTTATTACTTTTATTATTATCAATATAACAGGCACTCTTACCCATATTTTACTAGTATTATCGCTAGGACTGTAATAATTATACTTATTACTCCCGATATTATCAATATAACATCCATTATTACCCATGTAATGCAGTTATTATCGCTAGAACTGTAATAATTATACTTATTACTCCCGATATTATCAATATAACATGCATTATTACCCATATAATGCAGTTATTATCGCTAGAACTGTAATAATTATACTTATTACTTATATTATTAGCAATATAACGTGCATTATTACCCATATAATGCAGTTATTATCGCTAGAACTGTAATAATTATACTCATTACTTATATTATTAGCAATATAACGTGCATTATTACCCATATTATGCAGTTATTATTGCTAGAACTGTAATAATTATACTTATTACTTATATTATTAGCAATATAACGTGCATTATTACCCATATTATGCAGTTATTATTGCTAGAACTGTAATAATTATACTTATTACTTATATTATTAGCAATATAACGTGCATTACTACCCATATTATGCAGTTATTATTGCTAGAACTGTAATAATTATACCTATTACTTATATTATTGCCATTATAACATGCATTATTACCCATATAATGGAGTTATTATCGCTAGAACTGTAGTAATTGTACTTATTACTTATATTATTATCAATATAACATGCATTATTACCCATATAATGCAGTTATTATCGACAGAAGTATAATAAATATACTTATTACTTTTATTATTATCAATATAACAGGCACTCTTAGCCATATTTTACTAGTATTATCGCTAGGACTGTAATAATTGTACTTATCACTCAAGATATTATAAATATAACATCCATTATTACCCATATAAAGCAGTTCTTATCGCTGGAGCTGCAATAATTATACTTAGTACTTCCGATACTATCAATATAACATGCATTATTACGCATATAATGCAGTTATTATCGCTAGAACTGTAATAATTAGACTTATTACTTATATTATTGCCATTATAACATGCATTATTACCCATATAATGCAGTTATTATCGACCGAAGTATAATAAATATACTTATTACTTTTATTATTATCAATATAACAGGCACTCTTAGCCATATTTTACTAGTATTATCGCTAGAACTGTAATAATTATACTTATTACTCCCGATATTATCAATATAACATGCATTATTACCCATATAATGCAGTTATTATCGACCGAAGTATAATAAATATACTTATTACTTTTATTATTATCAATATAACAGGCACTCTTAGCCATATTTTACTAGTATTATCGCTAGAACTGTAATAATTATACTTATTACTCCCGATATTATCAATATAACATCCATTATTACCCATATAATGCAGTTATTATCGCTAGGACTGTAATAATTATACTTATTACTCCCGATATTATCAATATAACATCCATTATTACCCATATAATGCAGTTATTATCGCTAGAACTGTAATAATTATACTTATTACTTATATTATTAGCAATATAACATGCATTATTACCCATATAATGCAGTTATTATCGACCGAAGTATAATAAATATACTTATTACTTTTATTATTATCAATATAACAGGCACTCTTAGCCATATTTTACTAGTATTATCGCTAGAACTGTAATAATTATACTTATTACTCCCGATATTATCAATATAACATCCATTATTACCCATATAATGCAGTTATTATCGACCGAAGTATAATAAATATACTTATTACTTTTATTACTATCAATATAACAGGCACTCTTAGCCATATTTTACTAGTATTATCGCTAGAACTGTAATAATTATACTTATTACTCCCGATATTATCAATATAACATCCATTATTACCCATATAATGCAGTTATTATCGCTAGGACTGTAATAATTATACTTATTACTCCCGATATTATCAATATAACATCCATTATTACCCATATAATGCAGTTATTATCGCTAGAACTGTAATAATTATACTTATTACTTATATTATTAGCAATATAACGTGCATTATTACCCATATTATGCAGTTATTATTGCTAGAACTGTAATAATTATACTTATTACTTATATTATTAGCAATATAACGTGCATTACTACCCATATTATGCAGTTATTATTGCTAGAACTGTAATAATTATACCTATTACTTATATTATTGCCATTATAACATGCATTATTACCCATATAATGGAGTTATTATCGCTAGAACTGTAGTAATTGTACTTATTACTTATATTATTATCAATATAACATGCATTATTACCCATATAATGCAGTTATTATCGACAGAAGTATAATAAATATACTTATTACTTTTATTATTATCAATATAACAGGCACTCTTAGCCATATTTTACTAGTATTATCGCTAGGACTGTAATAATTGTACTTATTACTCAAGATATTATAAATATAACATCCATTATTACCCATATAAAGCAGTTCTTATCGCTGGAGCTGCAATAATTATACTTAGTACTTCCGATACTATCAATATAACATGCATTATTACGCATATAATGCAGTTATTATCGCTAGAACTGTAATAATTATACTTATTACTTATATTATTGCCATTATAACATGCATTATTACCCATATAATGCAGTTATTATCGACCGAAGTATAATAAATATACTTATTACTTTTATTATTATCAATATAACAGGCACTCTTAGCCATATTTTACTAGTATTATCGCTAGAACTGTAATAATTATACTTATTACTCCCGATATTATCAATATAACATGCATTATTACCCATATAATGCAGTTATTATCGACAGAAGTATAATAAATATACTTATTACTTTTATTATTATCAATATAACAGGCACTCTTAGCCATATTTTACTAGTATTATCGCTAGGACTGTAATAATTATACTTATTACTCAAGATATTATCAATATAACACCCATTATTACCCATATAATGCAGTTCTTATCACTGGAGCTGTAATAATTATACTTATTACTCCCGATATTATCAATATAACATGCATTATTACGCATATAATGCAGTTATTATCGCTAGAACTGTAATAATTATACTTATTACTTATATTATTATCAATATAACATGCATTATTACCCATATAATGCAGTTATTATCGACCGAAGTATAATAAATATACTTATTACTTTTATCATTATCAATATAACAGGCACTCTTAGCCATATTTTACTAGTATTATCGCTAGAACTGTAATAATTATACTTATTACTCCCGATATTATCAATATAACATCCATTATTACCCATATAATGCAGTTATTATCGACCGAAGTATAATAAATATACTTATTACTTTTATTATTATCAATATAACAGGCACTCTTAGCCATATTTTACTAGTATTATCGCTAGAACTGTAATAATTATACTTATTACTCCCGATATTATCAATATAACATCCATTATTACCCATATAATGCAGTTATTATCGCTAGGACTGTAATAATTATACTTATTACTCCCGATACTATCAATATAACATCCATTATTACCCATATAATGCAGTTATTATCGCTAGAACTGTAATAATTATACTTATTACTCCCGATATTATCAATATAACATCCATTATTACCCATATAATGCAGTTATTATCGCTAGGACTGTAATAATTATACTTATTACTCCCGATATTATCAATATAACATCCATTATTACCCATATAATGCAGTTATTATCGCTAGAACTGTAATAATTATACTTATTACTTATATTATTAGCAATATAACATGCATTATTACCCATATAATGCAGTTATTATCGACCGAAGTATAATAAATATACTTATTACTTTTATTATTATCAATATAACAGGCACTGTTAGCCATATTTTACTAGTATTATCGCTAGAACTGTAATAATTATACTTATTACTCCCGATATTATCAATATAACATCCATTATTACCCATATAATGCAGTTATTATCGACCGAAGTATAATAAATATACTTATTACTTTTATTATTATCAATATAACAGGCACTCTTAGCCATATTTTACTAGTATTATCGCTAGAACTGTAATAATTATACTTATTACTCCCGATATTATCAATATAACATCCATTATTACCCATATAATGCAGTTATTATCGCTAGGACTGTAATAATTATACTTATTACTCCCGATATTATCAATATAACATCCATTATTACCCATATAATGCAGTTATTATCGCTAGAACTGTAATAATTATACTTATTACTTATATTATTAGCAATATAACGTGCATTATTACCCATATTATGCAGTTATTATTGCTAGAACTGTAATAATTATACCTATTACTTATATTATTGCCATTATAACAAGCATTATTACCCATATAATGGAGTTATTATCGCTAGAACTGTAGTAATTATACTTATTACTTATATTATTATCAATATAACATGCATATTACCCATATAATGCAGTTATTATCGACAGAAGTATAATAAATATACTTATTACTTTTATTATTATCAATATAACAGGCACTCTTAGCCATATTTTACTAGTATTATCGCTAGGACTGTAATAATTATACTTATTACTCCCGATATTATCAATATAACATCCATTATTACCCATGTAATGCAGTTATTATCGCTAGAACTGTAATAATTATACTTATTACTCCCGGTATTATCAATATAACATGCATTATTACCCATATAATGCAGTTATTATGGCTAGAACTGTAATAATTATACTTATTACTTATATTATTAGCAATATAACGTGCATTATTACCCATATTATGCAGTTATTATTGCTAGAACTGTAATAATTATACTTATTACTTATATTATTAGCAATATAACGTGCATTACTACCCAAATTATGCAGTTATTATTGCTTTAACTGTAATAATTATACCTATTACTTATATTATTGCCATTATAACATGCATTATTACCCATATAATGGAGTTATTATCGCTAGAACTGTAGTAATTGTACTTATTACTTATATTATTATCAATATAACATGCATTATTACCCATATAATGCAGTTATAATCGACAGAAGTATAATAAATATACTTATTACTTTTATTATTATCAATATAACAGGCACTCTTAGCCATATTTTACTAGTATTATCGCTAGAACTGTAATAATTATACTTATTACTCCCGATATTATCAATATAACATCCATTATTACCCATATAATGCAGTTATTATCGCTAGGACTGTAATAATTATACTTATTACTCCCGATATTATCAATATAACATCCATTATTACCCATATAATGCAGTTATTATCGCTAGAACTGTAATAATTATACTTATTACTTATATTATTAGCAATATAACGTGCATTATTACCCATATTATGCAGTTATTATTGCTAGAACTGTAATAATTATACCTATTACTTATATTATTGCCATTATAACATGCATTATTACCCATATAATGGAGTTATTATCGCTAGAACTGTAGTAATTGTACTTATTACTTATATTATTATCAATATAACATGCATTATTACCCATATAATGCAGTTATAATCGACAGAAGTATAATAAATATACTTATTACTTTTATTATTATCAATATAACAGGCACTCTTAGCCATATTTTACTAGTATTATCGCTAGGACTGTAATAATTATACTTATTACTTATATTATTAGCAATATAACGTGCATTATTACCCATATCATGCAGTTATTATTGCTAGACCTGTAATAATTATACTTATTACTTATATTATTAGCAATATAACGTGCATTACTACCCATATTATGCAGTTATTATTGCTAGAACTGTAATAATTATACCTATTACTTATATTATTGCCATTATAACATGCATTATTACCCATATAATGGAGTTATTATCGCTAGAACTGTAGTAATTATACTTATTACTTATATTATTATCAATATAACATGCATATTACCCATATAATGCAGTTATTATCGACAGAAGTATAATAAATATACTTATTACTTTTATTATTATCAATATAACAGGCACTCTTAGCCATATTTTACTAGTATTATCGCTAGGACAGTAATAATTATACTTATTACTCAAGATATTATCAATATAACATCCATTATTACCCATATAATGCAGTTCTTATCACTGGAGCTGTAATAATTATACTTATTACTCCCGATATTATCAATATAACATGCATTATTACGCATATAATGCAGTTATTATCGCTAGAACTGTAATAATTATACTTATTACTTATATTATTATCAATATAACATGCATTATTACCCATATAATGCAGTTATTATCGACCGAAGTATAATAAATATACTTATTACTTATATTATTAGCAATATAACATGCATTATGACCCATATAATGCAGTTATTATCGCTAGAACTGTAATAATTATACTTATTACTTATATTATTATCAATATAACGTGCATTATTACCCATATTATGGAGTTATTATCGCTAGAACTATAATAAATATACGTATTACTTTTATTATCATCAATATAACATGCATTATTACCCATATTATGCAGTTATTATCAATAGAACTGTAATAAATATACTTACTACTTTTATTATTATCAATATAACATGCACTATTAGTCATATTTTCCTATTATTATCGCTAGAACTATAATAATTACACTTATTATTCCCAATATTACCAATATAACATGCATTATTACCCATATAATGCAGTTATTATCGCTAGAGCTGTAATAATTATACTTATTACTTATATTATTATCAATATAACATGCACTATTACTCATAGAATGCAGTTATTATCGACAGAAGTATAATAAATATACTTATTACTTTTACTATTATCAATATAACAGGCACTCTTAGCCATATTTTACTAGTATTATCGCTAGAACTGTAATAATTATACTTATTGCTTCCGATATTATCAATATAACATCCATTATTACCCATATAATGCAGTTCTTATCGCTGGAGCTGTAATAATTATACTTATTACTCCCGATATTATCAATATAACATGCATTATTACCCACATAATGCAGTTATTATCGCTAGAACTGTAATAATTATACTTATTACTTATATTATTATCAATATAACATGCATTATTACCCATATAATGCAGTTGTTATCGACCGAAGTATAATAAATATACTTATTACTTTTATTATTATCAATATAACATGCATTATTACCCATATAATGCAGTTATTATCGCTAGAACTGTAATAATTATACTTAGTACTTATATTATTAGCAATATAACGTGCATTGTTACCTATATTATGCAGTTATCATCGCTAGAACTGTAATAATTATACTTATTACTTATACTATTATCAATATAACATGCACTATTACCCATATAATGCAGTTACTATCGACAGAAGTATAATAAATATACTTATTACTTTTATTATTATCAATATAACAGGCACCCTTAGCCATATTTTACTAGTATTATCGCTAGAACTATAATAATTATACTTATTACTCCCGATATTATCAATATAACATGCATTATTACCCATATAATGCAGTTATTATCGCTAGAACTGTAACAATGATACTTATTGCTTATATTATTAGCAATATAACGTGCATTATTACCCATATTATGCAGTTATTATCGCTAGAACTGTAATAATTATACTTATTACTTATGTTATTATCAATATACCATGCATTATTACCCATATAATGCAGTTATTATATACAGAAGTATAATAAATATACTTATTACTTTTATTATTATCAATATAACAGGCACTCTTTGCCATATTTTACTAGTATTATCGCTAGGACTGTAATAATTATACTTATTACTGCCGATATTATCATTATAACATGCACTATTACTCATGTAATGCAGTTATTATCGACAGAAGTATAATAAATATACTTATTACTTTTACTATTATCAATATAACAGGCACTCTTAGCCATATTTTACTAGTATTATCGCTAGGACTGCAATAATTGTACTTATTACTCAAGATATTATCAATATAACATCCATTATTACCCATATAATGCAGTTCCTATCGCTGGAGCTGTAATAATTATACTTATTACTCCCGATATTATCAATATAACATCCATTATTACAAATATAATGCAGTTATTATCGCTAGAACTGTAATAATTATACCTACTACTTATATTATTGCCATTATAACATGCATTATTACCCATATAATGGAGTTATTATCGCTAAAACTGTAGTAATTATACTTATTACTTATATTATTATCAATATAACATGCATTATTACCCATATAATGCAGTTATTATCGACAGAAGTATAATAAATATACTTATTACTTTTATTATTATCAATATAACAGGCACCCTTAGCCATATTTTACTAGTATTATCGCTAGGACTGTAATAATTATACTTATTACTTATATTATTAGCAATATAACGTGCATTATTACCCATATCATGCAGTTATTATTGCTAGACCTGTAATAATTATACTTATTACTTATATTATTAGCAATATAACGTGCATTACTACCCATATTATGCAGTTATTATTGCTAGAACTGTAATAATTATACCTATTACTTATATTATTGCCATTATAACATGCATTATTACCCATATAATGGAGTTATTATCGCTAGAACTGTAGTAATTATACTTATTACTTATATTATTATCAATATAACATGCATATTACCCATATAATGCAGTTATTATCGACAGAAGTATAATAAATATACTTATTACTTTTATTATTATCAATATAACAGGCACTCTTAGCCATATTTTACTAGTATTATCGCTAGGACTGTAATAATTATACTTATTACTCCCGATATTATCAATATAACATCCATTATTACCCATGTAATGCAGTTATTATCGCTAGAAATGTAATAATTATACTTATTACTCCCGATATTATCAATATAACATGCATTATTACCCATATAATGCAGTTATTATGGCTAGAACTGTAATAATTATACTTATTACTTATATTATTAGCAATATAACGTGCATTATTACCCATATCATGCAGTTATTATTGCTAGACCTGTAATAATTATACTTATTACTTATATTATTAGCAATATAACGTGCATTACTACCCATATTATGCAGTTATTATTGCTAGAACTGTAATAATTATACCTATTACTTATATTATTGCCATTATAACATGCATTATTACCCATATAATGGAGTTATTATCGCTAGAACTGTAGTAATTATACTTATTACTTATATTATTATCAATATAACATGCATATTACCCATATAATGCAGTTATTATCGACCGAAGTATAATAAATATACTTATTACTTTTATTATTATCAATATAACATGCATTATTACCCATATAATGCAGTTATTATCGCTAGAACTGTAATAATTATACTTAGTACTTATATTATTAGCAATATAACGTGCATTGTTACCTATATTATGCAGTTATCATCGCTAGAACTCTAATAATTATACTTATTACTTATACTATTATCAATATAACATGCACTATTACCCATATAATGCAGTTACTATCGACAGAAGTATAATAAATATACTTATTACTTTTATTATTATCAATATAACAGGCACCCTTAGCCATATTTTACTAGTATTATCGCTAGGACTGTAATAATTATACTTATTACTCAAGATATTATCAATATAACATCCATTATTACCCATATAATGCAGTTCTTATCGCTGGAGCTGTAATAATTATACTTATTACTCCCGATATTATCAATATAACATGCATTATTACGCATATAATGCAGTTATTATCGCTAGAACTGTAATAATTATACTTATTACTTATATTACTATCAATATAACATGCATTATTACCCATATTATGCAGTTATTATAGCTACAACTATAATAAATATACTTATTTGGTTTTATTATTATCAATATAACATGCACTATTAGCCATATTTTACTATTATTATCGCTAGAACTATAATAATTATACTTATTATTGACAATATTACCAATATAACATGCATTATTACCCATATAATGCAGTTATTATCGCTAGAACTGTAATAATTATACTTATTACTTATATTATTATCAATATAACGTGCATTATTACCCATATTATGGAGTTATTATCGCTAGAACTATAATAAATATACGTATTACTTTTATTATCATCAATATAACATGCATTATTACCCATATTATGCAGTTATTATCGATAGAACTGTAATAATTATACTTATTACTTATATTATTGCCATTATAACATGCATTATTACCCATATAATGGAGTTATTATCGCTAGAACTGTAGTAATTATACTTATTACTTATATTATTATCAATATAACATGCATTATTACCCATATAATGCAGTTCTATCGACAGAAGTATAATAAATATACTTATTACTTTTATTATTATCAATATAACAGGCACTCTTAGCCATATTTTACTAGTATTATCGCTAGGACTGTAATAATTATACTTATTACTCAAGATATTATCCATATAACATCCATTATTACCCATATAATGCAGTTCTTATCGCTGGAGCTGTAATAATTATACTTATTTCTCCCGATATTATCAATATAACATGCATTATTACGCATATAATGCAGTTATTATCGCTAGAACTGTAATAATTATACTTATTACTTATATTACTATCAATATAACATGCATTATTACCCATATTATGCAGTTATTATAGCTACAACTATAATAAATATACTTATTTGGTTTTATTATTATCAATATAACATGCACTATTAGCCATATTTTACTATTATTAAAGCTAGAACTATAATAATTATACCTATTACTCCCGATATTATCAATATAACATGCATTATTACCCATATAATGCAGTTATTATCGCTAGAACTGTAACAATGATACTTATTACTTATATTATTAGCAATATAACGTGCATTATTACACATATTATGCAGTTATTATCGCTAGAACTGTAGTAATTATACTTATTACTTATATTATTATCAATATAACATGCATTATTACCCATATAATGCAGTTATTATCGACAGAAGTATAATAAATATACTTATTACTTTTATTATTATCAGTATAACATGCACTATTAGCCATATTTTACTTTTATTATTGCTAGAACTACAATAATTATACTTATTATTCCCAATATTACCAATATAACATGCATGATTACCCATATAATACAGTTATTATCGCTAGAGCTGTAATAATTATACTTATTACTTATATTATTATCAATATAACATGCATTATTACCCATATAATGCAGTTATTATCGCTAGAACTGTAATAATTATACTTATTACTTATATTATTATCAATATAACATGCATTATTACCCATATAATGCAGTTATTATCGCTAGAACTGTAATAATTATACTTATTACATATTATTAGCAATATAACGTGCATTATTACCCATATAATGCAGTTATTATCGCTAGAACTGTAATAATTATACTTATTACTTATATTGTTATCAATATAACATGCATTATTACCCATTTTATGCAGTTATTATCGCTAGAACTATAATAAATATACGTATTACTTTTATTATCATCAATGTAACATGCATTATTACTCATATTATGCAGTTATTATCGATAGAACTGTAATAATTATACTTATTACCCCCGATATTATCAATATAACATGCATTATTACCCACATAATGCAGTTATTATCGCTAGAACTGTAATAATTATACTTATTGCTTCCGATATTATCAATATAACATCCATTATTACCCATATAATGCAGTTCTTATCGCTGGAGCTGTAATAATTATACTTATTACTGCCGATATTATCGATATAACATGCATTATTACCCACATAATGCAGTTATTATCGCTAGAACTGTAATAATTATACTTATTGCTTATATTATTATCAATATAACATGCATTATTACGCATATTATGCAGTTATAATCGATAGAACTGTAATAAATATACTTAGTACTTTTATTATTATCATTATAACATGCATTATTACCCATATAATGCAGTTATTATCGCTAGAACTGTAACAATTATACTTATTACTTATATTATTCGCAATATAACGTGCATTATTACCCATATTATGCAGTTATTGTCGCTAGAACTGTAATAATTATACTTATTACTTATATTATTATCAATATAACATGCATTATTACCCATATAATGCAGTTATTATCGCTAGAACTGTAATAATTATACTTATTACTTATATTATTAGCAATATAACGTGCATTATTACCCATATAATGCAGTTATTATCGCTAGAACTGTAATAATTATACTTATTACTTATATTGTTATCAATATAACATGCATTATTACCCATTTTATGCAGTTATTATCGCTAGAACTATAATAAATATACGTATTACTTTTATTATCACAATGTAACATGCATTATTACTCATATTATGCAGTTATTATCGATAGAACTGTAATAATTATACTTATTACCCCCGATATTATCAATATAACATGCATTATTACCCACATAATGCAGTTATTATCGCTAGAACTGTAATAATTATACTTATTACTTATATTATTAGCAATATAACGTGCATTATTACCCATATAATGCAGTTATTATCGCTAGAACTGTAATAATTATACTTATTACTTATATTGTTATCAATATAACATGCATTATTACCCATTTTATGCAGTTATTATCGCTAGAACTATAATAAATATACGTATTACTTTTATTATCACAATGTAACATGCATTATTACTCATATTATGCAGTTATTATCGATAGAACTGTAATAATTATACTTATTACCCCCGATATTATCAATATAACATGCATTATTACCCACATAATGCAGTTATTATCGCTAGAACTGTAATAATTATACTTATTGCTTCCGATATTATCAATATAACATCCATTATTACCCATATAATGCAGTTCTTATCGCTGGAGCTGTAATAATTATACTTATTACTGCCGATATTATCGATATAACATGCATTATTACCCACATAATGCAGTTATTATCGCTAGAACTGTAATAATTATACTTATTACTTATATTATTAGCAATATAACGTGCATTAATACCCATATTATGCAGTTATTATTGCTAGAACTGTAATAATTATACTTATTACTCCCGATATTATCAATATAACATCCATTATTACCCATATAACGCAGTTATTATCGCTAGAACTGTAATAATTATACTTATTACTTATATTATTATCAATATAACATGCATTATTACGCATATTATGCAGTTATAATCGCCAGAACTATAATAAATATACTTATTACTTTTATTATTATCAGTATAACATGCACTATTAGCCATATTTTACGTTTATTATTGCTAGAACTACAATAATTATACTTATTATTCCCAATATTACCAATATAACATACATTATTACCCATATAATGCAGTTATTATCGCTAGAGCTGTAATAATTATACTTATTACTTATATTATTATCAATATAACATGCATTATTACGCATATTATGCAGTTATAATCGCCAGAACTATAATAAATATACTTAGTACTTTTATTATCATCATTATAACATGCATTATTACCCATATTATGAAGTTATTATCGATAGAACTATAATAAATATACTTATTACATTTATTATTATCAATATAACATGCACTATTAGCCATATTTTACTATTATTATCGCTAGAACTATAATAATTATACTTATTATTGACAATATTACCAATATAACATGCATTATTACCCATATAATGCAGTTATTATCGCTAGAACTGTAATAATTATACTTATTACTTATATTATTATCAATATAACGTGCAGTATTACCCATATTATGCAGTTATTATCGCTAGAACTGTAATAATTATACTTATTACTTATGTTATTATCAATATACCATGCATTATTACCCATATAATGCAGATATTACCGACAGAAGTATAATAAATATACTTATTACTGTTATTATTATCAATATAACAGGCACTCTTAGCCATATTTTACTAGTATTATCGCTAGGACTGTAATAATTATACTTATTACTCCCGATATTATCAATATAACATGCATTATTACGCATATAATGCAGTTATTATCGCTAGAACTGTAATAATTATACTAATTACTTATATTATTAGCAATATAACGTGCATTAATACCCATATTATGCAGTTATTATTGCTAGAACTGTAATAATTATACTTATTACTCCCGATATTATCAATATAACATCCATTATTACCCATATAACGCAGTTATTATCGCTAGAACTGTAATAATTATACTTATTACTCCCGATATTACCAATATAACATGCATTTTTACCCATATAATGCAGTTATTATCGCTGGAGCTGTAATAATTATACTTATTACTTATATTATTATCAATATAACATGCATTATTGCTATGCAATGCTATGCAGTTATAATCGCTAGAACTGCAATAAATATACTTAGTACTTTTATTATCATCAATATAACATGCATTATTACCCATGTTATGAAGTTATTATCGATAGAACTACAATAAATATACTTATTACTTTTATTATTATCAATATAACATGCACTATTAGCCATATTTTACCATTATTCTCGCTAGAACTGTAATAATTATACTTATTACTCCCGATATTATCAATATAACATGCATTATTACCCATATAATGCAGTTATTATCGACAGAAGTATAATAAATATACTTATTACTTTTATTATTATCAGTATAACATGCACTATTAGCCATATTTTACTTTTATTATTGCTAGAACTATAATAATTATACTTATTATTCCCAATATTACCAATATAACATACATTATTACCCATATAATGCAGTTATTATCGCTAGAGCTGTAATAATTATACTTATTACTTATATTATTATCAATATAACATGCATTATTACGCATATTATGCAGTTATAATCGCTAGAACTATAATAAATATACTTAGTACTTTTATTATCATCATTATAACATGCATTATTACCCATATAATGCAGTTATTATCGCTAGAACTGTAACAATTATACTTATTACTTATATTATTAGCAATATAACGTGCATTATTACCCATATTATGCAGTTATTATTGCTAGAACTGTAATAATTATACTTATTACTTATATTATTATCAATATAACATGCATTATTACCCATATAATGCAGTTATTATCGACAGAAGTATAATAAATATACTTATTACTTTTATTATTATCAGCATAACATGCACTATTAGCCATATTTTACTTTTATTATTGCTAGAACTATAATAATTATACTTATTATTCCCAATATTACCAATATAACATACATTATTACCCATATAATGCAGTTATTATCGCTAGAGCTGTAATAATTATACTTATTACTTATATTATTATCAATATAACATGCATTATTACGCATATTATGCAGTTATAATCGCTAGAACTATAATAAATATACTTAGTACTTTTATTATCATCATTATAACATGCATTATTACCCATATTATGAAGTTATTATCGATAGAACTATAATAAATATACTTATTACTTTTACTATTATCAATATAACATGCACTATTAGCCATATTTTACCATTATTCTCGCTAGAACTGTAATAATTATACTTATTACTCCCGATATTATCAATATAACATGCATTATTACCCATATAATGCAGTTATTATCGACAGAAGTATAATAAATATACTTATTACTTTTATTATTATCAGTATAACATGCACTATTAGCCATATTTTACTTTTATCATTGCTAGAACTATAATAATTATACTTATTATTCCCAATATTACCAATATAACATACATTATTACCCATATAATGCAGTTATTATCGCTAGAGCTGTAATAATTATACTTATTACTTATATTATTATCAATATAACATGCATTATTACGCATATTATGCAGTTATAATCGCTAGAACTATAATAAATATACTTAGTACTTTTATTATCATCATTATAACATGCATTATTACCCATATAATGCAGTTATTATCGCTAGAACTGTAACAATTATACTTATTACTTATATTATTAGCAATATAACGTGCATTATTACCCATATTATGCAGTTATTATTGCTAGAACTGTAATAATTATACTTATTACTTATATTATTATCAATATAACATGCATTATTACCCATATAATGCAGTTATTATCGACAGAAGTATAATAAATATACTTATTACTTTTATTATTATCAGCATAACATGCACTATTAGCCATATTTTACTTTTATTATTGCTAGAACTATAATAATTATACTTATTATTCCCAATATTACCAATATAACATACATTATTACCCATATAATGCAGTTATTATCGCTAGAGCTGTAATAATTATACTTATTACTTATATTATTATCAATATAACATGCATTATTACGCATATTATGCAGTTATAATCGCTAGAACTATAATAAATATACTTAGTACTTTTATTATCATCATTATAACATGCATTATTACCCATATTATGAAGTTATTATCGATAGAACTATAATAAATATACTTATTACTTTTACTATTATCAATATAACATGCACTATTAGCCATATTTTACTATTATTCTCGCTAGAACTATAATAATTATACTTATTACTCCCGATATTATCAATATAACATGCATTATTACACATATAATGCAGTTATTATCGACAGAAGTATAATAAATATACTTATTACTTTTATTATTATCAGTATAACATGCACTATTAGCCATATTTTACTTTTATTATTGCTAGAACTATAATAATTATACTTATTATTCCCAATATTACCAATATAACATACATTATTACCCATATAATGCAGTTATTATCGCTAGAGCTGTAATAATTATACTTATTACTTATATTATTATCAATATAACATGCATTATTACGCATATTACGCAGTTATAATCGCTAGAACTATAATAAATATACTTAGTACTTTTATTATCATCATTATAACATGCATTATTACCCATATAATGCAGTTATTATCGCTAGAACTGTAACAATTATACTTATTACTTATATTATTAGCAATATAACGTGCATTATTACCCATATTATGCAGTTATTATCGCTAGAACTGTAATAATTATACTTATTACTTATATTATTATCAATATAACATGCATTATTACCCATATAATGCAGTTATTATCGCTAGAACTGTAATAATTATACTTATTACTTATATTATTAGCAATATAACGTGCATTATTACCCATATAATGCAGTTATTATCGCTAGAACTGTAATAATTATACTTATTACTTATATTGTTATCAATATAACATGCATTATTACCCATTTTATGCAGTTATTATCGCTAGAACTATAATAAATATACGTATTACTTTTATTATCATCAATGTAACATGCATTATTACTCATATTATGCAGTTATTATCGATAGAACTGTAATAATTATACTTATTACCCCCGATATTATCAATATAACATGCATTATTACCCACATAATGCAGTTATTATCGCTAGAACTGTAATAATTATACTTATTGCTTCCGATATTATCAATATAACATCCATTATTACCCATATAATGCAGTTCTTATCGCTGGAGCTGTAATAATTATACTTATTACTGCCGATATTATCGATATAACATGCATTATTACCCACATAATGCAGTTATTATCGCTAGAACTGTAATAATTATACTTATTGCTTATATTATTATCAATATAACATGCATTATTACGCATATTATGCAGTTATAATCGATAGAACTGTAATAAATATACTTAGTACTTTTATTATTATCATTATAACATGCATTATTACCCATATAATGCAGTTATTATCGCTAGAACTGTAACAATTATACTTATTACTTATATTGTTCGCAATATAACGTGCATTATTACCCATATTATGCAGTTATTGTCGCTAGAACTGTAATAATTATACTTATTACTTATATTATTATCAATATAACATGCATTATTACCCATATAATGCAGTTATTATCGCTAGAACTGTAATAATTATACTTATTACTTATATTATTAGCAATATAACGTGCATTATTACCCATATAATGCAGTTATTATCGCTAGAACTGTAATAATTATACTTATTACTTATATTGTTATCAATATAACATGCATTATTACCCATTTTATGCAGTTATTATCGCTAGAACTATAATAAATATACGTATTACTTTTATTATCACAATGTAACATGCATTATTACTCATATTATGCAGTTGTTATCGATAGAACTGTAATAATTATACTTATTACCCCCGATATTATCAATATAACATGCATTATTACCCACATAATGCAGTTATTATCGCTAGAACTGTAATAATTATACTTATTGCTTCCGATATTATCAATATAACATCCATTATTACCCATATAATGCAGTTCTTATCGCTGGAGCTGTAATAATTATACTTATTACTGCCGATATTATCGATATAACATGCATTATTACCCACATAATGCAGTTATTATCGCTAGAACTGTAATAATTATACTTATTACTTATATTATTAGCAATATAACGTGCATTAATACCCATATTATGCAGTTATTATTGCTAGAACTGTAATAATTATACTTATTACTCCCGATATTATCAATATAACATCCATTATTACCCATATAACGCAGTTATTATCGCTAGAACTGTAATAATTATACTTATTACTTATATTATTATCAATATAACATGCATTATTACGCATATTATGCAGTTATAATCGCCAGAACTATAATAAATATACTTATTACTTTTATTATTATCAGTATAACATGCACTATTAGCCATATTTTACGTTTATTATTGCTAGAACTACAATAATTATACTTATTATTCCCAATATTACCAATATAACATACATTATTACCCATATAATGCAGTTATTATCGCTAGAGCTGTAATAATTATACTTATTACTTATATTATTATCAATATAACATGCATTATTACGCATATTATGCAGTTATAATCGCCAGAACTATAATAAATATACTTAGTACTTTTATTATCATCATTATAACATGCATTATTACCCATATTATGAAGTTATTATCGATAGAACTATAATAAATATACTTATTACATTTATTATTATCAATATAACATGCACTATTAGCCATATTTTACTATTATTATCGCTAGAACTATAATAATTATACTTATTATTGACAATATTACCAATATAACATGCATTATTACCCATATAATGCAGTTATTATCGCTAGAACTGTAATAATTATACTTATTACTTATATTATTATCAATATAACGTGCAGTATTACCCATATTATGCAGTTATTATCGCTAGAACTGTAATAATTATACTTATTACTTATGTTATTATCAATATACCATGCATTATTACCCATATAATGCAGATATTACCGACAGAAGTATAATAAATATACTTATTACTGTTATTATTATCAATATAACAGGCACTCTTAGCCATATTTTACTAGTATTATCGCTAGGACTGTAATAATTATACTTATTACTCCCGATATTATCAATATAACATGCATTATTACGCATATAATGCAGTTATTATCGCTAGAACTGTAATAATTATACTAATTACTTATATTATTAGCAATATAACGTGCATTAATACCCATATTATGCAGTTATTATTGCTAGAACTGTAATAATTATACTTATTACTCCCGATATTATCAATATAACATCCATTATTACCCATATAACGCAGTTATTATCGCTAGAACTGTAATAATTATACTTATTACTCCCGATATTATCAATATAACATGCATTATTACCCATATAATGCAGTTATTATCGCTAGAACTGTAATAATTATACTTATTACTTATATTATTAGCAATATAACATGCATTATTACCCATATAATGCAGTTATTATCGCTAGAACTGTAATAATTATACTTATTACTTATATTATTATCAATATAACGTGCATTATTACCCATATTATGGAGTTATTATCGCTAGAACTATAATAAATATACGTATTACTTTTATTATCATCAATATAACCTGCATTATTACCCATATTATGCAGTTATTATCGATAGAACTATAATAAATATACGTATTACTTTTATTATCATCAATATAACATGCATTATTACCCATATTATGCAGTTATAATCGATAGAACTGTAATAAATATACTTAGTACTTTTATTATTATCAATATAACATGCCCTATTAGTCATATTTTCCTATTATTATCGCTAGAACTATAATAATCATACTTATTATTCCCAATATTACCAATATAACATGCATTATTACCCATATAATGCAGTTATTATCGCTGGAGCTGTAATAATTATACTTATTACTTATATTATTATCAATATAACATGCATTATTACACATATAATGCAGATATTATCGACAGAAGTATAATAAATATACTTATTACTTTTATTATTATCAGTATAACATGCAGTATTAGCCATATTTTACTTTTATTATCGCTAGAACTATAATAATTATACTAATTACTCCCGATATTATCAATGTAACATGCATTATTACCCATATAATGCAGTTATTATCGCTAGAACTGTAATATTTATACGTATTACTTATATTATTATCAATATAACGTGCATTACTACCCATATTATGGAGTTATTATCGCTAGAACTGTAATAATTATACTTATTACTTATATTATTATCAATATAACATGCATTATTACCCATATAAAGCAGTTATTATCGACAGAAGTATAATAAATATACTTATTACTTTTATTATTATCAATATAACAGGCACTCTTAGCCATATTTTACTTTATTATCGCTAGGACTATAACAATTATACTAATTACTCCAGATATTATCAATATAACATGCATTATTAGCCATATAATGCAGTTATTATCGCTCGAACTGTAATATTTATACCTATTACTTATATTATTATCAATATAACATGCATTATTACGCATATTATGCAGTTATTATTGATAGAACTATAATAAATATACTTATTACTCCCGATATTATCAATATAACATCCATTATTACCCATATAATGCAGTTATTATCGCTGGAACTGTAATAATTATACTTATTACTCCCGATATTATCAATATAACATGCATTATTACGCATATAATGCAGTTATTATCGCTAGAACTGTAGTAATTATACTTATTACTTATATTATTAGCAATATAACGTGCATTATTACCCATATTATGCAGTTATTATTGCTAGAACTGTAATAATTATACTTATTACTCCCGATATTATCAATATAACATGCATTATTACCCATATAATGCAGTTATTATCGCTAGAACTGTAATAATTATACTTATTACTTATATTATTAGCAATATAACATGCATTATTACCCATATAATGCAGGTATTATCGCTAGAACTGTAATAATTATACTTATTACTTATATTATTATCAATATAACGTGCATTATTACCCATATTATGGAGTTATTATCGCTAGAACTATAATAAATATACGTATTACTTTTATTATCATCAATATAACATGCATTATTACCCATATTATGCAGTTATTATCGATAGAACTATAATAAATATACGTATTACTTTTATTATCATCAATATAACATGCATTATTACCCATATTATGCAGTTATAATCGATAGAACTGTAATAAATATACTTAGTACTTTTATTATTATCAATATAACATGCCCTATTAGTCATATTTTCCTATTATTATCGCTAGAACTATAATAATTATACTTATTATTCCCAATATTACCAATATAACATGCATTTTTACCCATATAATGCAGTTATTATCGCTGGAGCTGTAATAATTATACTTATAACTTATATTATTATCAATATAACATGCATTATTGCTATGCAATGCTATGCAGTTATAATCGCTAGAACTGTAATAAATATACTTAGTACTTTTATTATCATCAATATAACATGCATTATTACCCATGTTATGAAGTTATTATCGATAGAACTATAATAAATATACTTATTACTTTTATTATTATCAATATAACATGCACTATTAGCCATATTTTACTATTATTCTCGCTAGAACTGTAATAATTATACTTATTACTCCCGATATTATCAATATAACATGCATTATTACCCATATAATGCAGTTATTATCGACAGAAGTATAATAAATATACTTATTACTTTTATTATTATCAGTATAACATGCACTATTAGCCATATTTTACTTTTATTATTGCTAGAACTATAATAATTATACTTATTATTCCCAATATTACCAATATAACATACATTATTACCCATATAATGCAGTTATTATCGCTAGAGCTGTAATAATTATACTTATTACTTATATTATTATCAATATAACATGCATTATTACGCATATTATGCAGTTATAATCGCTAGAACTATAATAAATATACTTAGTACTTTTATTATCATCATTATAACATGCATTATTACCCATATAATGCAGTTATTATCGCTAGAACTGTAACAATTATACTTATTACTTATATTATTAGCAATATAACGTGCATTATTACCCATATTATGCAGTTATTATTGCTAGAACTGTAATAATTATACTTATTACTTATATTATTATCAATATAACATGCATTATTACCCATATAATGCAGTTATTATCGACAGAAGTATAATAAATATACTTATTACTTTTATTATTATCAGCATAACATGCACTATTAGCCATATTTTACTTTTATTATTGCTAGAACTATAATAATTATACTTATTATTCCCAATATTACCAATATAACATACATTATTACCCATATAATGCAGTTATTATCGCTAGAGCTGTAATAATTATACTTATTACTTATATTATTATCAATATAACATGCATTATTACGCATATTATGCAGTTATAATCGCTAGAACTATAATAAATATACTTAGTACTTTTATTATCATCATTATAACATGCATTATTACCCATATTATGAAGTTATTATCGATAGAACTATAATAAATATACTTATTACTTTTACTATTATCAATATAACATGCACTATTAGCCATATTTTACTATTATTCTCGCTAGAACTATAATAATTATACTTATTACTCCCGATATTATCAATATAACATGCATTATTACACATATAATGCAGTTATTATCGACAGAAGTATAATAAATATACTTATTACTTTTATTATTATCAGTATAACATGCACTATTAGCCATATTTTACTTTTATTATTGCTAGAACTATAATAATTATACTTATTATTCCCAATATTACCAATATAACATACATTATTACCCATATAATGCAGTTATTATCGCTAGAGCTGTAATAATTATACTTATTACTTATATTATTATCAATATAACATGCATTATTACGCATATTATGCAGTTATAATCGCCAGAACTATAATAAATATACTTAGTACTTTTATTATCATCATTATAACATGCATTATTACCCATATTATGAAGTTATTATCGATAGAACTATAATAAATATACTTATTACATTTATTATTATCAATATAACATGCACTATTAGCCATATTTTACTATTATTATCGCTAGAACTATAATAATTATACTTATTATTGACAATATTACCAATATAACATGCATTATTACCCATATAATGCAGTTATTATCGCTAGAACTGTAATAATTATACTTATTACTTATATTATTATCAATATAACGTGCAGTATTACCCATATTATGCAGTTATTATCGCTAGAACTGTAATAATTATACTTATTACTTATGTTATTATCAATATACCATGCATTATTACCCATATAATGCAGATATTACCGACAGAAGTATAATAAATATACTTATTACTGTTATTATTATCAATATAACAGGCACTCTTAGCCATATTTTACTAGTATTATCGCTAGGACTGTAATAATTATACTTATTACTCCCGATATTATCAATATAACATGCATTATTACGCATATAATGCAGTTATTATCGCTAGAACTGTAATAATTATACTAATTACTTATATTATTAGCAATATAACGTGCATTAATACCCATATTATGCAGTTATTATTGCTAGAACTGTAATAATTATACTTATTACTCCCGATATTATCAATATAACATCCATTATTACCCATATAACGCAGTTATTATCGCTAGAACTGTAATAATTATACTTATTACTCCCGATATTATCAATATAACATGCATTATTACCCATATAATGCAGTTATTATCGCTAGAACTGTAATAATTATACTTATTACTTATATTATTAGCAATATAACATGCATTATTACCCATATAATGCAGTTATTATCGCTAGAACTGTAATAATTATACTTATTACTTATATTATTATCAATATAACGTGCATTATTACCCATATTATGGAGTTATTATCGCTAGAACTATAATAAATATACGTATTACTTTTATTATCATCAATATAACCTGCATTATTACCCATATTATGCAGTTATTATCGATAGAACTATAATAAATATACGTATTACTTTTATTATCATCAATATAACATGCATTATTACCCATATTATGCAGTTATAATCGATAGAACTGTAATAAATATACTTAGTACTTTTATTATTATCAATATAACATGCCCTATTAGTCATATTTTCCTATTATTATCGCTAGAACTATAATAATCATACTTATTATTCCCAATATTACCAATATAACATGCATTATTACCCATATAATGCAGTTATTATCGCTGGAGCTGTAATAATTATACTTATTACTTATATTATTATCAATATAACATGCATTATTACACATATAATGCAGATATTATCGACAGAAGTATAATAAATATACTTATTACTTTTATTATTATCAGTATAACATGCAGTATTAGCCATATTTTACTTTTATTATCGCTAGAACTATAATAATTATACTAATTACTCCCGATATTATCAATGTAACATGCATTATTACCCATATAATGCAGTTATTATCGCTAGAACTGTAATATTTATACGTATTACTTATATTATTATCAATATAACGTGCATTACTACCCATATTATGGAGTTATTATCGCTAGAACTGTAATAATTATACTTATTACTTATATTATTATCAATATAACATGCATTATTACCCATATAAAGCAGTTATTATCGACAGAAGTATAATAAATATACTTATTACTTTTATTATTATCAATATAACAGGCACTCTTAGCCATATTTTACTTTATTATCGCTAGGACTATAACAATTATACTAATTACTCCAGATATTATCAATATAACATGCATTATTAGCCATATAATGCAGTTATTATCGCTCGAACTGTAATATTTATACCTATTACTTATATTATTATCAATATAACATGCATTATTACGCATATTATGCAGTTATTATTGATAGAACTATAATAAATATACTTATTACTCCCGATATTATCAATATAACATCCATTATTACCCATATAATGCAGTTATTATCGCTGGAACTGTAATAATTATACTTATTACTCCCGATATTATCAATATAACATGCATTATTACGCATATAATGCAGTTATTATCGCTAGAACTGTAGTAATTATACTTATTACTTATATTATTAGCAATATAACGTGCATTATTACCCATATTATGCAGTTATTATTGCTAGAACTGTAATAATTATACTTATTACTCCCGATATTATCAATATAACATGCATTATTACCCATATAATGCAGTTATTATCGCTAGAACTGTAATAATTATACTTATTACTTATATTATTAGCAATATAACATGCATTATTACCCATATAATGCAGGTATTATCGCTAGAACTGTAATAATTATACTTATTACTTATATTATTATCAATATAACGTGCATTATTACCCATATTATGGAGTTATTATCGCTAGAACTATAATAAATATACGTATTACTTTTATTATCATCAATATAACATGCATTATTACCCATATTATGCAGTTATTATCGATAGAACTATAATAAATATACGTATTACTTTTATTATCATCAATATAACATGCATTATTACCCATATTATGCAGTTATAATCGATAGAACTGTAATAAATATACTTAGTACTTTTATTATTATCAATATAACATGCCCTATTAGTCATATTTTCCTATTATTATCGCTAGAACTATAATAATTATACTTATTATTCCCAATATTACCAATATAACATGCATTTTTACCCATATAATGCAGTTATTATCGCTGGAGCTGTAATAATTATACTTATAACTTATATTATTATCAATATAACATGCATTATTGCTATGCAATGCTATGCAGTTATAATCGCTAGAACTGTAATAAATATACTTAGTACTTTTATTATCATCAATATAACATGCATTATTACCCATGTTATGAAGTTATTATCGATAGAACTATAATAAATATACTTATTACTTTTATTATTATCAATATAACATGCACTATTAGCCATATTTTACTATTATTCTCGCTAGAACTGTAATAATTATACTTATTACTCCCGATATTATCAATATAACATGCATTATTACCCATATAATGCAGTTATTATCGACAGAAGTATAATAAATATACTTATTACTTTTATTATTATCAGTATAACATGCACTATTAGCCATATTTTACTTTTATTATTGCTAGAACTATAATAATTATACTTATTATTCCCAATATTACCAATATAACATACATTATTACCCATATAATGCAGTTATTATCGCTAGAGCTGTAATAATTATACTTATTACTTATATTATTATCAATATAACATGCATTATTACGCATATTATGCAGTTATAATCGCTAGAACTATAATAAATATACTTAGTACTTTTATTATCATCATTATAACATGCATTATTACCCATATAATGCAGTTATTATCGCTAGAACTGTAACAATTATACTTATTACTTATATTATTAGCAATATAACGTGCATTATTACCCATATTATGCAGTTATTATTGCTAGAACTGTAATAATTATACTTATTACTTATATTATTATCAATATAACATGCATTATTACCCATATAATGCAGTTATTATCGACAGAAGTATAATAAATATACTTATTACTTTTATTATTATCAGCATAACATGCACTATTAGCCATATTTTACTTTTATTATTGCTAGAACTATAATAATTATACTTATTATTCCCAATATTACCAATATAACATACATTATTACCCATATAATGCAGTTATTATCGCTAGAGCTGTAATAATTATACTTATTACTTATATTATTATCAATATAACATGCATTATTACGCATATTATGCAGTTATAATCGCTAGAACTATAATAAATATACTTAGTACTTTTATTATCATCATTATAACATGCATTATTACCCATATTATGAAGTTATTATCGATAGAACTATAATAAATATACTTATTACTTTTACTATTATCAATATAACATGCACTATTAGCCATATTTTACTATTATTCTCGCTAGAACTATAATAATTATACTTATTACTCCCGATATTATCAATATAACATGCATTATTACACATATAATGCAGTTATTATCGACAGAAGTATAATAAATATACTTATTACTTTTATTATTATCAGTATAACATGCACTATTAGCCATATTTTACTTTTATTATTGCTAGAACTATAATAATTATACTTATTATTCCCAATATTACCAATATAACATACATTATTACCCATATAATGCAGTTATTATCGCTAGAGCTGTAATAATTATACTTATTACTTATATTATTATCAATATAACATGCATTATTACGCGTATTATGCAGTTATAATCGCTAGAACTATAATAAATATACTTAGTACTTTTATTATCATCATTATAACATGCATTATTACCCATATAATGCAGTTATTATCGCTAGAACTGTAACAATTATACTTATTACTTATATTATTAGCAATATAACGTGCATTATTACCCATATTATGCAGTTATTATCGCTAGAACTGTAATAATTATACTTATTACTTATATTATTATCAATATAACATGCATTATTACCCATATAATGCAGTTATTATCGACAGAAGTATAATAAATATACTTATTACTTTTATTATTATCAGTATAACATGCACTATTAGCCATATTTTACTCTTATTATTGCTAGAACTATAATAATTATACTTATTATTCCCAATATTACCAATATAACATGCATTATTGCCCATATAATGCCGTTATTATCGCTAGAGCTGTAATAATTATACTTATTACTTATATTATTATCAATATAACATGCATTATTACGCATATTATGCAGTTATAATCGCTAGAACTATAATAAATATACTTAGTACTTTTATTATCATCAATATAACATGCATTATTACCCATATTATGGAGTTATTATCGCTAGAACTGTAATAATTATACTTATTACTTATATTATTATCAATATAACATGCATTACTACCCATATAAAGCAGTTATTATCGACAGAAGTATAATAAATATACTTATTACATTTATTATTATCAATATAACATGCACTATTAGCAATATTTTACTATTATTATCGCTAGAACTATAATAATTATACTTACAACTCACGATATTATCAATATAACATGCATTATTACCCATATAATGCAGTTATTATCGCTAGAACTGTAATAATTATACTTATTACTTATATTATTAGCAATATAACATGCATTATTGCCCATATTATGCAGTTATTATCGCTAGAGCTGTAATAATTATACTTATTACTTATATTATTATCAATATAACATGCATTATTACCCATATTATGCAGTTATAATCGATAGAACTGTAATAAATATGCTTATTACTTTTATTATTATCAATATAACATGCACTATTAGTCATATTTCACTATTATTATCGCTACAAATATAATAATTATACTTATTATTCCCAATATTACCAATATAACATGCATTATTACCCATATAATGCAGTTATTATCGCTAGAGCTGTAATAGTTATACTTATTACTTATATTATTATCAATATAACGTGCATTATTACCCATATTATGCAGTTATTATCGCTGGAACTGTAATAATTATACTTCTTACTCCCGATATTATCAATATAACATACATTATTACCCATATAATGCAGTTATTATCGCTAGAGCTGTAATAATTATACTTATTACTTATATTATTATCAATATAACATGCATTATTACGCATATTATGAAGTTATAATCGCTAGAACTATAATAAATATACTTAGTACTTTTATTATCATCATTATAACATGCATTATTACCCATATTATGAAGTTATTATCGATAGAACTATAATAAATATACTTATTACTTTTACTATTATCAATATAACATGCACTATTAGCCATATTTTACTATTATTATCGCTAGAACTATAATAATTATACTTATTACTCCCGATATTATCAATATAACATGCATTATTACGCATATAATGCAGTTATTACCGCTAGAACTGTAATAATTATACTTATTACTCCCGATATTATCAATATAACATGCATTATTACCCATATAATACAGTTATTATCGCTAGAGCTGTAATAATTATACTTATTACTTATATTATTATCAATATAACATGCATTATTGCTATGCAATGCTATGCAGTTATAATCGCTAGAACTGTAATAAATATACTTAGTACTTTTATTATCATCAATATAACATGCATTATTACCCATATTATGAAGTTATTATCGATAGAACTATAATAATTATACTTATTACTTAATTATTATCAATATAACATGCATTATTACGCATATAATGCAGTTATTACCGCTAGAACTGTAATAATTATACTTATTACTCCCGATATTATCAATATAACATGCATTATTACCCATATAATGCAGTTATTATCGCTAGAACTGTAATAATTATACTTATTACTTATATTATTATCAATATAACGTGCATTATTACCCATATTATGGAGTTATTATCGCTAGAACTATAATAAATATACGTATTACTTTTATTATCATCAATATAACATGCATTATTACCCATATTATGCAGTTATTATCGATAGAACTATAATAAATATACGTATTACTTTTATTATCATCAATATAAAATGCATTATTACCCATATTATGCAGTTATTATCGATAGAACTGTAATAAATATACTTAGTACTTTTATTATTATCAATATATCATGCACTATTAGTCATATTTTTCTATTATTATCGCTAGAACTATAATAATTATACTTATTATTCCCAATATTACCAATATAACATGCATTATTACCCATATAATACAGTTATTATCGCTAGAGCTGTAATAATTATACTTATTACTTATATTATTATCAATATAACATGCATTATTACCCATATTATGAAGTTATTATCGATAGAACTATAATAATTATACTTATTACTTAATTATTATCAATATAACATGCATTATTACCCATATAATGCAGTTATTATCGACAGAAGTATAATAAATATACTTATTACTTTTATTATTATCAGTATAACATGCACTATTAGCCATATTTTACTCTTATTATTGCTAGAACTATAATAATTATACTTATTATTCCCAATATTACCAATATAACATGCATTGTTGCCCATATAATGCCGTTATTATCGCTAGAACTGCAATAATTATACTTATTACTTATATTATTATCAATATAACATGCATTATTACCCATATTATGCAGTTATTATCGATTGAACTATGTTCGGTAGCGAGGGAGTGGGTCGTAAAAATAAACTCCCGATGGTAATTACAACAAAAACACACTAATACTGTTTATTGAACACACACAACCACTAAATACAGAGTTTACGCACACACACACACACTCGACGGTATAACGGAGACGATTACGGAAAAAATGTCTAACGGTAGCGCCTAATCGGATTGTGGGTACGTCTCGCTTGGCTGACTCACTGGGATTATCTGTCTGTCGCGAGCCCCGGTGCGATCTCCGAAATTCGGGAACAGGTGACTCCTAGTGACGTCACTGTCCAATCAGCTGTGGCAGATTCACCGGCACGTCACCAGGAGCCAATCCTTCGGTAGAATTTTAATTTGGAGCTCGTTAGGTTCGCCGCTGTCTCTCGATTCTTCGAGAACGCACCGAAAGAGATCTTTCGGTGACGTAGCTCTATCAAGGAAAGAGAGAGACAGCGGCGTTGACTACGGTTTGTTTTGGGTTTCGGAAATCGCCCGAGAACTTGCCTTTCGAGTATCGAACATACCGCCCGCGTTGAATCCTGGAGGGATTCAAAAAATGAACGAAAAAATATGGGATCAACGCACCGCGGAACACACGCATACCGCATCATATTATCGCTGGTCATACGCTCGGTGGCTCGCAATGCTTTGGTAAATGCTTCGGAGTTACAATCATGTAAACAACAAAGGGGACTAATTGATTAAGCCGAGCATCGCGAGCGTCGGTTGAATTTTTTTTTTTACAATTCATTCGCATGTTGAGAACACTCACAAACCCCGGAGTGTTTATCGGGGGGAAGGGGTATACGCCTTTGCCCGCCACATTGAGAAGGAGACATTAATCGCGGGGAACAGGGGTGAAACGCACCTATCATACGGAAACATTCTCATTCGAGCTTCATTGTCTAAATTCGATTTTCTTTTATCGAGTCAGAAAGGTTTTCATCGAAATCATTTGGCACAGGCAATTTGACAAGTTGAGTTATCGGTCGTATGAGCGTGGTAGTCTCCGTCCGTATTCGTACGGATCGAACTAAACCTTTGGAGTCGGGAAAACATTCTATTACTCGACCAAGGTGCCATTTCGCGGGGGGAATCAACGGTTCCTTTATAAGTACGAAATCTGCTATTTTGAGATTCGGGCGGCGCTCACGCCATTTCGACCGCTGTTGCAACGAATGCAAATAATCCTGTGACCAGAGTCGCCAGAATTGTTCGTATTTCTGCCGCATGAGCTTCCATCGAGTTAGTCGGTTGTCAGGGACGTCCCAGATGGACGGCATGGGGATGCTTTTTAGCGCGGTCCCGATTAAAAAATGTCCGGGAGTGAGAGCATCAAATGAATCCACGTCGTCTTTCAAAGGAGCCAGGGGTCGAGAGTTCAAACATGCTTCAATGTTATAAAGTAAGGTGGTGAATTCTTCCACCGTGGGGGTGGAAGCCCCTATCACTCGTCTAAGATGATGTTTTACACTCTTAACACCTGCCTCCCATAAACCTCCGAAATGGGGAGCTGCGGGGGGAAGAAATTTCCAACTTATCGAATCTTTTAAGAGGCGGTCCCGAAAATGATCACTGACAGTGGCGGCGGTGAATGCTTCGCGGAGTTCGCGCTCCGCTCCATGGAAGGTTGTTCCGTTATCGGAGTACAGGGACTCTGGAAGACCGCGACGAGCGCAAAAGCGCTCAAGAGCTGCTACAAACGCGCTCGCGGAATAGTCATGGACCAATTCCAAATGAATTGCACGAGTTGCCAAGCACACAAATACCGCAATATATGATTTGATGGTGGTCCGTCCTCGACCGGACACTGGTCTTATTCGAATAGGGCCTGCATAGTCAACTCCGCAATGAGAGAAGGGCCGCGAAATTCGGATTCGAGGTTTTGGTAAACTGGCCATGAGTTGATTATCGGCCGCAGCTCGCTCTCGCACACAACGTATGCAACGGTGAATGTGCCTCCTCACGGAATTTCTCGCGCCTAATACCCAGTACCTTTCACGAAGAACTCGGAGCATGAGTTGCACTCCACCATGGAGGGTGTCACGGTGTACTTGGGATATTATCAATTCCGCTATTCGAGTGTTGGGGAGCGCGATTGGATGCCTGGCTGGAAAGGGAAGATCGGACAATTGCAGACGTCCACCTACTCGGATAATGCCTGACGAGTCGAGGAAAGGATCGAGTGCGCGAAGGGGAGATCCTGGAGAAACAGTTGTGCCTTTTTTCAGGGTCCGGTACTCTTCAGAAAAGGCTTCGTATTGCGTTTGTCGTATTACAGTGAGATGTGCAGCTGATATTTCGCTAGGCGAAAGACTGGAATCGGTGCTTGCGATTTCCGGAAATCTACTTCGCGTTATAAAACGACGCACATACGCGGTGACACGTAAAAGGCGTGGCCACGAGGAAATTCGGTCAGGCAAGTCCCAATGAACTTGACCATGGTGAACGGTAACTGGTTTGGTTTCTGGATCCTCTAACTCAGACTGTTGAGTTAGGAAGGGTTGGTTTGGCCATAAGGTCGGATTGGAGGTAAGCCAGGACGGACCCTGCCACCATAATGCAAAGGAGGAAATCTTCGTCGGAAGAAGGCCGCGAGAAGCACAATCCGCGGGATTTTCACCCGACGGAACGTGTCTCCAACACGCCGTTGGTAATTCACTTTGTAATTTGGCAATTCGGTTTGCGACAAAGATTTTGAGCGAGCAAGGTGTTTTCTGAAGCCAATACAATACTATCGTGCTGTCGGTACAACAGTGAATGGATGCAACTTCGAACGGAAGAGCTTGAAGAGTGCTTTTGACACAGCGTAACAACAGTATGGCTGCACATAATTCAAGCCGAGGGATGGTGAGGGTTTTTACGGGTGCCACTTTCGTTTTCGCGAGTAACAACTGTACGCGCGATCCAGTGGGTATCTCAACTACGACATAAACAACCGCTGCATATGCATGCTCAGAAGCATCGCAGAAACCGTGAAGATGAGCTTTCGACGCATTTTTCCCGTAACCACTCCATCGGGGAATTGACAGTGAGTTGAGGCTCGGTAACTGCTCATAAAATTGGATCCAGCGGGAGGAAATGTCTTCCGGAACGGTTTCATCCCAACCCTTTTTGAGCTTCCACAGCTCCTGAAGAAGAATCTTGGGAAGCAAAATGACTGGGGCTAACCAGCCTAGAGGATCGAACAGATGCGCGACTATTGACAAAATTCGCCTTTTCGTAGGTGTTTCCCATGTTGGAAGAGAGATGGAGATCGTAAATTCGTCTCTCGCGGGATTCCAGCCTAAACCAAGTACTTTTAACTTGGACTCAATGTCGAACGGGCGCTCCAGTGCGAGCCCATGGTTGGAGGGATCGATTCCGGTGAGGAGTTCAGGTTCATTACTCGCCCATTTTCGTAGAATGAATCCTCCCCGTGCTAGAATAGCTGCGGTTTGATTTCGTTTCGCGAGAGCGTCGGTAATGTTGTCTGCGCCTGACATTACATCGTCTACATATCTCTCGTCGCGTAAAACAGACGTCGCGAGGGGGAAATTTGGACCCTCATCCTCCGCTAGCTGTTGGATAACTCTTTGAGCCTGATAGGGGGCAGAGGTCGTCCCATAGGTAACCGTACGCAGTTTGAATGTTTGTACAGGGTCGGAGGTAGCAAATCGCCACAAAATCAGTTGATACAATTGATCTTCGGGATGGATTACGATTTGCCTGTACATCTGTGCGATGTCGGCGGTAAATACATATTTCCATTGACGCCAGCGGAGAATGAGGGATACCAGATCCATTTGTAACTTGGGTCCAGCAAGAAGGTGGTCGTTAAGCGACTTCCCGTTTTCGCTTCGCGCCGATGCGTTAAAGACAACGCGGAGTTTCGTCGTGACGCTATCCGCGCGAGTCACGCCGTGGTGCGGAAGGTATGCAACTTGCTGGGAAAGGGGATGATCGACGATGCACATATGACCGGATTGCAAATAATCTTTCATGAAGGCATTGTATTGTGCACGAAAATCGTCAGATTTTGCAAACCTCTTGTCGAGTCGGTGGAGGGACTGCAAAGCGATAGCACGAGATTCTCCAATGTCGATTGGGGGGCCTACTCGAAAGGGAAGCCGTACTATGTATCGACCTGTTGGAGTTCGGGAGTGAGTCGCTACGAAGTGTGCTTTGCATTGCTCCTCTTCCAGGGATAACGTATGGTCGGGATTGGGAAGGTCCTCCACTTCCCAGAAGCGCTTCAAGGTGTCATTTAGATCGGACAGGTTCGCGTGGTGAACATGTACTGGGGGTCGCGAGCTCCTAGAGCTGAACGAACCAGAAAGAATCCATCCAAAAATGGAACGTTGAGCCAGCATGTTTCCGGAAGAATTTTTGCGAATTCCATTAAGCATAATTGACGCGTACAAATCTGCTCCAATTAGCTGATCAATTGGTGCTGCCGAAAACGGATTAGGATCCGCTAGGGGGAGATCGACGCAAAAGGTGAGAGCTTCAGGAAGAGGGACACGCTCGGGTATATATGAGGTAATTCGCGGTAACGAGCGCTTGAGCGAAGAGGGGGGACGTTGGGTTTCCGGGCACTTGAAGTCGGAATCGAACTACGGCGTTTACTTCGTTTGCGATTTTTCCGCCAATGCCAGTGATGCAAGCCGAGGCCACCTCTCGTCGGAGCCGAAGGGTTTGAACTAGATTTTCGGAAATGAAAGTCGCGTCCGAGCCTTGGTCAATGAGCGCGCGAACAGTCGCGATTCTCCCTGACATCGATTCGACGGTAACCCATGCAGTCGCAAGTAAAACCGAACGTTGCTTCAGCGGTGTTTCGACGTGAGCTGAGAGGGTGGTGATACTATCTCGGGTCGGAAGAGTTTTCTCGAGGTCGCTAGAGGTCGAGGACGAGTCGGAACGCGAACTACTAGCGCACTGATCCCTATTTTGTCCGCCCGCGTTGGTCGTCTTTGACCCTTCGCGGTGTAATAGCGAGTGATGTCGTTTTTTACAGACCGTACATGAAAAGGTGCTCGGACAATCGGTGGCTCGATGCCCACGACTTAAACAATTACAACATCGCGCTTGACGGCGTATCCAGGTCTCACGAACTGCTACATTCATTGTTCGAAACTTTGCGCATTGGTTGAGACGGTGTGTTTCGGGGCAAAGGGGACAGGTTCCTTGGTTGATTACACTGTTGTGTATACGCACGGTATTTCGCGGGAGATTATGACGCGCGGTCTCTTTCTTCAACGCTCCGCTTAACGCGATTGAACCGCCGGCGGCGGCTTCTAACGCTCGGATTTGAGTGTCTATCATGGCAGTTAATTGGCTTAACGGCGGAAATGTTGTCTCTTCCCCAATGTGGAGTTCCCATTGCGAACGCGTTTTCGAATCTAATTTCTGGACGATGCAATGCACGACAATATTGTTCCAAGAATCGACTGGTTGATCGAGCTTTCGTAATGCATTAAGTGCTTCGGTATAACCAGCGCGTAATTGGTTTAGCCCGGTATAGCGATTCGATCCCACCGCGGGAATAGCAAAAAATTGGTTCCAATGCGCGGTGACAATGGCTCGATGTCGATTGTATCGTGCTACAAGGAGATCCCAAGCAACGTCGAAATTCGCGTTCGATAAGGGAACATGGGCGATCAACCTCGCGGCGTCGTCTCGGAGCGCGGTCAGTAAGTAATGGAGTTTTTGTATTCCGGATAAACTGGGATTTTCAATTATTAAAGAGGTGAATAAATCACGGAACGCGATCCACTCGGTAATTACGCCCGAGAACGTCGGAAGGTTGATCGGCGCTAGTTTGATTGGGAGTGCACTTGCAGGTACCGGTTCTGAGGTGGTGGGTGTAGACGCCTGTGGGATGGTCTCTTCAAAGACGGCCAGTTTTTCATGTAGGTAGTCATACGCCGCAAAGTAGGAAGCCTCGACCTGGTCCATGTAGCCTTCTTGAAAAAATGGGAGTTCCTCTCGTTCGATCGTAGTTGCGGCGACTTCGATGTTGGAACATGCATTCTGGCACTGTGTCCAGTACGTGTCCAGTAACTTGAGCCTTCCTCTCAAGGTGGCCTTGGTGCGATGAGCTTCTCCCAATTTGTCGAGATTTCGGACAAAATTGTGGATCAGCTTGGCCGTTCGCTCAAAAGTAGCCATTTCCACCTTCAAGTTGATCCTCTCTTCCTGGTTTTTTGCCATCGTTCTCGCTTCAGGGATTCAAACGGTGAGCCGTTGAACAGTGGATGGATGTGGTCGTTGAGGGCGCTCCGGTCACTGGTCGGTTACGTTTGAAAAGGTAACGACTTGCCTTTTCTTTTTTTTTTTTTCTTTTTCGGTTGGCGTGTGCAGTGCGTGAAGGTATTGGTCAGGGTGGTTGGTCACTTGATGCTGCGAACCCACTAGCTTTCGACAAGGTGCCGGATCCACGGTGTTTCACTCGTGAGCATCCGGCTCGAAGGACCAAAAAATGTTCGGTAGCGAGGGAGTGGGTCGTAAAAATAGACTCCCGATGGTAATTACAACAAAAACACACTAATACTGTTTATTGAACACACACAACCACTAAATACAGAGTTTACGCACACACACACACACTCGACGGTATAACGGAGACGATTACGGAAAAAATGTCTAACGGTAGCGCCTAATCGGATTATGGGTACGTCTCGCTTGGCTGACTCACTGGGATTATCTGTCTCTCGCGAGCCCCGGTGCGATCTCCGAAATTCGGGAACAGGTGACTCCTAGTGACGTCACTGTCCAATCAGCTGTGGCAGATTCACCGGCACGTCACCAGGAGCCAATCCTTCGGTAGAATTTTAATTTGGAGCTCGTTAGGTTCGCCGCTGTCTCTCGATTCTTCGAGAACGCACCGAAAGAGATCTATCGGTGACGTAGCTCTATCAAGGAAAGAGAGAGACAGCGGCGTTGACTACGGTTTGTTTTGGGTTTCGGAAATCGCCCGAGAACTTGCCTTTCGAGTATCGAACAAACTATAATAAATATACGTATTACTTTTATTATCATCAATATAACATGCATTATTACCCATATTATGCAGTTATAATCGATAGAACTGTAATAAATATACTTAGTACTTTTATTATTATCAATATAACATGCACTATTAGTCATATTTTCCTATTATTATCGCTAGAACTATAATAATTATACTTATTATTCCCAATATTACCAATATAACATGCATTATTACCCATATAATACTGTTATTATCGCTAGAGCTGTAATAATTATACTTATTACTTATATTATTATCAATATAACATGCATTATTGCTATGCAATGCTATGCAGTTATAATCGCTAGAACTGTAATAAATATACTTAGTACTTTTATTATCATCAATATAACATGCATTATTACCCATATTATGAAGTTATTATCGATAGAACTATAATAATTATACTTATTACTTAATTATTATCAATATAACATGCATTATTACCCATATAATGCAGTTATTATCGACAGAAGTATAATAAATATACTTATTACTTTTATTATTATCAGTATAACATGCACTATTAGCCATATTTTACTCTTATTATTGCTAGAACTATAATAATTATACTTATTATTCCCAATATTACCAATATAACATGCATTATTGCCCATATAATGCCGCTATTATCGCTAGAGCTGTAATAATTATACTTATTACTTATATTATTATCAATATAACATGCATTATTACGCATATTATGCAGTTATAATCGCTAGAACTATAATAAATATACTTAGTACTTTTATTATCATCAATATAACATGCATTATTACCCATATTATGGAGTTATTATCGCTAGAACTGTAATAATTATACTTATTACTTATATTATTATCAATATAACATGCATTACTACCCATATAAAGCAGTTATTATCGACAGAAGTATAATAAATATACTTATTACATTTATTATTATCAATATAACATGCACTATTAGCAATATTTTACTATTATTATCGCTAGAACTATAATAATTATACTTATTACTCCCGATATTATCAATATAATATGCTTTATTACCCATATTATGCAGTTATTATCGCTAGAACTGTAATAATTATACTTATTACTTATATTATTAGCAATATAACATGCATTATTGCCCATATAATGCAGTTATTATCGCTAGAGCTGTAATAATTATACTTATTACTTATATTATTATCAATATAACATGCATTATTACCCATATTATGCAGTTATAATCGATAGAACTGTAATAAATATACTTATTACTTTTATTATTATCAATATATTTGCACTATTAGTCATATTTCACTATTATTATCGCTACAAATATAATAATTACACTTATTATTCCCAATATTACCAATATAACATGCATTATTACCCATATAATGCAGTTATTATCGCTAGAACTGTAATAATTATACTTATTACTTATATTATTATCAATATAACGTGCATTATTACCCATATTATGCAGTTATTATCGCTGGAAGTGTAATAATTATACTTATTACTCCCGATATTATCAATACAACATGCATTATTACGCATATAATGCAGTTATTATCGCTAGCACTGTAATAATTATACTTATTACTTAATTATTATCAATATAACATGCATTATTACCCATATAATGCAGTTATTATCGACAGAAGTATAATAAATATACTTATTACTTTTATTATTATCAGTATAACATGCACTATTAGCCATATTTTACTCTTATTATTGCTAGAACTATAATAATTATACTTATTATTCCCAATATTACCAATATAACATGCATTATTGCCCATATAATACAGTTATTATCGCTATAGCTGTAATAATTATACTTATTACTTATATTATTATCAATATAACATGCATTATTGCTATGCAATGCTATGCAGTTATAATCGCTAGAACTGTAATAAATATACTTAGTACTTTTATTATCATCAATATAACATGCATTATTACCAATATTATGAAGTTATTATCGATAGAACTATAATAATTATACTTATTACTTAATTATTATCAATATAACATGCATTATTACCCATATAATGCAGTTATTATCGACAGAAGTATAATAAATATACTTATTACTTTTATTATTATCAGTATAACATGCACTATTAGCCGTATTTTACTCTTACTATAGCTAGAACTATAATAATTATACTTATTATTCCCAATATTACCAATATAACATGCATTATTGCCCATATAATGCCGTTATTATCGCTAGAGCTGTAATAATTATACTTATTACTTATATTATTATCAATATAACATGCATTATTACGCATATTATGCAGTTATAATCGCTAGAACTATAATAAATATACTTAGTACTTTTATTATCATCAATATAACATGCATTATTACCCATATGATGCAGTTATTATCGCTAGAACTGTAATAATTATACTTATTACTTATATTATTAGCAATATAACATGCATTATTGCCCACATAATGCAGTTATTATCGCTAGAGCTGTAATAATTATACTTATTACTTATATTATTATCAATATAACATGCATTATTACCCATATTATGCAGTTATAATCGATAGAACTGTAATAAATATACTTATTACTTTTATTATTATCAATATAACATGCACTATTAGTCATATTTCACTATTATTATCGCTACAAATATAATAATTATACTTATTATTCCCAATATTACCAATATAACATGCATTATTACCCATATAATGCAGTTATTATCGCTAGAACTGTAATAATTATACTTATTATTTATATTATTATCAATATAACGTGCATTATTACCCATATTATGCAGTTATTATCGCTGGAACTGTAATAATTATACTTATTACTCCCGATATTATCAATACAACATGCATTATTACGCATATAATGCAGTTATTATCGCTAGCACTGTAATAATTATACTTATTACTTAATTATTATCAATATAACATGCATTATTACCCATATAATGCAGTTATTATCGACAGAAGTATAATAAATATACTTATTACTTTTATTATTATCAGTATAACATGCACTATTAGCCATATTTTACTCTTATTATTGCTAGAACTATAATAATTATACTTATTATTCCCAATATTACCAATATAACATGCATTACTGCCCATATAATGCAGTTATTATCGCTAGAGCTGTAATAATTATACTTATTACTTATATTATAATCAATATAACATGCATTATTACGCATATTATGCAGTTATTATCGCTAGAACTGTAATAATTATACTTATTACTTATATTATTAGCAATATAACGTGCATTATTACCCATATTATGCAGTTATTATTGCTAGAACTGTAATAATTATACATATTACTTATATTATTGTCATTATAACATGCACTATTACCCATATAATGGAGTTATTGTCGCTAGAACTGTAATAATTATACTTATTACTTATATTATTATCAATATAACATGCATTACTACCCATATAATGCAGTTATTATCGACAGAAGTATAATAAATATACTTATTACTTTTATTATTATCAATATAACATGCATTATTACCCATATAATGCAGTTATTATCGCTGGAAGTGTAATAATTATACTTATTACTCCCGATATTATCAATACAACATGCATTATTACGCATATAATGCAGTTATTATCGCTAGCACTGTAATAATTATACTTATTACTTAATTATTATCAATATAACATGCATTATTACCCATATAATGCAGTTATTATCGACAGAAGTATAATAAATATACTTATTACTTTTATTATTATCAGTATAACATGCACTATTAGCCATATTTTACTCTTATTATTGCTAGAACTATAATAATTATACTTATTATTCCCAATATTACCAATATAACATGCATTACTGCCCATATAATGCAGTTATTATCGCTAGAGCTGTAATAATTATACTTATTACTTATATTATAATCAATATAACATGCATTATTACGCATATTATGCAGTTATTATCGCTAGAACTGTAATAAATATACGTATTACTTTTATTATCATCAATATAACATGCATTATTACCCATATTATGGAGTTATTATCGCTGGAACTGTAATAATTATACTTATTACTCCCGATATTATCAATATAACATGCATTATTACGCATATAATGCAGTTATTATCGCTAGCACTGTAATAATTATACTTATTACTTAATTATTATCAATATAACATGCATTATTACCCATATAATGCAGTTATTATAGCTAGAACTGTAATAAATATACTTATTACTTTTATTATTGTCAATATAACATGCACTATTAGCCATATTTTACTATTATTATCGCTAGAACTATAATAATTATACTTATTACTCACGATATTATCAATATAACATGCATTATTACCCATATAATGCAGTTATTATCGCTAGAACTGTAATAATTATACTTATTACTTATATTATTAGCAATATAACGTGCATTATTACCCATATTATGCAGTTATTATTGCTAGAACTGTAATAATTATACATATTACTTATATTATTGTCATTATAACATGCACTATTACCCATATAATGGAGTTATTGTCGCTATAGCTGTAATAATTATACTTATTACTTATATTATTATCAATATAACATGCATTATTGCTATGCAATGCTATGCAGTTATAATCGCTAGAACTGTAATAAATATACTTCGTACTTTTATTATCATCAATATAACATGCATTATTACGCATATTATGCAGTTATAATCGCTAGAACTATAATAAATATACTTAGTACTTTTATTATCATCAATATAACATGCATTATTACCCATATTATGGAGTTATTATCGCTAGAACTGTAATAATTATACTTATTACTTATATTATTATCAATATAACATGCATTACTACCCATATAAAGCAGTTATTATCGACAGAAGTATAATAAATATACTTATTACATTTATTATTATCAATATAACATGCACTATTAGCAATATTTTACTATTATTATCGCTAGAACTATAATAATTATACTTATTACTCCCGATATTATCAATATAATATGCATTATTACGCATATAATGCAGTTATTATAGCTAGAACTGTAATAAATATACTTATTACTTTTATTATTATCAATATAACATGCACTATTAGCCATATTTTACTATTATTATCGCTAGAACTATAATAATTATACTTACAACTCACGATATTATCAATATAACATGCATTATTACCCATATAATGCAGTTATTATAGCTAGAACTGTAATAATTATACTTATTACTTATATTATTAGCAATATAACATGCATTATTGCCCATATAATGCAGTTATTATCGCTAGAGCTGTAATAATTATACTTATTACTTATATTATTATCAATATAACATGCATTATTACCCATATTATGCAGTTATAATCGATAGAACTGTAATAAATATACTTATTACTTTTATTATTATCAATATAACATGCACTATTAGTCATATTTCACTATTATTATCGCTACAAATATAATAATTATACTTATTATTCCCAATATTACCAATATAACATGCATTATTACCCATATAATGCAGTTATTATCGCTAGAACTGTAATAATTATACTTATTACTTATATTATTATCAATATAACATGCATTATTACCCATATAATGCAGTTATTATAGCTAGAACTGTAATAAATATACTTATTACTTTTATTATTGTCAATATAACATGCACTATTAGCCATATTTTACTATTATTATCGCTAGAACTATAATAATTATACTTATTACTCACGATATTATCAATATAACATGCATTATTACCCATATAATGCAGTTATTATCGCTAGAACTGTAATAATTATACTTATTACTTATATTATTAGCAATATAACGTGCATTATTACCCATATTATGCAGTTATTATTGCTAGAACTGTAATAATTATACATATTACTTATATTATTGTCATTATAACATGCACTATTACCCATGTAATGGAGTTATTGTCGCTAGAACTGTAATAATTATACTTATTACTTATATTATTATCAATATAACATGCATTACTACCCATATAATGCAGTTATTATCGACAGAAGTATAATAAATATACTTATTACTTTTATTATTATCAATATAACATGCATTATTACCCATATAATGCAGTTATTATCGCTAGAACTGTAATAAATATACCTATTACTTTTATTATTATCAATATAACATGCACTATTAGCCATATTTTACTTTTATTATCGATAGAACTATAATAATTATACTAATTACTCCAGATATTATCAATATTACATGCATTATTACCCATTAAATGCAGTTATTATCGACAGAAGTATAATAAATATACTTATTACTTTTATTATTATCAATATAACATGCACTATTAGCCATATTTTACTCTTATTATTGCTAGAACTATAATAATTATACTTATTATTCCCAATATTACCAATATAACATGCATTATTGCCCATATAATACAGTTATTATCGCTATAGCTGTAATAATTATACTTATTACTTATATTATTATCAATATAACATGCATTATTGCTATGCAATGCTATGCAGTTATAATCGCTAGAACTGTAATAAATATACTTAGTACTTTTATTATCATCAATATAACATGCATTATTACCCATATTATGAAGTTATTATCGATAGAACTATAATAATTATACTTATTACTTAATTATTATCAATATAACATGCATTATTACCCATATAATGCAGTTATTATCGACAGAAGTATAATAAATATACTTATTACTTTTATTATTATCAGTATAACATGCACTATTAGCCGTATTTTACTCTTACTATTGCTAGAACTATAATAATTATACTTATTATTCCCAATATTACCAATATAACATGCATTATTACCCATATAATGCAGTTATTATCGCTAGAACTGTAATAATTATACTTATTATTTATATTATTATCAATATAACGTGCATTATTACCCATATTATGCAGTTATTATCGCTGGAACTGTAATAATTATACTTATTACTCCCGATATTATCAATACAACATGCATTATTACGCACATAATGCAGTTATTATCGCTAGCACTGTAATAATTATACTTATTACTTAATTATTATCAATATAACATGCATTATTACCCATATAATGCAGTTATTATCGACAGAAGTATAATAAATATACTTATTACTTTTATTATTATCAGTATAACATGCACTATTAGCCATATTTTACTCTTATTATTGCTAGAACTATAATAATTATACTTATTATTCCCAATATTACCAATATAACATGCATTACTGCCCATATAATGCAGTTATTATCGCTAGAGCTGTAATAATTATACTTATTACTTATATTATAATCAATATAACATGCATTATTACGCATATTATGCAGTTATTATCGCTAGAACTGTAATAATTATACTTATTACTTATATTATTAGCAATATAACGTGCATTATTACCCATATTATGCAGTTATTATTGCTAGAACTGTAATAATTATACATATTACTTATATTATTGTCATTATAACATGCACTATTACCCATATAATGGAGTTATTGTCGCTAGAACTGTAATAATTATACTTATTACTTATATTATTATCAATATAACATGCATTACTACCCATATAATGCAGTTATTATCGACAGAAGTATAATAAATATACTTATTACTTTTATTATTATCAATATAACATGCATTATTACCCATATAATGCAGTTATTATCGCTGGAAGTGTAATAATTATACTTATTACTCCCGATATTATCAATACAACATGCATTATTACGCATATAATGCAGTTATTATCGCTAGCACTGTAATAATTATACTTATTACTTAATTATTATCAATATAACATGCATTATTACCCATATAATGCAGTTATTATCGACAGAAGTATAATAAATATACTTATTACTTTTATTATTATCAGTATAACATGCACTATTAGCCATATTTTACTCTTATTATTGCTAGAACTATAATAATTATACTTATTATTCCCAATATTACCAATATAACATGCATTACTGCCCATATAATGCAGTTATTATCGCTAGAGCTGTAATAATTATACTTATTACTTATATTATAATCAATATAACATGCATTATTACGCATATTATGCAGTTATTATCGCTAGAACTGTAATAAATATACGTATTACTTTTATTATCATCAATATAACATGCATTATTACCCATATTATGGAGTTATTATCGCTGGAACTGTAATAATTATACTTATTACTCCCGATATTATCAATATAACATGCATTATTACGCATATAATGCAGTTATTATCGCTAGCACTGTAATAACTATACTTATTACTTAATTATTATCAATATAACATGCATTATTACCCATATAATGCAGTTATTATAGCTAGAACTGTAATAAATATACTTATTACTTTTATTATTGTCAATATAACATGCACTATTAGCCATATTTTACTATTATTATCGCTAGAACTATAATAATTATACTTATTACTCACGATATTATCAATATAACATGCATTATTACCCATATAATGCAGTTATTATCGCTAGAACTGTAATAATTATACTTATTACTTATATTATTAGCAATATAACGTGCATTATTACCCATATTATGCAGTTATTATTGCTAGAACTGTAATAATTATACATATTACTTATATTATTGTCATTATAACATGCACTATTACCCATGTAATGGAGTTATTGTCGCTAGAACTGTAATAATTATACTTATTACTTATATTATTATCAATATAACATGCATTACTACCCATATAATGCAGTTATTATCGACAGAAGTATAATAAATATACTTATTACTTTTATTATTATCAATATAACATGCATTATTACCCATATAATGCAGTTATTATCGCTAGAACTGTAATAAATATACCTATTACTTTTATTATTATCAATATAACATGCACTATTAGCCATATTTTACTTTTATTATCGATAGAACTATAATAATTATACTAATTACTCCAGATATTATCAATATTACATGCATTATTACCCATTAAATGCAGTTATTATCGACAGAAGTATAATAAATATACTTATTACTTTTATTATTATCAATATAACATGCACTATTAGCCATATTTTACTCTTATTATTGCTAGAACTATAATAATTATACTTATTATTCCCAATATTACCAATATAACATGCATTATTGCCCATATAATACAGTTATTATCGCTAGAACTGTAATAATTATACTTATTATTTATATTATTATCAATATAACGTGCATTATTACCCATATTATGCAGTTATTATCGCTGGAACTGTAATAATTATACTTATTACTCCCGATATTATCAATACAACATGCATTATTACGCACATAATGCAGTTATTATCGCTAGCACTGTAATAATTATACTTATTACTTAATTATTATCAATATAACATGCATTATTACCCATATAATGCAGTTATTATCGCTAGCACTGTAATAATTATACTTATTACTTAATTATTATCAATATAACATGCATTATTACCCATATAATGCAGTTATTATTGCTAGAACTGTAATAATTATACATATTACTTATATTATTGTCATTATAACATGCACTATTACCCATATAATGGAGTTATTGTCGCTAGAACTGTAATAATTATACTTATTACTTATATTATTATCAATATAACATGCATTACTACCCATATAATGCAGTTATTATCGACAGAAGTATAATAAATATACTTATTACTTTTATTATTATCAATATAACATGCATTATTACCCATATAATGCAGTTATTATCGCTGGAAGTGTAATAATTATACTTATTACTCCCGATATTATCAATACAACATGCATTATTACGCATATAATGCAGTTATTATCGCTAGCACTGTAATAATTATACTTATTACTTAATTATTATCAATATAACATGCATTATTACCCATATAATGCAGTTATTATCGACAGAAGTATAATAAATATACTTATTACTTTTATTATTATCAGTATAACATGCACTATTAGCCATATTTTACTCTTATTATTGCTAGAACTATAATAATTATACTTATTATTCCCAATATTACCAATACAACATGCATTACTGCCCATATAATGCAGTTATTATCGCTAGAGCTGTAATAATTATACTTATTACTTATATTATAATCAATATAACATGCATTATTACGCATATTATGCAGTTATTATCGCTAGAACTGTAATAAATATACGTATTACTTTTATTATCATCATTATAACATGCATTATTACCCATATTATGGAGTTATTATCGCTGGAACTGTAATAATTATACTTATTACTCCCGATATTATCAATATAACATGCATTATTACGCATATAATGCAGTTATTATCGCTAGCACTGTAATAACTATACTTATTACTTAATTATTATCAATATAACATGCATTATTACCCATATAATGCAGTTATTATAGCTAGAACTGTAATAAATATACTTATTACTTTTATTATTGTCAATATAACATGCACTATTAGCCATATTTTACTATTATTATCGCTAGAACTATAATAATTATACTTATTACTCACGATATTATCAATATAACATGCATTATTACCCATATAATGCAGTTATTATCGCTAGAACTGTAATAATTATACTTATTACTTATATTATTATCAATATAACATGCATTACTACCCATATAATGCAGTTATTATCGACAGAAGTATAATAAATATACTTATTACTTTTATTATTATCAATATAACATGCATTATTACCCATATAATGCAGTTATTACCGCTAGAAATGTAATAATTGTACTTATTACACCCGATATTATCAATATAACATGCATTATTACCCATATAATGCAGTTATTATCGCTGGAAGTGTAATAATTATACTTATTACTCCCGATATTATCAATACAACATGCATTATTACGCATATAATGCAGTTATTATCGCTAGCACTGTAATAATTATACTTATTACTTAATTATTATCAATATAACATGCATTATTACCCATATAATGCAGTTATTATCGACAGAAGTATAATAAATATACTTATTACTTTTATTATTATCAGTATAACATGCACTATTAGCCATATTTTACTCTTATTATTGCTAGAACTATAATAATTATACTTATTATTCCCAATATTACCAATATAACATGCATTATTGCCCATATAATACAGTTATTATCGCTATAGCTGTAATAATTATACTTATTACTTATATTATTATCAATATAACATGCATTATTGCTATGCAATGCTATGCAGTTATAATCGCTAGAACTGTAATAAATATACTTCGTACTTTTATTATCATCAATATAACATGCATTATTACGCATATTATGCAGTTATAATCGCTAGAACTATAATAAATATACTTAGTACTTTTATTATCATCAATATAACATGCATTATTACCCATATTATGGAGTTATTATCGCTAGAACTGTAATAATTATACTTATTACTTATATTATTATCAATATAACATGCATTACTACCCATATAAAGCAGTTATTATCGACAGAAGTATAATAAATATACTTATTACATTTATTATTATCAATATAACATGCACTATTAGCAATATTTTACTATTATTATCGCTAGAACTATAATAATTATACTTATTACTCCCGATATTATCAATATAATATGCATTATTACGCATATAATGCAATTATTATAGCTAGAACTGTAATAAATATACTTATTACTTTTATTATTATCAATATAACATGCACTATTAGCCATATTTTACTATTATTATCGCTAGAACTATAATAATTATACTTACAACTCACGATATTATCAATATAACATGCATTATTACCCATATAATGCAGTTATTATAGCTAGAACTGTAATAATTATACTTATTACTTATATTATTAGCAATATAACATGCATTATTGCCCATATAATGCAGTTATTATCGCTAGAGCTGTAATAATTATACTTATTACTTATATTATTATCAATATAACATGCATTATTACGCATATTATGCAGTTATAATCGCTAGAACTATAATAAATATACTTAGTACTTTTATTATCATCAATATAACATGCATTATTACCCATATTATGGAGTTATTATCGCTAGAACTGTAATAATTATACTTATTACTTATATTATTATCAATATAACATGCATTACTACCCATATAAAGCAGTTATTATCGACAGAAGTATAATAAATATACTTATTACACTTTTTATTATCAATATAACATGCACTATTAGCCATATTTTACTATTATTATCGCTAGAACTATAATAATTATACTTATTACTCCCGATATTATCAATATAATATGCATTATTACGCATATAATGCAGTTATTATAGCTAGAACTGTAATAAATATACTTATTACTTTTATTATTATCAATATAACATGCACTATTAGCCATATTTTACTATTATTATCGCTAGAACTATAATAATTATACTTATTACTCCCGATATTATCAATATAATATGCTTTATTACCCATATTATGCAGTTATTATCGCTAGAACTGTAATAATTATACTTATTACTTATATTATTAGCAATATAACATGCATTATTGCCCATATAATGCAGTTATTATCGCTAGAGCTGTAATAATTATACTTATTACTTATATTATTATCAATATAACATGCATTATTACCCATATTATGCAGTTATAATCGATAGAACTGTAATAAATATACTTATTACTTTTATTATTATCAATATATTTGCACTATTAGTCATATTTCACTATTATTATCGCTACAAATATAATAATTACACTTATTATTCCCAATATTACCAATATAACATGCATTATTACCCATATAATGCAGTTATTATCGCTAGAACTGTAATAATTATACTTATTACTTATATTATTATCAATATAACGTGCATTATTACCCATATTATGCAGTTATTATCGCTGGAAGTGTAATAATTATACTTATTACTCCCGATATTATCAATACAACATGCATTATTACGCATATAATGCAGTTATTATCGCTAGCACTGTAATAATTATACTTATTACTTAATTATTATCAATATAACATGCATTATTACCCATATAATGCAGTTATTATCGACAGAAGTATAATAAATATACTTATTACTTTTATTATTATCAGTATAACATGCACTATTAGCCATATTTTACTCTTATTATTGCTAGAACTATGATAATTATACTTATTATTCCCAATATTACCAATATAACATGCATTATTGCCCATATAATACAGTTATTATCGCTATAGCTGTAATAATTATACTTATTACTTATATTATTATCAATATAACATGCATTATTGCTATGCAATGCTATGCAGTTATAATCGCTAGAACTGTAATAAATATACTTAGTACTTTTATTATCATCAATATAACATGCATTATTACCCATATTATGAAGTTATTATCGATAGAACTATAATAATTATACTTATTACTTAATTATTATCAATATAACATGCATTATTACCCATATAATGCAGTTATTATCGACAGAAGTATAATAAATATACTTATTACTTTTATTATTATCAGTATAACATGCACTATTAGCCGTATTTTACTCTTACTATTGCTAGAACTATAATAATTATACTTATTATTCCCACTATTACCAATATAACATGCATTATTGCCCATATAATGCCGTTATTATCGCTAGAGCTGTAATAATTATACTTATTACTTATATTATTATCAATATAACATGCATTATTACGCATATTATGCAGTTATAATCGCTAGAACTATAATAAATATACTTAGTACTTTTATTATCATCAATATAACATGCATTATTACCCATATGATGCAGTTATTATCGCTAGAACTGTAATAATTATACTTATTACTTATATTATTAGCAATATAACATGCATTATTGCCCACATAATGCAGTTATTATCGCTAGAGCTGTAATAATTATACTTATTACTTATATTATTATCAATATAACATGCATTATTACCCATATTATGCAGTTATAATCGATAGAACTGTAATAAATATACATATTACTTTTATTATTATCAATATAACATGCACTATTAGTCATATTTCACTATTATTATCGCTACAAATATAATAATTATACTTATTATTCCCAATATTACCAATATAACATGCATTATTACCCATATAATGCAGTTATTATCGCTAGAACTGTAATAATTATACTTATTATTTATATTATTATCAATATAACGTGCATTATTACCCATATTATGCAGTTATTATCGCTGGAACTGTAATAATTATACTTATTACTCCCGATATTATCAATACAACATGCATTATTACGCATATAATGCAGTTATTATCGCTAGCACTGTAATAATTATACTTATTACTTAATTATTATCAATATAACATGCATTATTACCCATATAATGCAGTTATTATCGACAGAAGTATAATAAATATACTTATTACTTTTATTATTATCAGTATAACATGCACTATTAGCCATATTTTACTCTTATTATTGCTAGAACTATAATAATTATACTTATTATTCCCAATATTACCAATATAACATGCATTACTGCCCATATAATGCAGTTATTATCGCTAGAGCTGTAATAATTATACTTATTACTTATATTATAATCAATATAACATGCATTATTACGCATATTATGCAGTTATTATCGCTAGAACTGTAATAATTATACTTATTACTTATATTATTAGCAATATAACGTGCATTATTACCCATATTATGCAGTTATTATTGCTAGAACTGTAATAATTATACATATTACTTATATTATTGTCATTATAACATGCACTATTTCCCATATAATGGAGTTATTGTTGCTAGAACTGTAATAATTATACTTATTACTTATATTATTATCAATATAACATGCATTACTACCCATATAATGCAGTTATTATCGACAGAAGTATAATAAATATACTTATTACTTTTATTATTATCAATATAACATGCATTATTACCCATATAATGCAGTTATTATCGCTGGAAGTGTAATAATTATACTTATTACTCCCGATATTATCAATACAACATGCATTATTACGCATATAATGCAGTTATTATCGCTAGCACTGTAATAATTATACTTATTACTTAATTATTATCAATATAACATGCATTATTACCCATATAATGCAGTTATTATCGACAGAAGTATAATAAATATACTTATTACTTTTATTATTATCAGTATAACATGCACTATTAGCCATATTTTACTCTTATTATTGCTAGAACTATAATAATTATACTTATTATTCCCAATATTACCAATATAACATGCATTACTGCCCATATAATGCAGTTATTATCGCTAGAGCTGTAATAATTATACTTATTACTTATATTATAATCAATATAACATGCATTATTACGCATATTATGCAGTTATTATCGCTAGAACTGTAATAAATATACGTATTACTTTTATTATCATCAATATAACATGCATTATTACCCATATTATGGAGTTATTATCGCTGGAACTGTAATAATTATACTTATTACTCCCGATATTATCAATATAACATGCATTATTACGCATATAATGCAGTTATTATCGCTAGCACTGTAATAATTATACTTATTACTTAATTATTATCAATATAACATGCATTATTACCCATATAATGCAGTTATTATAGCTAGAACTGTAATAAATATACTTATTACTTTTATTATTGTCAATATAACATGCACTATTAGCCATATTTTACTATTATTATCGCTAGAACTATAATAATTATACTTATTACTCACGATATTATCAATATAACATGCATTATTACCCATATAATGCAGTTATTATCGCTAGAACTGTAATAATTATACTTATTACTTATATTATTAGCAATATAACGTGCATTATTACCCATATTATGCAGTTATTATTGCTAGAACTGTAATAATTATACATATTACTTATATTATTGTCATTATAACATGCACTATTACCCATATAATGGAGTTATTGTCGCTATAGCTGTAATAATTATACTTATTACTTATATTATTATCAATATAACATGCATTATTGCTATGCAATGCTATGCAGTTATAATCGCTAGAACTGTAATAAATATACTTCGTACTTTTATTATCATCAATATAACATGCATTATTACGCATATTATGCAGTTATAATCGCTAGAACTATAATAAATATACTTAGTACTTTTATTATCATCAATATAACATGCATTATTACCCATATTATGGAGTTATTATCGCTAGAACTGTAATAATTATACTTATTACTTATATTATTATCAATATAACATGCATTACTACCCATATAAAGCAGTTATTATCGACAGAAGTATAATAAATATACTTATTACATTTATTATTATCAATATAACATGCACTATTAGCAATATTTTACTATTATTATCGCTAGAACTATAATAATTATACTTATTACTCCCGATATTATCAATATAATATGCATTATTACGCATATAATGCAGTTATTATAGCTGGAACTGTAATAAATATACTTATTACTTTTATTATTATCAATATAACATGCACTATTAGCCATATTTTACTATTATTATCGCTAGAACTATAATAATTATACTTACAACTCACGATATTATCAATATAACATGCATTATTACCCATATAATGCAGTTATTATAGCTAGAACTGTAATAATTATACTTATTACTTATATTATTAGCAATATAACATGCATTATTGCCCATATAATGCAGTTATTATCGCTAGAGCTGTAATAATTATACTTATTACTTATATTATTATCAATATAACATGCATTATTACCCATATTATGCAGTTATAATCGATAGAACTGTAATAAATATACTTATTACTTTTATTATTATCAATATAACATGCACTATTAGTCATATTTCACTATTATTATCGCTACAAATATAATAATTATACTTATTACTTATATTATTATCAATATAACATGCATTATTACGCATATAATGCAGTTATTATCGCTAGCACTGTAATAATTATACTTATTACTTAATTATTATCAATATAACATGCATTATTACCCATATAATGCAGTTATTATAGCTAGAACTGTAATAAATATACTTATTACTTTTATTATTGTCAATATAACATGCACTATTAGCCATATTTTACTATTATTATCGCTAGAACTATAATAATTATACTTATTACTCACGATATTATCAATATAACATGCATTATTACCCATATAATGCAGTTATTATCGCTAGAACTGTAATAATTATACTTATTACTTATATTATTATCAATATAACATGCATTACTACCCATATAATGCAGTTATTATCGACAGAAGTATAATAAATATACTTATTACTTTTATTATTATCAATATAACATGCATTATTACCCATATAATGCAGTTATTATCGACAGAAGTATAATAAATATACTTATTACTTTTACTCTTATCAATATAACATGCACTATTAGCCATATTTTACTATTATTATCGCTAGAACTATAATAATTATACTTATTATTCCCAATATTACCAATATAACATACATTATTACCCATATAATGCAGTTATTACCGCTAGAACTGTAATAATTATACTTATTACTCCCGATATTATCAATATAACATGCATTATTACCCATATAATGCAGTTATTATCGCTAGAACTGTAATAATTATACTTATTACTTATATTATTAGCAATATAACATGCATTATTACCCATATAATGCAGTTATTATCGCTAGAACTGTAATAATTATACTTATTACTTATATTATTATCAATATAACGTGCATTATTACCCATATTATGGAGTTATTATCGCTAGAACTATAATAAATATACGTATTACTTTTATTATCATCAATATAACATGCATTATTACCCATATTATGCAGTTCTTATCGATAGAACTATAATAAATATACGTATTACTTTTATTATCATCAATATAAAATGCATTATTACCCATATTATGCAGTTATTATCGATAGAACTGTAATAAATATACTTATTACTTATATTATTAGCAATATAACGTGCATTATTAGCCATATAATGCAGTTATTATCGCTAGCACTGTAATAATTATACTTATTACTTAATTATTATCAATATAACATGCATTATTACCCATATAATGCAGTTATTATCGACAGAAGTATAATAAATATACTTATTACTTTTATTATTATCAGTATAACATGCACTATTAGCCATATTTTACTCTTATTATTGCTAGAACTATAATAATTATACTTATTATTCCCAATATTACCAATATAACATGCATTACTGCCCATATAATGCAGTTATTATCGCTAGAGCTGTAATAATTATACTTATTACTTATATTATAATCAATATAACATGCATTATTACGCATATTATGCAGTTATTATCGCTAGAACTGTAATAAATATACGTATTACTTTTATTATCATCAATATAACATGCATTATTACCCATATTATGGAGTTATTATCGCTGGAACTGTAATAATTATACTTATTACTCCCGATATTATCAATATAACAGGCATTATTACGCATATAATGCAGTTATTACCGCTAGAACTGTAATATTTATACTTATTACTCCCGATATTATCAATATAACATGCATTATTACCCATATAATGCAGTTATTATCGCTAGAACTGTAATAATTATACTTATTACTTATATTATCATCAATATAAAATGCATTATTACCCATATTATGCAGTTATTATCGATAGAACTGTAATAAATATACTTATTACTTATATTATTAGCAATATAACGTGCATTATTAGCCATATAATGCAGTTATTATCGCTAGAACTGTAATAATTATACTTATTACTTATATTATTATCAATATAACATGCATTATTACCCATATTATGCAGTTATTATCGATTGAACTATAATAAATATACGTATTACTTTTATTATCATCAATATAACATGCATTATTACCCATATTATGCAGTTATAATCGATAGAACTGTAATAAATATACTTAGTACTTTTATTATTATCAATATAACATGCACTATTAGTCATATTTTCCTATTATTATCGCTAGAACTATAATAATTATGCTTATTATTCCCAATATTACCAATATAACATGCATTATTACCCATATAATGCAGTTATTATCGCTAGAGCTGTAATAATTATACTTATTACTTATATTATTATCAATATAACATGCATTATTGCTATACAATGCTATGCAGTTATAATCGCTAGAACTGTAATAAACATACTTAGTACTTTTATTATCATCAATATCACATGCATTATTACCCATATTATGAAGTTATTATCGATAGAACTATAATAAATATACTTATTACTTTTATTATTATCAATATAACATGCACTATTAGCCATATTTTACTATTATTCTCGCTAGAACTATAATAATTATACTTATTACTCCCGATATTATCAATATAACATGCATTATTACACATATAATGCAGTTATTATCGCTAGAACTGTAACAATTATACTTCTTACTTATATTATTATCAATATAACGTGCATTATTACCCATATTATGCAGTTATTATCGCTAGAACTGTAATAATTATACTTATTACTTATATTATTATCAATATAACATGCATTATTACCCATATAATGCAGTTATTATCGACAGAAGTATAATAAATATACTTATTACTTTTATTATTATCAGTATAACATGCACTATTAGCCATATTTTACTCTTATTATTGCTAGAACTATAGTAATTATACTTATTATTCCCAATATTACCAATATAACATGCATTATTACCCATATAACGCAGTTATTATCGCTAGAGCTGTAATAATTATACTTATTACTTATATTATTATCAATATAACGTGCATTATTACCCATATTATGCAGTTATTATCGCTAGAAGTGTAATAATTATACTTATTGCTTATATTATTATCAATATAACATGCATTATTACCCATATAATGCAGTTATTATCGACAGAAGTATAATAAATATACTTATTCCTTTTATTATTATCAGTATAACATGCACTATTAGCCAGATTTTACTTTTATTATCGCTAGAACTATAATAATTATACTAATTACTCCCGATATTATCAATGTAACATGTATTATTACCCATATAATGCAGTTATTATCGCTAGAACTGTAATATTTATACCTATTACTTATATTATTATCAATATAACATGCATTATTGCCCATATTATGCAGTTACTATTGATAGAACTATAATAAATATACTTATTACTCCCGATATTATCAATATATCATCCATTATTACCCATATAATGCAGTTATTATCGCAGGAACTGTAATAATTATACTTATTACTCCCGATATTATCAATATAACATGCACTATTACGCATATAATGCAGTTATTATCGCTAGAACTGTAATAATTATACTTATTACTCCCGATATTATCAATATAACATGCATTATTACGCATATAATGCAGTTATTATCGCTAGAACTGTAATAATTATACTTATTACTTATATTATTATCAATATAACATGCATTATTACCCATATAATGCAGTTATTATCGACAGAAGTATAATAAATATACTTATAACTTTTATTATTATCAGTATAACATGCACTATTAGCCATATTTTACTCTTATTATTGCTAGATCTATAATAATTATACTTATTATTCCCAATATTACCAATATAACATGCATTATTGCCCATATAATGCAGTTATTATCGCTAGAGCTGTAATAATTATACTTATTACTTATATTATTATCAATATAACATGCATTATTACGCATATTATGCAGTTATTATCGCCAGAACTGTAATAATTATACTTATTACTTATATTATTATCAATATAACATGCATTATTACCCATATAATGCAGTTATTATCGACCGAAGTATAATAAATATACTTATTACTTTTATTATTATCAATATAACAGGCACTCTTAGCCATATTTTACTAGTATTATCGCTAGAACTGTAATAATTATACTTATTACTCCCGATATTATCAATATAACATCCATTATTACCCATATAATGCAGTTATTATCGACCGAAGTATAATAAATATACTTATTACTTTTATTATTATCGATATAACAGGCACTCTTAGCCATATTTTACTAGTATTATCGCTAGAACTGTAATAATTATACTTATTACTTATATTATTATCAATATAACATGCATTACTACCCATATAAAGCAGTTATTATCGACAGAAGTATAATAAGTATACGTATTACATTTATTATTACCAATATAACATGCACTATTAGCAATATTTTACTATTATTATCGCTAGAACTATAATAATTATACTTATTACTCCCGATATTATCAATATAATATGCATTATTACGCATATAATGCAGTTATTATAGCTAGAACTGTAATAAATATACTTATTACTTTTATTATTATCAATATAACATGCACTATTAGCCATATTTTACTATTATTATCGCTAGAACTATAATAATTATACTTACATCTCACGATATTATCAATATAACATGCATTATTACCCATATAATGCAGTTATTATCGCTAGAACTGTAATAATTATACTTATTACTTATATTATTAGCAATATAACGTGCATTATTACCCATATTATGCAGTTATTATTGCTAGATCTGTAATAATTATACTTATTACTTATATTATTGTCATTATAACATGCATTATTACCCATATAATGGAGTCATTGTCGCTAGAACTGTAATAATTATACTTATTACTTATATTATTATCAATATAACATGCATTATTACCCATATAATGCAGTTATTATCGACAGAAGTATAATAAATATACTTATTACTTTTATTATTATCAATATAACATGCATTATTACCCATATAATGCAGTTATTGCCGCTAGAAATGTAATAATTATACTTATTACACCCGATATTATCAATATAACATGCATTATTACCCATATAATGCAGTTAATATCGCTAGAACTGTAATAAATATACTTATTACTTTTATTATTATCAATATAACATGCACTATTAGCCATATTTTACTATTATTATCGCTAGAAGTATAATAGTTGTACTTATTACTCCCGATATTACCAATATAACATGCATTATTGCCCATATAATGCAGTTATTATCGCTAGAGCTGTAATAATTATACTTATTACTTATATTATTATCAATATAACATGCATTATTACGCATATTATGCAGTTATAATCGCTAGAACTATAATAAATGTACTTAGTACTTTTATTATCATCAATATAACATGCATTATTACCCATATTATGGAGTTATTATCGCTAGAACTGTAATAATTATACTTATTACTTATATTATTATCAATATAACATGCATTATTACCCATATAAAGCAGTTATTATCGACAGAAGTATAATAAATATACTTATTACTTTTATTATTATCAATATAACAGGCACTCTTAGCCATATTTTACTAGTATTATCGCTAGAACTGTAATAATTATACTAATTACTCCCGATATTATCAATATAACATGCATTATTACCCATATAATGCAGTTATTATCGCTAGAACTGTAATAATTATACTTATTACTTATATTATTAGCAATATAACGTGCATTATTACCCATATTATGCAGTTATTATCGCTAGAACTGTAATAATTATACTTATTACTTATATTATTAGCAATATAACATGCACTATTACCCATTTTATGCAGTTATTATTGCTAGAACTGTAATAATTATACTTATTACTTATATTATTGTCATTATAACATGCATTATTACCCATATAATGGAGTTATTATCGACAGAAGTATAATAAATATACTTATTACTTTTATTATTATCAATATAACATGCATTATTACCCATATAATGCAGTTATTACCGCTAGAAATGTAATAATTATACTTATTACACCCGATATTATCAATATAACATGCATTATTACCCATATAATGCAGTTATTATCGCTAGAACTGTAATAAATATACTTATTACTTTTATTATTATCAATATAACATGCACTATTAGCCATATTTTACTATTATTATCGCTAGAAGTATAATAGTTGTACCTATTACTCCCGATATTATCAATATAACACGCATTATTACCCATATAATGCGGTTATTACCGCTAGAAATGTAATAATTATACTTATTACACCCGATATTATCAATATAACATGCATTATTACCCATATAATGCAGTTATTATCGCTAGAAGTGTAATAAATATACTTATTACTTATATTATTGTCATTATAACATGCATTATTACCCATATAATGGAGTTATTGTCGCTAGAACTGTAATAATTATACTTACTACTTATATTATTATCAATATAACATGCATTATTACCCATATAATGCAGTTATTATCGGCAGAAGTATAATAAATATACTTATTACTTTTATTATTATCAATATAACATGCATTATTACCCATATAATGCAGTTATTACCGCTAGAAATGTAATAATTATACTTATTACACCCGATATTATCTGTATAACATGCATTATTACCCATATAATGCAGTTATTATCGCTTGAACTGTAATAATTATAGTTATTACTTATATTATTAGCAATATAACATGCACTATTACCCATTTTATGCAGTTATTATTGCTAGAACTGTAATAATTATACTTATTACTTATATTATTGTCATTATAACATGCATTATTACCCATATAATGGAGTTATTATCGACAGAAGTATAATAAATATACTTATTACTTTTATTATTATCAATATAACATGCATTATTACCCATATAATGCAGTTATTACCGCTAGAAATGTAATAATTATACTTATTACTTATATTATTGTCATTATAACATGAATTATTACCCATATAATGGAGTTATTATCGACAGAAGTATAATAAATATACTTATTACTTTTATTATTATCAATATAACATGCATTATTGCCCATATAATGCAGTTATTACCGCTAGAAATGTAATAATTATACTTATTACACCCGATATTATCAATATAACATGCATTATTACCCATATAATGCAGTTATTATCGACAGAAGTATAATAAATATACTTATTACTTTTATTATTATCAATATAACATGCATTATTACCCATATAATGCAGTTATTATCGCTAGCACTGTAATAATTATACTTGTTACTTATATTATTATCAATATAACATGCATTATTACCCATATAAAGCAGTTATTATCGACAGAAGTATAATAAATATACTTATTACATTTATTATTATCAATATAACATGCACTATTAGCAATATTTTACTATTATTATCGCTAGAACTATAATAATTATACTTATTACTCCCGATATTATCAATATAATATGCATTATTACGCATATGATGCAGTTATTATAGCTAGAACTGTAATAAATATACTTATTACTTTTATTATTATCAATATAACATGCACTATTAGCCATATTTTACTATTATTATCGCTAGAACTATAATAATTATACTTATTACTCACGATATTATCAATATAACATGCATTATTACCCATATAATGAAGTTATTATCGCTAGAACTGTAATAATTATACTTATTACTTATATTATTAGCAATATAACGTGCATTATTACCCATATTATGCAGTTATTATTGGTAGAACTGTAATAATTATACTTATTACTTATATTATTATCAATATAGCATACATTATTACCCATATAAAGCAGTTATTACCGACAGAAGTATAATAAATATACTTATTACTTTTATTATTATCAATATCACAGGCACTCTTAGCCATATTTTACTAGTATTATCGCTAGAAATGTAATAATTATACTTATTACACCCGATATTATCAATATAACATGCATTATTACCCATATAATGAAGTTATTATCGCTGGAACTGTAATAATTATACTTATTACTCCCGATATTATCAATATAACATGCATTATTACGCATATAATGCAGTTATTATCGCTAGAACTGTAATAATTATGCTTATTACTTATATTATTATCAATATAACATGCATTATTACCCATATAATGCAGTTATTATCGACAGAAGTATAATAAATATACTTATTACTTTTATTATTATCAGTATAACATGCACTATTAGCCATATTTTACTTTTATTATTGCTAGAACTATAATAATTATACTTATTATTCCCAATATTACCAATATAACATGCATTATTGCCCATATAATGCAGTTATTATCGCTAGAGCTGTAATAATTATACTTATTACTTATATTATTATCAATATAACATGCATTATTACGCATATTATGCAGTTCTAATCGCTAGAACTATAATAAATACACTTAGTACTTTTATTATTATGAATATAACAGGCACTCTTAGCCATATTTTACTTTATTATCGCTAGAACTATAATAATTATACTAATTACTCCAGATATTATCAATATAACATGCATTATTACCCATATAATGCAGTTATTATCGCTCGAACTGTAATATTTATACCTATTACTTATATTATTATCAATATAACATGCATTATTACGCATATTATGCAGTTATTATTGATAGAACTATAATAAATATACTTATTACTCCCGATATTATCAATATAACATCCATTATTACCCATATAATGCAGTTATTATCGCTAGAACTGTAATAATTATACTTATTACTTATATTATTATCAATATAACATGCATTACTACCCATATAAAGCAGTTATTATCGACAGAAGTATAATAAGTATACGTATTACATTTATTATTATCAATATAACATGCACTATTAGCAATATTTTACTATTATTATCGCTAGAACTATAATAATTATATTTATTACTCCCGATATTATCAATATAATATGCATTATTACGCATATAATGCAGTTATTATAGCTAGAACTGTAATAAATATACTTATTACTTTTATTATTATCAATATAACATGCACTATTAGCCATATTTTACTATTATTATCGCTAGAACTATAATAATTATACTTACATCTCACGATATTATCAATATAACATGCATTATTACCCATATAATGCAGTTATTATCGCTAGAACTGTAATAATTATACTTATTACTTATATTATTAGCAATATAACGTGCATTATTACCCATATTATGCAGTTATTATTGCTAGATCTGTAATAATTATACTTATTACTTATATTATTGTCATTATAACATGCATTATTACCCATATAATGGAGTGATTGTCGCTAGAACTGTAATAATTATACTTATTACTTATATTATTATCAATATAACATGCATTATTACCCATATAATGCAGTTATTATCGACAGAAGTATAATAAATATACTTATTACTTTTATTATTATCAATATAACATGCATTATTACCCATATAATGCAGTTATTGCCGCTAGAAATGTAATAATTATACTTATTACACCCGATATTATCAATATAACATGCATTATTACCCATATAATGCAGTTAATATCGCTAGAACTGTAATAAATATACTTATTACTTTTATTATTATCAATATAACATGCACTATTAGCCATATTTTACTATTATTATCGCTAGAAGTATAATAGTTGTACTTATTACTCCCGATATTACCAATATAACATGCATTATTGCCCATATAATGCAGTTATTATCGCTAGAGCTGTAATAATTATACTTATTACTTATATTATTATCAATATAACATGCATTATTACGCATATTATGCAGTTATAATCGCTAGAACTATAATAAATATACTTAGTACTTTTATTATCATCAATATAACATGCATTATTACCCATATTATGGAGTTATTATCGCTAGAACTGTAATAATTATACTTATTACTTATATTATTATCAATATAACATGCATTATTACCCATATAAAGCAGTTATTATTGACAGAAGTATAATAAATATACTTATTACTTTTATTATTATCAATATAACAGGCACTCTTAGCCATATTTTACTAGTATTATCGCTAGAACTGTAATAATTATACTAATTACTCCCGATATTATCAATATAACATGCATTATTACCCATATAATGCAGTTATTATCGCTAGAACTGTAATAATTATACTTATTACTTATATTATTAGCAATATAACGTGCATTATTACCCATATTATGCAGTTATTATCGCTAGAACTGTAATAATTATACTTATTACTTATATTATTAGCAATATAACATGCACTATTACCCATTTTATGCAGTTATTATTGCTAGAACTGTAATAATTATACTTATTACTTATATTATTGTCATTATAACATGCATTATTACCCATATAATGGAGTTATTATCGACAGAAGTATAATAAATATACTTATTAATTTTATTATTATCAATATAACATGCATTATTACCCATATAATGCAGTTATTACCGCTAGAAATGTAATAATTATACTTATTACACCCGATATTATCAATATAACATGCATTATTACCCATATAATGCAGTTATTATCGCTAGAACTGTAATAAATATACTTATTACTTTTATTATTATCAATATAACATGCACTATTAGCCATATTTTACTATTATTATCGCTAGAAGTATAATAGTTGTACTTATTACTCCCGATATTATCAATATAACATGCATTATTACCCATATAATGCAGTTATTATCGGCAGAAGTATAATAAATATACTTATTACTTTTATTATTATCAATATAACATGCATTATTACCCATATAATGCAGTTATTACCGCTAGAAATGTAATAATTATACTTATTACACCCGATATTATCAATATAACATGCATTATTACCCATATAATGCAGTTATTATCGCTTGAACTGTAATAATTATACTTATTACTTATATTATTAGCAATATAACATGCACTATTACCCATTTTATGCAGTTATTATTGCTAGAACTGTAATAATTATACTTATTACTTATATTATTGTCATTATAACATGCATTATTACCCATATAATGGAGTTATTATCGACAGAAGTATAATAAATATACTTATTACTTTTATTATTATCAATATAACATGCATTATTACCCATATAATGCAGTTATTACCGCTAGAACTGTAATAATTATACTTATTACTTATATTATTGTCATTATAACATGCATTATTACCCATATAATGGAGTTATTATCGACAGAAGTATAATAAATATACTTATTACTTTTATTATTATCAATATAACATGCATTATTACCCATATAATGCAGTTATTACCGCTAGAAATGTAATAATTATACTTATTACACCCGATATTACCAATATAACATGCATTATTGCCCATATAATGCAGTTATTATCGCTAGAGCTGTAATAATTATGCTTATTACTTATATTATTATCAATATAACATGCATTATTACGCATATTATGCAGTTATAATCGCTAGAACTATAATAAATATACTTAGTACTTTTATTATCATCAATATAACATGCATTATTACCCATATTATGGAGTTATTATCGCTAGAACTGTAATAATTATACTTATTACTTATATTATTATCAATATAACATGCATTATTACCCATATAAAGCAGTTATTATTGACAGAAGTATAATAAATATACTTATTACTTTTATTATTATCAATATAACAGGCACTCTTAGCCATATTTTACTAGTATTATCGCTAGAACTGTAATAATTATACTAATTACTCCCGATATTATCAATATAACATGCATTATTACCCATATAATGCAGTTATTATCGCTAGAACTGTAATAATTATACTTATTACTTATATTATTAGCAATATAACGTGCATTATTACCCATATTATGCAGTTATTATCGCTAGAACTGTAATAATTATACTTATTACTTATATTATTAGCAATATAACATGCACTATTACCCATTTTATGCAGTTATTATTGCTAGAACTGTAATAATTATACTTATTACTTATATTATTGTCATTATAACATGCATTATTACCCATATAATGGAGTTATTATCGACAGAAGTATAATAAATATACTTATTACTTTTATTATTATCAATATAACATGCATTATTACCCATATAATGCAGTTATTACCGCTAGAAATGTAATAATTATACTTATTACACCCGATATTATCAATATAACATGCATTATTACCCATATAATGCAGTTATTATCGCTTGAACTGTAATAATTATACTTATTACTTATATTATTAGCAATATAACATGCACTATTACCCATTTTATGCAGTTATTATTGCTAGAACTGTAATAATTATACTTATTACTTATATTATTGTCATTATAACATGCATTATTACCCATATAATGGAGTTATTATCGACAGAAGTATAATAAATATACTTATTACTTTTATTATTATCAATATAACATGCATTATTACCCATATAATGCAGTTATTACCGCTAGAACTGTAATAATTATACTTATTACTTATATTATTGTCATTATAACATGCATTATTACCCATATAATGGAGTTATTATCGACAGAAGTATAATAAATATACTTATTACTTTTATTATTATCAATATAACATGCATTATTACCCATATAATGCAGTTATTACCGCTAGAAATGTAATAATTATACTTATTACACCCGATATTATCAATATAACATGCATTATTACCCATATAATGCAGTTATTATCGACAGAAGTATAATAAATATACTTATTACTTTTATTATTATCAATATAACATGCATTATTACCCATATAATGCAGTTATTATCGCTAGCACTGTAATAATTATACTTGTTACTTATATTATTATCAATATAACATGCATTATTACCCATATAAAGCAGTTATTATCGACAGAAGTATAATAAATATACTTATTACATTTATTATTATCAATATAACATGCACTATTAGCAATATTTTACTATTATTATCGCTAGAACTTTAATAATTATACTTATTACTCCCGATATTATCAATATAATATGCATTATTACGCATATAATGCAGTTATTATAGCTAGAACTGTAATAAATATACTTATTACTTTTATTATTATCAATATAACATGCACTATTAGCCATATTTTACTATTATTATCGCTAGAACTATAATAATTATACTTATTACTCACGATATTATCAATATAACATGCATTATTACCCATATAATGCAGTTATTATCGCTAGAACTGTAATAATTATACTTATTACTTATATTATTAGCAATATAACGTGCATTATTACCCATATTATGCAGTTATTATTGGTAGAACTGTAATAATTATACTTATTACTTATATTATTATCAATATAGCATACATTATTACCCATATAAAGCAGTTATTACCGACAGAAGTATAATAAATATACTTATTACTTTTATTATTATCAATATCACAGGCACTCTTAGCCATATTTTACTAGTATTATCGCTAGAACTGTAATAATTATACTAATTACTCCCGATATTATCAATTTAACATCCATTATTACCCATTTAATGCAGTTATTACCGCTAGAACTGTAATAATTATACTTATTACTCCCGATATTATCAATATAACATGCATTATTACCCATATAATGCAGTTATTATCGTTAGAACTGTAATAATTATACTTATTACTCCCGATATTATCAATATAACATGCATTATTACCCATATAATGCAGTTATTATCGCTAGAGCTGTAATAATTATACTTATTACTTATATTATTATCAATATAACATGCATTATTACGCATATTATGCAGTTATAATCGCTAGAACTATAATAAATATACTTAGTACTTTTATTATCATCAATATAACATGCATTATTACCCATATTATGGAGTTATTATCGCTAGAACTGTAATAATTATACTTATTACTTATATTATTATCAATATAACATGCATTATTACCCATATAAAGCAGTTATTATTGACAGAAGTATAATAAATATACTTATTACTTTTATTATTATCAATATAACAGGCACTCTTAGCCATATTTTACTAGTATTATCGCTAGAACTGTAATAATTATACTAATTACTCCCGATATTATCAATATAACATGCATTATTACCCATATAATGCAGTTATTATCGCTAGAACTGTAATAATTATACTTATTACTTATATTATTAGCAATATAACGTGCATTATTACCCATATTATGCAGTTATTATCGCTAGAACTGTAATAATTATACTTATTACTTATATTATTAGCAATATAACATGCACTATTACCCATTTTATGCAGTTATTATTGCTAGAACTGTAATAATTATACTTATTACTTATATTATTGTCATTATAACATGCATTATTACCCATATAATGGAGTTATTATCGACAGAAGTATAATAAATATACTTATTACTTTTATTATTATCAATATAACATGCATTATTACCCATATAATGCAGTTATTACCGCTAGAAATGTAATAATTATACTTATTACACCCGATATTATCAATATAACATGCATTATTACCCATATAATGCAGTTATTATCGCTAGAACTGTAATAAATATACTTATTACTTTTATTATTATCAATATAACATGCACTATTAGCCATATTTTACTATTATTATCGCTAGAAGTATAATAGTTGTACTTATTACTCCCGATATTATCAATATAACATGCATTATTACCCATATAATGCAGTTATTATCGGCAGAAGTATAATAAATGTACTTATTACTTCTATTATTATCAATATAACATGCATTATTACCCATATAATGCAGTTATTACCGCTAGAAATGTAATAATTATACTTATTACACCCGATATTATCAATATAACATGCATTATTACCCATATAATGCAGTTATTATCGCTTGAACTGTAATAATTATACTTATTACTTATATTATTAGCAATATAACATGCACTATTACCCATTTTATGCAGTTATTATTGCTAGAACTGTAATAATTATACTTATTACTTATATTATTGTCATTATAACATGCATTATTACCCATATAATGGAGTTATTATCGACAGAAGTATAATGAATATACTTATTACTTTTATTATTATCAATATTACATGCATTATTACCCATATAATGCAGTTATTACCGCTAGAACTGTAATAATTATACTTATTACTTATATTATTGTCATTATAACATGCATTATTACCCATATAATGGAGTTATTATCGACAGAAGTATAATAAATATACTTATTACTTTTATTATTATCAATATAACATGCATTATTACCCATATAATGCAGTTATTACCGCTAGAAATGTAATAATTATACTTATTACACCCGATATTACCAATATAACATGCATTATTACCCATATAATGCAGTTATTATCGCTAGCACTGTAATAATTATACTTGTTACTTATATTATTATCAATATAACATGCATTATTACCCATATAAAGCAGTTATTATCGACAGAAGTATAATAAATATACTTATTACATTTATTATTATCAATATAACATGCACTATTAGCAATATTTTACTATTATTATCGCTAGAACTTTAATAATTATACTTATTACTCCCGATATTATCAATATAATATGCATTATTACGCATATAATGCAGTTATTATAGCTAGAACTGTAATAAATATACTTATTACTTTTATTATTATCAATATAACATGCACTATTAGCCATATTTTACTATTATTATCGCTAGAACTATAATAATTATACTTATTACTCACGATATTATCAATATAACATGCATTATTACCCATATAATGCAGTTATTATCGCTAGAACTGTAATAATTATACTTATTACTTATATTATTAGCAATATAACGTGCATTATTACCCATATTATGCAGTTATTATTGGTAGAACTGTAATAATTATACTTATTACTTATATTATTATCAATATAGCATACATTATTACCCATATAAAGCAGTTATTACCGACAGAAGTATAATAAATATACTTATTACTTTTATTATTATCAATATCACAGGCACTCTTAGCCATATTTTACTAGTATTATCGCTAGAACTGTAATAATTATACTAATTACTCCCGATATTATCAATTTAACATCCATTATTACCCATTTAATGCAGTTATTACCGCTAGAACTGTAATAATTATACTTATTACTCCCGATATTATCAATATAACATGCATTATTACCCATATAATGCAGTTATTATCGTTAGAACTGTAATAATTATACTTATTACTCCCGATATTATCAATATAACATGCATTATTACCCATATAATGCAGTTATTATCGCTAGAGCTGTAATAATTATACTTATTACTTATATTATTATCAATATAACATGCATTATTACGCATATTATGCAGTTATAATCGCTAGAACTATAATAAATATACTTAGTACTTTTATTATCATCAATATAACATGCATTATTACCCATATTATGGAGTTATTATCGCTAGAACTGTAATAATTATACTTATTACTTATATTATTATCAATATAACATGCATTATTACCCATATAAAGCAGTTATTATTGACAGAAGTATAATAAATATACTTATTACTTTTATTATTATCAATATAACAGGCACTCTTAGCCATATTTTACTAGTATTATCGCTAGAACTGTAATAATTATACTAATTACTCCCGATATTATCAATATAACATGCATTATTACCCATATAATGCAGTTATTATCGCTAGAACTGTAATAATTATACTTATTACTTATATTATTAGCAATATAACGTGCATTATTACCCATATTATGCAGTTATTATCGCTAGAACTGTAATAATTATACTTATTACTTATATTATTAGCAATATAACATGCACTATTACCCATTTTATGCAGTTATTATTGCTAGAACTGTAATAATTATACTTATTACTTATATTATTGTCATTATAACATGCATTATTACCCATATAATGGAGTTATTATCGACAGAAGTATAATAAATATACTTATTACTTTTATTATTATCAATATAACATGCATTATTACCCATATAATGCAGTTATTACCGCTAGAAATGTAATAATTATACTTATTACACCCGATATTATCAATATAACATGCATTATTACCCATATAATGCAGTTATTATCGCTAGAACTGTAATAAATATACTTATTACTTTTATTATTATCAATATAACATGCACTATTAGCCATATTTTACTATTATTATCGCTAGAAGTATAATAGTTGTACTTATTACTCCCGATATTATCAATATAACATGCATTATTACCCATATAATGCAGTTATTATCGGCAGAAGTATAATAAATGTACTTATTACTTCTATTATTATCAATATAACATGCATTATTACCCATATAATGCAGTTATTACCGCTAGAAATGTAATAATTATACTTATTACACCCGATATTATCAATATAACATGCATTATTACCCATATAATGCAGTTATTATCGCTTGAACTGTAATAATTATACTTATTACTTATATTATTAGCAATATAACATGCACTATTACCCACTTTATGCAGTTATTATTGCTAGAACTGTAATAATTATACTTATTACTTATATTATTGTCATTATAACATGCATTATTACCCATATAATGGAGTTATTATCGACAGAAGTATAATGAATATACTTATTACTTTTATTATTATCAATATAACATGCATTATTACCCATATAATGCAGTTATTACCGCTAGAACTGTAATAATTATACTTATTACTTATATTATTGTCATTATAACATGCATTATTACCCATATAATGGAGTTATTATCGACAGAAGTATAATAAATATACTTATTACTTTTATTATTATCAATATAACATGCATTATTACCCATATAATGCAGTTATTACCGCTAGAAATGTAATAATTATACTTATTACACCCGATATTACCAATATAACATGCATTATTGCCCATATAATGCAGTTATTATCGCTAGAGCTGTAATAATTATGCTTATTACTTATATTATTATCAATATAACATGCATTATTACGCATATTATGCAGTTATAATCGCTAGAACTATAATAAATATACTTAGTACTTTTATTATCATCAATATAACATGCATTATTACCCATATTATGGAGTTATTATCGCTAGAACTGTAATAATTATACTTATTACTTATATTATTATCAATATAACATGCATTATTACCCATATAAAGCAGTTATTATTGACAGAAGTATAATAAATATACTTATTACTTTTATTATTATCCATATAACAGGCACTCTTAGCCATATTTTACTAGTATTATCGCTAGAACTGTAATAATTATACTAATTACTCCCGATATTATCAATATAACATGCATTATTACCCATATAATGCAGTTATTATCGCTAGAACTGTAATAATTATACTTATTACTTATATTATTAGCAATATAACGTGCATTATTACCCATATTATGCAGTTATTATCGCTAGAACTGTAATAATTATACTTATTACTTATATTATTAGCAATATAACATGCACTATTACCCATTTTATGCAGTTATTATTGCTAGAACTGTAATAATTATACTTATTACTTATATTATTGTCATTATAACATGCATTATTACCCATATAATGGAGTTATTATCGACAGAAGTATAATAAATATACTTATTACTTTTATTATTATCAATATAACATGCATTATTACCCATATAATGCAGTTATTACCGCTAGAAATGTAATAATTATACTTATTACACCCGATATTATCAATATAACATGCATTATTACCCATATAATGCAGTTATTATCGCTTGAACTGTAATAATTATACTTATTACTTATATTATTAGCAATATAACATGCACTATTACCCATTTTATGCAGTTATTATTGCTAGAACTGTAATAATTATACTTATTACTTATATTATTGTCATTATAACATGCATTATTACCCATATAATGGAGTTATTATCGACAGAAGTATAATAAATATACTTATTACTTTTATTATTATCAATATAACATGCATTATTACCCATATAATGCAGTTATTACCGCTAGAACTGTAATAATTATACTTATTACTTATATTATTGTCATTATAACATGCATTATTACCCATATAATGGAGTTATTATCGACAGAAGTATAATAAATATACTTATTACTTTTATTATTATCAATATAACATGCATTATTACCCATATAATGCAGTTATTACTGCTAGAAATGTAATAATTATACTTATTACACCCGATATTATCAATATAACATGCATTATTACCCATATAATGCAGTTATTATCGACAGAAGTATAATAAATATACTTATTACTTTTATTATTATCAATATAACATGCACTATTAGCCATATTTTACTATTATTATCGCTAGAACTATAATAATTATACTTATTACTCACGATATTATCAATATAACATGCATTATTACCCATATAATGCAGTTATTATCGCTAGAACTGTAATAATTATACTTATTACTTATATTATTAGCAATATAACGTGCATTATTACCCATATTATGCAGTTATTATTGGTAGAACTGTAATAATTATACTTATTACTTATATTATTATCAATATAGCATACATTATTACCCATATAAAGCAGTTATTACCGACAGAAGTATAATAAATATACTTATTACTTTTATTATTATCAATATCACAGGCACTCTTAGCCATATTTTACTAGTATTATCGCTAGAACTGTAATAATTATACTAATTACTCCCGATATTATCAATTTAACATCCATTATTACCCATTTAATGCAGTTATTACCGCTAGAACTGTAATAATTATACTTATTACTCCCGATATTATCAATATAACATGCATTATTACCCATATAATGCAGTTATTATCGCTAGAACTGTAATAAATATACTTATTACTTTTATTATTATCAATATAACATGCACTATTAGCCATATTTTACTATTATTATCGCTAGAAGTATAATAGTTGTACTTATTACTCCCGATATTATCAATATAACATGCATTATTACCCATATAATGCAGTTATTATCGCTAGAACTGTAATAATTATACTTATTATTTATATTATTATTAATATAACATGCATTATTGCCCATATAATGCAGTTATTATTTCTAGAACTGTAATAATTATACTTATTACTTATATTATTAGCAATATAACGTGCATTATTACCCATATTATGCAGTTATTATTGCTAGAACTGTAATAATTATACTTATTACTTATATTATTGTCATTATAACATGTATTATTACCCATATAATGGAGTTATTGTCGCTAGAGCTGTAATAATTATACTTACTACTTATATTATTATCAATATAACATGCATTATTACCCATATAATGCAGTTATTATCGACAGAAGTATAATAAATATACCTATTACTTTTATTATTATCAATATAACATGCATTATTACCCATATAATGCAGTTATTACCGCTAGAAATGTAATAATTATACTTATTACACCCGATATTATCAATATAACATGCATTATTACCCATATAATGCAGTTATTATCGCTAGAACTGTAATAAATATACTTATTACTTTTATTATTATCAATATAACATGCACTATTAGCCATATTTTACTATTATTATCGCTAGAAGTATAATAGTTGTACTTATTACTCCCGATATTATCAATATAACATGCATTATTACCCATATAATGCAGTTATTATCGCTAGAACTGCAATAATTATACTTATTATTTATATTATTATTAATATAACATGCATTATTGCCCATATAATGCAGTTATTATTTCTAGAACTGTAATAATTATACTTATTACTTATATTATTAGCAATATAACGTGCATTATTACCCATATTATGCAGTCATTATTGCTAGAACTGTAATAATTATACTTATTACTTATATTATTGTCATTATAACATGCATTATTACCCATATAATGGAGTTATTGTCGCTACAACTGTAATAATTATACTTACTACTTATATTATTATCAATATAACATGCATTATTACCCATATAATGCAGTTATTGTCGACAGAAGTATAATAAATATACTTATTACTTTTATTATTATCAATATAACATGCATTATTACCCATATAATGCAGTTATTACCGCTAGAAATGTAATAATTATACTTATTACACCCGATATTATCAATATAACATGCATTATTACCCATATAATGCAGTTATTATCGCTGGAACTGTAATAATTATACTTATTACTCCCGATATTATCAATATAACATGCATTATTACGCATATAATGCAGTTATTATCGCTAGAACTGTAATAATTATGCTTATTACTTATATTATTATCAATATAACATGCATTATTACCCATATAATGCAGTTATTATCGACAGAAGTATAATAAATATACTTATTACTTTTATTATTATCAGTATAACATGCACTATTAGCCATATTTTACTTTTATTATTGCTAGAACTATAATAATTATACTTATTATTCCCAATATTACCAATATAACATGCATTATTGCCCATATAATGCAGTTATTATCGCTAGAGCTGTAATAATTATACTTATTACTTATATTATTATCAATATAACATGCATTATTACGCATATTATGCAGTTCTAATCGCTAGAACTATAATAAATACACTTAGTACTTTTATTATTATCAATATAACAGGCACTCTTAGCCATATTTTACTTTATTATCGCTAGAACTATAATAATTATACTAATTACTCCAGATATTATCAATATAACATGCATTATTACCCATATAATGCAGTTATTATCGCTCGAACTGTAATATTTATACCTATTACTTATATTATTATCAATATAACATGCATTATTACGCATATTATGCAGTTATTATTGATAGAACTATAATAAATATACTTATTACTCCCGATATTATCAATATAACATCCATTATTACCCATATAATGCAGTTATTATCGCTAGAACTGTAATAATTATACTTATTACTTATATTATTATCAATATAACATGCATTACTACCCATATAAAGCAGTTATTATCGCTAGAACTATAATAATTATACTTATTACTCCCGATATTATCAATATAATATGCATTATTACGCATATAATGCAGTTATTATAGCTAGAACTGTAATAAATATACTTATTACTTTTATTATTATCAATATAACATGCACTATTAGCCATATTTTACTATTATTATCGCTAGAACTATAATAATTATACTTACATCTCACGATATTATCAATATAACATGCATTATTACCCATATAATGCAGTTATTATCGCTAGAACTGTAATAATTATACTTATTACTTATATTATTAGCAATATAACGTGCATTATTACCCATATTATGCAGTTATTATTGCTAGATCTGTAATAATTATACTTATTACTTATATTATTGTCATTATAACATGCATTATTACCCATATAATGGAGTGATTGTCGCTAGAACTGTAATAATTATACTTATTACTTATATTATTATCAATATAACATGCATTATTACCCATATAATGCAGTTATTATCGACAGAAGTATAATAAATATACTTATTACTTTTATTATTATCAATATAACATGCATTATTACCCATATAATGCAGTTATTGCCGCTAGAAATGTAATAATTATACTTATTACACCCGATATTATCAATATAACATGCATTATTGCCCATATAATGCAGTTATTATCGCTAGAGCTGTAATAATTATACTTATTACTTATATTATTATCAATATAACATGCATTATTACGCATATTATGCAGTTATAATCGCTAGAACTATAATAAATATACTTAGTACTTTTATTATCATCAATATAACATGCATTATTACCCATATTATGGAGTTATTATCGCTAGAACTGTAATAATTATACTTATTACTTATATTATTATCAATATAACATGCATTATTACCCATATAAAGCAGTTATTATTGACAGAAGTATAATAAATATACTTATTACTTTTATTATTATCAATATAACAGGCACTCTTAGCCATATTTTACTAGTATTATCGCTAGAACTGTAATAATTATACTAATTACTCCCGATATTATCAATATAACATGCATTATTACCCATATAATGCAGTTATTATCGCTAGAACTGTAATAATTATACTTATTACTTATATTATTAGCAATATAACGTGCATTATTACCCATATTATGCAGTTATTATCGCTAGAACTGTAATAATTATACTTATTACTTATATTATTAGCAATATAACATGCACTATTACCCATTTTATGCAGTTATTATTGCTAGAACTGTAATAATTATACTTATTACTTATATTATTGTCATTATAACATGCATTATTACCCATATAATGGAGTTATTATCGACAGAAGTATAATAAATATACTTATTACTTTTATTATTATCAATATAACATGCATTATTACCCATATAATGCAGTTATTACCGCTAGAAATGTAATAATTATACTTATTACACCCGATATTATCAATATAACATGCATTATTACCCATATAATGCAGTTATTATCGCTAGAACTGTAATAAATATACTTATTACTTTTATTATTATCAATATAACATGCACTATTAGCCATATTTTACTATTATTATCGCTAGAAGTATAATAGTTGTACTTATTACTCCCGATATTATCAATATAACATGCATTATTACCCATATAATGCAGTTATTATCGGCAGAAGTATAATAAATATACTTATTACTTTTATTATTATCAATATAACATGCATTATTACCCATATAATGCAGTTATTACCGCTAGAAATGTAATAATTATACTTATTACACCCGATATTATCAATATAACATGCATTATTACCCATATAATGCAGTTATTATCGCTTGAACTGTAATAATTATACTTATTACTTATATTATTAGCAATATAACATGCACTATTACCCATTTTATGCAGTTATTATTGCTAGAACTGTAATAATTATACTTATTACTTATATTATTGTCATTATAACATGCATTATTACCCATATAATGGAGTTATTATCGACAGAAGTATAATAAATATACTTATTACTTTTATTATTATCAATATAACATGCATTATTACCCATATAATGCAGTTATTACCGCTAGAACTGTAATAATTATACTTATTACTTATATTATTGTCATTATAACATGCATTATTACCCATATAATGGAGTTATTATCGACAGAAGTATAATAAATATACTTATTACTTTTATTATTATCAATATAACATGCATTATTACCCATATAATGCAGTTATTACCGCTAGAAATGTAATAATTATACTTATTACACCCGATATTACCAATATAACATGCATTACTGCCCATATAATGCAGTTATTATCGCTAGAGCTGTAATAATTATACTTATTACTTATATTATTATCAATATAACATGCATTATTACGCATATTATGCAGTTATAATCGCTAGAACTATAATAAATATACTTAGTACTTTTATTATCATCAATATAACATGCATTATTACCCATATTATGGAGTTATTATCGCTAGAACTGTAATAATTATACTTATTACTTATATTATTATCAATATAACATGCATTATTACCCATATAAAGCAGTTATTATTGACAGAAGTATAATAAATATACTTATTACTTTTATTATTATCAATATAACAGGCACTCTTAGCCATATTTTACTAGTATTATCGCTAGAACTGTAATAATTATACTAATTACTCCCGATATTATCAATATAACATGCATTATTACCCATATAATGCAGTTATTATCGCTAGAACTGTAATAATTATACTTATTACTTATATTATTAGCAATATAACGTGCATTATTACCCATATTATGCAGTTATTATCGCTAGAACTGTAATAATTATACTTATTACTTATATTATTAGCAATATAACATGCACTATTACCCATTTTATGCAGTTATTATTGCTAGAACTGTAATAATTATACTTATTACTTATATTATTGTCATTATAACATGCATTATTACCCATATAATGGAGTTATTATCGACAGAAGTATAATAAATATACTTATTACTTTTATTATTATCAATATAACATGCATTATTACCCATATAATGCAGTTATTACCGCTAGAAATGTAATAATTATACTTATTACACCCGATATTATCAATATAACATGCATTATTACCCATATAATGCAGTTATTATCGCTTGAACTGTAATAATTATACTTATTACTTATATTATTAGCAATATAACATGCACTATTACCCATTTTATGCAGTTATTATTGCTAGAACTGTAATAATTATACTTATTACTTATATTATTGTCATTATAACATGCATTATTACCCATATAATGGAGTTATTATCGACAGAAGTATAATAAATATACTTATTACTTTTATTATTATCAATATAACATGCATTATTACCCATATAATGCAGTTATTACCGCTAGAACTGTAATAATTATACTTATTACTTATATTATTGTCATTATAACATGCATTATTACCCATATAATGGAGTTATTATCGACAGAAGTATAATAAATATACTTATTACTTTTATTATTATCAATATAACATGCATTATTACCCATATAATGCAGTTATTACCGCTAGAAATGTAATAATTATACTTATTACACCCGATATTATCAATATAACATGCATTATTACCATATAATGCAGTTATTATCGACAGAAGTATAATAAATATACTTATTACTTTTATTATTATCAATATAACATGCATTATTACCCATATAATGCAGTTATTATCGCTAGCACTGTAATAATTATACTTGTTACTTATATTATTATCAATATAACATGCATTATTACCCATATAAAGCAGTTATTATCGACAGAAGTATAATAAATATACTTATTACATTTATTATTATCAATATAACATGCACTATTAGCAATATTTTACTATTATTATCGCTAGAACTTTAATAATTATACTTATTACTCCCGATATTATCAATATAATATGCATTATTACGCATATAATGCAGTTATTATAGCTAGAACTGTAATAAATATACTTATTACTTTTATTATTATCAATATAACATGCACTATTAGCCATATTTTACTATTATTATCGCTAGAACTATAATAATTATACTTATTACTCACGATATTATCAATATAACATGCATTATTACCCATATAATGCAGTTATTATCGCTTGAACTGTAATAATTATACTTATTACTTATATTATTAGCAATATAACATGCACTATTACCCATTTTATGCAGTTATTATTGCTAGAACTGTAATAATTATACTTATTACTTATATTATTGTCATTATAACATGCATTATTACCCATATAATGGAGTTATTATCGACAGAAGTATAATAAATATACTTATTACTTTTATTATTATCAATATAACATGCATTATTACCCATATAATGCAGTTATTACCGCTAGAACTGTAATAATTATACTTATTACACCCGATATTATCAATATAACATGCATTATTACCCATATAATGCAGTTATTATCGACAGAAGTATAATAAATATACTTATTACTTTTATTATTATCAATATAACATGCATTATTACCCATATAATGCAGTTATTATCGCTAGCACTGTAATAATTATACTTGTTACTTATATTATTATCAATATAACATGCATTATTACCCATATAAAGCAGTTATTATCGACAGAAGTATAATAAATATACTTATTACATTTATTATTATCAATATAACATGCACTATTAGCAATATTTTACTATTATTATCGCTAGAACTTTAATAATTATACTTATTACTCCCGATATTATCAATATAATATGCATTATTACGCATATAATGCAGTTATTATAGCTAGAACTGTAATAAATATACTTATTACTTTTATTATTATCAATATAACATGCACTATTAGCCATATTTTACTATTATTATCGCTAGAACTATAATAATTATACTTATTACTCACGATATTATCAATATAACATGCATTATTACCCATATAATGCAGTTATTATCGCTAGAACTGTAATAATTATACTTATTACTTATATTATTAGCAATATAACGTGCATTATTACCCATATTATGCAGTTATTATTGGTAGAACTGTAATAATTATACTTATTACTTATATTATTATCAATATAGCATACATTATTACCCATATAAAGCAGTTATTACCGACAGAAGTATAATAAATATACTTATTACTTTTATTATTATCAATATCACAGGCACTCTTAGCCATATTTTACTAGTATTATCGCTAGAACTGTAATAATTATACTAATTACTCCCGATATTATCAATTTAACATCCATTATTACCCATTTAATGCAGTTATTAACGCTAGAACTGTAATAATTATACTTATTACTCCCGATATTATCAATATAACATGCATTATTACCCATATAATGCAGTTATTATCGCTAGAACTGTAATAAATATACTTATTACTTTTATTATTATCAATATAACAGGCACTCTTAGCCATATTTTACTAGTATTATCGCTAGAACTGTAATAATTATACTAATTACTCCCGATATTATCAATATAACATGCATTATTACCCATATAATGCAGTTATTATCGCTAGAACTGTAATAATTATACTTATTACTTATATTATTAGCAATATAACGTGCATTATTACCCATATTATGCAGTTATTATCGCTAGAACTGTAATAATTATACTTATTACTTATATTATTAGCAATATAACATGCACTATTACCCATTTTATGCAGTTATTATTGCTAGAACTGTAATAATTATACTTATTACTTATATTATTGTCATTATAACATGCATTATTACCCATATAATGGAGTTATTATCGACAGAAGTATAATAAATATACTTATTACTTTTATTATTATCAATATAACATGCATTATTACCCATATAATGCAGTTATTACCGCTAGAAATGTAATAATTATACTTATTACACCCGATATTATCAATATAACATGCATTATTACCCATATAATGCAGTTATTATCGCTAGAACTGTAATAAATATACTTATTACTTTTATTATTATCAATATAACATGCACTATTAGCCATATTTTACTATTATTATCGCTAGAAGTATAATAGTTGTACTTATTACTCCCGATATTATCAATATAACATGCATTATTACCCATATAATGCAGTTATTATCGGCAGAAGTATAATAAATGTACTTATTACTTCTATTATTATCAATATAACATGCATTATTACCCATATAATGCAGTTATTACCGCTAGAAATGTAATAATTATACTTATTACACCCGATATTATCAATATAACATGCATTATTACCCATATAATGCAGTTATTATCGCTTGAACTGTAATAATTATACTTATTACTTATATTATTAGCAATATAACATGCACTATTACCCATTTTATGCAGTTATTATTGCTAGAACTGTAATAATTATACTTATTACTTATATTATTGTCATTATAACATGCATTATTACCCATATAATGGAGTTATTATCGACAGAAGTATAATGAATATACTTATTACTTTTATTATTATCAATATAACATGCATTATTACCCATATAATGCAGTTATTACCGCTAGAACTGTAATAATTATACTTATTACTTATATTATTGTCATTATAACATGCATTATTACCCATATAATGGAGTTATTATCGACAGAAGTATAATAAATATACTTATTACTTTTATTATTATCAATATAACATGCATTATTACCCATATAATGCAGTTATTACCGCTAGAAATGTAATAATTATACTAATTACTCCCGATATTATGAATATAACATGCATTATTACCCATATAATGCAGTTATTATCGCTAGAACTGTAATAATTATACTTATTACTTATATTATTAGCAATATAACGTGCATTATTACCCATATTATGCAGTTATTATCGCTAGAACTGTAATAATTATACTTATTACTTATATTATTAGCAATATAACATGCACTATTACCCATTTTATGCAGTTATTATTGCTAGAACTGTAATAATTATACTTATTACTTATATTATTGTCATTATAACATGCATTATTACCCATATAATGGAGTTATTATCGACAGAAGTATAATAAATATACTTATTACTTTTATTATTATCAATATAACATGCATTATTACCCATATAATGCAGTTATTACCGCTAGAAATGTAATAATTATACTTATTACACCCGATATTATCAATATAACATGCATTATTACCCATATAATGCAGTTATTATCGCTTGAACTGTAATAATTATACTTATTACTTATATTATTAGCAATATAACATGCACTATTACCCATTTTATGCAGTTATTATTGCTAGAACTGTAATAATTATACTTATTACTTATATTATTGTCATTATAACATGCATTATTACCCATATAATGGAGTTATTATCGACAGAAGTATAATAAATATACTTATTACTTTTATTATTATCAATATAACATGCATTATTACCCATATAATGCAGTTATTACCGCTAGAACTGTAATAATTATACTTATTACTTATATTATTGTCATTATAACATGCATTATTACCCATATAATGGAGTTATTATCGACAGAAGTATAATAAATATACTTATTACTTTTATTATTATCAATATAACATGCATTATTACCCATATAATGCAGTTATTACCGCTAGAAATGTAATAATTATACTTATTACACCCGATATTATCAATATAACATGCATTATTACCCATATAATGCAGTTATTATCGACAGAAGTATAATAAATATACTTATTACTTTTATTATTATCAATATAACATGCATTATTACCCATATAATGCAGTTATTATCGCTAGCACTGTAATAATTATACTTGTTACTTATATTATTATCAATATAACATGCATTATTACCCATATAAAGCAGTTATTATCGACAGAAGTATAATAAATATACTTATTACATTTATTATTATCAATATAACATGCACTATTAGCAATATTTTACTATTATTATCGCTAGAACTTTAATAATTATACTTATTACTCCCGATATTATCAATATAATATGCATTATTACGCATATAATGCAGTTATTATAGCTAGAACTGTAATAAATATACTTATTACTTTTATTATTATCAATATAACATGCACTATTAGCCATATTTTACTATTATTATCGCTAGAAGTATAATAGTTGTACTTATTACTCCCGATATTATCAATATAACATGCATTATTACCCATATAATGCAGTTATTATCGCTAGAACTGTAATAATTATACTTATTATTTATATTATTATTAATATAACATGCATTATTGCCCATATAATGCAGTTATTATTTCTAGAACTGTAATAATTATACTTATTACTTATATTATTAGCAATATAACGTGCATTATTACCCATATTATGCAGTTATTATTGCTAGAACTGTAATAATTATACTTATTACTTATATTATTGTCATTATAACATGTATTATTACCCATATAATGGAGTTATTGTCGCTAGAGCTGTAATAATTATACTTACTACTTATATTATTATCAATATAACATGCATTATTACCCATATAATGCAGTTATTATCGACAGAAGTATAATAAATATACTTATTACTTTTATTATTATCAATATAACATGCATTATTACCCATATAATGCAGTTATTACCGCTAGAAATGTAATAATTATACTTATTACACCCGATATTATCAATATAACATGCATTATTACCCATATAATGCAGTTATTATCGCTAGAACTGTAATAAATATACTTATTACTTTTATTATTATCAATATAACATGCACTATTAGCCATATTTTACTATTATTATCGCTAGAAGTATAATAGTTGTACTTATTACTCCCGATATTATCAATATAACATGCATTATTACCCATATAATGCAGTTATTATCGCTAGAACTGCAATAATTATACTTATTATTTATATTATTATTAATATAACATGCATTATTGCCCATATAATGCAGTTATTATTTCTAGAACTGTAATAATTATACTTATTACTTATATTATTAGCAATATAACGTGCATTATTACCCATATTATGCAGTCATTATTGCTAGAACTGTAATAATTATACTTATTACTTATATTATTGTCATTATAACATGCATTATTACCCATATAATGGAGTTATTGTCGCTACAACTGTAATAATTATACTTACTACTTATATTATTATCAATATAACATGCATTATTACCCATATAATGCAGTTATTGTCGACAGAAGTATAATAAATATACTTATTACTTTTATTATTATCAATATAACATGCATTATTACCCATATAATGCAGTTATTACCGCTAGAAATGTAATAATTATACTTATTACACCCGATATTATCAATATAACATGCATTATTACCCATATAATGCAGTTATTATCGCTGGAACTGTAATAATTATACTTATTACTCCCGATATTATCAATATAACATGCATTATTACGCATATAATGCAGTTATTATCGCTAGAACTGTAATAATTATGCTTATTACTTATATTATTATCAATATAACATGCATTATTACCCATATAATGCAGTTATTATCGACAGAAGTATAATAAATATACTTATTACTTTTATTATTATCAGTATAACATGCACTATTAGCCATATTTTACTTTTATTATTGCTAGAACTATAATAATTATACTTATTATTCCCAATATTACCAATATAACATGCATTATTGCCCATATAATGCAGTTATTATCGCTAGAGCTGTAATAATTATACTTATTACTTATATTATTATCAATATAACATGCATTATTACGCATATTATGCAGTTCTAATCGCTAGAACTATAATAAATACACTTAGTACTTTTATTATTATCAATATAACAGGCACTCTTAGCCATATTTTACTTTATTATCGCTAGAACTATAATAATTATACTAATTACTCCAGATATTATCAATATAACATGCATTATTACCCATATAATGCAGTTATTATCGCTCGAACTGTAATATTTATACCTATTACTTATATTATTATCAATATAACATGCATTATTACGCATATTATGCAGTTATTATTGATAGAACTATAATAAATATACTTATTACTCCCGATATTATCAATATAACATCCATTATTACCCATATAATGCAGTTATTATCGCTAGAACTGTAATAATTATACTTATTACTTATATTATTATCAATATAACATGCATTACTACCCATATAAAGCAGTTATTATCGCTAGAACTATAATAATTATACTTATTACTCCCGATATTATCAATATAATATGCATTATTACGCATATAATGCAGTTATTATAGCTAGAACTGTAATAAATATACTTATTACTTTTATTATTATCAATATAACATGCACTATTAGCCATATTTTACTATTATTATCGCTAGAACTATAATAATTATACTTACATCTCACGATATTATCAATATAACATGCATTATTACCCATATAATGCAGTTATTATCGCTAGAACTGTAATAATTATACTTATTACTTATATTATTAGCAATATAACGTGCATTATTACCCATATTATGCAGTTATTATTGCTAGATCTGTAATAATTATACTTATTACTTATATTATTGTCATTATAACATGCATTATTACCCATATAATGGAGTGATTGTCGCTAGAACTGTAATAATTATACTTATTACTTATATTATTATCAATATAACATGCATTATTACCCATATAATGCAGTTATTATCGACAGAAGTATAATAAATATACTTATTACTTTTATTATTATCAATATAACATGCATTATTACCCATATAATGCAGTTATTGCCGCTAGAAATGTAATAATTATACTTATTACACCCGATATTATCAATATAACATGCATTATTACCCATATAATGCAGTTAATATCGCTAGAACTGTAATAAATATACTTATTACTTTTATTATTATCAATATAACATGCACTATTAGCCATATTTTACTATTATTATCGCTAGAAGTATAATAGTTGTACTTATTACTCCCGATATTACCAATATAACATGCATTATTGCCCATATAATGCAGTTATTATCGCTAGAGCTGTAATAATTATACTTATTACTTATATTATTATCAATATAACATGCATTATTACGCATATTATGCAGTTATAATCGCTAGAACTATAATAAATATACTTAGTACTTTTATTATCATCAATATAACATGCATTATTACCCATATTATGGAGTTATTATCGCTAGAACTGTAATAATTATACTTATTACTTATATTATTATCAATATAACATGCATTATTACCCATATAAAGCAGTTATTATTGACAGAAGTATAATAAATATACTTATTACTTTTATTATTATCAATATAACAGGCACTCTTAGCCATATTTTACTAGTATTATCGCTAGAACTGTAATAATTATACTAATTACTCCCGATATTATCAATATAACATGCATTATTACCCATATAATGCAGTTATTATCGCTAGAACTGTAATAATTATACTTATTACTTATATTATTAGCAATATAACGTGCATTATTACCCATATTATGCAGTTATTATCGCTAGAACTGTAATAATTATACTTATTACTTATATTATTAGCAATATAACATGCACTATTACCCATTTTATGCAGTTATTATTGCTAGAACTGTAATAATTATACTTATTACTTATATTATTGTCATTATAACATGCATTATTACCCATATAATGTAGTTATTATCGACAGAAGTATAATAAATATACTTATTACTTTTATTATTATCAATATAACATGCATTATTACCCATATAATGCAGTTATTACCGCTAGAAATGTAATAATTATACTTATTACACCCGATATTATCAATATAACATGCATTATTACCCATATAATGCAGTTATTATCGCTAGAACTGTAATAAATATACTTATTACTTTTATTATTATCAATATAACATGCACTATTAGCCATATTTTACTATTATTATCGCTAGAAGTATAATAGTTGTACTTATTACTCCCGATATTATCAATATAACATGCATTATTACCCATATAATGCAGTTATTATCGGCAGAAGTATAATAAATATACTTATTACTTTTATTATTATCAATATAACATGCATTATTACCCATATAATGCAGTTATTACCGCTAGAAATGTAATAATTATACTTATTACACCCGATATTATCAATATAACATGCATTATTACCCATATAATGCAGTTATTATCGCTTGAACTGTAATAATTATACTTATTACTTATATTATTAGCAATATAACATGCACTATTACCCATTTTATGCAGTTATTATTGCTAGAACTGTAATAATTATACTTATTACTTATATTATTGTCATTATAACATGCATTATTACCCATATAATGGAGTTATTATCGACAGAAGTATAATAAATATACTTATTACTTTTATTATTATCAATATAACATGCATTATTACCCATATAATGCAGTTATTACCGCTAGAACTGTAATAATTATACTTATTACTTATATTATTGTCATTATAACATGCATTATTACCCATATAATGGAGTTATTATCGACAGAAGTATAATAAATATACTTATTACTTTTATTATTATCAATATAACATGCATTATTACCCATATAATGCAGTTATTACCGCTAGAAATGTAATAATTATACTTATTACACCCGATATTACCAATATAACATGCATTATTGCCCATATAATGCAGTTATTATCGCTAGAGCTGTAATAATTATACTTATTACTTATATTATTATCAATATAACATGCATTATTACGCATATTATGCAGTTATAATCGCTAGAACTATAATAAATATACTTAGTACTTTTATTATCATCAATATAACATGCATTATTACCCATATTATGGAGTTATTATCGCTAGAACTGTAATAATTATACTTATTACTTATATTATTATCAATATAACATGCATTATTACCCATATAAAGCAGTTATTATTGACAGAAGTATAATAAATATACTTATTACTTTTATTATTATCAATATAACAGGCACTCTTAGCCATATTTTACTAGTATTATCGCTAGAACTGTAATAATTATACTAATTACTCCCGATATTATCAATATAACATGCATTATTACCCATATAATGCAGTTATTATCGCTAGAACTGTAATAATTATACTTATTACTTATATTATTAGCAATATAACGTGCATTATTACCCATATTATGCAGTTATTATCGCTAGAACTGTAATAATTATACTTATTACTTATATTATTAGCAATATAACATGCACTATTACCCATTTTATGCAGTTATTATTGCTAGAACTGTAATAATTATACTTATTACTTATATTATTGTCATTATAACATGCATTATTACCCATATAATGGAGTTATTATCGACAGAAGTATAATAAATATACTTATTACTTTTATTATTATCAATATAACATGCATTATTACCCATATAATGCAGTTATTACCGCTAGAAATGTAATAATTATACTTATTACACCCGATATTATCAATATAACATGCATTATTACCCATATAATGCAGTTATTATCGCTTGAACTGTAATAATTATACTTATTACTTATATTATTGTCATTATAACATGCATTATTACCCATATAATGGAGTTATTATCGACAGAAGTATAATAAATATACTTATTACTTTTATTATTATCAATATAACATGCATTATTACCCATATAATGCAGTTATTACCGCTAGAACTGTAATAATTATACTTATTACTTATATTATTGTCATTATAACATGCATTATTACCCATATAATGGAGTTATTATCGACAGAAGTATAATAAATATACTTATTACTTTTATTATTATCAATATAACATGCATTATTACCCATATAATGCAGTTATTACCGCTAGAAATGTAATAATTATACTTATTACACCCGATATTATCAATATAACATGCATTATTACCATATAATGCAGTTATTATCGACAGAAGTATAATAAATATACTTATTACTTTTATTATTATCAATATAACATGCATTATTACCCATATAATGCAGTTATTATCGCTAGCACTGTAATAATTATACTTGTTACTTATATTATTATCAATATAACATGCATTATTACCCATATAAAGCAGTTATTATCGACAGAAGTATAATAAATATACTTATTACATTTATTATTATCAATATAACATGCACTATTAGCAATATTTTACTATTATTATCGCTAGAACTTTAATAATTATACTTATTACTCCCGATATTATCAATATAATATGCATTATTACGCATATAATGCAGTTATTATAGCTAGAACTGTAATAAATATACTTATTACTTTTATTATTATCAATATAACATGCACTATTAGCCATATTTTACTATTATTATCGCTAGAACTATAATAATTATACTTATTACTCACGATATTATCAATATAACATGCATTATTACCCATATAATGCAGTTATTATCGCTTGAACTGTAATAATTATACTTATTACTTATATTATTAGCAATATAACATGCACTATTACCCATTTTATGCAGTTATTATTGCTAGAACTGTAATAATTATACTTATTACTTATATTATTGTCATTATAACATGCATTATTACCCATATAATGGAGTTATTATCGACAGAAGTATAATAAATATACTTATTACTTTTATTATTATCAATATAACATGCATTATTACCCATATAATGCAGTTATTACCGCTAGAACTGTAATAATTATACTTATTACTTATATTATTGTCATTATAACATGCATTATTACCCATATAATGGAGTTATTATCGACAGAAGTATAATAAATATACTTATTACTTTTATTATTATCAATATAACATGCATTATTACCCATATAATGCAGTTATTACCGCTAGAAATGTAATAATTATACTTATTACACCCGATATTACCAATATAACATGCATTATTGCCCATATAATGCAGTTATTATGGCTAGAGCTGTAATAATTATACTTATTACTTATATTATTATCAATATAACATGCATTATTACGCATATTATGCAGTTATAATCGCTAGAACTATAATAAATATACTTAGTACTTTTATTATCATCAATATAACATGCATTATTACCCATATTATGGAGTTATTATCGCTAGAACTGTAATAATTATACTTATTACTTATATTATTATCAATATAACATGCATTATTACCCATATAAAGCAGTTATTATTGACAGAAGTATAATAAATATACTTATTACTTTTATTATTATCAATATAACAGGCACTCTTAGCCATATTTTACTAGTATTATCGCTAGAACTGTAATAATTATACTAATTACTCCCGATATTATCAATATAACATGCATTATTACCCATATAATGCAGTTATTATCGCTAGAACTGTAATAATTATACTTATTACTTATATTATTAGCAATATAACGTGCATTATTACCCATATTATGCAGTTATTATCGCTAGAACTGTAATAATTATACTTATTACTTATATTATTAGCAATATAACATGCACTATTACCCATTTTATGCAGTTATTATTGCTAGAACTGTAATAATTATACTTATTACTTATATTATTGTCATTATAACATGCATTATTACCCATATAATGGAGTTATTATCGACAGAAGTATAATAAATATACTTATTACTTTTATTATTATCAATATAACATGCATTATTACCCATATAATGCAGTTATTACCGCTAGAAATGTAATAATTATACTTATTACACCCGATATTATCAATATAACATGCATTATTACCCATATAATGCAGTTATTATCGCTTGAACTGTAATAATTATACTTATTACTTATATTATTGTCATTATAACATGCATTATTACCCATATAATGGAGTTATTATCGACAGAAGTATAATAAATATACTTATTACTTTTATTATTATCAATATAACATGCATTATTACCCATATAATGCAGTTATTACCGCTAGAACTGTAATAATTATACTTATTACTTATATTATTGTCATTATAACATGCATTATTACCCATATAATGGAGTTATTATCGACAGAAGTATAATAAATATACTTATTACTTTTATTATTATCAATATAACATGCATTATTACCCATATAATGCAGTTATTACCGCTAGAAATGTAATAATTATACTTATTACACCCGATATTATCAATATAACATGCATTATTACCATATAATGCAGTTATTATCGACAGAAGTATAATAAATATACTTATTACTTTTATTATTATCAATATAACATGCATTATTACCCATATAATGCAGTTATTATCGCTAGCACTGTAATAATTATACTTGTTACTTATATTATTATCAATATAACATGCATTATTACCCATATAAAGCAGTTATTATCGACAGAAGTATAATAAATATACTTATTACATTTATTATTATCAATATAACATGCACTATTAGCAATATTTTACTATTATTATCGCTAGAACTTTAATAATTATACTTATTACTCCCGATATTATCAATATAATATGCATTATTACGCATATAATGCAGTTATTATAGCTAGAACTGTAATAAATATACTTATTACTTTTATTATTATCAATATAACATGCACTATTAGCCATATTTTACTATTATTATCGCTAGAACTATAATAATTATACTTATTACTCACGATATTATCAATATAACATGCATTATTACCCATATAATGCAGTTATTATCGCTTGAACTGTAATAATTATACTTATTACTTATATTATTAGCAATATAACATGCACTATTACCCATTTTATGCAGTTATTATTGCTAGAACTGTAATAATTATACTTATTACTTATATTATTGTCATTATAACATGCATTATTACCCATATAATGGAGTTATTATCGACAGAAGTATAATAAATATACTTATTACTTTTATTATTATCAATATAACATGCATTATTACCCATATAATGCAGTTATTACCGCTAGAACTGTAATAATTATACTTATTACTTATATTATTGTCATTATAACATGCATTATTACCCATATAATGGAGTTATTATCGACAGAAGTATAATAAATATACTTATTACTTTTATTATTATCAATATAACATGCATTATTACCCATATAATGCAGTTATTACCGCTAGAAATGTAATAATTATACTTATTACACCCGATATTATCAATATAACATGCATTATTACCCATATAATGCAGTTATTATCGACAGAAGTATAATAAATATACTTATTACTTTTATTATTATCAATATAACATGCATTATTACCCATATAATGCAGTTATTATCGCTAGCACTGTAATAATTATACTTGTTACTTATATTATTATCAATATAACATGCATTATTACCCATATAAAGCAGTTATTATCGACAGAAGTATAATAAATATACTTATTACATTTATTATTATCAATATAACATGCACTATTAGCAATATTTTACTATTATTATCGCTAGAACTTTAATAATTATACTTATTACTCCCGATATTATCAATATAATATGCATTATTACGCATATAATGCAGTTATTATAGCTAGAACTGTAATAAATATACTTATTACTTTTATTATTATCAATATAACATGCACTATTAGCCATATTTTACTATTATTATCGCTAGAACTATAATAATTATACTTATTACTCACGATATTATCAATATAACATGCATTATTACCCATATAATGCAGTTATTATCGCTAGAACTGTAATAATTATACTTATTACTTATATTATTAGCAATATAACGTGCATTATTACCCATATTATGCAGTTATTATTGGTAGAACTGTAATAATTATACTTATTACTTATATTATTATCAATATAGCATACATTATTACCCATATAAAGCAGTTATTACCGACAGAAGTATAATAAATATACTTATTACTTTTATTATTATCAATATCACAGGCACTCTTAGCCATATTTTACTAGTATTATCGCTAGAACTGTAATAATTATACTAATTACTCCCGATATTATCAATTTAACATCCATTATTACCCATTTAATGCAGTTATTAACGCTAGAACTGTAATAATTATACTTATTACTCCCGATATTATCAATATAACATGCATTATTACCCATATAATGCAGTTATTATCGCTAGAACTGTAATAAATATACTTATTACTTTTATTATTATCAATATAACATGCACTATTAGCCATATTTTACTATTATTATCGCTAGAAGTATAATAGTTGTACTTATTACTCCCGATATTATCAATATAACATGCATTATTACCCATATAATGCAGTTATTATCGCTAGAACTGTAATAATTATACCTATTATTTATATTATTATTAATATAACATGCATTATTGCCCATATAATGCAGTTATTATTTCTAGAACTGTAATAATTATACTTATTACTTATATTATTAGCAATATAACGTGCATTATTACCCATATTATGCAGTTATTATTGCTAGAACTGTAATAATTATACTTATTACTTATATTATTGTCATTATAACATGTATTATTACCCATATAATGGAGTTATTGTCGCTAGAACTGTAATAATTATACTTACTACTTATATTATTATCAATATAACATGCATTATTACCCATATAATGCAGTTATTATCGACAGAAGTATAATAAATATACTTATTACTTTTATTATTATCAATATAACATGCATTATTACCCATATAATGCAGTTATTACCGCTAGAAATGTAATAATTATACTTATTACACCCGATATTATCAATATAACATGCATTATTACCCATATAATGCAGTTATTATCGCTAGAACTGTAATAAATATACTTATTACTTTTATTATTATCAATATAACATGCACTATTAGCCATATTTTACTATTATTATCGCTAGAAGTATAATAGTTGTACTTATTACTCCCGATATTATCAATATAACATGCATTATTACCCATATAATGCAGTTATTATCGCTAGAACTGTAATAATTATACTTATTATTTATATTATTATTAATATAACATGCATTATTGCCCATATAATGCAGTTATTATTTCTAGAACTGTAATAATTATACTTATTACTTATATTATTAGCAATATAACGTGCATTATTACCCATATTATGCAGTCATTATTGCTAGAACTGTAATAATTATACTTATTACTTATATTATTGTCATTATAACATGCATTATTACCCATATAATGGAGTTATTGTCGCTACAACTGTAATAATTATACTTACTACTTATATTATTATCAATATAACATGCATTATTACCCATATAATGCAGTTATTGTCGACAGAAGTATAATAAATATACTTATTACTTTTATTATTATCAATATAACATGCATTATTACCCATATAATGCAGTTATTACCGCTAGAAATGTAATAATTATACTTATTACACCCGATATTATCAATATAACATGCATTATTACCCATATAATGCAGTTATTATCGCTGGAACTGTAATAATTATACTTATTACTCCCGATATTATCAATATAACATGCATTATTACGCATATAATGCAGTTATTATCGCTAGAACTGTAATAATTATGCTTATTACTTATATTATTATCAATATAACATGCATTATTACCCATATAATGCAGTTATTATCGACAGAAGTATAATAAATATACTTATTACTTTTATTATTATCAGTATAACATGCACTATTAGCCATATTTTACTTTTATTATTGCTAGAACTATAATAATTATACTTATTATTCCCAATATTACCAATATAACATGCATTATTGCCCATATAATGCAGTTATTATCGCTAGAGCTGTAATAATTATACTTATTACTTATATTATTATCAATATAACATGCATTATTACGCATATTATGCAGTTCTAATCGCTAGAACTATAATAAATACACTTAGTACTTTTATTATTATCAATATAACAGGCACTCTTAGCCATATTTTACTTTATTATCGCTAGAACTATAATAATTATACTAATTACTCCAGATATTATCAATATAACATGCATTATTACCCATATAATGCAGTTATTATCGCTCGAACTGTAATATTTATACCTATTACTTATATTATTATCAATATAACATGCATTATTACGCATATTATGCAGTTATTATTGATAGAACTATAATAAATATACTTATTACTCCCGATATTATCAATATAACATCCATTATTACCCATATAATGCAGTTATTATCGCTAGAACTGTAATAATTATACTTATTACTTATATTATTATCAATATAACATGCATTACTACCCATATAAAGCAGTTATTATCGCTAGAACTATAATAATTATACTTATTACTCCCGATATTATCAATATAATATGCATTATTACGCATATAATGCAGTTATTATAGCTAGAACTGTAATAAATATACTTATTACTTTTATTATTATCAATATAACATGCACTATTAGCCATATTTTACTATTATTATCGCTAGAACTATAATAATTATACTTACATCTCACGATATTATCAATATAACATGCATTATTACCCATATAATGCAGTTATTATCGCTAGAACTGTAATAATTATACTTATTACTTATATTATTAGCAATATAACGTGCATTATTACCCATATTATGCAGTTATTATTGCTAGATCTGTAATAATTATACTTATTACTTATATTATTGTCATTATAACATGCATTATTACCCATATAATGGAGTGATTGTCGCTAGAACTGTAATAATTATACTTATTACTTATATTATTATCAATATAACATGCATTATTACCCATATAATGCAGTTATTATCGACAGAAGTATAATAAATATACTTATTACTTTTATTATTATCAATATAACATGCATTATTACCCATATAATGCAGTTATTGCCGCTAGAAATGTAATAATTATACTTATTACACCCGATATTATCAATATAACATGCATTATTACCCATATAATGCAGTTAATATCGCTAGAACTGTAATAAATATACTTATTACTTTTATTATTATCAATATAACATGCATTATTACCCATATAATGCAGTTATTACCGCTAGAAATGTAATAATTATACTTATTACACCCGATATTATCAATATAACATGCATTATTACCCATATAATGCAGTTATTATCGCTAGAACTGTAATAAATATACTTATTACTTTTATTATTATCAATATAACATGCACTATTAGCCATATTTTACTATTATTATCGCTAGAAGTATAATAGTTGTACTTATTACTCCCGATATTATCAATATAACATGCATTATTACCCATATAATGCAGTTATTATCGGCAGAAGTATAATAAATATACTTATTACTTTTATTATTATCAATATAACATGCATTATTACCCATATAATGCAGTTATTATCGCTAGCACTGTAATAATTATACTTGTTACTTATATTATTATCAATATAACATGCATTATTACCCATATAAAGCAGTTATTATCGACAGAAGTATAATAAATATACTTATTACATTTATTATTATCAATATAACATGCACTATTAGCAATATTTTACTATTATTATCGCTAGAACTTTAATAATTATACTTATTACTCCCGATATTATCAATATAATATGCATTATTACGCATATAATGCAGTTATTATAGCTAGAACTGTAATAAATATACTTATTACTTTTATTATTATCAATATAACATGCACTATTAGCCATATTTTACTATTATTATCGCTAGAACTATAATAATTATACTTATTACTCACGATATTATCAATATAACATGCATTATTACCCATATAATGCAGTTATTATCGCTTGAACTGTAATAATTATACTTATTACTTATATTATTAGCAATATAACATGCACTATTACCCATTTTATGCAGTTATTATTGCTAGAACTGTAATAATTATACTTATTACTTATATTATTGTCATTATAACATGCATTATTACCCATATAATGGAGTTATTATCGACAGAAGTATAATAAATATACTTATTACTTTTATTATTATCAATATAACATGCATTATTACCCATATAATGCAGTTATTACCGCTAGAACTGTAATAATTATACTTATTACTTATATTATTGTCATTATAACATGCATTATTACCCATATAATGGAGTTATTATCGACAGAAGTATAATAAATATACTTATTACTTTTATTATTATCAATATAACATGCATTATTACCCATATAATGCAGTTATTACCGCTAGAAATGTAATAATTATACTTATTACACCCGATATTACCAATATAACATGCATTATTGCCCATATAATGCAGTTATTATGGCTAGAGCTGTAATAATTATACTTATTACTTATATTATTATCAATATAACATGCATTATTACGCATATTATGCAGTTATAATCGCTAGAACTATAATAAATATACTTAGTACTTTTATTATCATCAATATAACATGCATTATTACCCATATTATGGAGTTATTATCGCTAGAACTGTAATAATTATACTTATTACTTATATTATTATCAATATAACATGCATTATTACCCATATAAAGCAGTTATTATTGACAGAAGTATAATAAATATACTTATTACTTTTATTATTATCAATATAACAGGCACTCTTAGCCATATTTTACTAGTATTATCGCTAGAACTGTAATAATTATACTAATTACTCCCGATATTATCAATATAACATGCATTATTACCCATATAATGCAGTTATTATCGCTAGAACTGTAATAATTATACTTATTACTTATATTATTAGCAATATAACGTGCATTATTACCCATATTATGCAGTTATTATCGCTAGAACTGTAATAATTATACTTATTACTTATATTATTAGCAATATAACATGCACTATTACCCATTTTATGCAGTTATTATTGCTAGAACTGTAATAATTATACTTATTACTTATATTATTGTCATTATAACATGCATTATTACCCATATAATGGAGTTATTATCGACAGAAGTATAATAAATATACTTATTACTTTTATTATTATCAATATAACATGCATTATTACCCATATAATGCAGTTATTACCGCTAGAAATGTAATAATTATACTTATTACACCCGATATTATCAATATAACATGCATTATTACCCATATAATGCAGTTATTATCGCTTGAACTGTAATAATTATACTTATTACTTATATTATTGTCATTATAACATGCATTATTACCCATATAATGGAGTTATTATCGACAGAAGTATAATAAATATACTTATTACTTTTATTATTATCAATATAACATGCATTATTACCCATATAATGCAGTTATTACCGCTAGAACTGTAATAATTATACTTATTACTTATATTATTGTCATTATAACATGCATTATTACCCATATAATGGAGTTATTATCGACAGAAGTATAATAAATATACTTATTACTTTTATTATTATCAATATAACATGCATTATTACCCATATAATGCAGTTATTACCGCTAGAAATGTAATAATTATACTTATTACACCCGATATTATCAATATAACATGCATTATTACCATATAATGCAGTTATTATCGACAGAAGTATAATAAATATACTTATTACTTTTATTATTATCAATATAACATGCATTATTACCCATATAATGCAGTTATTATCGCTAGCACTGTAATAATTATACTTGTTACTTATATTATTATCAATATAACATGCATTATTACCCATATAAAGCAGTTATTATCGACAGAAGTATAATAAATATACTTATTACATTTATTATTATCAATATAACATGCACTATTAGCAATATTTTACTATTATTATCGCTAGAACTTTAATAATTATACTTATTACTCCCGATATTATCAATATAATATGCATTATTACGCATATAATGCAGTTATTATAGCTAGAACTGTAATAAATATACTTATTACTTTTATTATTATCAATATAACATGCACTATTAGCCATATTTTACTATTATTATCGCTAGAACTATAATAATTATACTTATTACTCACGATATTATCAATATAACATGCATTATTACCCATATAATGCAGTTATTATCGCTTGAACTGTAATAATTATACTTATTACTTATATTATTAGCAATATAACATGCACTATTACCCATTTTATGCAGTTATTATTGCTAGAACTGTAATAATTATACTTATTACTTATATTATTGTCATTATAACATGCATTATTACCCATATAATGGAGTTATTATCGACAGAAGTATAATAAATATACTTATTACTTTTATTATTATCAATATAACATGCATTATTACCCATATAATGCAGTTATTACCGCTAGAACTGTAATAATTATACTTATTACTTATATTATTGTCATTATAACATGCATTATTACCCATATAATGGAGTTATTATCGACAGAAGTATAATAAATATACTTATTACTTTTATTATTATCAATATAACATGCATTATTACCCATATAATGCAGTTATTACCGCTAGAAATGTAATAATTATACTTATTACACCCGATATTATCAATATAACATGCATTATTACCCATATAATGCAGTTATTATCGACAGAAGTATAATAAATATACTTATTACTTTTATTATTATCAATATAACATGCATTATTACCCATATAATGCAGTTATTATCGCTAGCACTGTAATAATTATACTTGTTACTTATATTATTATCAATATAACATGCATTATTACCCATATAAAGCAGTTATTATCGACAGAAGTATAATAAATATACTTATTACATTTATTATTATCAATATAACATGCACTATTAGCAATATTTTACTATTATTATCGCTAGAACTTTAATAATTATACTTATTACTCCCGATATTATCAATATAATATGCATTATTACGCATATAATGCAGTTATTATAGCTAGAACTGTAATAAATATACTTATTACTTTTATTATTATCAATATAACATGCACTATTAGCCATATTTTACTATTATTATCGCTAGAACTATAATAATTATACTTATTACTCACGATATTATCAATATAACATGCATTATTACCCATATAATGCAGTTATTATCGCTAGAACTGTAATAATTATACTTATTACTTATATTATTAGCAATATAACGTGCATTATTACCCATATTATGCAGTTATTATTGGTAGAACTGTAATAATTATACTTATTACTTATATTATTATCAATATAGCATACATTATTACCCATATAAAGCAGTTATTACCGACAGAAGTATAATAAATATACTTATTACTTTTATTATTATCAATATCACAGGCACTCTTAGCCATATTTTACTAGTATTATCGCTAGAACTGTAATAATTATACTAATTACTCCCGATATTATCAATTTAACATCCATTATTACCCATTTAATGCAGTTATTAACGCTAGAACTGTAATAATTATACTTATTACTCCCGATATTATCAATATAACATGCATTATTACCCATATAATGCAGTTATTATCGCTAGAACTGTAATAAATATACTTATTACTTTTATTATTATCAATATAACATGCACTATTAGCCATATTTTACTATTATTATCGCTAGAAGTATAATAGTTGTACTTATTACTCCCGATATTATCAATATAACATGCATTATTACCCATATAATGCAGTTATTATCGCTAGAACTGTAATAATTATACCTATTATTTATATTATTATTAATATAACATGCATTATTGCCCATATAATGCAGTTATTATTTCTAGAACTGTAATAATTATACTTATTACTTATATTATTAGCAATATAACGTGCATTATTACCCATATTATGCAGTTATTATTGCTAGAACTGTAATAATTATACTTATTACTTATATTATTGTCATTATAACATGTATTATTACCCATATAATGGAGTTATTGTCGCTAGAACTGTAATAATTATACTTACTACTTATATTATTATCAATATAACATGCATTATTACCCATATAATGCAGTTATTATCGACAGAAGTATAATAAATATACTTATTACTTTTATTATTATCAATATAACATGCATTATTACCCATATAATGCAGTTATTACCGCTAGAAATGTAATAATTATACTTATTACACCCGATATTATCAATATAACATGCATTATTACCCATATAATGCAGTTATTATCGCTAGAACTGTAATAAATATACTTATTACTTTTATTATTATCAATATAACATGCACTATTAGCCATATTTTACTATTATTATCGCTAGAAGTATAATAGTTGTACTTATTACTCCCGATATTATCAATATAACATGCATTATTACCCATATAATGCAGTTATTATCGCTAGAACTGTAATAATTATACTTATTATTTATATTATTATTAATATAACATGCATTATTGCCCATATAATGCAGTTATTATTTCTAGAACTGTAATAATTATACTTATTACTTATATTATTAGCAATATAACGTGCATTATTACCCATATTATGCAGTCATTATTGCTAGAACTGTAATAATTATACTTATTACTTATATTATTGTCATTATAACATGCATTATTACCCATATAATGGAGTTATTGTCGCTACAACTGTAATAATTATACTTACTACTTATATTATTATCAATATAACATGCATTATTACCCATATAATGCAGTTATTGTCGACAGAAGTATAATAAATATACTTATTACTTTTATTATTATCAATATAACATGCATTATTACCCATATAATGCAGTTATTACCGCTAGAAATGTAATAATTATACTTATTACACCCGATATTATCAATATAACATGCATTATTACCCATATAATGCAGTTATTATCGCTGGAACTGTAATAATTATACTTATTACTCCCGATATTATCAATATAACATGCATTATTACGCATATAATGCAGTTATTATCGCTAGAACTGTAATAATTATGCTTATTACTTATATTATTATCAATATAACATGCATTATTACCCATATAATGCAGTTATTATCGACAGAAGTATAATAAATATACTTATTACTTTTATTATTATCAGTATAACATGCACTATTAGCCATATTTTACTTTTATTATTGCTAGAACTATAATAATTATACTTATTATTCCCAATATTACCAATATAACATGCATTATTGCCCATATAATGCAGTTATTATCGCTAGAGCTGTAATAATTATACTTATTACTTATATTATTATCAATATAACATGCATTATTACGCATATTATGCAGTTCTAATCGCTAGAACTATAATAAATACACTTAGTACTTTTATTATTATCAATATAACAGGCACTCTTAGCCATATTTTACTTTATTATCGCTAGAACTATAATAATTATACTAATTACTCCAGATATTATCAATATAACATGCATTATTACCCATATAATGCAGTTATTATCGCTCGAACTGTAATATTTATACCTATTACTTATATTATTATCAATATAACATGCATTATTACGCATATTATGCAGTTATTATTGATAGAACTATAATAAATATACTTATTACTCCCGATATTATCAATATAACATCCATTATTACCCATATAATGCAGTTATTATCGCTAGAACTGTAATAATTATACTTATTACTTATATTATTATCAATATAACATGCATTACTACCCATATAAAGCAGTTATTATCGCTAGAACTATAATAATTATACTTATTACTCCCGATATTATCAATATAATATGCATTATTACGCATATAATGCAGTTATTATAGCTAGAACTGTAATAAATATACTTATTACTTTTATTATTATCAATATAACATGCACTATTAGCCATATTTTACTATTATTATCGCTAGAACTATAATAATTATACTTACATCTCACGATATTATCAATATAACATGCATTATTACCCATATAATGCAGTTATTATCGCTAGAACTGTAATAATTATACTTATTACTTATATTATTAGCAATATAACGTGCATTATTACCCATATTATGCAGTTATTATTGCTAGATCTGTAATAATTATACTTATTACTTATATTATTGTCATTATAACATGCATTATTACCCATATAATGGAGTGATTGTCGCTAGAACTGTAATAATTATACTTATTACTTATATTATTATCAATATAACATGCATTATTACCCATATAATGCAGTTATTATCGACAGAAGTATAATAAATATACTTATTACTTTTATTATTATCAATATAACATGCATTATTACCCATATAATGCAGTTATTGCCGCTAGAAATGTAATAATTATACTTATTACACCCGATATTATCAATATAACATGCATTATTACCCATATAATGCAGTTAATATCGCTAGAACTGTAATAAATATACTTATTACTTTTATTATTATCAATATAACATGCATTATTACCCATATAATGCAGTTATTACCGCTAGAAATGTAATAATTATACTTATTACACCCGATATTATCAATATAACATGCATTATTACCCATATAATGCAGTTATTATCGCTAGAACTGTAATAAATATACTTATTACTTTTATTATTATCAATATAACATGCACTATTAGCCATATTTTACTATTATTATCGCTAGAAGTATAATAGTTGTACTTATTACTCCCGATATTATCAATATAACATGCATTATTACCCATATAATGCAGTTATTATCGGCAGAAGTATAATAAATATACTTATTACTTTTATTATTATCAATATAACATGCATTATTACCCATATAATGCAGTTATTACCGCTAGAAATGTAATAATTATACTTATTACACCCGATATTATCAATATAACATGCATTATTACCCATATAATGCAGTTATTATCGCTTGAACTGTAATAATTATACTTATTACTTATATTATTACCAATATAACGTGCACTATTACCCATTTTATGCAGTTATTATTGCTAGAACTGTAATAATTATACTTATTACTTATATTATTGTCATTATAACATGCATTATTACCCATATAATGGAGTTATTATCGACAGAAGTATAATAAATATACTTATTACTTTTATTATTATCAATATAACATGCATTATTACCCATATAATGCAGGTATTACCGCTAGAACTGTAATAATTATACTTATTACTTATATTATTGTCATTATAACATGCATTATTACCCATATAATGGAGTTATTATCGACAGAAGTATAATAAATATACTTATTACTTTTATTATTATCAATATAACATGCATTATTACCCATATAATGCAGTTATTATCGCTAGAACTGTAATAAATATACTTATTACTTTTATTATTATCAATATTACATGCACTATTAGCCATATTTTACTATTATTATCGCTAGCAGTATAATAGTTGTACTTATTACTCCCGATATTATCAATATAACATGCATTATTACCCATATAATGCAGTTATTATCGACAGAAGTATAATAAATATACTTATTACTTTTATTATTATCAATATAACATGCATTATTACCCATATAATGCAGTTATTACCGCTAGAAATGTAATAATTATACTTATTACACCCGATATTATCAATATAACATGCATTATTACCCATATAATGCAGTTATTATCGCTAGAACTGTAATAAATATACTTATTACTTTTATTATTATCAATATAACATGCACTATTAGCCATATTTTACTATTATTATCGCTAGAACTATAATAATTATACTTATTACTCACGATATTATCAATATAACATGCATTATTACCCATATAATGCAGTTATTATCGCTAGAACTGTAATAATTATACTTATTACTTATATTATTAGCAATATAACGTGCATTATTACCCATATTATGCAGTTATTATCGCTAGAACTGTAATAATTATACTTATTACTTATATTATTAGCAATATAACATGCACTATTACCCATTTTATGCAGTTATTATTGCTAGAACTGTAATAATTATTCTTATTACTTATATTATTGTCATTATAACATGCATTATTACCCATATAATGGAGTTATTATCGACAGAAGTATAATAAATATACTTATTACTTTTATTATTATCAATATAACATGCATTATTACCCATATAATGCAGTTATTACCGCTAGAAATGTAATAATTATACTTATTACACCCGATATTATCAATATAACATGCATTATTACCCATATAATGCAGTTATTATCGCTAGAACTGTAATAATTATACTTATTACTTATATTATTAGCAATATAACGTGCACTATTACCCATTTTATGCAGTTATTATTGCTAGAACTGTAATAATTATACTTATTACTTATATTATTGTCATTATAACATGCATTATTACCCATATAATGGAGTTATTATCGACAGAAGTATAATAAATATACTTATTACTTTTATTATTATCAATATAACATGCATTATTACCCATATAATGCAGGTATTACCGCTAGAACTGTAATAATTATACTTATTACTTATATTATTGTCATTATAACATGCATTATTACCCATATAATGGAGTTATTATCGACAGAAGTATAATAAATATACTTATTACTTTTATTATTATCAATATAACATGCATTATTACCCATATAATGCAGTTATTATCGCTAGAACTGTAATAAATATACTTATTACTTTTATTATTATCAATATAACATGCACTATTAACCATATTTTACTATTATTATCGCTAGCAGTATAATAGTTGTACTTATTACTCCCGATATTATCAATATAACATGCATTATTACCCATATAATGCAGTTATTATCGACAGAAGTATAATAAATATACTTATTACTTTTATTATTATCAATATAACATGCATTATTACCCATATAATGCAGTTATTATCGCTAGAACTGTAATAATTATACTTGTTACTTATATTATTATCAATATAACATGCATTATTACCCATATAAAGCAGTTATTATCGACAGAAGTATAATAAATATACTTATTACATTTATTATTATCAATATAACATGCACTATTAGCAATATTTTACTATTATTATCGCTAGAACTATAATAATTATACTTATTACTCCCGATATTATCAATATAATATGCATTATTACGCATATAATGCAGTTATTATAGCTAGAACTGTAATAAATATACTTATTACTTTTATTATTATCAATATAACATGCACTATTAGCCATATTTTACTATTATTATCGCTAGAACTATAATAATTATACTTATTACTCACGATATTATCAATATAACATGCATTATTACCCATATAATGCAGTTATTATCGCTAGAACTGTAATAATTATACTTATTACTTATATTATTAGCAATATAACGTGCATTATTACCCATATTATGCAGTTATTATTGGTAGAACTGTAATAATTATACTTATTACTTATATTATTATCAATATAGCATACATTATTACCCATATAAAGCAGTTATTACCGACAGAAGTATAATAAATATACTTATTACTTTTATTATTATCAATATCACAGGCACTCTTAGCCATATTTTACTAGTATTATCGCTAGAACTGTAATAATTATACTAATTACTCCCGATATTATCAATTTAACATCCATTATTACCCATATAATGCAGTTATTACCGCTAGAACTGTAATAATTATACTTATTACTCCCGATATTATCAATATAACATGCATTATTACCCATATAATGCAGTTATTATCGCTAGAACTGTAATAATTATACTTGTTACTTATATTATTATCAATATAACATGCATTATTACCCATATAAAGCAGTTATTATCGACAGAAGTATAATAAATATACTTATTACATTTATTATTATCAATATAACATGCACTATTAGCAATATTTTACTATTATTATCGCTAGAACTATAATAATTATACTTATTACTCCCGATATTATCAATATAATATGCATTATTACGCATATAATGCAGTTATTATAGCTAGAACTGTAATAAATATACTTATTACTTTTATTATTATCAATATAACATGCACTATTAGCCATATTTTACTATTATTATCGCTAGAACTATAATAATTATACTTATTACTCACGATATTATCAATATAACATGCATTATTACCCATATAATGCAGTTATTATCGCTAGAACTGTAATAATTATACTTATTACTTATATTATTAGCAATATAACGTGCATTATTACCCATATTATGCAGTTATTATTGGTAGAACTGTAATAATTATACTTATTACTTATATTATTATCAATATAGCATACATTATTACCCATATAAAGCAGTTATTACCGACAGAAGTATAATAAATATACTTATTACTTTTATTATTATCAATATCACAGGCACTCTTAGCCATATTTTACTAGTATTATCGCTAGAACTGTAATAATTATACTAATTACTCCCGATATTATCAATTTAACATCCATTATTACCCATATAATGCAGTTATTACCGCTAGAACTGTAATAATTATACTTATTACTCCCGATATTATCAATATAACATGCATTATTACCCATATAATGCAGTTATTATCGCTAGAACTGTAATAAATATACTTATTACTTTTATTATTATCAATATAACATGCACTATTAGCCATATTTTACTATTATTATCGCTAGAAGTATAATAGTTGTACTTATTACTCCCGATATTATCAATATAACATGCATTATTACCCATATAATGCAGTTATTATCGCTAGAACTGTAATAATTATACTTATTATTTATATTATTATTAATATAATATGCATTATTGCCCATATAATGCAGTTATTATTTCTAGAACTGTAATAATTATACTTATTACTTATATTATTAGCAATATAACGTGCATTATTACCCATATTATGCAGTTATTATTGCTAGAACTGTAATAATTATACTTATTACTTATATTATTGTCATTATAACATGTATTATTACCCATATAATGGAGTTATTGTCGCTAGAACTGTAATAATTATACTTACTACTTATATTATTATCAATATAACATGCATTATTACCCATATAATGCAGTTATTATCGCTAGAACTGTAATAAATATACTTATTACTTTTATTATTATCAATATAACATGCACTATTAGCCATATTTTACTATTATTATCGCTAGAAGTATAATAGTTGTACTTATTACTCCCGATATTATCAATATAACATGCATTATTACCCATATAATGCAGTTATTGTCGCTACAACTGTAATAATTATACTTACTACTTATATTATTATCAATATAACATGCATTATTACCCATATAATGCAGTTATTGTCGACAGAAGTATAATAAATATACTTATTACTTTTATTATTATCAATATAACATGCATTATTACCCATATAATGCAGTTATTACCGCTAGAAATGTAATAATTATACTTATTACACCCGATATTATCAATATAACATGCATTATTACCCATATAATGCAGTTATTATCGCTGGAACTGTAATAATTATACTTATTACTCCCGATATTATCAATATAACATGCATTATTACGCATATAATGCAGTTATTATCGCTAGCACTGTAATAATTATACTTATTACTTATATTATTATCAATATAACATGCATTATTACCCATATAAAGCAGTTATTATCGACAGAAGTATAATAAATATACTTATTACATTTATTATTATCAATATAACATGCACTATTAGCAATATTTTACTATTATTATCGCTAGAACTATAATAATTATACTTATTACTCCCGATATTATCAATATAATATGCATTATTATGCATATAATGCAGTTATTATAGCTAGAACTGTAATAAATATACTTATTACTTTTATTATTATCAATATAACATGCACTATTAGCCATATTTTACTATTATTATCGCTAGAACTATAATAATTATACTTATTACTCCCGATATTATCAATATAACATCCATTATTACCCATATAATGCAGTTCTTATCGCTGGAGCTGTAATAATTATACTTATTACTCCCGATATTATCAATATAACATGCATTATTACCCACATAATGCAGTTATTATCGCTAGAACTGTAATAATTATACTTATTACTTATATTATTATCAATATAACATGCATTATTACCCATATTATGCAGTTATTATAGCTAGAACTATAATAAATATACGTATTACTTTTATTATCATCATTATAACAAGCATTATTACCCATATTATGAAGTTATTATCGATAGAACTATAATAAATATACTTATTACATTTATTATTATCAATATAACATGTACTATTAGCCATATTTTACTATTATTATCGCTAGAACTATAATAATTATACTTATTACTCCCGATGTTATCAATATAACATGCATTATTACGCATATAATGCAGTTATTATCGCTAGAACTGTAATAATTATACTTATTACTTATATTATTATCAATATAACATGCATTATTACCCATATTATGCAGTTATTATAGCTAGAACTATAATAAATATACGTATTACTTTTATTATCATCAATATAACATGCATTATTACCCATATTATGCAGTTATTATCGATAGAACTGTAATAAATATACTTACTACTTTTATTATTGTCAATATAACATGCACTATTAGTCATATTTTCCTATTATTATCGCTAGAACTATAATAATTACACTTATTATTCCAAATATTACCAATATAACATGCATTATTACCCATATAATGCAGTTATTATCGCTAGAACTGTAACAATGATACTTATTACTTATATTATTAGCAAAATAACGTGCATTATTACCCATATTATGCAGTTATCATTGCTAGAACTGTAATAATTATAATTATTACTTATATTATTGTCATTATAACATGCATTATTATCCATATAATGCAGTTATTATCGCTAGAGCTGTAATAATTATACTTATTACTTATATTATTATCAATATAACATGCATTATTACCCATATTATGCAGTTATTATCGATTGAACTATAATAAATATACGTATTACTTTTATTATCATCAATATAACATGCATTATTACCCATAGTATGCAGTTATAATCGATAGAACTGTAATAAATATACTTATTACTTTTATTATTATCAATATAACATGCACTATTAGTCATATTTCACTATTATTATCGCTACAAATATAATAATTATACTTATTATTCCCAATATTACCAATATAACATGCATTATTACCCATATAATGCAGTTATTATCGCTAGAACTGTAATAATTATACTTACTACTTATATTATTATCAATATAACGTGCATTATTATCCACATAATGCAGTTATTATCGACCGAAGTATAATAAATATACTTATTACTTTTATTATTATCAGTATAACATGCACTATTAGCCATATTTTACTCTTATTATTGCTAGAACTATAACAATTATACTTATTATTCCCAATATTACCAATATAACATGCATTATTGCCCATATAGTGCCGTTATTATCGCTAGAGCTGTAATAATTATACTTATTACTTATATTATTGTCAATATAACATGCATTATTACCCATATTATGCAGTTATTATCGCTAGAACTGTAATAATTATACTTATTACTTATATTATTAGCAATATAACGTGCATTATTACCCATATTATGCAGTTCTTATTGCTAGAACTGTAATAATTATACTTATTACTTATATTATTGTCATTATAACATGCATTATTACCCATATAATGGAGTTATTGTCGCTAGAACTGTAATAATTATACTTATTACTTATATTATTAGCAATATAACATGCATTATTACCCATATTATGCAGTTATAATCGATAGAACTGTAATAAATATACTTAGTACTTATATTATTATCAATATAACGTGCATTATTACCCATATAATGCAGTTATTATCGCTAGAACTGTAATAATTATACTTATTACTCCCGATATTATCAATATAACATGCACTATTACGCATATAATGCAGTTATTATCGCTAGAACTGTAATAATTATACTTATTACTTATATTATTCTCAATATAACATGCATTATTACCCATTTTATGCAGTTATTATCGCTAGAACTATAATAAATATACGTATTACTTTTATTATCATGCATTATTACCCATATAATGCAGTTATTATCGACAGAAGTATAGTAAATATACTTATTACTTTTATTATTATCAATATAACAGGCACTCTTAGCCATATTTTACTAGTATTATCGCTAGGACTGTAATAATTATACTTATTACTCCCGATATTATCAATATAACATGCATTATTACCCATATAATGCAGTTATTATCGACAGAAGTATAATAAATATACTTAAGACTTTTATTATTATTAGTATAACATGCACTATTACCCATATTTTACTTTTATTATCGCTAGAACTATACTAATTATTATAATTACTCCCGATATTATCAATATAACATCCATTATTACCCATATAATGCAGTTATTATCGCTGGAACTGTAATAATTATACTTATTACTTATATTATTATCAATATAACATGCATTATTACCCATATTATGCAGTTATTATAGCTAGAACTATAATAAATATACGTATTACTTTTATTATCATCAATATAACATGCATTATTACCCATATTATGCAGTTATTATCGATAGAACTGTAATAAATATACTTACTACTTTTATTATTATCAATATAACATGCACTATTAGCCATATTTTACTATTATTATCGCTAGAACTATAATAGTTATACTTATTATTGACAATATTACCAATATAACATGCATTATTACCCGTATAATGCAGTTATTATCGCTAGAACTGTAATAATTATACTTATTACTTATATTATTATCCATATAACGTGCAGTATTACCCATATTATGCAGTTATTATCGATTGAACTATAATAAATATACGTATTACTTTTATTATCATCAATATAACATGCATTATTACCCATATTATGCAGTTATAATCGATAGAACTGTAATAAATATACTTAGTACTTACATTATTATCAATATAACGTGCATTATTACCCATATAATGCAGTTATTATCGCTAGAACTGTAATAATTATACTTATTACTTATATTATTATCAATATAACATGCACTATTACTCATATAATGCTGTTATTATCGACAGAAGTATAATAAGTATACTTATTACTTTTACAATTATCAATATAACAGGCACTCTTAGCCATATTTTACTAGTATTGTCGCTAGAACTGTAATAATTATACTTATTACTCCCGATATTATCAATATAACATCCATTATTACCCATATAATGCAGTTATTATCGCTAGAACTGTAATAATTATACTTATTACTTATATTATTAGCAATATAACGTGCATTATTACCTATATTATGCAGTTATTATTGCTAGAACTGTAATAATTATACTTATTACTTATATTATTGTCATTATAACATGCAATATTACCCATATAATGGAGTTATTGTCGCTACAACTGTAATAATTATACTTACTACTTATATTATTATCAATATAACATGCATTATTACCCATATAATGCAGTTATTATCGACAGAAGTATAATAAATATACTTATTACTTTTATTATTATCAATATAACATGCATTATTACCCATATAATGCAGTTATTACCGCTAGAAATGTAATAATTATACTTATTACACCCGATATTATCAATATAACATGCATTATTACCCATATAATGCAGTTATTATCGCTGGAACTGTAATAATTATACTTATTACTCCCGATATTATCAATATAACATGCATTATTACGCATATAATGCAGTTATTATCGCTAGCACTGTAATAATTATACTTATTACTTATATTATTATCAATATAACATGCATTATTACCCATATAAAGCAGTTATTATCGACAGAAGTATAATAAATATACTTATTACATTTATTATTATCAATATAACATGCACTATTAGCAATATTTTACTATTATTATCGCTAGAACTATAATAATTATACTTATTACTCCCGATATTATCAATATAATATGCATTATTATGCATATAATGCAGTTATTATAACTAGAACTGTAATAAATATACTTATTCCTTTTATTATTATCAATATAACATGCACTATTAGCCATATTTTACTATTATTATCGCTAGAACTATAATAATTATACTTATTACTCCCGATATTATCAATATAACATCCATTATTACCCATATAATGCAGTTCTTATCGCTGGAGCTGTAATAATTATACTTATTACTCCCGATATTATCAATATAACATGCATTATTACCCACATAATGCAGTTATTATCGCTAGAACTGTAATAATTATACTTATTACTTATATTATTATCAATATAACATGCATTATTACCCATATTATGCAGTTATTATAGCTAGAACTATAATAAATACACGTATTACTTTTATTATCATCATTATAACAAGCATTATTACCCATATTATGAAGTTATTATCGATAGAACTATAATAAATATACTTATTACTTTTATTATTATCAATATAACATGCATTATTACCCATATAATGCAGTTATTACCGCTAGAACTATAATAATTATACTTATTACTCGCGATGTTATCAATATAACATGCATTATTACGCATATAATGCAGTTATTATCGCTAGAACTGTAATAATTATACTTATTACTTATATTATTATCAATATAACATGCATTATTACCCATATTATCCAGTTATTATAGCTAGAACTATAATAAATATACGTATTACTTTTATTATCATCAATATAACATGCATTATTACCCATATTATGCAGTTATTATCGATAGAACTGTAATAAATATACTTACTACTTTTATTATTATCAATATAACATGCACTATTAGTCATATTTTCCTATTATTATCGCTAGAACTATAATAATTACACTTATTATTCCAAATATTACCAATATAACATGCATTATTACCCATATAATGCAGTTATTATCGCTAGAACTGTAACAATGATACTTATTACTTATATTATTAGCAAAATAACGTGCATTATTACCCATATTATGCAGTTATCATTGCTAGAACTGTAATAATTATAATTATTACTTATATTATTGTCATTATAACATGCATTATTATCCATATAATGCAGTTATTATCGCTAGAGCTGTAATAATTATACTTATTACTTATATTATTATCAATATAACATGCATTATTACGCATATTATGCAGTTATAAACGCTAGAACTATAATAAATATACTTAGTGCTTTTATTATCATCATTATAACATGCATTATTACCCATATTATGAAGTTATTATCGATAGAACTATAATAAATATACTTATTACATTTATTATTATCAATATAACATGCACTATTAGCCATATTTTACTATTATTATCGCTAGAACTATAATAATTATACTTATTATTGACAATATTACCAATATAACATGCATTATTACCCATATAATGCAGTTATTATCGCTAGAACTGTAATAATTATACTTATTACTTATATTGTTAGCAATATAACGTGCATTATTACCCATAATATGCAGTTATTATTGCTAGAACTGTAATAATTATACTTATTGCTTGTATTATTGTCATTATAACATTCATTATTATCCATATAATGGAGTTATTATCGCTAGAACAGTAATAATTATACTTATTACTTATATTATTATCAATATAACATGCACTATTACTCATATAATGCTGTTATTATCGACAGAAGTATAATAAGTATACTTATTACTTTTACTATTATCAATATAACAGGCACTCTTAGCCATATTTTACTAGTATTGTCGCTAGAACTGTAATAATTATACTTATTACTCCCGATATTATCAATATAACATCCATTATTACCCATATAATGCAGTTATTATCGCTAGAACTGTAATAATTATACTTATTACTTATATTATTAGCAATATAACGTGCATTATTACCCATATAATGCAGTTATTATCGACAGAAGTATAATAAATATACTTCTTACTTTTATTATTATCAATATAACTGGCACCTTTAGCCATATTTTACTAGTATTATCGCTAGAACTATAATAATTATACTTATTATTCCCAATATTACCAATATAACATGCATTATTACGCATATAATGCAGTTATTACCGCTAGAACTGTAATAATTATACGTATTACTCCCGATATTATGAATATAACATGCATTATTACCCATATAATGCAGTTATTATCGCTAGAACTGTAATAATTATACTTATTACTTATATTATTAGCAATATAACATGCATTATTACCAATATAATGCAGTTATTATCGCTAGAACTGTAATAATTATACTTATTACTTATATTATTATCAATATAACGTGCATTATTACCCATATTATGGAGTTACTATCGCTAGAACTATAATAAATATACGTATTACTTTTATTATCATCAATATAAAATGCATTATTACCCATATTATGCAGTTATTATCGATAGAACTGTAATAAATATACTTATTACTTATATTATTAGCAATATAACGTGCATTATTAGCCATATAATGCAGTTATTATTGCTAGAACTGTAATAATTATACTTATTACTTATATTATTATCAATATAACATGCATTATTACCCATATTATGCAGTTATTATAGCTAGAACTATAATAAATATACGTATTACTTTTATTATCATCATTATAACAAGCATTATTACCCATATTATGAAGTTATTATCGATAGAACTATAATAAATATACTTATTACATTTATTATTATCAATATAACATGTACTATTAGCCATATTTTACTATTATTATCGCTAGAACTATAATAATTATACTTATTACTCCCGATGTTATCAATATAACATGCATTATTACGCATATAATGCAGTTATTATCGCTAGAACTGTAATAATTATACTTATTACTTATATTATTATCAATATAACATGCATTATTACCCATATTATGCAGTTATTATAGCTAGAGCTATAATTAATATACGTATTACTTTTATTATCATCAATATAACATGCATTATTACCCATATTATGCAGTTATTATCGATAGAACTGTAATAAATATACTTACTACTTTTATTATTATCAATATAACATGCACTATTAGTCATATTTTCCTATTATTATCGCTAGAACTATAATAATTACACTTATTATTCCAAATATTACCAATATAACATGCATTATTACCCATATAATGCAGTTATTATCGCTAGAACTGTAACAATGATACTTATTACTTATATTATTAGCAAAATAACGTGCATTATTACCCATATTATGCAGTTATCATTGCTAGAACTGTAATAATTATAATTATTACTTATATTATTGTCATTATAACATGCATTATTATCCATATAATGCAGTTATTATCGCTAGAGCTGTAATAATTATACTTATTACTTATATTATTATCAATATAACATGCATTATTACGCATATTATGCAGTTATAAACGCTAGAACTATAATAAATATACTTAGTGCTTTTATTATCATCATTATAACATGCATTATTACCCATATTATGAAGTTATTATCGATAGAACTATAATAAATATACTTATTACATTTATTATTATCAATATAACATGCACTATTAGCCATATTTTACTATTATTATCGCTAGAACTATAATAATTATACTTATTATTGACAATATTACCAATATAACATGCATTATTACCCATATAATGCAGTTATTATCGCTAGAACTGTAATAATTATACTTATTACTTATATTGTTAGCAATATAACGTGCATTATTACCCATAATATGCAGTTATTATTGCTAGAACTGTAATAATTATACTTATTGCTTGTATTATTGTCATTATAACATTCATTATTATCCATATAATGGAGTTATTATCGCTAGAACAGTAATAATTATACTTATTACTTATATTATTATCAATATAACATGCACTATTACTCATATAATGCTGTTATTATCGACAGAAGTATAATAAGTATACTTATTACTTTTACTATTATCAATATAACAGGCACTCTTAGCCATATTTTACTAGTATTGTCGCTAGAACTGTAATAATTATACTTATTACTCCCGATATTATCAATATAACATCCATTATTACCCATATAATGCAGTTATTATCGCTAGAACTGTAATAATTATACTTATTACTTATATTATTAGCAATATAACGTGCATTATTACCCATATAATGCAGTTATTATCGACAGAAGTATAATAAATATACTTCTTACTTTTATTATTATCAATATAACTGGCACCTTTAGCCATATTTTACTAGTATTATCGCTAGAACTATAATAATTATACTTATTATTCCCAATATTACCAATATAACATGCATTATTACGCATATAATGCAGTTATTACCGCTAGAACTGTAATAATTATACGTATTACTCCCGATATTATGAATATAACATGCATTATTACCCATATAATGCAGTTATTATCGCTAGAACTGTAATAATTATACTTATTACTTATATTATTAGCAATATAACATGCATTATTACCAATATAATGCAGTTATTATCGCTAGAACTGTAATAATTATACTTATTACTTATATTATTATCAATATAACGTGCATTATTACCCATATTATGGAGTTACTATCGCTAGAACTATAATAAATATACGTATTACTTTTATTATCATCAATATAAAATGCATTATTACCCATATTATGCAGTTATTATCGATAGAACTGTAATAAATATACTTATTACTTATATTATTAGCAATATAACGTGCATTATTAGCCATATAATGCAGTTATTATTGCTAGAACTGTAATAATTATACTTATTACTTATATTATTATCAATATAACATGCATTATTACCCATATTATGCAGTTATTATAGCTAGAACTATAATAAATATACGTATTACTTTTATTATCATCATTATAACAAGCATTATTACCCATATTATGAAGTTATTATCGATAGAACTATAATAAATATACTTATTACATTTATTATTATCAATATAACATGTACTATTAGCCATATTTTACTATTATTATCGCTAGAACTATAATAATTATACTTATTACTCCCGATGTTATCAATATAACATGCATTATTACGCATATAATGCAGTTATTATCGCTAGAACTGTAATAATTATACTTATTACTTATATTATTATCAATATAACATGCATTATTACCCATATTATGCAGTTATTATAGCTAGAGCTATAATTAATATACGTATTACTTTTATTATCATCAATATAACATGCATTATTACCCATATTATGCAGTTATTATCGATAGAACTGTAATAAATATACTTACTACTTTTATTATTATCAATATAACATGCACTATTAGTCATATTTTCCTATTATTATCGCTAGAACTATAATAATTACACTTATTATTCCAAATATTACCAATATAACATGCATTATTACCCATATAATGCAGTTATTATCGCTAGAACTGTAACAATGATACTTATTACTTATATTATTAGCAAAATAACGTGCATTATTACCCATATTATGCAGTTATCATTGCTAGAACTGTAATAATTATAATTATTACTTATATTATTGTCATTATAACATGCATTATTATCCATATAATGCAGTTATTATCGCTAAAGCTGTAATAATTATACTTATTACTTATATTATTATCAATATAACATGCATTATTACGCATATTATGCAGTTATAAACGCTAGAACTATAATAAATATACTTAGTGCTTTTATTATCATCATTATAACATGCATTATTACCCATATTATGAAGTTATTATCGATAGAACTATAATAAATATACTTATTACATTTATTATTATCAATATAACATGCACTATTAGCCATATTTTACTATTATTATCGCTAGAACTATAATAATTATACTTATTATTGACAATATTACCAATATAACATGCATTATTACCCATATAATGCAGTTATTATCGCTAGAACTGTAATAATTATACTTATTACTTATATTGTTAGCAATATAACGTGCATTATTACCCATAATATGCAGTTATTATTGCTAGAACTGTAATAATTATACTTATTGCTTGTATTATTGTCATTATAACATTCATTATTATCCATATAATGGAGTTATTATCGCTAGAACAGTAATAATTATACTTATTACTTATATTATTATCAATATAACATGCACTATTACTCATATAATGCTGTTATTATCGACAGAAGTATAATAAGTATACTTATTACTTTTACTATTATCAATATAACAGGCACTCTTAGCCATATTTTACTAGTATTGTCGCTAGAACTGTAATAATTATACTTATTACTCCCGATATTATCAATATAACATCCATTATTACCCATATAATGCAGTTATTATCGCTAGAACTGTAATAATTATACTTATTACTTATATTATTAGCAATATAACGTGCATTATTACCCATATAATGCAGTTATTATCGACAGAAGTATAATAAATATACTTCTTACTTTTATTATTATCAATATAACTGGCACCTTTAGCCATATTTTACTAGTATTATCGCTAGAACTATAATAATTATACTTATTATTCCCAATATTACCAATATAACATACATTATTACGCATATAATGCAGTTATTACCGCTAGAACTGTAATAATTATACGTATTACTCCCGATATTATGAATATAACATGCATTATTACCCATATAATGCAGTTATTATCGCTAGAACTGTAATAATTATACTTATTACTTATATTATTAGCAATATAACATGCATTATTACCAATATAATGCAGTTATTATCGCTAGAACTGTAATAATTATACTTATTACTTATATTATTATCAATATAACGTGCATTATTACCCATATTATGGAGTTACTATCGCTAGAACTATAATAAATATACGTATTACTTTTATTATCATCAATATAAAATGCATTATTACCCATATTATGCAGTTATTATCGATAGAACTGTAATAAATATACTTATTACTTATATTATTAGCAATATAACGTGCATTATTAGCCATATAATGCAGTTATTATTGCTAGAACTGTAATAATTATACTTATTACTTATATTATTATCAATATAACATCCATTATTACCCATATAATGCAGTTATTATCGCTAGAACTGTAATAATTATACTTATTACTTATATTATTAGCAATATAACGTGCATTATTACCTATATTATGCAGTTATTATTGCTAGAACTGTAATAATTATACTTATTACTTATATTATTGTCATTATAACATGCAATATTACCCATATAATGGAGTTATTGTCGCTACAACTGTAATAATTATACTTACTACTTATATTATTATCAATATAACATGCATTATTACCCATATAATGCAGTTATTATCGACAGAAGTATAATAAATATACTTATTACTTTTATTATTATCAATATAACATGCATTATTACCCATATAATGCAGTTATTACCGCTAGAAATGTAATAATTATACTTATTACACCCGATATTATCAATATAACATGCATTATTACCCATATAATGCAGTTATTATCGCTGGAACTGTAATAATTATACTTATTACTCCCGATATTATCAATATAACATGCATTATTACGCATATAATGCAGTTATTATCGCTAGCACTGTAATAATTATACTTATTACTTATATTATTATCAATATAACATGCATTATTACCCATATAAAGCAGTTATTATCGACAGAAGTATAATAAATATACTTATTACATTTATTATTATCAATATAACATGCACTATTAGCAATATTTTACTATTATTATCGCTAGAACTATAATAATTATACTTATTACTCCCGATATTATCAATATAATATGCATTATTATGCATATAATGCAGTTATTATAACTAGAACTGTAATAAATATACTTATTCCTTTTATTATTATCAATATAACATGCACTATTAGCCATATTTTACTATTATTATCGCTAGAACTATAATAATTATACTTATTACTCCCGATATTATCAATATAACATCCATTATTACCCATATAATGCAGTTCTTATCGCTGGAGCTGTAATAATTATACTTATTACTCCCGATATTATCAATATAACATGCATTATTACCCACATAATGCAGTTATTATCGCTAGAACTGTAATAATTATACTTATTACTTATATTATTATCAATATAACATGCATTATTACCCATATTATGCAGTTATTATAGCTAGAACTATAATAAATACACGTATTACTTTTATTATCATCATTATAACAAGCATTATTACCCATATTATGAAGTTATTATCGATAGAACTATAATAAATATACTTATTACTTTTATTATTATCAATATAACATGCATTATTACCCATATAATGCAGTTATTACCGCTAGAACTATAATAATTATACTTATTACTCGCGATGTTATCAATATAACATGCATTATTACGCATATAATGCAGTTATTATCGCTAGAACTGTAATAATTATACTTATTACTTATATTATTATCAATATAACATGCATTATTACCCATATTATCCAGTTATTATAGCTAGAACTATAATAAATATACGTATTACTTTTATTATCATCAATATAACATGCATTATTACCCATATTATGCAGTTATTATCGATAGAACTGTAATAAATATACTTACTACTTTTATTATTATCAATATAACATGCACTATTAGTCATATTTTCCTATTATTATCGCTAGAACTATAATAATTACACTTATTATTCCAAATATTACCAATATAACATGCATTATTACCCATATAATGCAGTTATTATCGCTAGAACTGTAACAATGATACTTATTACTTATATTATTAGCAAAATAACGTGCATTATTACCCATATTATGCAGTTATCATTGCTAGAACTGTAATAATTATAATTATTACTTATATTATTGTCATTATAACATGCATTATTATCCATATAATGCAGTTATTATCGCTAGAGCTGTAATAATTATACTTATTACTTATATTATTATCAATATAACATGCATTATTACGCATATTATGCAGTTATGAACGCTAGAACTATAATAAATATACTTAGTGCTTTTATTATCATCATTATAACATGCATTATTACCCATATTATGAAGTTATTATCGATAGAACTATAATAAATATACTTATTACATTTATTATTATCAATATAACATGCACTATTAGCCATATTTTACTATTATTATCGCTAGAACTATAATAATTATACTTATTATTGACAATATTACCAATATAACATGCATTATTACCCATATAATGCAGTTATTATCGCTAGAACTGTAATAATTATACTTATTACTTATATTATTATCAATATAACATGCACTATTACTCATATAATGCTGTTATTATCGACAGAAGTATAATAAGTATACTTATTACTTTTACTATTATCAATATAACAGGCACTCTTAGCCATATTTTACTAGTATTGTCGCTAGAACTGTAATAATTATACTTATTACTCCCGATATTATCAATATAACATCCATTATTACCCATATAATGCAGTTATTATCGCTAGAACTGTAATAATTATACTTATTACTTACATTATTAGCAATATAACGTGCATTATTACCCATATAATGCAGTTATTATCGACAGAAGTATAATAAATATACTTCTTACTTTTATTATTATCAATATAACTGGCACCTTTAGCCATATTTTACTAGTATTATCGCTAGAACTATAATAATTATACTTATTATTCCCAATATTACCAATATAACATGCATTATTACGCATATAATGCAGTTATTACCGCTAGAACTGTAATAATTATACGTATTACTCCCGATATTATGAATATAACATGCATTATTACCCATATAATGCAGTTATTATCGCTAGAACTGTAATAATTATACTTATTACTTATATTATTAGCAATATAACATGCATTATTACCAATATAATGCAGTTATTATCGCTAGAACTGTAATAATTATACTTATTACTTATATTATTATCAATATAACGTGCATTATTACCCATATTATGGAGTTACTATCGCTAGAACTATAATAAATATACGTATTACTTTTATTATCATCAATATAAAATGCATTATTACCCATATTATGCAGTTATTATCGATAGAACTGTAATAAATATACTTATTACTTATATTATTAGCAATATAACGTGCATTATTAGCCATATAATGGAGTTATTATTGCTAGAACTGTAATAATTATACTTATTACTTATATTATTATCAATATAACATGCATTATTACCCATATTATGCAGTTATTATAGCTAGAACTATAATAAATATACGTATTACTTTTATTATCATCATTATAACAAGCATTATTACCCATATTATGAAGTTATTATCGATAGAACTATAATAAATATACTTATTACATTTATTATTATCAATATAACATGTACTATTAGCCATATTTTACTATTATTATCGCTAGAACTATAATAATTATACTTATTACTCCCGATGTTATCAATATAACATGCATTATTACGCATATAATGCAGTTATTATCGCTAGAACTGTAATAATTATACTTATTACTTATATTATTATCAATATAACATGCATTATTACCCATATTATGCAGTTATTATAGCTAGAGCTATAATTAATATACGTATTACTTTTATTATCATCAATATAACATGCATTATTACCCATATTATGCAGTTATTATCGATAGAACTGTAATAAATATACTTACTACTTTTATTATTATCAATATAACATGCACTATTAGTCATATTTTCCTATTATTATCGCTAGAACTATAATAATTACACTTATTATTCCAAATATTACCAATATAACATGCATTATTACCCATATAATGCAGTTATTATCGCTAGAACTGTAACAATGATACTTATTACTTATATTATTAGCAAAATAACGTGCATTATTACCCATATTATGCAGTTATCATTGCTAGAACTGTAATAATTATAATTATTACTTATATTATTGTCATTATAACATGCATTATTATCCATATAATGCAGTTATTATCGCTAGAGCTGTAATAATTATACTTATTACTTATATTATTATCAATATAACATGCATTATTACGCATATTATGCAGTTATAAACGCTAGAACTATAATAAATATACTTAGTGCTTTTATTATCATCATTATAACATGCATTATTACCCATATTATGAAGTTATTATCGATAGAACTATAATAAATATACTTATTACATTTATTATTATCAATATAACATGCACTATTAGCCATATTTTACTATTATTATCGCTAGAACTATAATAATTATACTTATTATTGACAATATTACCAATATAACATGCATTATTACCCATATAATGCAGTTATTATCGCTAGAACTGTAATAATTATACTTATTACTTATATTGTTAGCAATATAACGTGCATTATTACCCATAATATGCAGTTATTATTGCTAGAACTGTAATAATTATACTTATTGCTTGTATTATTGTCATTATAACATTCATTATTATCCATATAATGGAGTTATTATCGCTAGAACAGTAATAATTATACTTATTACTTATATTATTATCAATATAACATGCACTATTACTCATATAATGCTGTTATTATCGACAGAAGTATAATAAGTATACTTATTACTTTTACTATTATCAATATAACAGGCACTCTTAGCCATATTTTACTAGTATTGTCGCTAGAACTGTAATAATTATACTTATTACTCCCGATATTATCAATATAACATCCATTATTACCCATATAATGCAGTTATTATCGCTAGAACTGTAATAATTATACTTATTACTTATATTATTAGCAATATAACGTGCATTATTACCCATATAATGCAGTTATTATCGACAGAAGTATAATAAATATACTTCTTACTTTTATTATTATCAATATAACTGGCACCTTTAGCCATATTTTACTAGTATTATCGCTAGAACTATAATAATTATACTTATTATTCCCAATATTACCAATATAACATGCATTATTACGCATATAATGCAGTTATTACCGCTAGAACTGTAATAATTATACGTATTACTCCCGATATTATGAATATAACATGCATTATTACCCATATAATGCAGTTATTATCGCTAGAACTGTAATAATTATACTTATTACTTATATTATTAGCAATATAACATGCATTATTACCAATATAATGCAGTTATTATCGCTAGAACTGTAATAATTATACTTATTACTTATATTATTATCAATATAACGTGCATTATTACCCATATTATGGAGTTACTATCGCTAGAACTATAATAAATATACGTATTACTTTTATTATCATCAATATAAAATGCATTATTACCCATATTATGCAGTTATTATCGATAGAACTGTAATAAATATACTTATTACTTATATTATTAGCAATATAACGTGCATTATTAGCCATATAATGCAGTTATTATTGCTAGAACTGTAATAATTATACTTATTACTTATATTATTATCAATATAACATGCATTATTACCCATATTATGCAGTTATTATAGCTAGAACTATAATAAATATACGTATTACTTTTATTATCATCATTATAACAAGCATTATTACCCATATTATGAAGTTATTATCGATAGAACTATAATAAATATACTTATTACATTTATTATTATCAATATAACATGTACTATTAGCCATATTTTACTATTATTATCGCTAGAACTATAATAATTATACTTATTACTCCCGATGTTATCAATATAACATGCATTATTACGCATATAATGCAGTTATTATCGCTAGAACTGTAATAATTATACTTATTACTTATATTATTATCAATATAACATGCATTATTACCCATATTATGCAGTTATTATAGCTAGAGCTATAATTAATATACGTATTACTTTTATTATCATCAATATAACATGCATTATTACCCATATTATGCAGTTATTATCGATAGAACTGTAATAAATATACTTACTACTTTTATTATTATCAATATAACATGCACTATTAGTCATATTTTCCTATTATTATCGCTAGAACTATAATAATTACACTTATTATTCCAAATATTACCAATATAACATGCATTATTACCCATATAATGCAGTTATTATCGCTAGAACTGTAACAATGATACTTATTACTTATATTATTAGCAAAATAACGTGCATTATTACCCATATTATGCAGTTATCATTGCTAGAACTGTAATAATTATAATTATTACTTATATTATTGTCATTATAACATGCATTATTATCCATATAATGCAGTTATTATCGCTAGAGCTGTAATAATTATACTTATTACTTATATTATTATCAATATAACATGCATTATTACGCATATTATGCAGTTATAAACGCTAGAACTATAATAAATATACTTAGTGCTTTTATTATCATCATTATAACATGCATTATTACCCATATTATGAAGTTATTATCGATAGAACTATAATAAATATACTTATTACATTTATTATTATCAATATAACATGCACTATTAGCCATATTTTACTATTATTATCGCTAGAACTATAATAATTATACTTATTATTGACAATATTACCAATATAACATGCATTATTACCCATATAATGCAGTTATTATCGCTAGAACTGTAATAATTATACTTATTACTTATATTGTTAGCAATATAACGTGCATTATTACCCATAATATGCAGTTATTATTGCTAGAACTGTAATAATTATACTTATTGCTTGTATTATTGTCATTATAACATTCATTATTATCCATATAATGGAGTTATTATCGCTAGAACAGTAATAATTATACTTATTACTTATATTATTATCAATATAACATGCACTATTACTCATATAATGCTGTTATTATCGACAGAAGTATAATAAGTATACTTATTACTTTTACTATTATCAATATAACAGGCACTCTTAGCCATATTTTACTAGTATTGTCGCTAGAACTGTAATAATTATACTTATTACTCCCGATATTATCAATATAACATCCATTATTACCCATATAATGCAGTTATTATCGCTAGAACTGTAATAATTATACTTATTACTTATATTATTAGCAATATAACGTGCATTATTACCCATATAATGCAGTTATTATCGACAGAAGTATAATAAATATACTTCTTACTTTTATTATTATCAATATAACTGGCACCTTTAGCCATATTTTACTAGTATTATCGCTAGAACTATAATAATTATACTTATTATTCCCAATATTACCAATATAACATGCATTATTACGCATATAATGCAGTTATTACCGCTAGAACTGTAATAATTATACGTATTACTCCCGATATTATGAATATAACATGCATTATTACCCATATAATGCAGTTATTATCGCTAGAACTGTAATAATTATACTTATTACTTATATTATTAGCAATATAACATGCATTATTACCAATATAATGCAGTTATTATCGCTAGAACTGTAATAATTATACTTATTACTTATATTATTATCAATATAACGTGCATTATTACCCATATTATGGAGTTACTATCGCTAGAACTATAATAAATATACGTATTACTTTTATTATCATCAATATAAAATGCATTATTACCCATATTATGCAGTTATTATCGATAGAACTGTAATAAATATACTTATTACTTATATTATTAGCAATATAACGTGCATTATTAGCCATATAATGCAGTTATTATTGCTAGAACTGTAATAATTATACTTATTACTTATATTATTATCAATATAACATGCATTATTACCCATATTATGCAGTTATTATAGCTAGAACTATAATAAATATACGTATTACTTTTATTATCATCATTATAACAAGCATTATTACCCATATTATGAAGTTATTATCGATAGAACTATAATAAATATACTTATTACATTTATTATTATCAATATAACATGTACTATTAGCCATATTTTACTATTATTATCGCTAGAACTATAATAATTATACTTATTACTCCCGATGTTATCAATATAACATGCATTATTACGCATATAATGCAGTTATTATCGCTAGAACTGTAATAATTATACTTATTACTTATATTATTATCAATATAACATGCATTATTACCCATATTATGCAGTTATTATAGCTAGAGCTATAATTAATATACGTATTACTTTTATTATCATCAATATAACATGCATTATTACCCATATTATGCAGTTATTATCGATAGAACTGTAATAAATATACTTACTACTTTTATTATTATCAATATAACATGCACTATTAGTCATATTTTCCTATTATTATCGCTAGAACTATAATAATTACACTTATTATTCCAAATATTACCAATATAACATGCATTATTACCCATATAATGCAGTTATTATCGCTAGAACTGTAACAATGATACTTATTACTTATATTATTAGCAAAATAACGTGCATTATTACCCATATTATGCAGTTATCATTGCTAGAACTGTAATAATTATAATTATTACTTATATTATTGTCATTATAACATGCATTATTATCCATATAATGCAGTTATTATCGCTAGAGCTGTAATAATTATACTTATTACTTATATTATTATCAATATAACATGCATTATTACGCATATTATGCAGTTATAAACGCTAGAACTATAATAAATATACTTAGTGCTTTTATTATCATCATTATAACATGCATTATTACCCATATTATGAAGTTATTATCGATAGAACTATAATAAATATACTTATTACATTTATTATTATCAATATAACATGCACTATTAGCCATATTTTACTATTATTATCGCTAGAACTATAATAATTATACTTATTATTGACAATATTACCAATATAACATGCATTATTACCCATATAATGCAGTTATTATCGCTAGAACTGTAATAATTATACTTATTACTTATATTGTTAGCAATATAACGTGCATTATTACCCATAATATGCAGTTATTATTGCTAGAACTGTAATAATTATACTTATTGCTTGTATTATTGTCATTATAACATTCATTATTATCCATATAATGGAGTTATTATCGCTAGAACAGTAATAATTATACTTATTACTTATATTATTATCAATATAACATGCACTATTACTCATATAATGCTGTTATTATCGACAGAAGTATAATAAGTATACTTATTACTTTTACTATTATCAATATAACAGGCACTCTTAGCCATATTTTACTAGTATTGTCGCTAGAACTGTAATAATTATACTTATTACTCCCGATATTATCAATATAACATCCATTATTACCCATATAATGCAGTTATTATCGCTAGAACTGTAATAATTATACTTATTACTTATATTATTAGCAATATAACGTGCATTATTACCCATATAATGCAGTTATTATCGACAGAAGTATAATAAATATACTTCTTACTTTTATTATTATCAATATAACTGGCACCTTTAGCCATATTTTACTAGTATTATCGCTAGAACTATAATAATTATACTTATTATTCCCAATATTACCAATATAACATGCATTATTACGCATATAATGCAGTTATTACCGCTAGAACTGTAATAATTATACGTATTACTCCCGATATTATGAATATAACATGCATTATTACCCATATAATGCAGTTATTATCGCTAGAACTGTAATAATTATACTTATTACTTATATTATTAGCAATATAACATGCATTATTACCAATATAATGCAGTTATTATCGCTAGAACTGTAATAATTATACTTATTACTTATATTATTATCAATATAACGTGCATTATTACCCATATTATGGAGTTACTATCGCTAGAACTATAATAAATATACGTATTACTTTTATTATCATCAATATAAAATGCATTATTACCCATATTATGCAGTTATTATCGATAGAACTGTAATAAATATACTTATTACTTATATTATTAGCAATATAACGTGCATTATTAGCCATATAATGCAGTTATTATTGCTAGAACTGTAATAATTATACTTATTACTTATATTATTATCAATATAACATGCATTATTACCCATATTATGCAGTTATTATAGCTAGAACTATAATAAATATACGTATTACTTTTATTATCATCATTATAACAAGCATTATTACCCATATTATGAAGTTATTATCGATAGAACTATAATAAATATACTTATTACATTTATTATTATCAATATAACATGTACTATTAGCCATATTTTACTATTATTATCGCTAGAACTATAATAATTATACTTATTACTCCCGATGTTATCAATATAACATGCATTATTACGCATATAATGCAGTTATTATCGCTAGAACTGTAATAATTATACTTATTACTTATATTATTATCAATATAACATGCATTATTACCCATATTATGCAGTTATTATAGCTAGAGCTATAATTAATATACGTATTACTTTTATTATCATCAATATAACATGCATTATTACCCATATTATGCAGTTATTATCGATAGAACTGTAATAAATATACTTACTACTTTTATTATTATCAATATAACATGCACTATTAGTCATATTTTCCTATTATTATCGCTAGAACTATAATAATTACACTTATTATTCCAAATATTACCAATATAACATGCATTATTACCCATATAATGCAGTTATTATCGCTAGAACTGTAACAATGATACTTATTACTTATATTATTAGCAAAATAACGTGCATTATTACCCATATTATGCAGTTATCATTGCTAGAACTGTAATAATTATAATTATTACTTATATTATTGTCATTATAACATGCATTATTATCCATATAATGCAGTTATTATCGCTAGAGCTGTAATAATTATACTTATTACTTATATTATTATCAATATAACATGCATTATTACGCATATTATGCAGTTATAAACGCTAGAACTATAATAAATATACTTAGTGCTTTTATTATCATCATTATAACATGCATTATTACCCATATTATGAAGTTATTATCGATAGAACTATAATAAATATACTTATTACATTTATTATTATCAATATAACATGCACTATTAGCCATATTTTACTATTATTATCGCTAGAACTATAATAATTATACTTATTATTGACAATATTACCAATATAACATGCATTATTACCCATATAATGCAGTTATTATCGCTAGAACTGTAATAATTATACTTATTACTTATATTGTTAGCAATATAACGTGCATTATTACCCATAATATGCAGTTATTATTGCTAGAACTGTAATAATTATACTTATTGCTTGTATTATTGTCATTATAACATTCATTATTATCCATATAATGGAGTTATTATCGCTAGAACAGTAATAATTATACTTATTACTTATATTATTATCAATATAACATGCACTATTACTCATATAATGCTGTTATTATCGACAGAAGTATAATAAGTATACTTATTACTTTTACTATTATCAATATAACAGGCACTCTTAGCCATATTTTACTAGTATTGTCGCTAGAACTGTAATAATTATACTTATTACTCCCGATATTATCAATATAACATCCATTATTACCCATATAATGCAGTTATTATCGCTAGAACTGTAATAATTATACTTATTACTTATATTATTAGCAATATAACGTGCATTATTACCCATATAATGCAGTTATTATCGACAGAAGTATAATAAATATACTTCTTACTTTTATTATTATCAATATAACTGGCACCTTTAGCCATATTTTACTAGTATTATCGCTAGAACTATAATAATTATACTTATTATTCCCAATATTACCAATATAACATACATTATTACGCATATAATGCAGTTATTACCGCTAGAACTGTAATAATTATACGTATTACTCCCGATATTATGAATATAACATGCATTATTACCCATATAATGCAGTTATTATCGCTAGAACTGTAATAATTATACTTATTACTTATATTATTAGCAATATAACATGCATTATTACCAATATAATGCAGTTATTATCGCTAGAACTGTAATAATTATACTTATTACTTATATTATTATCAATATAACGTGCATTATTACCCATATTATGGAGTTACTATCGCTAGAACTATAATAAATATACGTATTACTTTTATTATCATCAATATAAAATGCATTATTACCCATATTATGCAGTTATTATCGATAGAACTGTAATAAATATACTTATTACTTATATTATTAGCAATATAACGTGCATTATTAGCCATATAATGCAGTTATTATTGCTAGAACTGTAATAATTATACTTATTACTTATATTATTATCAATATAACATCCATTATTACCCATATAATGCAGTTATTATCGCTAGAACTGTAATAATTATACTTATTACTTATATTATTAGCAATATAACGTGCATTATTACCTATATTATGCAGTTATTATTGCTAGAACTGTAATAATTATACTTATTACTTATATTATTGTCATTATAACATGCAATATTACCCATATAATGGAGTTATTGTCGCTACAACTGTAATAATTATACTTACTACTTATATTATTATCAATATAACATGCATTATTACCCATATAATGCAGTTATTATCGACAGAAGTATAATAAATATACTTATTACTTTTATTATTATCAATATAACATGCATTATTACCCATATAATGCAGTTATTACCGCTAGAAATGTAATAATTATACTTATTACACCCGATATTATCAATATAACATGCATTATTACCCATATAATGCAGTTATTATCGCTGGAACTGTAATAATTATACTTATTACTCCCGATATTATCAATATAACATGCATTATTACGCATATAATGCAGTTATTATCGCTAGCACTGTAATAATTATACTTATTACTTATATTATTATCAATATAACATGCATTATTACCCATATAAAGCAGTTATTATCGACAGAAGTATAATAAATATACTTATTACATTTATTATTATCAATATAACATGCACTATTAGCAATATTTTACTATTATTATCGCTAGAACTATAATAATTATACTTATTACTCCCGATATTATCAATATAATATGCATTATTATGCATATAATGCAGTTATTATAACTAGAACTGTAATAAATATACTTATTCCTTTTATTATTATCAATATAACATGCACTATTAGCCATATTTTACTATTATTATCGCTAGAACTATAATAATTATACTTATTACTCCCGATATTATCAATATAACATCCATTATTACCCATATAATGCAGTTCTTATCGCTGGAGCTGTAATAATTATACTTATTACTCCCGATATTATCAATATAACATGCATTATTACCCACATAATGCAGTTATTATCGCTAGAACTGTAATAATTATACTTATTACTTATATTATTATCAATATAACATGCATTATTACCCATATTATGCAGTTATTATAGCTAGAACTATAATAAATACACGTATTACTTTTATTATCATCATTATAACAAGCATTATTACCCATATTATGAAGTTATTATCGATAGAACTATAATAAATATACTTATTACTTTTATTATTATCAATATAACATGCATTATTACCCATATAATGCAGTTATTACCGCTAGAACTATAATAATTATACTTATTACTCGCGATGTTATCAATATAACATGCATTATTACGCATATAATGCAGTTATTATCGCTAGAACTGTAATAATTATACTTATTACTTATATTATTATCAATATAACATGCATTATTACCCATATTATCCAGTTATTATAGCTAGAACTATAATAAATATACGTATTACTTTTATTATCATCAATATAACATGCATTATTACCCATATTATGCAGTTATTATCGATAGAACTGTAATAAATATACTTACTACTTTTATTATTATCAATATAACATGCACTATTAGTCATATTTTCCTATTATTATCGCTAGAACTATAATAATTACACTTATTATTCCAAATATTACCAATATAACATGCATTATTACCCATATAATGCAGTTATTATCGCTAGAACTGTAACAATGATACTTATTACTTATATTATTAGCAAAATAACGTGCATTATTACCCATATTATGCAGTTATCATTGCTAGAACTGTAATAATTATAATTATTACTTATATTATTGTCATTATAACATGCATTATTATCCATATAATGCAGTTATTATCGCTAGAGCTGTAATAATTATACTTATTACTTATATTATTATCAATATAACATGCATTATTACGCATATTATGCAGTTATAAACGCTAGAACTATAATAAATATACTTAGTGCTTTTATTATCATCATTATAACATGCATTATTACCCATATTATGAAGTTATTATCGATAGAACTATAATAAATATACTTATTACATTTATTATTATCAATATAACATGCACTATTAGCCATATTTTACTATTATTATCGCTAGAACTATAATAATTATACTTATTATTGACAATATTACCAATATAACATGCATTATTACCCATATAATGCAGTTATTATCGCTAGAACTGTAATAATTATACTTATTACTTATATTATTATCAATATAACATGCACTATTACTCATATAATGCTGTTATTATCGACAGAAGTATAATAAGTATACTTATTACTTTTACTATTATCAATATAACAGGCACTCTTAGCCATATTTTACTAGTATTGTCGCTAGAACTGTAATAATTATACTTATTACTCCCGATATTATCAATATAACATCCATTATTACCCATATAATGCAGTTATTATCGCTAGAACTGTAATAATTATACTTATTACTTACATTATTAGCAATATAACGTGCATTATTACCCATATAATGCAGTTATTATCGACAGAAGTATAATAAATATACTTCTTACTTTTATTATTATCAATATAACTGGCACCTTTAGCCATATTTTACTAGTATTATCGCTAGAACTATAATAATTATACTTATTATTCCCAATATTACCAATATAACATGCATTATTACGCATATAATGCAGTTATTACCGCTAGAACTGTAATAATTATACGTATTACTCCCGATATTATGAATATAACATGCATTATTACCCATATAATGCAGTTATTATCGCTAGAACTGTAATAATTATACTTATTACTTATATTATTAGCAATATAACATGCATTATTACCAATATAATGCAGTTATTATCGCTAGAACTGTAATAATTATACTTATTACTTATATTATTATCAATATAACGTGCATTATTACCCATATTATGGAGTTACTATCGCTAGAACTATAATAAATATACGTATTACTTTTATTATCATCAATATAAAATGCATTATTACCCATATTATGCAGTTATTATCGATAGAACTGTAATAAATATACTTATTACTTATATTATTAGCAATATAACGTGCATTATTAGCCATATAATGCAGTTATTATTGCTAGAACTGTAATAATTATACTTATTACTTATATTATTATCAATATAACATGCATTATTACCCATATTATGCAGTTATTATAGCTAGAACTATAATAAATATACGTATTACTTTTATTATCATCATTATAACAAGCATTATTACCCATATTATGAAGTTATTATCGATAGAACTATAATAAATATACTTATTACATTTATTATTATCAATATAACATGTACTATTAGCCATATTTTACTATTATTATCGCTAGAACTATAATAATTATACTTATTACTCCCGATGTTATCAATATAACATGCATTATTACGCATATAATGCAGTTATTATCGCTAGAACTGTAATAATTATACTTATTACTTATATTATTATCAATATAACATGCATTATTACCCATATTATGCAGTTATTATAGCTAGAGCTATAATTAATATACGTATTACTTTTATTATCATCAATATAACATGCATTATTACCCATATTATGCAGTTATTATCGATAGAACTGTAATAAATATACTTACTACTTTTATTATTATCAATATAACATGCACTATTAGTCATATTTTCCTATTATTATCGCTAGAACTATAATAATTACACTTATTATTCCAAATATTACCAATATAACATGCATTATTACCCATATAATGCAGTTATTATCGCTAGAACTGTAACAATGATACTTATTACTTATATTATTAGCAAAATAACGTGCATTATTACCCATATTATGCAGTTATCATTGCTAGAACTGTAATAATTATAATTATTACTTATATTATTGTCATTATAACATGCATTATTATCCATATAATGCAGTTATTATCGCTAGAGCTGTAATAATTATACTTATTACTTATATTATTATCAATATAACATGCATTATTACCCATATTATGCAGTTATTATCGATTGAACTATTATAAATATACGTATTACTTTTATTATCATCAATATAACATGCATTATTACCCATAGTATGCAGTTATAATCGATAGAACTGTAATAAATATACTTATTACTTTTATTATTATCAATATAACATGCACTATTAGTCATATTTCACTATTATTATCGCTACAAATATAATAATTATACTTATTATTCCCAATATTACCAATATAACATGCATTATTACCCATATAATGCAGTTATTATCGCTAGAACTGTAATAATTATACTTACTACTTATATTATTATCAATATAACGTGCATTATTACCCACATAATGCAGTTATTATCGACCGAAGTATAATAAATATACTTATTACTTTTATTATTATCAGTATAACATGCACTATTAGCCATATTTTACTCTTATTATTGCTAGAACTATAACAATTATACTTATTATTCCCAATATTACCAATATAACATGCATTATTGCCCATATAATGCCGTTATTATCGCTAGAGCTGTAATAATTATACTTATTACTTATATTATTGTCAATATAACATGCATTATTACGCATATTATGCAGTTATAATCGCTAGAACTATAATAAATATACTTAGTACTTTTATTATCATCAATATAACATGCATTATTACCCATATTATGCAGTTATTATCGCTAGAACTGTAATAATTATACTTATTACTCCCGATATTATCAATATAACATGCACTATTACGCATATAATGCAGTTATTATCGCTAGAACTGTAATAATTATACTTATTACTTATATTATTCTCAATATAACATGCATTATTACCCATATTATGCAGTTATAATCGATAGAACTGTAATAAATATACTTAGTACTTATATTATTATCAATATAACGTGCATTATTACCCATATAATGCAGTTATTATCGCTAGAACTGTAATAATTATACTTATTACTTATATTATTAGCAATATAACATGCATTATTACCCATATTATGCAGTTATAATCGATAGAACTGTAATAAATATACTTAGTACTTATATTATTATCAATATAACGTGCATTATTACCCATATTATGCAGTTCTTATTGCTAGAACTGTAATAATTATACTTATTACTTATATTATTGTCATTATAACATGCATTATTACCCATATAATGGAGTTATTGTCGCTAGAACTGTAATAATTATACTTGTTACTTATATTATTAGCAATATAACATGCATTATTACCCATATTATGCAGTTATAATCGATAGAACTGTAATAAATATACTTAGTACTTATATTATTATCAATATAACGTGCATTATTACCCATATAATGCAGTTATTATCGCTAGAACTGTAATAATTATACTTATTACTCCCGATATTATCAATATAACATGCACTATTACGCATATAATGCAGTTATTATCGCTAGAACTGTAATAATTATACTTATTACTTATATTATTCTCAATATAACATGCATTATTACCCATTTTATGCAGTTATTATCGCTAGAACTATAATAAATATACGTATTACTTTTATTATCATGCATTATTACCCATATAATGCAGTTATTATCGACAGAAGTATAATAAATATACTTATTACTTTTATTATTATCAGTATAACATGCACTATTAGCCATATTTTACTCTTATTATTGCTAGAACTATAATAATTATACTTATTATTCCCAATATTACCAATATAACACGCATTATTGCCCATATAACGCAGTTATTATCGCTAGAGCTGTAATAATTATACTTATTACTTATATTATTATCAATATAACATGCATTATTACGCATATAATGCAGTTATTATCGCTAGAACTGTAATAATTATACTTATTACTTATATTGTTAGCAATATAACGTGCATTATTACCCATATTATGCAGTTATTATTGCTAGAACTGTAATAATTATACTTATTGCTTGTATTATTGTCATTATAACATTCATTATTATCCATATAATGGAGTTATTATCGCTAGAACAGTAATAATTATACTTATTACTTATATTATTATCAATATAACATGCACTATTACTCATATAATGCTGTTATTATCGACAGAAGTATAATAAGTATACTTATTACTTTTACTATTATCAATATAACAGGCACTCTTAGCCATATTTTACTAGTATTGTCGCTAGAACTGTAATAATTATACTTATTACTCCCGATATTATCAATATAACATCCATTATTACCCATATAATGCAGTTATTATCGCTAGAACTGTAATAATTATACTTATTACTTATATTATTAGCAATATAACGTGCATTATTACCCATATTATGCAGTTATTATTGCTAGAACTGTAATAATTATACTTATTACTTATATTATTGTCATTATAACATGCAATATTACCCATATAATGGAGTTATTGTCGCTACAACTGTAATAATTATACTTACTACTTATATTATTATCAATATAACATGCATTATTACCCATATAATGCAGTTATTATCGACAGAAGTATAATAAATATACTTATTACTTTTATTATTATCAATATAACATGCATTATTACCCATATAATGCAGTTATTACCGCTAGAAATGTAATAATTATACTTATTACTCCCGATATTATCAATATAACATGCATTATTACGCATATAATGCAGTTATTATCGCTAGCACTGTAATAATTATACTTATTACTTATATTATTATCAATATAACATGCATTATTACCCATATAAAGCAGTTATTATCGACAGAAGTATAATAAATATACTTATTACATTTATTATTATCAATATAACATGCACTATTAGCAATATTTTACTATTATTATCGCTAGAACTATAATAATTATACTTATTACTCCCGATATTATCAATATAATATGCATTATTATGCATATAATGCAGTTATTATAACTAGAACTGTAATAAATATACTTATTACTTTTATTATTATCAATATAACATGCACTATTAGCCATATTTTACTATTATTATCGCTAGAACTATAATAATTATACTTATTACTCCCGATATTATCAATATAACATCCATTATTACCCATATAATGCAGTTCTTATCGCTGGAGCTGTAATAATTATACTTATTACTCCCGATATTATCAATATAACATGCATTATTACCCACATAATGCAGTTATTATCGCTAGAACTGGAATAATTATACTTATTACTTATATTATTATCAATATAACATGCATTATTACCCATATTATGCAGTTATTATAGCTAGAACTATAATAAATATACGTATTACTTTTATTATCATCATTATAACAAGCATTATTACCCATATTATGAAGTTATTATCGATAGAACTATAATAAATATACTTATTACTTTTATTATTATCAATATAACATGCATTATTACCCATATAATGCAGTTATTACCGCTAGAACTATAATAATTATACTTATTACTCCCGATGTTATCAATATAACATGCATTATTACGCATATAATGCAGTTATTATCGCTAGAACTGTAATAATTATACTTATTACTTATATTATTATCAATATAACATGCATTATTACCCATATTATGCAGTTATTATAGCTAGAACTATAATAAATATACGTATTACTTTTATTATCACCAATATAACATGCATTATTACCCATATTATGCAGTTATTATCGATAGAACTGTAATAAATATACTTACTACTTTTATTATTATCAATATAACATGCACTATTAGTCATATTTTCCTATTATTATCGCTAGAACTATAATAATTACACTTATTATTCCAAATATTACCAATATAACATGCATTATTACCCATATAATGCAGTTATTATCGCTAGAACTGTAACAATGATACTTATTACTTATATTATTAGCAAAATAACGTGCATTATTACCCATATTATGCAGTTATCATTGCTAGAACTGTAATAATTATAATTATTACTTATATTATTGTCATTATAACATGCATTATTATCCATATAATGCAGTTATTATCGCTAGAGCTGTAATAATTATACTTATTACTTATATTATTATCAATATAACATGCATTATTACGCATATTATGCAGTTATAAACGCTAGAACTATAATAAATATACTTAGTGCTTTTATTATCATCATTATAACATGCATTATTACCCATATTATGAAGTTATTATCGATAGAACTATAATAAATATACTTATTACATTTATTATTATCAATATAACATGCACTATTAGCCATATTTTACTATTATTATCGCTAGAACTATAATAATTATACTTATTATTGACATTATTACCAATATAACATGCATTATTACCCATATAATGCAGTTATTATCGCTAGAACTGTAATAATTATACTTATTACTTATATTATTATCCATATAACGTGCAGTATTACCCATATTATGCAGTTATTATCGATTGAACTATAATAAATATACGTATTACTTTTATTATCATCAATATAACATGCATTATTACCCATATTATGCGGTTATAATCGATAGAACTGTAATAAATATACTTAGTACTTATATTATTATCAATATAACGTGCATTATTACCCATATAATGCAGTTATTATCGCTAGAACTGTAATAATTATACTTATTACTTATATTATTATCAATATAACATGCATTATTACCCACATAATGCAGTTATTATCGACAGAAGTATACTAAATATACTTATTACTTTTATTATTATCAGTATAACATGCACTATTAGCCATATTTTACTCTTATTATTGCTAGAAGTATAATAATTATACTTATTATTCCCAATATTACCAATATAACACGCATTATTGCCCATATAACGCAGTTATTATCGCTAGAGCTGTAATAATTATACTTATTACTTATATTATTATCAATATAACATGCATTATTACGCATATAATGCAGTTATTATCGCTAGAACTGTAATAATTATACTTATTACTTATATTGTTAGCAATATAACGTGCATTATTACCCATAATATGCAGTTATTATTGCTAGAACTGTAATAATTATACTTATTGCTTGTATTATTGTCATTATAACATTCATTATTATCCATATAATGGAGTTATTATCGCTAGAACAGTAATAATTATACTTATTACTTATATTATTATCAATATAACATGCACTATTACTCATATAATGCTGTTATTATCGACAGAAGTATAATAAGTATACTTATTACTTTTACTATTATCAATATAACAGGCACTCTTAGCCATATTTTACTAGTATTGTCGCTTGAACTGTAATAATTATACTTATTACTACCGATATTATCAATATAACATCCATTATTACCCATATAATGCAGTTATTATCGCTAGAACTGTAATAATTATACTTATTACTTATATTATTAGCAATATAACGTGCATTATTACCCATATTATGCAGTTATTATTGCTAGAACTGTAATAATTATACTTATTACTTATATTATTGTCATTATAACATGCAATATTACCCATATAATGGAGTTATTGTCGCTACAACTGTAATAATTATACTTACTACTTATATTATTATCAATATAACATGCATTATTACCCATATAATGCAGTTATTATCGACAGAAGTATAATAAATATACTTATTACTTTTATTATTATCAATATAACATGCATTATTACCCATATAATGCAGTTATTACCGCTAGAAATGTAATAATTATACTTATTACACCCGATATTATCAATATAACATGCATTATTACCCATATAATGCAGTTATTATCGCTGGAACTGTAATAATTATACTTATTACTCCCGATATTATCAATATAACATGCATTATTACGCATATAATGCAGTTATTATCGCTAGCACTGTAATAATTATACTTATTACTTATATTATTATCAATATAACATGCATTATTACCCATATAATGCAGTTATTACCGTTAGAAATGTAATAATTATACTTATTACACCCGATATTATCAATATAACATGCATTATTACCCATATAATGCAGTTATTATCGCTGGAACTGTAATAATTATACTTATTACTCCCGATATTATCAATATAACATGCATTATTACGCATATAATGCAGTTATTATCGCTAGCACTGTAATAATTATACTTATTACTTATATTATTATCAATATAACATGCATTATTACCCATATAAAGCAGTTATTATCGACAGAAGTATAATAAATATACTTATTACATTTATTATTATCAATATAACATGCACTATTAGCAATATTTTACTATTATTATCGCTAGAACTATAATAATTATACTTATTACTCCCGATATTATCAATATAATATGCATTATTATGCATATAATGCAGTTATTATAACTAGAACTGTAATAAATATACTTATTACTTTTATTATTATCAATATAACATGCACTATTAGCCATATTTTACTATTATTATCGCTAGAACTATAATAATTATACTTATTACTCCCGATATTATCAATATAACATCCATTATTACCCATATAATGCAGTTCTTATCGCTGGAGCTGTAATAATTATACTTATTACTCCCGATATTATCAATATAACATGCATTATTACCCACATAATGCAGTTATTATCGCTAGAACTGTAATAATTATACTTATTACTTATATTATTATCAATATAACATGCATTATTACCCATATTATGCAGTTATTATAGCTAGAACTATAATAAATATACGTATTACTTTTATTATCATCATTATAACAAGCATTATTACCCATATTATGAAGTTATTATCGATAGAACTATAATAAATATACTTATTACTTTTATTATTATCAATATAACATGCATTATTACCCATATAATGCAGTTATTACCGCTAGAACTATAATAATTATACTTATTACTCCCGATGTTATCAATATAACATGCATTATTACGCATATAATGCAGTTATTATCGCTAGAACTGTAATAATTATACTTATTACTTATATTATTATCAATATAACATGCATTATTACCCATATTATGCAGTTATTATAGCTAGAACTATAATAAATATACGTATTACTTTTATTATCACCAATATAACATGCATTATTACCCATATTATGCAGTTATTATCGATAGAACTGTAATAAATATACTTACTACTTTTATTATTATCAATATAACATGCACTATTAGTCATATTTTCCTATTATTATCGCTAGAACTATAATAATTACACTTATTATTCCAAATATTACCAATATAACATGCATTATTACCCATATAATGCAGTTATTATCGCTAGAACTGTAACAATGATACTTATTACTTATATTATTAGCAAAATAACGTGCATTATTACCCATATTATGCAGTTATCATTGCTAGAACTGTAATAATTATAATTATTACTTATATTATTGTCATTATAACATGCATTATTATCCATATAATGCAGTTATTATCGCTAGAGCTGTAATAATTATACTTATTACTTATATTATTATCAATATAACATGCATTATTACGCATATTATGCAGTTATAAACGCTAGAACTATAATAAATATACTTAGTGCTTTTATTATCATCATTATAACATGCATTATTACCCATATTATGAAGTTATTATCGATAGAACTATAATAAATATACTTATTACATTTATTATTATCAATATAACATGCACTATTAGCCATATTTTACTATTATTATCGCTAGAACTATAATAATTATACTTATTATTGACATTATTACCAATATAACATGCATTATTACCCATATAATGCAGTTATTATCGCTAGAACTGTAATAATTATACTTATTACTTATATTATTATCCATATAACGTGCAGTATTACCCATATTATGCAGTTATTATCGATTGAACTATAATAAATATACGTATTACTTTTATTATCATCAATATAACATGCATTATTACCCATATTATGCGGTTATAATCGATAGAACTGTAATAAATATACTTAGTACTTATATTATTATCAATATAACGTGCATTATTACCCATATAATGCAGTTATTATCGCTAGAACTGTAATAATTATACTTATTACTTATATTATTATCAATATAACATGCATTATTACCCACATAATGCAGTTATTATCGACAGAAGTATACTAAATATACTTATTACTTTTATTATTATCAGTATAACATGCACTATTAGCCATATTTTACTCTTATTATTGCTAGAAGTATAATAATTATACTTATTATTCCCAACATTACCAATATAACACGCATTATTGCCCATATAACGCAGTTATTATCGCTAGAGCTGTAATAATTATACTTATTACTTATATTATTATCAATATAACATGCATTATTACGCATATAATGCAGTTATTATCGCTAGAACTGTAATAATTATACTTATTACTTATATTGTTAGCAATATAACGTGCATTATTACCCATAATATGCAGTTATTATTGCTAGAACTGTAATAATTATACTTATTGCTTGTATTATTGTCATTATAACATTCATTATTATCCATATAATGGAGTTATTATCGCTAGAACAGTAATAATTATACTTATTACTTATATTATTATCAATATAACATGCACTATTACTCATATAATGCTGTTATTATCGACAGAAGTATAATAAGTATACTTATTACTTTTACTATTATCAATATAACAGGCACTCTTAGCCATATTTTACTAGTATTGTCGCTTGAACTGTAATAATTATACTTATTACTACCGATATTATCAATATAACATCCATTATTACCCATATAATGCAGTTATTATCGCTAGAACTGTAATAATTATACTTATTACTTATATTATTAGCAATATAACGTGCATTATTACCCATATTATGCAGTTATTATTGCTAGAACTGTAATAATTATACTTATTACTTATATTATTGTCATTATAACATGCAATATTACCCATATAATGGAGTTATTGTCGCTACAACTGTAATAATTATACTTACTACTTATATTATTATCAATATAACATGCATTATTACCCATATAATGCAGTTATTATCGACAGAAGTATAATAAATATACTTATTACTTTTATTATTATCAATATAACATGCATTATTACCCATATAATGCAGTTATTACCGCTAGAAATGTAATAATTATACTTATTACACCCGATATTATCAATATAACATGCATTATTACCCATATAATGCAGTTATTATCGCTGGAACTGTAATAATTATACTTATTACTCCCGATATTATCAATATAACATGCATTATTACGCATATAATGCAGTTATTATCGCTAGCACTGTAATAATTATACTTATTACTTATATTATTATCAATATAACATGCATTATTACCCATATAATGCAGTTATTACCGTTAGAAATGTAATAATTATACTTATTACACCCGATATTATCAATATAACATGCATTATTACCCATATAATGCAGTTATTATCGCTGGAACTGTAATAATTATACTTATTACTCCCGATATTATCAATATAACATGCATTATTACGCATATAATGCAGTTATTATCGCTAGCACTGTAATAATTATACTTATTACTTATATTATTATCAATATAACATGCATTATTACCCATATAAAGCAGTTATTATCGACAGAAGTATAATAAATATACTTATTACATTTATTATTATCAATATAACATGCACTATTAGCAATATTTTACTATTATTATCGCTAGAACTATAATAATTATACTTATTACTCCCGATATTATCAATATAATATGCATTATTATGCATATAATGCAGTTATTATAACTAGAACTGTAATAAATATACTTATTACTTTTATTATTATCAATATAACATGCACTATTAGCCATATTTTACTATTATTATCGCTAGAACTATAATAATTATACTTATTACTCCCGATATTATCAATATAACATCCATTATTACCCATATAATGCAGTTCTTATCGCTGGAGCTGTAATAATTATACTTATTACTCCCGATATTATCAATATAACATGCATTATTACCCACATAATGCAGTTATTATCGCTAGAACTGTAATAATTATACTTATTACTTATATTATTATCAATATAACATGCATTATTACCCATATTATGCAGTTATTATAGCTAGAACTATAATAAATATACGTATTACTTTTATTATCATCATTATAACAAGCATTATTACCCATATTATGAAGTTATTATCGATAGAACTATAATAAATATACTTATTACTTTTATTATTATCAATATAACATGCATTATTACCCATATAATGCAGTTATTACCGCTAGAACTATAATAATTATACTTATTACTCCCGATGTTATCAATATAACATGCATTATTACGCATATAATGCAGTTATTATCGCTAGAACTGTAATAATTATACTTATTACTTATATTATTATCAATATAACATGCATTATTACCCATATTATGCAGTTATTATAGCTAGAACTATAATAAATATACGTATTACTTTTATTATCACCAATATAACATGCATTATTACCCATATTATGCAGTTATTATCGATAGAACTGTAATAAATATACTTACTACTTTTATTATTATCAATATAACATGCACTATTAGTCATATTTTCCTATTATTATCGCTAGAACTATAATAATTACACTTATTATTCCAAATATTACCAATATAACATGCATTATTACCCATATAATGCAGTTATTATCGCTAGAACTGTAACAATGATACTTATTACTTATATTATTAGCAAAATAACGTGCATTATTACCCATATTATGCAGTTATCATTGCTAGAACTGTAATAATTATAATTATTACTTATATTATTGTCATTATAACATGCATTATTATCCATATAATGCAGTTATTATCGCTAGAGCTGTAATAATTATACTTATTACTTATATTATTATCAATATAACATGCATTATTACGCATATTATGCAGTTATAAACGCTAGAACTATAATAAATATACTTAGTGCTTTTATTATCATCATTATAACATGCATTATTACCCATATTATGAAGTTATTATCGATAGAACTATAATAAATATACTTATTACATTTATTATTATCAATATAACATGCACTATTAGCCATATTTTACTATTATTATCGCTAGAACTATAATAATTATACTTATTATTGACATTATTACCAATATAACATGCATTATTACCCATATAATGCAGTTATTATCGCTAGAACTGTAATAATTATACTTATTACTTATATTATTATCCATATAACGTGCAGTATTACCCATATTATGCAGTTATTATCGATTGAACTATAATAAATATACGTATTACTTTTATTATCATCAATATAACATGCATTATTACCCATATTATGCGGTTATAATCGATAGAACTGTAATAAATATACTTAGTACTTATATTATTATCAATATAACGTGCATTATTACCCATATAATGCAGTTATTATCGCTAGAACTGTAATAATTATACTTATTACTTATATTATTATCAATATAACATGCATTATTACCCACATAATGCAGTTATTATCGACAGAAGTATACTAAATATACTTATTACTTTTATTATTATCAGTATAACATGCACTATTAGCCATATTTTACTCTTATTATTGCTAGAAGTATAATAATTATACTTATTATTCCCAACATTACCAATATAACACGCATTATTGCCCATATAACGCAGTTATTATCGCTAGAGCTGTAATAATTATACTTATTACTTATATTATTATCAATATAACATGCATTATTACGCATATAATGCAGTTATTATCGCTAGAACTGTAATAATTATACTTATTACTTATATTGTTAGCAATATAACGTGCATTATTACCCATAATATGCAGTTATTATTGCTAGAACTGTAATAATTATACTTATTGCTTGTATTATTGTCATTATAACATTCATTATTATCCATATAATGGAGTTATTATCGCTAGAACAGTAATAATTATACTTATTACTTATATTATTATCAATATAACGTGCATTATTACTCATATAATGCTGTTATTATCGACAGAAGTATAATAAGTATACTTATTACTTTTACTATTATCAATATAACAGGCACTCTTAGCCATATTTTACTAGTATTGTCGCTAGAACTGTAATAATTATACTTATTACTCCCGATATTATCAATATAACATCCATTATTACCCATATAATGCAGTTATTATCGCTAGAACTGTAATAATTATACTTATTACTTATATTATTAGCAATATAACGTGCATTATTACCCATATAATGCAGTTATTATCGACAGAAGTATAATAAATATACTTCTTACTTTTATTATTATCAATATAACTGGCACCTTTAGCCATATTTTACTAGTATTATCGCTAGAACTATAATAATTATACTTATTATTCCCAATATTACCAATATAACATGCATTATTACGCATATAATGCAGTTATTACCGCTAGAACTGTAATAATTATACGTATTACTCCCGATATTATGAATATAACATGCATTATTACCCATATAATGCAGTTATTATCGCTAGAACTGTAATAATTATACTTATTACTTATATTATTAGCAATATAACATGCATTATTACCAATATAATGCAGTTATTATCGCTAGAACTGTAATAATTATACTTATTACTTATATTATTATCAATATAACGTGCATTATTACCCATATTATGGAGTTACTATCGCTAGAACTATAATAAATATACGTATTACTTTCATTATCATCAATATAAAATGCATTATTACCCATATTATGCAGTTATTATCGATAGAACTGTAATAAATATACTTATTACTTATATTATTAGCAATATAACGTGCATTATTAGCCATATAATGCAGTTATTATTGCTAGAACTGTAATAATTATACTTATTACTTATATTATTATCAATATAACATGCATTATTACCCATATTATGCAGTTATTATCGATTGAACTATAATAAATATACGTATGACTTTTATTATCATCAATATAACATGCATTATTACCCATATTATGCAGTTATAATCGATAGAACTCTAATAAATATACTTAGTACTTTTATTATTATCAATATAACATGCACTATTAGCCATATTTTACTCTTATTATTGCTAGAACTATAGTAATTATACTTATTATTCCCAATATTACCAATATAACATGCATTATTACCCATATAATGCAGTTATTATCGACAGAAGTATAATAAATATACTTATTACTTTTATAATTATCAGTATAACATGCACTATTAGACATATTTTACTTTTATTATCGCTAGAACTATAATAATTATACTAATTACTCCCGATATTATCAATGTAACATGCATTATTACCCATTTTATGCAGTTATTATCGCTAGAACTATAATAAATATACGTATTACTTTTATTATCATGCATTATTACCCATATAATGCAGTTATTATCGACAGAAGTATAATAAATATACTTATTACTTTTATTATTATTAGTATAACATGCACTATTACCCATATTTTACTTTTATTATCGCTAGAACTATAATAATTATACTAATTACTCCCGATATTATCAATATAACATCCATTATTACCCATATAATGCAGTTATTATCGCTAGAACTGTAATAATTATACTTATTACTTATATTATTATCAATATAACATGCATTATTACCCACATAATGCAGTTATTATCGACAGAAGTATACTAAATATACTTATTACTTTTATTATTATCAGTATAACATGCACTATTAGCCATATTTTACTCTTATTATTGCTAGAAGTATAATAATTATACTTATTATTCCCAACATTACCAATATAACACGCATTATTGCCCATATAACGCAGTTATTATCGCTAGAGCTGTAATAATTATACTTATTACTTATATTATTATCAATATAACATGCATTATTACGCATATAATGCAGTTATTATCGCTAGAACTGTAATAATTATACTTATTACTTATATTGTTAGCAATATAACGTGCATTATTACCCATAATATGCAGTTATTATTGCTAGAACTGTAATAATTATACTTATTGCTTGTATTATTGTCATTATAACATTCATTATTATCCATATAATGGAGTTATTATCGCTAGAACAGTAATAATTATACTTATTACTTATATTATTATCAATATAACGTGCATTATTACTCATATAATGCTGTTATTATCGACAGAAGTATAATAAGTATACTTATTACTTTTACTATTATCAATATAACAGGCACTCTTAGCCATATTTTACTAGTATTGTCGCTAGAACTGTAATAATTATACTTATTACTCCCGATATTATCAATATAACATCCATTATTACCCATATAATGCAGTTATTATCGCTAGAACTGTAATAATTATACTTATTACTTATATTATTAGCAATATAACGTGCATTATTACCCATATAATGCAGTTATTATCGACAGAAGTATAATAAATATACTTCTTACTTTTATTATTATCAATATAACTGGCACCTTTAGCCATATTTTACTAGTATTATCGCTAGAACTATAATAATTATACTTATTATTCCCAATATTACCAATATAACATGCATTATTACGCATATAATGCAGTTATTACCGCTAGAACTGTAATAATTATACGTATTACTCCCGATATTATGAATATAACATGCATTATTACCCATATAATGCAGTTATTATCGCTAGAACTGTAATAATTATACTTATTACTTATATTATTAGCAATATAACATGCATTATTACCAATATAATGCAGTTATTATCGCTAGAACTGTAATAATTATACTTATTACTTATATTATTATCAATATAACGTGCATTATTACCCATATTATGGAGTTACTATCGCTAGAACTATAATAAATATACGTATTACTTTCATTATCATCAATATAAAATGCATTATTACCCATATTATGCAGTTATTATCGATAGAACTGTAATAAATATACTTATTACTTATATTATTAGCAATATAACGTGCATTATTAGCCATATAATGCAGTTATTATTGCTAGAACTGTAATAATTATACTTATTACTTATATTATTATCAATATAACATGCATTATTACCCATATTATGCAGTTATTATCGATTGAACTATAATAAATATACGTATGACTTTTATTATCATCAATATAACATGCATTATTACCCATATTATGCAGTTATAATCGATAGAACTGTAATAAATATACTTAGTACTTTTATTATTATCAATATAACATGCACTATTAGCCATATTTTACTCTTATTATTGCTAGAACTATAGTAATTATACTTATTATTCCCAATATTACCAATATAACATGCATTATTACCCATATAATGCAGTTATTATCGACAGAAGTATAATAAATATACTTATTACTTTTATAATTATCAGTATAACATGCACTATTAGACATATTTTACTTTTATTATCGCTAGAACTATAATAATTATACTAATTACTCCCGATATTATCAATGTAATATGCATTATTACCCATTTTATGCAGTTATTATCGCTAGAACTATAATAAATATACGTATTACTTTTATTATCATGCATTATTACCCATATAATGCAGTTATTATCGACAGAAGTATAATAAATATACTTATTACTTTTATTATTATTAGTATAACATGCACTATTACCCATATTTTACTTTTATTATCGCTAGAACTATAATAATTATACTAATTACTCCCGATATTATCAATATAACATCCATTATTACCCATATAATGCAGTTATTATCGCTGGAACTGTAATAATTATACTTATTACTTATATTATTATCAATATAACATGCATTATAACCCATATAATGCAGTTATTATCGACAGAAGTATAATAAATATACTTATTACATTTATTATTATCAGTATAACATGCACTATTAGCCATATTTTACTCTTATTATTGCTAGAACTATAATAATTATACTTATTATTCCCAATATTACCAATATAACATGCATTATTGCCCATATAATGCAGTTCTTATCACTAGAGCTGTAATAATTATACTTATTTCTTATATTATTATCAATATAACATGCATTATTACGCATATTATGCAGTTATAATCGCTAGAACTATAATAAATATACTTAATACTTTTATTATCATCAATATAACGTGCATTATTACCCATATTATGAAGTTATTATCGATAGAACTATAATAAATATACTTATTACTTTTATTATTATCAATATAACATGCACTATTACCCATATTTTACTATTATTATCACTAGAACTATAATAATTACACTTATTACTCCCGATGTTATCAATATAACATGCATTATTACGCATATTATGCAGTTATAATCGCTAGAACTATAATAAATATACTTAGTACTTTTATTATCACCAATATAACATGCATTATTACCCATATAAAGCAGTAATTATCGACAGAAATATAATAAATATAATTATTACTTTTATTATTATCAATATAACAGGCACTCTTAGCCATATTTTACTTTTATTATCGCTAGAACTATAATAATTATACTAATTACTCCAGATATTATCAATATAACATGCATTATTACCCATATAATGCAGTTATTATCGCTAGAAATGTAATATTTATACCTATTACTTATATTACTATCAATATAACATGCATTTTTACCCATATTATGCAGTTATTATTGATAGAACTATAATAAATATACTTATTACTCCCGATGTTATCAATATAACATGCATTATTACCCATATAATGCAGTTATTATCGCTAGAACTGTAATAATTATACTTATTGCTTACATTATTATCAATATAACGTGCAGTATTATCCATATTATGCAGTTATTATCGCTAGAACTGTAATAATTATACTTGTTACTTATATTATTATCAATATACCATGCATTATTACCCATATAATGCAGTTATTATCGACAGAAGTATAATAAATATACTTCTTACTTTTATTATTATCAATATAACTGGCACCTTTAGCCATATTTTACTAGTATTATTGCTAGAACTATAATAATTATACTTATTATTCCAAATATTACCAATATAACATGCATTATTACCCATATAATGCAGTTATTATCGCTAGAGCTGTAATAATTATACTTATTACTTCTATTATTATCAATATAACATGCATTATTTCCCATATTATGCAGTTATTATTGATAGAACTATAATAAATATACTTATTACTCCCGATATTATCAGTATAACATCCATTATTACCCATATAATGCAGTTATTTTCGCCGGAACTGTAATAATTATACTTATTACTCCCGATATTATCAATATAACATGCACTATTACGCATATAATGCAGTTATTATCGCTAGAACTGTAATAATTATACTTATTACTTATATTATTCTCAATATAACATGCATTATTACCCATTTTATGCAGTTATTATCGCTAGAACTATAATAAATATACGTATTACTTTTATTATCATGCATTATTACCCATATAATGCAGTTATTATCGACAGAAGTATAGTAAATATACTTATTACTTTTATTATTATCAATATAACAGGCACTCTTAGCCATATTTTACTAGTATTATCGCTAGGACTGTAATAATTATACTTATTACTCCCGATATTATCAATATAACATGCATTATTACCCATATAATGCAGTTATTATCGACAGAAGTATAATAAATATACTTATTACTTTTATTATTATTAGTATAACATGCACTATTACCCATATTTTACTTTTATTATCGCTAGAACTATAATAATTATACTAATTACTCCTGATATTATCAATATAACATCCATTATTACCCATATAATGCAGTTATTATCGATGGAACTGTAATAATTATACTTATTACTTATATTATTATCAATATAACATGCATTATAACCCATATAATGCAGTTATTATCGACAGAAGTATAATAAATATACTTATTACATTTATTATTATCAGTATAACATGCACTATTAGCCATATTTTACTCTTATTATTGCTAGAACTATAATAATTATACTTATTAATCCCAATATTACCAATATAACATGCATTATTACTCATATTATGCAGTTATAATCGCTAGAACTATAATAAATATACTTAATACTTTTATTATCATCAATATAACGTGCATTATTACCCATATTATGAAGTTATTATCGATAGAACTATAATAAATATACTTATTACTTTTATTATTATCAATATAACATGCACTATTACCCATATTTTACTATTATTATCACTAGAACTATAATAATTACACTTATTACTCCCGATGTTATCAATATAACATGCATTATTACGCATATTATGCAGTTATAATCGCTAGAACTATAATAAATATACTTAGTACTTTTATTATCACCAATATAACATGCATTATTACCCATATAAAGCAGTAATTATCGACAGAAATATAATAAATATAATTATTACTTTTATTATTATCAATATAACAGGCACTCTTAGCCATATTTTACTTTTATTATCGCTAGAACTATAATAATTATACTAATTACTCCAGATATTATCAATATAACATGCATTATTACCCATATAATGCAGTTATTATCGCTAGAAATGTAATATTTATACCTATTACTTATATTATTATCAATATAACATGCATTTTTACCCATATTATGCAGTTATTATTGATAGAACTATAATAAATATACTTATTACTCCCGATGTTATCAATATAACGTGCATTATTACCCATATAATGCAGTTATTATCGCTAGAACTGTAATAATTATACTTATTGCTTACATTATTATCAATATAACGTGCAGTATTATCCATATTATGCAGTTATTATCGCTAGAACTGTAATAATTATACTTGTTACTTATATTATTATCAATATACCATGCATTATTACCCATATAATGCAGTTATTATCGACAGAAGTATAATAAATATACTTCTTACTTTTATTATTATCAATATAACTGGCACCTTTAGCCATATTTTACTAGTATTATTGCTAGAACTATAATAATTATACTTATTATTCCAAATATTACCAATATAACATGCATTATTACCCATATAATGCAGTTATTATCGCTAGAGCTGTAATAATTATACTTATTACTTCTATTATTATCAATATAACATGCATTATTTCCCATATTATGCAGTTATTATTGATAGAACTATAATAAATATACTTATTACTCCCGATATTATCAGTATAACATCCATTATTACCCATATAATGCAGTTATTATCGCCGGAACTGTAATAATTATACTTATTACTCCCGATATTATCAATATAACATGCACTATTACGCATATAATGCAGTTATTATCGCTAGAACTGTAATAATTATACTTATTACTTATATTATTCTCAATATAACATGCATTATTACCCATTTTATGCAGTTATTATCGCTAGAACTATAATAAATATACGTATTACTTTTATTATCATGCATTATTACCCATATAATGCAGTTATTATCGACAGAAGTATAGTAAATATACTTATTACTTTTATTATTATCAATATAACAGGCACTCTTAGCCATATTTTACTAGTATTATCGCTAGGACTGTAATAATTATACTTATTACTCCCGATATTATCAATATAACATGCATTATTACCCATATAATGCAGTTATTATCGACAGAAGTATAATAAATATACTTATTACTTTTATTATTATTAGTATAACATGCACTATTACCCATATTTTACTTTTATTATCGCTAGAACTATAATAATTATACTAATTACTCCTGATATTATCAATATAACATCCATTATTACCCATATAATGCAGTTATTATCGATGGAACTGTAATAATTATACTTATTACTTATATTATTATCAATATAACATGCATTATAACCCATATAATGCAGTTATTATCGACAGAAGTATAATAAATATACTTATTACATTTATTATTATCAGTATAACATGCACTATTAGCCATATTTTACTCTTATTATTGCTAGAACTATAATAATTATACTTATTAATCCCAATATTACCAATATAACATGCATTATTGCCCATATAATGCAGTTATTATCGCTAGAGCTGTAATAATTATACTTATTACTTATATTATTATCAATATAACATGCATTATTACGCATATTATGCAGTTATAATCGCTAGAACTATAATAAATATACTTAATACTTTTATTATCATCAATATAACGTGCATTATTACCCATATTATGAAGTTATTATCGATAGAACTATAATAAATATACTTATTACGTTTATTATTATCAATATAACATGCACTATTACCCATATTTTACTATTATTATCGCTAGAACTACAATAATTATACTTATTACTCCCGATATTATCAATATAACATGCATTATTACACATATAATGCAGTTATTATCGCTAGAACTGTAACAATTATACTTCTTACTTATATTATTATCAATATAACGTGCATTATTACCCATATTATGCAGTTATTATCGCTAGAACTGTAATAATTATACTTATTGCGTATATTATTATCTGTATAACATGCATTATTACCCATATAATGCAGTTATTATCGACAGAAGTATAATAAATATACTTATTACTTTTATTATTATCAGTATAACATGCACTATTAGCCATATTTTACGTTTATTATCGATAGAACTATAATAATTATACTAATTACTCCAGATATTATCAATATAACATGCATTATTACCCATATAATGCAGTTATTATCGACAGAAGTATAATAAATATACTTATTACTTTTATTATTATTAGTATAACATGCACTATTACCCATATTTTACTTTTATTATCGCTAGAACTATAATAATTATACTAATTACTCCCGATATTATCAATATTACATCCATTATTACCCATATAATGCAGTTATTATCGCTGGAACTGTAATAATTATTCTTATTACTTATATTATTATCAATATAACATGCATTATTACGCATATTATGCAGTTATTATCGCTAGAACTGTAATAAATATACGTATTACTTTTATTATCATCAATATAACATGCATTATTACCCATATTATGCAGTTATAATCGATAGAACTGTAATAAATATACTTATTACTTTTATTATTATCAATATAACATGCACTATTAGTCATATTTCACTATTATTATCGCTACAAATATAATAATTACACTTATTATTCCCAATATTACCAATATAACATGCATTATTACCCATATAATGCAGTTATTATCGCTAGAACTGTAATAATTATACTTACTACTTATATTATTATCAATATAACGTGCATTATTACCCATATAATGCAGTTATTATCGACAGAAGTATAATAAATATACTTATTACTTTTATTATTATCAGTATAACATGCACTATTAGCCATATTTTACTCTTATTTCTGCTAGAACTATAACAATTACACTTATTATTCCCAATATTACCAATATAACATGCATTATTGCCGATATAATGCCGTTATTATCGCTAGAGCTGTAATAAATATACTTAGTACTTTTATTATCATCAATATAACATGCATTATTACCCATATTATGCAGTTATTATCGCTAGAACTGTAATAATTATACCTATTACTTATATTATTAGCAATATAACGTGCATTATTACCCATATTATGCAGTTATTATTGCTAGAACTGTAATAATTATACTTATTACTTATATTATTGTCATTATAACATGCATTATTACCCATATAATGCAGTTACTATCGCTAGAACTGTAATAATTATACTTATTACTTATATTATTAGCAATATAACGTGCATTGTTACCCATATTATGCAGTTATTATCGCTAGAACTGTAATAATTATACTTATTACTTATATTATTATCAATATAACATGCGTTATTACCCATTTTATGCAGTTATTATCGCTAGAACTATACTAAATACACGTATTACTTTTATTATCATCAATATAACACGCATTATTACCCATATTATGCAGTTATTATCGATAGAACTGTAATAAATATACTTATTACTTATATTATTAGCAATATAACGTGCATTATTAGCCATATAATGCAGTTATTATCGCTGGAACTGTAATAATTATACTTATTACTTATATTATTATCAATATAACATGCATTATTACCCATTTTATGCAGTTATTATCGCTAGAACTATAATAAATATACGTATTACTTTTATTATCATCAATATAACATGCATTATTACCCATATTATGCAGTTATTATCGATAGAACTGGAATAAATATTCTTATTACTTTTATTATGATCAATATAACATGCATTACTAGCCATATAATGCAGTTATTATCGCTAGAACTGTAATAATTATACTTATTACTTATATTATTACCAATATAACATGCACTATTAGCGATATTTTACTATTATTATCGCTAGAAGTATAATAGTTGTACTTATTACTCCCGATATTATCAATATAACATGCATTATTACCCATATAATGCAGTTATTATCGCTAGAACTGTAATAATTATACTCATTATTTATATTATTATTAATATAACATGCATTATTGCCCATACAATGCAGTTATTATTTCTAGAACTGTAATAATTATACTTATTACTTATATTATTAGCAATATAACGTGCATTATTACCCATATTATGCAGTTATTATTGCTAGAACTGTAATAATTATACTTATTACTTATATTATTGTCATTATAACATGCATTATTACCCATATAATGGAGTTATTGTCGCTAGAACTGTAATAATTATACTTACTACTTATATTATTATCAGTATAACATGCATTATTACCCATATAATGCACTTATAATCGGCAGAAGTATAGTAAATATACTTATTACTTTTATTATTATCAATATAACATGCATTATTACCCATATAATGCAGTTATTACCGCTAGAAATGTAATAATTATACTTATTACACCCGATATTATCAATATAACATGCATTATTACCCATATAATGCAGTTATTATCGCTAGAACTATAATAATTATACTTATTACTCACGATATTATCAATATAACATGCATTATTACCCATATAATGCAGTTATTATCGCTAGAACTGTAATAAATATACTTATTACTTTTATTATTCTCAATATAACATGCACTATTAGCCATATTTTACTATTATTATCGCTAGAAGTATAATAGTTGTACTTATTACTCCCGATATTATCAATATAACATGCATTATTACCCATATAATGCAGTTATTATCGCTAGAACTGTAATAATTATACTTATTATTTATATTATTATTAATATAACATGCATTATTACCCATATAATGCAGTTATTATTTCTAGAACTGTAATAATTATACTTATTACTTATATTATTATCAATATAACATGCATTATTACCCATATAATGCAATTATTATCGACAGAAGTATAATAAATATACTTATTACTTTTATTATTTTCAATATAACAGGCACTCATAGTCATATTTTACTAGTATTATCGCTAGAACTGTAATAATTATACTTATAACTCCCGATATTATCAATATAATATGCATTATTACGCGTATAATGCAGTTATTATAGCTAGAACTGTAATAAATATACTTATTACTTTTATTATTATCAATATAACATGCACTATTAGCCATATTTTACTATTATTATCGCTAGAACTATAATAATTATACTTATTACTCACGATATTATCAATATAACATGCATTATTACCCATATAATGCAGTTATTATCGCTAGAACTGTAATAATTATACTTATTACTTATATTATTATCAATATAACATGCATTATTACCCATATAATGCAGTTATTATCGACAGAAGTATAATAAATATACTTACTACTTTTATTATTATCAATATAACATGCATTATTACCCATATAATGCAGTTATTACCGCTAGAACTGTAATAATTATACTTATTACACCCGATATTGTCAATATAACATGCATTATTACCCATATAATGCAGTTATTATTTCTAGAACTGTAATAATTATACTTATTACTTATATTATTATCAATATAACATGCATTATTACCCATATAATGCAGTTATTATCGACAGAAGTATAATAAATATACTAATTACTTTTATTATTATCAATATGACATGCACTATTAGCCATATTTTACTATTATTATCGCTAGAACTATAATAATTATACTTATTACTCACGATATTATCAATATAACATGCATTATTACCCATATAATGCAGTTATTATCGCTAGAACTGTAATAATTATACTTATTACTTATATTATTATCAATATAACATGCATTATTACCCATTTTATGCAGTTATTATCGCTAGAACTATACTAAATATACGTATTACTTTTATTATCATCAACATAACACGCATTATTACCCATATTATGCAGTTATTATCGATAGAACTGTAATAAATATACTTATTACTTATATTATTAGCAATATAACGTGCATTATTAGCCATATAATGCAGTTATTATCGCTAGAACTGTAATAATTATACTTATTACTTATATTATTATCAATATAACATGCATTATTACCCACATAATGCAGTTATTATCGCTAGAACTGTAATAATTATACTTATTACTTATATTATTATCAATATAACATGCATTATTACCCATATAATGCAGTTATTATTTCCAGAACTGTAATAATTATACTTATTACTTATATTATTATCAATATAATATGCATTATTACCCATATAATGCAGTTATTATCGACACAAGTATAATAAATATACTTATTACTTTTATTATTTTCAATATAACAGGCACTCTTAGTCATATTTTACTAGTATTATCGCTAGAACTGTAATAATTATACTTATAACTCCCGATATTATCAATATAATATGCATTATTACGCGTATAATGCAGTTATTATAGCTAGAACTGTAATAAATATACTTATTACTTTTATTATTATCAATATAACATGCACTATTAGCCATATTTTACTATTATTATCGCTGGAACTATAATAATTATACTTATTACTCACGATATTATCAATATAACATGCATTATTACCCATATAATGCAGTTATTATCGCTAGAACTGTAATAATTATACTTATTACTTATATTATTATCAATATAACATGCATTATTACCCATATAATGCAGTTATTATCGACAGAAGTATAATAAATATACTTATTACTTTTATTATTATCAATATAACATGCATTATTACCCATATAATGCAGTTATTACCGCTAGAACTGTAATAATTATACTTATTACACCCGATATTATCAATATAACATGCATTATTACCCATATAATGCAGTTATTATTTCTAGAACTGTAATAATTATACTTATTACTTATATTATTATCAATATAACATGCATTATTACCCATATAATGCAGTTATTATCGACAGAAGTATAATAAATATACTAATTACTTTTATTATTATCAATATAACATGCACTATTAGCCATATTTTACTATTATTATCGCTAGAACTATAATAATTATACTTATTACTCACGATATTATCAATATAACATGCATTATTACCCATATAATGCAGTTATTATCGCTAGAACTGTAATAATTATACTTATTACTTATATTATTAGCACTATAACGTGCATTGTTACCCATATTATGCAGTTATTATCGCTAGAACTGTAATAATTATACTTATTACTTATATTATTATCAATATAACATGCATTATTACCCATTTTATGCAGTTATTATCGCTAGAACTATACTAAATATACGTATTACTTTTATTATCATCAATATAACACGCATTATTACCCATATTATGCAGTTATTATCGATAGAACTGTAATAAATATACTTATTACTTATATTATTAGCAATATAACGTGCATTATTAGCCATATAATGCAGTTATTATCGCTAGAACTGTAATAATTATACTTATTACTTATATTATTATCAATATAACATGCATTATTACCCACATAATGCAGTTATTATCGCTAGAACTGTAATAATTATACTTATTACTTATATTATTATCAATATAACATGCATTATTACCCATATAATGCAGTTATTATTTCCAGAACTGTAATAATTATACTTATTACTTATATTATTATCAATATAATATGCATTATTACCCATATAATGCAGTTATTATCGACAGAAGTATAATAAATATACTTATTACTTTTATTATTTTCAATATAACAGGCACTCTTAGTCATATTTTACTAGTATTATCGCTAGAACTGTAATAATTATACTTATAACTTTCGATATTATCAATATAATATGCATTATTACGCGTATAATGCAGTTATTATAGCTAGAACTGTAATAAATATACTTATTACTTTTATTATTATCAATATAACATGCACTATTAGCCATATTTTACTATTATTATCGCTAGAACTATAATAATTATACTTATTACTCACGATATTATCAATATAACATGCATTATTACCCATATAATGCAGTTATTATCGCTAGAACTGTAATAATTATACTTATTACTTATATTATTATCAATATAACATGCATTATTACCCATATAATGCAGTTATTATCGACAGAAGTATAATAAATATACTTATTACTTTTATTATTATCAATATAACATGCATTATTACCCATATAATGCAGTTATTACCGCTAGAACTGTAATAATTATACTTATTACTTACGATATTATCAATATAACATGCATTATTACCCATATAATGCAGTTATTATCGCTAGAACTGTAATAATTATACTTATTACTTGTATTATTTGCACTATAACGTGCATTGTTACCCATATTATGCAGTTATTATCGCTAGAACTGTAATAATTATACTTATTACTTATATTATTATCAATATAACATGCATTATTACCCATTTTATGCAGTTATTATCGCTAGAACTATACTAAATATACGTATTACTTTTATTATCATCAATATAACACGCATTATTACCCATATTATGCAGTTATTATCGATAGAACTGTAATAAATATACTTATTACTTATATTATTAGCAATATAACGTGCATTATTAGCCATATAATGCAGTTATTATCGCTAGAACTGTAATAATTATACTTATTACTTATATTATTATCAATATAACATGCATTATTACCCACATAATGCAGTTATTATCGCTAGAACTGTAATAATTATACTTATTACTTATATTATTATCAATATAACATGCATTATTACCCATATAATGGAGTTATTATCGACAGAAGTATAATAAATATACTTATTACTTTTATTATTATCAATATAACATGCATTATTACGGGGGTGTCCCACTTGGACGTCGACCGATTGGACGCGTTCCGTTTGGACGGTCCCGATTCGACGCGTTCCAATTCGAAGCGGTGCCGATTGGACGCGTCCCAATTCGAAGAGGTTAGATTTGTTTAGGTTAGGTTCTATAAGCCCTGCTTAGAATTGGAACGCGTCCAATCGGCACCGCTTCGAATTGGAACGAGTCGAATCGGGACCGTCCAATCGGGACGCGTCCAAACGGTCGGCGTCCAAGTGGGCATCACTCATTATTACCCATATAATGCAGTTATTACCGCTAGAACTGTAATAATTATACTTATTACACCCGATGTTATCAATATAACATGCATTATTACCCATATAATGCAGTTATTATTTCTAGAACTGTAATAATTATACTTATTACTTATATTATTATCAATATAACATGCATTATTACCCATATAATGCAGTTATTATCGACAGAAGTATAATAAATATACTAATTACTTTTATTATTATCAATATAACAGGCACTATTAGCCATATTTTAGTATTATTATCGCTAGAACTATAATAATTATACTTATTACTCACGATATTATCAATATAACATGCATTATTACCCATATAATGCAGTTATTATCGCTAGAACTGTAATAATTATACTTATTACTTATATTATTATCAATATAACAGGCATTATTACCCATTTTATGCAGTTATTATCGCTAGAACGATACTAAATATACGTATTACTTTTATTATCATCAATATAACACGCATCATTACCCATATTATGCAGTTATTATCGATAGAACTGTAATAAATATACTTATTACTTATATTATTAGCCATATAATGCAGTTATTATCGCTAGAACTGTAATAATTATACTTATTACTTATATTATTATCAATATAACATGCATTATTACCCATTTTATGCAGCTATTATCGCTAGAACTATAATAAATATACGTATTACTTTTATTATCATCAATATAACATGCATTATTACCCATATTATGCAGTTATTATCGATAGAACTGTAATAAATATACTTATTACATTTATTATTATCAATATAACATGCACTATTAGCCATATTTTACTATTATTATCGCTAGAACTATAATAATTATACTTATTACACCCGATATTATCAATATAACATGCATCATTACCCATATAATGCAGTTATTATCGCTAGAACTGTAATAAATATACTTATTACTTTTATTATTATCAATATAACATGCACTATTAGCCATATTGTACTATTATTATCGCTAGAAGTATAATAGTTGTACTTATTACTCCCGATATTATCAATATAACATGCATTATTACCCATTTTATGCAGTTATTATCGCTAGAACTATAATAAATATACGTATTACTTTCATTATCATCAATATAACATGCATTATTACCCGTATTATGCAGTTATTATCGATAGAACTGTAATAAATATACTTATTACATTTATTATTATCAATATAACATGCACTATTAGCAATATTTTACTATTATTATCGCTAGAACTATAATAATTATACTTATTACGCCCGATATTATCAATATAATATGCATTATTACGCATATAATGCAGTTATTATAGCTAGAACTGTAATAAATATACTTATTACTTTTATTATTATCAATATAACATGCACTATTAGCCACATTTTACTATTATTATCGCTAGAACTATAATAATTATACTTATTACTCACGATATTATCAATATAACATGCATTATTACCCATATAATGCAGTTATTATCGCTAGAACTGTAATAATTATACTTATTATTTATATTATTATTAATATAACATGCATTATTACACATATAATGCAGTTATTATTTCCAGAACTGTAATAATTATACTTATTACTTATATTATTATCAATATAATATGCATTATTACCCATATAATGCAGTTATTATCGACAGAAGTATAATAAATATACTTATTACTTTTATTATTTTCAATATAACAGGCACTCTTAGTCATATTTTACTAGTATTATCGCTAGAACTGTAATAATTATACTTATAACTTTCGATATTATCAATATAATATGCATTATTACGCGTATAATGCAGTTATTATAGCTAGAACTGTAATAAATATACTTATTACTTTTATTATTATCAATATAACATGCACTATTAGCCATATTTTACTATTATTATCGCTAGAACTATAATAATTATACTTATTACTCACGATATTATCAATATAACATGCATTATTACCCATATAATGCAGTTATTATCGCTAGAACTGTAATAATTATACTTATTACTTATATTATTATCAATATAACATGCATTATTACCCATATAATGCAGTTATTATCGACAGAAGTATAATAAATATACTTATTACTTTTATTATTATCAATATAACATGCATTATTACCCATATAATGCAGTTATTACCGCTAGAACTGTAATAATTATACTTATTACTTACGATATTATCAATATAACATGCATTATTACCCATATAATGCAGTTATTATCGCTAGAACTGTAATAATTATACTTATTACTTGTATTATTTGCACTATAACGTGCATTGTTACCCATATTATGCAGTTATTATCGCTAGAACTGTAATAATTATACTTATTACTTATATTATTATCAATATAACATGCATTATTACCCATTTTATGCAGTTATTATCGCTAGAACTATACTAAATATACGTATTACTTTTATTATCATCAATATAACACGCATTATTACCCATATTATGCAGTTATTATCGATAGAACTGTAATAAATATACTTATTACTTATATTATTAGCAATATAACGTGCATTATTAGCCATATAATGCAGTTATTATCGCTAGAACTGTAATAATTATACTTATTACTTATATTATTATCAATATAACATGCATTATTACCCACATAATGCAGTTATTATCGCTAGAACTGTAATAATTATACTTATTACTTATATTATTATCAATATAACATGCATTATTACCCATATAATGGAGTTATTATCGACAGAAGTATAATAAATATACTTATTACTTTTATTATTATCAATATAACATGCATTATTACGGGGGTGTCCCACTTGGACGTCGACCGATTAGACGCGTTCCGTTTGGACGGTCCCGATTCGACGCGTTCCAATTCGAAGCGGTGCCGATTGGACGCGTCCCAATTCGAAGAGGTTAGATTTGTTTAGGTTAGGTTCTATAAGCCCTGCTTAGAATTGGAACGCGTCCAATCGGCACCGCTTCGAATTGGAACGAGTCGAATCGGGACCGTCCAATCGGGACGCGTCCAAACGGTCGGCGTCCAAGTGGGCATCACTCATTATTACCCATATAATGCAGTTATTACCGCTAGAACTGTAATAATTATACTTATTACACCCGATGTTATCAATATAACATGCATTATTACCCATATAATGCAGTTATTATTTCTAGAACTGTAATAATTATACTTATTACTTATATTATTATCAATATAACATGCATTATTACCCATATAATGCAGTTATTATCGACAGAAGTATAATAAATATACTAATTACTTTTATTATTATCAATATAACAGGCACTGTTAGACATATTTTACTAGTATTATCGTTAGAACTGTAATAATTATACTTATTACTCCCGATATTATCAATATAATATGCATTATTACGCATATAATGCAGTTATTATAGCTAGAACTGTAATAAATATACTTATTACTTTTATTATTATCAATATAACATGCACTATTAGCCATATTTTAGTATTATTATCGCTAGAACTATAATAATTATACTTATTACTCACGATATTATCAATATAACATGCATTATTACCCATATAATGCAGTTATTATCGCTAGAACTGTAATAATTATACTTATTACTTATATTATTATCAATATAACAGGCATTATTACCCATTTTATGCAGTTATTATCGCTAGAACGATACTAAATATACGTATTACTTTTATTATCATCAATATAACACGCATCATTACCCATATTATGCAGTTATTATCGATAGAACTGTAATAAATATACTTATTACTTATATTATTAGCCATATAATGCAGTTATTATCGCTAGAACTGTAATAATTATACTTATTACTTATATTATTATCAATATAACATGCATTATTACCCATTTTATGCAGCTATTATCGCTAGAACTATAATAAATATACGTATTACTTTTATTATCATCAATATAACATGCATTATTACCCATATTATGCAGTTATTATCGATAGAACTGTAATAAATATACTTATTACATTTATTATTATCAATATAACATGCACTATTAGCCATATTTTACTATTATTATCGCTAGAACTATAATAATTATACTTATTACACCCGATATTATCAATATAACATGCATCATTACCCATATAATGCAGTTATTATCGCTAGAACTGTAATAAATATACTTATTACTTTTATTATTATCAATATAACATGCACTATTAGCCATATTGTACTATTATTATCGCTAGAAGTATAATAGTTGTACTTATTACTCCCGATATTATCAATATAACATGCATTATTACCCATTTTATGCAGTTATTATCGCTAGAACTATAATAAATATACGTATTACTTTCATTATCATCAATATAACATGCATTATTACCCGTATTATGCAGTTATTATCGATAGAACTGTAATAAATATACTTATTACATTTATTATTATCAATATAACATGCACTATTAGCAATATTTTACTATTATTATCGCTAGAACTATAATAATTATACTTATTACGCCCGATATTATCAATATAATATGCATTATTACGCATATAATGCAGTTATTATAGCTAGAACTGTAATAAATATACTTATTACTTTTATTATTATCAATATAACATGCACTATTAGCCATATTTTACTATTATTATCGCTAGAACTATAATAATTATACTTATTACTCACGATATTATCAATATAACATGCATTATTACCCATATAATGCAGTTATTATCGACAGAAGTATAATAAATATACTTATTACTTTTATTATTATCAATATAACATGCATTATTACCCATATAATGCAGTTATTACCGCTAGAACTGTAATAATTATACTTATTACTTACGATATTATCAATATAACATGCATTATTACCCATATAATGCAGTTATTATCGCTAGAACTGTAATAATTATACTTATTACTTGTATTATTTGCACTATAACGTGCATTGTTACCCATATTATGCAGTTATTATCGCTAGAACTGTAATAATTATACTTATTACTTATATTATTATCAATATAACATGCATTATTACCCATTTTATGCAGTTATTATCGCTAGAACTATACTAAATATACGTATTACTTTTATTATCATCAATATAACACGCATTATTACCCATATTATGCAGTTATTATCGATAGAACTGTAATAAATATACTTATTACATTTATTATTATCAATATAATATGCATTATTACGCATATAATGCAGTTATTATAGCTAGAACTGTAATAAATATACTTATTACTTTTATTATTATCAATATAACATGCACTATTAGCCATATTTTACTATTATTATCGCTAGAACTATAATAATTATACTTATTACTCACGATATTATCAATATAACATGCATTATTACCCATATAATGCAGTTATTATCGCTAGAACTGTAATAATTATACTTATTATTTATATTATTATTAATATAACATGCATTATTACACATATAATGCAGTTATTATTTCTAGAACTGTAATAATTATACTTATTACTTATATTATTATCAATATAATATGCATTATTACCCATATAATGCAGTTATTATCGACAGAAGTGTAATAAATATACTTATTACTTTTATTATTATCAATATAACAGGCACTCTTAGCCATATTTTACTAGTATTATCGCTAGAACTGTAATAATTATATTTATTACTTATATTATAATCAATATAACATGCATTATTACCCATTTTATGCAGTTATTATCGCTAGAACTATAATAAATATACGTATTACTTTTATTATCATCAATATAACATGCATTATTACCCATATTATGCAGTTATTATCGATAGAACTGTAATAAATATACTTATTACATTTATTATTATCAATATAACATGCACTATTAGCAATATTTTACTATTATTATCGCTAGAACTATAATAATTATACTTATTACGCCCGATATTATCAATATAATATGCATTATTACGCATATAATGCAGTTATTATAGCTAGAACTGTAATAAATATACTTATTACTTTTATTATTATCAATATAACATGCACTATTAGCCATATTTTACTATTATTATCGCTAGAACTATAATAATTATACTTATTACTCACGATATTATCAATATAACATGCATTATTACCCATATAATGCAGTTATTATCGACAGAAGTATAATAAATATACTTATTACTTTTATTATTATCAATATAACATGCATTATTACCCATATAATGCAGTTATTACCGCTAGAACTGTAATAATTATACTTATTACTTACGATATTATCAATATAACATGCATTATTACCCATATAATGCAGTTATTATCGCTAGAACTGTAATAATTATACTTATTACTTGTATTATTTGCACTATAACGTGCATTGTTACCCATATTATGCAGTTATTATCGCTAGAACTGTAATAATTATACTTATTACTTATATTATTATCAATATAACATGCATTATTACCCATTTTATGCAGTTATTATCGCTAGAACTATACTAAATATACGTATTACTTTTATTATCATCAATATAACACGCATTATTACCCATATTATGCAGTTATTATCGATAGAACTGTAATAAATATACTTATTACATTTATTATTATCAATATAATATGCATTATTACGCATATAATGCAGTTATTATAGCTAGAACTGTAATAAATATACTTATTACTTTTATTATTATCAATATAACATGCACTATTAGCCATATTTTACTATTATTATCGCTAGAACTATAATAATTATACTTATTACTCACGATATTATCAATATAACATGCATTATTACCCATATAATGCAGTTATTATCGCTAGAACTGTAATAATTATACTTATTATTTATATTATTATTAATATAACATGCATTATTACACATATAATGCAGTTATTATTTCTAGAACTGTAATAATTATACTTATTACTTATATTATTATCAATATAATATGCATTATTACCCATATAATGCAGTTATTATCGACAGAAGTGTAATAAATATACTTATTACTTTTATTATTATCAATATAACAGGCACTCTTAGCCATATTTTACTAGTATTATCGCTAGAACTGTAATAATTATATTTATTACTTATATTATAATCAATATAACATGCATTATTACCCATTTTATGCAGTTATTATCGCTAGAACTATAATAAATATACGTATTACTTTTATTATCATCAATATAACATGCATTATTACCCATATTATGCAGTTATTATCGATAGAACTGTAATAAATATACTTATTACATTTATTATTATCAATATAACATGCACTATTAGCAATATTTTACTATTATTATCGCTAGAACTATAATAATTATACTTATTACTCCCGATATTATCAATATAATATGCATTATTACGCATATAATGCAGTTATTATAGCTAGAACTGTAATAAATATACTTATTACTTTTATTATTATCAATATAACATGCACTATTAGCCATATTTTACTATTATTATCACTAGAACTATAATAATTATACTTATTACTCACGATATTATCAATATAACATGCATTATTACCCATATAATGCAGTTATTATCGCTAGAACTGTAATAATTATACTTATTATTTATATTGTTATTAATATAACATGCATTATTACACATATAATGCAGTTATTATTTCTAGAACTGTAATAATTATACTTATTACTTATATTATTATCAATATAACATGCATTATTACCCATATAATGCAGTTATTATCGACAGAAGTATAATAAATATACTTATTACTTTTATTATTATCAATATAACAGGCACTCTTAGCCATATTTTACTAGTATTATCGCTAGAACTGTAATAATTATATTTATTACTCCCGATATTATCAATATAATATGCATTATTACGCATATAATGCAGTTATTATAGCTAGAACTGTAATAAATATACTTATTACTTTTATTATTATCAATATAACATCCACTATTAGCCATATTTTACTATTATTATCGCTAGAACTATAATAATTATACTTATTACTCCCGATATTATCAATATAACATGCATTATTACCCATATAATGCAGCTATTATCGCTAGAACTGTAATAATTATACTTATTACTTATATTATTAGCAATATAACGTGCATTATTACCCATATAAAGCAGTTATTATCGCTAGAACATTAATAATTATACTTATTACTTATATTATAATCAATATAACATGCATTATTACCCATTTTATGCAGTTATTATAGCTAGAACTGTAATAAATATACTTATTACTTTTATTATTATCAATATAACATGCACTATTAGCCATATTTTACTATTATTATCGCTAGAACTATAATAATTATACTTATTACTCACGATATTATCAATATAACATGCATTATTACCCATATAATGCAGTTATTATCGCTAGAACTGTAATAATTATACTTATTATTTATATTGTTATTAATATAACATGCATTATTACCCATATAATGCAGTTATTATCGCTAGAACTGTAATAATTATACTTATTATTTATATTATTATTAATATAACATGCATTATTACACATATAATGCAGTTATTATTTCTAGAACTGTAATAATTATACTTATTACTTATATTATTATCAATATAATATGCATTATTACCCATATAATGCAGTTATTATCGACAGAAGTGTAATAAATATACTTATTACTTTTATTATTATCAATATAACAGGCACTCTTAGCCATATTTTACTAGTATTATCGCTAGAACTGTAATAATTATATTTATTACTTATATTATAATCAATATAACATGCATTATTACCCATTTTATGCAGTTATTATCGCTAGAACTATAATAAATATACGTATTACTTTTATTATCATCAATATAACATGCATTATTACCCATATTATGCAGTTATTATCGATAGAACTGTAATAAATATACTTATTACATTTATTATTATCAATATAACATGCACTATTAGCAATATTTTACTATTATTATCGCTAGAACTATAATAATTATACTTATTACTCCCGATATTATCAATATAACATGCATTATTACCCATTTTATGCAGTTATTATCGCTAGAACTATAATAAATATACGTATTACTTTCATTATCATCAATATAACATGCATTATTACCCGTATTATGCAGTTATTATCGATAGAACTGTAATAAATATACTTATTACATTTATTATTATCAATATAACATGCACTATTAGCAATATTTTACTATTATTATCGCTAGAACTATAATAATTATACTTATTACGCCCGATATTATCAATATAATATGCATTATTACGCATATAATGCAGTTATTATAGCTAGAACTGTAATAAATATACTTATTACTTTTATTATTATCAATATAACATGCACTATTAGCCATATTTTACTATTATTATCGCTAGAACTATAATAATTATACTTATTACTCACGATATTATCAATATAACATGCATTATTACCCATATAATGCAGTTATTATCGACAGAAGTATAATAAATATACTTATTACTTTTATTATTATCAATATAACATGCATTATTACCCATCTAATGCAGTTATTACCGCTAGAACTGTAATAATTATACTTATTACTTACGATATTATCAATATAACATGCATTATTACCCATATAATGCAGTTATTATCGCTAGAACTGTAATAATTATACTTATTACTTGTATTATTTGCACTATAACGTGCATTGTTACCCATATTATGCAGTTATTATCGCTAGAACTGTAATAATTATACTTATTACTTATATTATTATCAATATAACATGCATTATTACCCATTTTATGCAGTTATTATCGCTAGAACTATACTAAATATACGTATTACTTTTATTATCATCAATATAACACGCATTATTACCCATATTATGCAGTTATTATCGATAGAACTGTAATAAATATACTTATTACATTTATTATTATCAATATAATATGCATTATTACGCATATAATGCAGTTATTATAGCTAGAACTGTAATAAATATACTTATTACTTTTATTATTATCAATATAACATGCACTATTAGCCATATTTTACTATTATTATCGCTAGAACTATAATAATTATACTTATTACTCACGATATTATCAATATAACATGCATTATTACCCATATAATGCAGTTATTATCGCTAGAACTGTAATAATTATACTTATTATTTATATTATTATTAATATAACATGCATTATTACACATATAATGCAGTTATTATTTCTAGAACTGTAATAATTATACTTATTACTTATATTATTATCAATATAATATGCATTATTACCCATATAATGCAGTTATTATCGACAGAAGTGTAATAAATATACTTATTACTTTTATTATTATCAATATAACAGGCACTCTTAGCCATATTTTACTAGTATTATCGCTAGAACTGTAATAATTATATTTATTACTTATATTATAATCAATATAACATGCATTATTACCCATTTTATGCAGTTATTATCGCTAGAACTATAATAAATATACGTATTACTTTTATTATCATCAATATAACATGCATTATTACCCATATTATGCAGTTATTATCGATAGAACTGTAATAAATATACTTATTACATTTATTATTATCAATATAACATGCACTATTAGCAATATTTTACTATTATTATCGCTAGAACTATAATAATTATACTTATTACTCCCGATATTATCAATATAATATGCATTATTACGCATATAATGCAGTTATTATAGCTAGAACTGTAATAAATATACTTATTACTTTTATTATTATCAATATAACATGCACTATTAGCCATATTTTACTATTATTATCACTAGAACTATAATAATTATACTTATTACTCACGATATTATCAATATAACATGCATTATTACCCATATAATGCAGTTATTATCGCTAGAACTGTAATAATTATACTTATTATTTATATTGTTATTAATATAACATGCATTATTACACATATAATGCAGTTATTATTTCTAGAACTGTAATAATTATACTTATTACTTATATTATTATCAATATAACATGCATTATTACCCATATAATGCAGTTATTATCGACAGAAGTATAATAAATATACTTATTACTTTTATTATTATCAATATAACAGGCACTCTTAGCCATATTTTACTAGTATTATCGCTAGAACTGTAATAATTATATTTATTACTCCCGATATTATCAATATAATATGCATTATTACGCATATAATGCAGTTATTATAGCTAGAACTGTAATAAATATACTTATTACTTTTATTATTATCAATATAACATCCACTATTAGCCATATTTTACTATTATTATCGCTAGAACTATAATAATTATACTTATTACTCCCGATATTATCAATATAACATGCATTATTACCCATATAATGCAGCTATTATCGCTAGAACTGTAATAATTATACTTATTACTTATATTATTAGCAATATAACGTGCATTATTACCCATATAAAGCAGTTATTATCGCTAGAACATTAATAATTATACTTATTACTTATATTATAATCAATATAACATGCATTATTACCCATTTTATGCAGTTATTATAGCTAGAACTGTAATAAATATACTTATTACTTTTATTATTATCAATATAACATGCACTATTAGCCATATTTTACTATTATTATCGCTAGAACTATAATAATTATACTTATTACTCACGATATTATCAATATAACATGCATTATTACCCATATAATGCAGTTATTATCGCTAGAACTGTAATAATTATACTTATTATTTATATTGTTATTAATATAACATGCATTATTACCCATATAATGCAGTTATTATCGCTAGAACTGTAATAATTATACTTATTATTTATATTATTATTAATATAACATGCATTATTACACATATAATGCAGTTATTATTTCTAGAACTGTAATAATTATACTTATTACTTATATTATTATCAATATAATATGCATTATTACCCATATAATGCAGTTATTATCGACAGAAGTATAATAAATATACTTATTACTTTTATTATTATCAATATAACAGGCACTCTTAGCCATATTTTACTAGTATTATCGCTAGAACTGTAATAATTATATTTATTACTTATATTATAATCAATATAACATGCATTATTACCCATTTTATGCAGTTATTATCGCTAGAACTATAATAAATATACGTATTACTTTTATTATCATCAATATAACATGCATTATTACCCATATTATGCAGTTATTATCGATAGAACTGTAATAAATATACTTACTACATTTATTATTATCAATATAACATGCACTATTAGCAATATTTTACTATTATTATCGCTAGAACTATAATAATTATACTTATTACTCCCGATATTATCAATATAATATGCATTATTACGCATATAATGCAGTTATTATAGCTAGAACTGTAATAAATATACTTATTACTTTTATTATTATCAATATAACATGCACTATTAGCCATATTTTACTATTATTATCACTAGAACTATAATAATTATACTTATTACTCACGATATTATCAATATAACATGCATTATTACCCATATAATGCAGTTATTATCGCTAGAACTGTAATAATTATACTTATTATTTATATTGTTATTAATATAACATGCATTATTACACATATAATGCAGTTATTATTTCTAGAACTGTAATAATTATACTTATTACTTATATTATTATCAATATAACATGCATTATTACCCATATAATGCAGTTATTATCGACAGAAGTATAATAAATATACTTATTACTTTTATTATTATCAATATAACATGCACTATTAGCCATATTTTACTAGTATTATCGCTAGAACTGTAATAATTATATTTATTACTCACGATATTATCAATATAACATGCATTATTACCCATATAATGCAGTTATTATCGCTAGAACTGTAATAATTATACTTATTATTTATATTGTTATTAATATAACATGCATTATTACACATATAATGCAGTTATTATTTCTAGAACTGTAATAATTATACTTATTACTTATATTATTATCAATATAACATGCATTATTACCCATATAATGCAGTTATTATCGACAGAAGTATAATAAATATACTTATTACTTTTATTATTATCAATATAACAGGCACTCTTAGCCATATTTTACTAGTATTATCGCTAGAACTGTAATAATTATATTTATTACTCCCGATATTATCAATATAATATGCATTATTACGCATATAATGCAGTTATTATAGCTAGAACTGTAATAAATATACTTATTACTTTTATTATTATCAATATAACATGCACTATTAGCCATATTTTACTATTATTATCGCTAGAACTATAATAATTATACTTATTACTCCCGATATTATCAATATAACATGCATTATTACCCATATAATGCAGTTATTATCGACAGAAGTATAATAAATATACTTATTACTTTTATTATTATCAATATCACAGGCACTCTTAGCCATATTTTACTAGTATTATCGCTAGAACTGTAATAATTATATTTATTACTTATATTATAATCAATATAACATGCATTATTTCCCATTTTATGCAGTTATTATCGCTAGAACTATAATAAATATACGTATTACTTTTATTATCATCAATATAACATGCATTATTACCCATATTATGCAGTTATTATCGATAGAACTGTAATAAATATTCTAATTACATTTATTATTATCAATATAACATGCACTATTAGCAATATTTTACTATTATTATCGCTAGAACTATAATAATTATCCTTATTACTCCCGATATTATCAATATAATATGCATTATTACGCATATAATGCAGTTATTATAGCTAGAACTGTAATAAATATACTTATTACTTTTATTATTATCAATATAACATGCACTATTAGCCATATTTTACTATTATTATCGCTAGAACTATAATAATTATACTTATTACTCACGATATTATCAATATAACATGCATTATTACCCATATAATGCAGTTATTATCGCTAGAACTGTAATAATTATACTTATTACTTATATTATTATCAATATAACATGCATTATTACCCATTTTATGCAGTTATTATCGCTGGAACTATAATAAATATACGTATTACTTTTATTATCATCAATATAACATGCATTATTACCCATATTATGCAGTTATTATCGACAGAACTGTAATAAATATACTTATTACATTTATTATTATCAATATAACATGCACTATTAGCCATATTTTACTATTATTATCGCTAGAACTATAATAATTATACTTATTACTCCTGATATTATCAATATAATATGCATTATTACGCATATAATGCAGTTATTATCGCTAGAACTGTAATAATTATACTTATTACTTATATTATTATCAATATAACATGCATTATTACCCATATAATGCAGTTATTATCGACAGAAGTATAATAAATATACTAATTACTTTTATTATTATCAATATAACAGGCACTCTTAGACATATTTTACTAGTATTATCGTTAGAACTGTAATAATTATACTTATTACTCCCGATATTATCAATATAATATGCATTATTACGCATATAATGCAGTTATTATAGCTAGAACTGTAATAAATATACTTATTACTTTTATTATTATCAATATAACATGCACTATTAGCCATATTTTACTATTATTATCGCTAGAACTATAATAATTATACTTATTACTCACGATATTATCAATATAACATGCATTATTACCCATATAATGCAGTTATTATCCCTAGAACTGTAATAATTATACTTATTACTTATATTATTAGCAATATAACGTGCATTGTTACCCATATGATGCAGTTATTATCGCTAGAACTGTAATAATTATACTTATTACTTCTATTATTATCAATATAACATGCATTATTACCCATTTTATGCAGTTATTATCGCTAGAACTATACAAAATATACGTATTACTTTTATTATCATCAATATAACACGCATTATTACCCATATTATGCAGTTATTATCGATAGAACTGTAATAAATATACTTATTACTTATATTATTAGCAATATAACGTGCATTATTAGCCATATAATGCAGTTATTATCGCTAGAACTGTAATAATTATACTTATTACTTATATTATTATCAATATAACATGCATTATTACCCATATAATGCAGTTATTATCGCTAGAACTGTAATAATTATACTTATTACTTATATTATTATCAATATAACATACATTATTACCCATATAATGCAGTTATTATCGACAGAAGTATAATAAATATACTTATTACTTTTATTATTATCAATATAACATGCATTATTACCCATATAATGCAGTTATTACCGCTAGAACTGTAATAATTATACTTATTACACCCGATATTATCAATATAACATGCATTATTACCCATATAATGCAGTTATTATTTCTAGAACTGTAATAATTATACTTATTACTTATATTATTATCAATATAACATGCATTATTACCCATATAATGCAGTTATTATCGACAGAAGTATAATAAATACACTAATTACTTTTATTATTATCAATATAACAGGCACTGTTAGACATATTTTACTAGTATTATCGTTAGAACTGTAATAATTATACTTATTACTCCCGATATTATCAATATAATATGCATTATTACGCATATAATGCAGTTATTATAGCTAGAACTGTAATAAATATACTTATTACTTTTATTATTATCAATATAACATGCACTATTAGCCATATTTTAGTATTATTATCGCTAGAACTATAATAATTATACTTATTACTCACGATATTATCAATATAACATGCATTATTACCCATATAATGCAGTTATTATCGCTAAAACTGTAATAATTATACTTATTACTAATATTATTAGCAATATAACGTGCATTGTTACCCATATTATGCAGTTATTATCGCTAGAACTGTAATAATTATACTTATTACTTATATTATTATCAATATAGCATGCATTATTACCCATTTTATGCAGTTATTATCGCTAGAACTATAATAAATATACGTATTACTTTTATTATCATCAATATAACATGCATTATTACCCATATTATGCAGTTATTATCGCTAGAACTGTAATAATTATACTTATTACTTATATTATTATCAATATAACATGCATTATTACCCATTTTATGCAGTTATTATCGCTGGAACTATAATAAATATACGTATTACTTTTATTATCATCAATATAACATGCATTATTACCCATATTATGCAGTTATAATCGATAGAACTGTAATAATTATACTTATTACTTATATTATTAGCAATATAACGTGCATTATTACCCATATAAAGCAGTTATTATCGCTAGAACTGTAATAATTATACTTATTACTTATATTATTATCAATATAACATGCATTATTACCCATTTTATGCAGTTATTATCGCTGGAACTATAATAAATATACGTATTACTTTTATTATCATCAATATAACATGCATTATTACCCATATTATGCAGTTATTATCGACAGAACTGTAATAAATATACTTATTACATTTATTATTATCAATATAACATGCACTATTAGCCATATTTTACTATTATTATCGCTAGAACTATAATAATTATACTTATTACTCCTGATATTATCAATATAATATGCATTATTACGCATATAATGCAGTTATTATCGCTAGAACTGTAATAATTATACTTATTACTTATATTATTATCAATATAACATGCATTATTACCCATATAATGCAGTTATTATCGACAGAAGTATAATAAATATACTAATTACTTTTATTATTATCAATATAACAGGCACTCTTAGACATATTTTACTAGTATTATCGTTAGAACTGTAATAATTATACTTATTACTCCCGATATTATCAATATAATATGCATTATTACGCATATAATGCAGTTATTATAGTTAGAACTGTAATAAATATACTTATTACTTTTATTATTATCAATATAACATGCACTATTAGCCATATTTTACTATTATTATCGCTAGAACTATAATAATTATACTTATTACTCACGATATTATCAATATAACATGCATTATTACCCATATAATGCAGTTATTATCCCTAGAACTGTAATAATTATACTTATTACTTATATTATTAGCAATATAACGTGCATTGTTACCCATATGATGCAGTTATTATCGCTAGAACTGTAATAATTATACTTATTACTTCTATTATTATCAATATAACATGCATTATTACCCATTTTATGCAGTTATTATCGCTAGAACTATACAAAATATACGTATTACTTATATTATAATCAATATAACATGCATTATTACCCATTTTATGCAGTTATTATAGCTAGAACTGTAATAAATATACTTATTACTTTTATTATTATCAATATAACATGCACTATTAGCCATATTTTACTATTATTATCGCTAGAACTATAATAATTATACTTATTACTCACGATATTATCAATATAACATGCATTATTACCCATATAATGCAGTTATTATCGCTAGAACTGTAATAATTATACTTATTATTTATATTGTTATTAATATAACATGCATTATTACCCATATAATGCAGTTATTATCGCTAGAACTGTAATAATTATACTTATTATTTATATTATTATTAATATAACATGCATTATTACACATATAATGCAGTTATTATTTCTAGAACTGTAATAATTATACTTATTACTTATATTATTATCAATATAATATGCATTATTACCCATATAATGCAGTTATTATCGACAGAAGTATAATAAATATACTTATTACTTTTATTATTATCAATATAACAGGCACTCTTAGCCATATTTTACTAGTATTATCGCTAGAACTGTAATAATTATATTTATTACTTATATTATAATCAATATAACATGCATTATTACCCATTTTATGCAGTTATTATCGCTAGAACTATAATAAATATACGTATTACTTTTATTATCATCAATATAACATGCATTATTACCCATATTATGCAGTTATTATCGATAGAACTGTAATAAATATACTTATTACATTTATTATTATCAATATAACATGCACTATTAGCAATATTTTACTATTATTATCGCTAGAACTATAATAATTATACTTATCACTCCCGATATTATCAATATAATATGCATTATTACGCATATAATGCAGTTATTATAGCTAGAACTGTAATAAATATACTTATTACTTTTATTATTATCAATATAACATGCACTATTAGCCATATTTTACTATTATTATCACTAGAACTATAATAATTATACTTATTACTCACGATATTATCAATATAACATGCATTATTACCCATATAATGCAGTTATTATCGCTAGAACTGTAATAATTATACTTATTATTTATATTGTTATTAATATAACATGCATTATTACACATATAATGCAGTTATTATTTCTAGAACTGTAATAATTATACTTATTACTTATATTATTATCAATATAACATGCATTATTACCCATATAATGCAGTTATTATCGACAGAAGTATAATAAATATACTTATTACTTTTATTATTATCAATATAACAGGCACTCTTAGCCATATTTTACTAGTATTATCGCTAGAACTGTAATAATTATATTTATTACTCCCGATATTATCAATATAATATGCATTATTACGCATATAATGCAGTTATTATTTCTAGAACTGTAATAATTATACTTATTACTTATATTATTATCAATATAACATGCATTATTACCCATATAATGCAGTTATTATCGACAGAAGTATAATAAATATACTTATTACTTTTATTATTATCAATATAACAGGCACTCTTAGCCATATTTTACTAGTATTATCGCTAGAACTGTAATAATTATATTTATTACTCCCGATATTATCAATATAATATGCATTATTACGCATATAATGCAGTTATTATAGCTAGAACTGTAATAAATATACTTATTACTTTTATTATTATCAATATAACATCCACTATTAGCCATATTTTACTATTATTATCGCTAGAACTATAATAATTATACTTATTACTCCCGATATTATCAATATAACATGCATTATTACCCATATAATGCAGCTATTATCGCTAGAACTGTAATAATTATACTTATTACTTATATTATTAGCAATATAACGTGCATTATTACCCATATAAAGCAGTTATTATCGCTAGAACATTAATAATTATACTTATTACTTATATTATAATCAATATAACATGCATTATTACCCATTTTATGCAGTTATTATAGCTAGAACTGTAATAAATATACTTATTACTTTTATTATTATCAATATAACATGCACTATTAGCCATATTTTACTATTATTATCGCTAGAACTATAATAATTATACTTTTTACTCACGATATTATCAATATAACATGCATTATTACCCATATAATGCAGTTATTATCGCTAGAACTGTAATAATTATACTTATTATTTATATTATTATTAATATAACATGCATTATTACACATATAATGCAGTTATTATTTCTAGAACTGTAATAATTATACTTATTACTTATATTATTATCAATATAACATGCATTATTACCCATATAATGCAGTTATTATCGACAGAAGTATAATAAATATACTTATTACTTTTATTATTATCAATATAACATGCACTATTAGCCATATTTTACTATTATTATCACTAGAACTATAATAATTATACTTATTACTCACGATATTATCAATATAACATGCATTATTACCCATATAATGCAATTATTATCGCTAGAACTGTAATAATTATACTTATTATTTATATTGTTATTAATATAACATGCATTATTACACATATAATGCAGTTATTATTTCTAGAACTGTAATAATTATACTTATTACTTATATTATTATCAATATAACATGCATTATTACCCATATAATGCAGTTATTATCGACAGAAGTATAATAAATATACTTATTACTTTTATTATTATCAATATAACAGGCACTCTTAGCCATATTTTACTAGTATTATCGCTAGAACTGTAATAATTATATTTATTACTCCCGATATTATCAATATAATATGCATTATTACGCATATAATGCAGTTATTATAGCTAGAACTGTAATAAATATACTTATTACTTTTATTATTATCAATATAACATGCACTATTAGCCATATTTTACTATTATTATCGCTAGAACTATAATAATTATACTTATTACTCCCGATATTATCAATATAACATGCATTATTACCCATATAATGCAGTTATTATCGACAGAAGTATAATAAATATACTTATTACTTTTATTATTATCAATATAACAGGCACTCTTAGCCATATTTTACTAGTATTATCGCTAGAACTGTAATAATTATATTTATTACTTATATTATAATCAATATAACATGCATTATTTCCCATTTTATGCAGTTATTATCGCTAGAACTATAATAAATATACGTATTACTTTTATTATCATCAATATAACATGCATTATTACCCATATTATGCAGTTATTATCGATAGAACTGTAATAAATATTCTAATTACATTTATTATTATCAATATAACATGCACTATTAGCAATATTTTACTATTATTATCGCTAGAACTATAATAATTATACTTATTACTCCCGATATTATCAATATAATATGCATTATTACGCATATAATGCAGTTATTATAGCTAGAACTGTAATAAATATACTTATTACTTTTATTATTATCAATATAACATGCACTATTAGCCATATTTTACTATTATTATCGCTAGAACTATAATAATTATACTTATTACTCACGATATTATCAATATAACATGCATTATTACCCATATAATGCAGTTATTATCGCTAGAACTGTAATAATTATACTTATTACTTATATTATTATCAATATAACATGCATTATTACCCATTTTATGCAGTTATTATCGCTGGAACTATAATAAATATACGTATTACTTTTATTATCATCAATATAACATGCATTATTACCCATATTATGCAGTTATTATCGACAGAACTGTAATAAATATACTTATTACATTTATTATTATCAATATAACATGCACTATTAGCCATATTTTACTATTATTATCGCTAGAACTATAATAATTATACTTATTACTCCTGATATTATCAATATAATATGCATTATTACGCATATAATGCAGTTATTATCGCTAGAACTGTAATAATTATACTTATTACTTATATTATTATCAATATAACATGCATTATTACCCATATAATGCAGTTATTATCGACAGAAGTATAATAAATATACTAATTACTTTTATTATTATCAATATAACAGGCACTCTTAGACATATTTTACTAGTATTATCGTTAGAACTGTAATAATTATACTTATTACTCCCGATATTATCAATATAATATGCATTATTACGCATATAATGCAGTTATTATAGCTAGAACTGTAATAAATATACTTATTACTTTTATTATTATCAATATAACATGCACTATTAGCCATATTTTACTATTATTATCGCTAGAACTATAATAATTATACTTATTACTCACGATATTATCAATATAACATGCATTATTACCCATATAATGCAGTTATTATCCCTAGAACTGTAATAATTATACTTATTACTTATATTATTAGCAATATAACGTGCATTGTTACCCATATGATGCAGTTATTATCGCTAGAACTGTAATAATTATACTTATTACTTCTATTATTATCAATATAACATGCATTATTACCCATTTTATGCAGTTATTATCGCTAGAACTATACAAAATATACGTATTACTTTTATTATCATCAATATAACACGCATTATTACCCATATTATGCAGTTATTATCGATAGAACTGTAATAAATATACTTATTACTTATATTATTAGCAATATAACGTGCATTATTAGCCATATAATGCAGTTATTATCGCTAGAACTGTAATAATTATACTTATTACTTATATTATTATCAATATAACATGCATTATTACCCATATAATGCAGTTATTATCGCTAGAACTGTAATAATTATACTTATTACTTATATTATTATCAATATAACATGCATTATTACCCATATAATGCAGTTATTATCGACAGAAGTATAATAAATATACTTATTACTTTTATTATTATCAATATAACATGCATTATTACCCATATAATGCAGTTATTATTTCTAGAACTGTAATAATTAGACTTATTACTTATATTATTATCAATATAACATGCATTATTACCCATATAATGCAGTTATTATCGACAGAAGTATAATAAATACACTAATTACTTTTATTATTATCAATATAACAGGCACTGTTAGACATATTTTACTAGTATTATCGTTAGAACTGTAATAATTATACTTATTACTCCCGATATTATCAATATAATATGCATTATTACGCATATAATGCAGTTATTATAGCTAGAACTGTAATAAATATACTTATTACTTTTATTATTATCAATATAACATGCACTATTAGCCATATTTTAGTATTATTATCGCTAGAACTATAATAATTATACTTATTACTCACGATATTATCAATATAACATGCATTATTACCCATATAATGCAGTTATTATCGCTAGAACTGTAATAATTATACTTATTACTAATATTATTAGCAATATAACGTGCATTGTTACCCATATTATGCAGTTATTATCGCTAGAACTGTAATAATTATACTTATTACTTATATTATTATCAATATAGCATGCATTATTACCCATTTTATGCAGTTATTATCGCTAGAACTATAATAAATATACGTATTACTTTTATTATCATCAATATAACATGCATTATTACCCATATTATGCAGTTATTATCGCTAGAACTGTAATAATTATACTTATTACTTATATTATTATCAATATAACATGCATTATTACCCATTTTATGCAGTTATTATCGCTGGAACTATAATAAATATACGTATTACTTTTATTATCATCAATATAACATGCATTATTACCCATATTATGCAGTTATAATCGATAGAACTGTAATAATTATACTTATTACTTATACTATTAGCAATATAACGTGCATTATTACCCATATAAAGCAGTTATTATCGCTAGAACTGTAATAATTATACTTATTACTTATATTATTATCAATATAACATGCATTATTACCCATTTTATGCAGTTATTATCGCTGGAACTATAATAAATATACGTATTACTTTTATTATCATCAATATAACATGCATTATTACCCATATTATGCAGTTATTATCGACAGAACTGTAATAAATATACTTATTACATTTATTATTATCAATATAACATGCACTATTAGCCATATTTTACTATTATTATCGCTAGAACTATAATAATTATACTTATTACTCCTGATATTATCAATATAATATGCATTATTACGCATATAATGCAGTTATTATCGCTAGAACTGTAATAATTATACTTATTACTTATATTATTATCAATATAACATGCATTATTACCCATATAATGCAGTTATTATCGACAGAAGTATAATAAATATACTAATTACTTTTATTATTATCAATATAACAGGCACTCTTAGACATATTTTACTAGTATTATCGTTAAAACTGTAATAATTATACTTATTACTCCCGATATTATCAATATAATATGCATTATTACGCATATAATGCAGTTATTATAGCTAGAACTGTAATAAATATACTTATTACTTTTATTATTATCAATATAACATGCACTATTAGCCATATTTTACTATTATTATCGCTAGAACTATAATAATTATACTTATTACTCACGATATTATCAATATAACATGCATTATTACCCATATAATGCAGTTATTATCCCTAGAACTGTAATAATTATACTTATTACTTATATTATTAGCAATATAACGTGCATTGTTACCCATATGATGCAGTTATTATCGCTAGAACTGTAATAATTATACTTATTACTTCTATTATTATCAATATAACATGCATTATTACCCATTTTATGCAGTTATTATCGCTAGAACTATACAAAATATACGTATTACTTTTATTATCATCAATATAACACGCATTATTACCCATATTATGCAGTTATTATCGATAGAACTGTAATAAATATACTTATTACTTATATTATTAGCAATATAACGTGCATTATTAGCCATATAATGCAGTTATTATCGCTAGAACTGTAATAATTATACTTATTACTTATATTATTATCAATATAACATGCATTATTACCCATATAATGCAGTTATTATCGCTAGAACTGTAATAATTATACTTATTACTTATATTATTATCAATATAACATACATTATTACCCATATAATGCAGTTATTATCGACAGAAGTATAATAAATATACTTATTACTTTTATTATTATCAATATAACATGCATTATTACCCATATAATGCAGTTATTACCGCTAGAACTGTAATAATTATACTTATTACACCCGATATTATCAATATAACATGCATTATTACCCATATAATGCAGTTATTATTTCTAGAACTGTAATAATTATACTTATTACTTATATTATTATCAATATAACATGCATTATTACCCATATAATGCAGTTATTATCGACAGAAGTATAATAAATACACTAATTACTTTTATTATTATCAATATAACAGGCACTGTTAGACATATTTTACTAGTATTATCGTTAGAACTGTAATAATTATACTTATTACTCCCGATATTATCAATATAATATGCATTATTACGCATATAATGCAGTTATTATAGCTAGAACTGTAATAAATATACTTATTACTTTTATTATTATCAATATAACATGCACTATTAGCCATATTTTAGTATTATTATCGCTAGAACTATAATAATTATACTTATTACTCACGATATTATCAATATAACATGCATTATTACCCATATAATGCAGTTATTATCGCTAGAACTGTAATAATTATACTTATTACTAATATTATTAGCAATATAACGTGCATTGTTACCCATATTATGCAGTTATTATCGCTAGAACTGTAATAATTATACTTATTACTTATATTATTAGCAATATAACGTGCATTATTAGCCATATAATGCAGTTATTATCGCTGGAACTGTAATAATTATACTTATTACTTACATTATTATCAATATAACATGCATTATTACCCATATAATGCAGTTATTATTTCTAGAACTGTAATAATTATACTTATTACTTATATTATTACCAATATAACATGCATTATTACCCATATAATGCAGTTATTATCGACAGAAGTATAATAAATATACTTATTACTTTTATTATTATCAATATAACAGGCACTCTTAGCCATATTTCACTAGTATTATCGCAAGAACTGTAATAATTATATTTATTACTCCCGATATTATCAATATAATATGCATTATAACGCATATAATGCAGTTATTATAGCTAGAACTGTAATAAATATACTTATTACTTTTATTATTATCAATATAACATGCACTACTAGCCATATTTTACTATTATTATCGCTAGAACTATAATAATTATACTTATTACTCACGATATTATCAATATAACATGCATTATTGCCCATATAATGCAGTTATTATCGCTAGAACTGTAATAATTATACTTATTACTTATATTATTAGCAATATAACGTGCATTATTACCCATATTATGCAGTTATTATTGCTAGAACTGTAATAATTATACTTATTACTTATATTATTGTCATTATAACATGCATTATTACCCATATAATGGAGTTATTGTCGCTAGAACTGTAATAATTATACTTATTACTTATATTATTATCAATATAACATGCATTATTACCCATATAATGCAGTTATTATCGACAGAAGTATAATAAATATACTTATTACTTTTATTATTATCAATATAACAGGCACTCTTAGCCATATTTTACTAGTATTATCGCTAGAACTGTAATAATTATACTTATTACTTATATTATTATCAATATAACATGCATTATTACCCATATAATGCAGTTATTATCGACAGAAGTATAATAAATGTACTTATTACTTTTATTATTATCAGTATAACATGCATTATTACGCATATTATGCAGTTATTATCGCTAGAACTGTAATAAATATACGTATTACTTTTATTATCATCAATATAACATGCATTATTACCCATATTATGCAGTTATAATCGATAGAACTGTAATAAATATACTTATTACTTTTATTATTATCAATATGACATGCATTGTTACCCATTTTATGCAGTTATTATCGCTAGAACTATAATAAATATACGTATTACTTTTATTATCATCAATATAATATGCATTATTACCCATATTATGCAGTTATTATCGATAGAACTGTAATAAATATACTTATTACATTTATTATTATCAATATAACATGCACTATTAGCCATATTTTACTATTATTATCGCTAGAACTATAATAATTATACTTATTACTCCTGATATTATCAATATAATATGCATTATTACGCATATAATGCAGTTATTATCGCTAGAACTGTAATAATTATACTTATTACTTATATTATTATCAATATAACATGCATTATTACCCATTTTATGCAGTTATTATCGCTAGAACTATAATAAATATACGTATTACTTTTATTATCATCAATATAACATGCATTATTACCCATATTATGCAGTTATTATCGATAGATCTGTAATAAATATACTTATTACATTTATTATTATCAATATAACATGCACTATTAGCCATATTTTACTATTATTATCGCTAGAACTATAATAATTATACTTATTACTCCTGATACTATCAATATAATATGCATTATAACGCATATAATGCAGTTATTATAGCTAGAACTGTAATAAATATACTTATTACTTTTATTATTATCAATATAACATGCACTACTAGCCATATTTTACTATTATTATCGCTAGAACTGTAATAATTATACTTATTACTTATATTATTAGCAATATAACGTGCATTATTACCCATATTATGCAGTTATTATTGCTAGAACTGTAATAATTATACTTATTACTTACATTATTGTCATTATAACATGCATTATTACCCATATAATGCAGTTATTATCGACAGAAGTATAATAAATATACTTATTACTTTTATTATTATCAATATAACAGGCACTCTTAGCCATATTTTACTAGTATTATCGCTAGAACTGTAATAATTATACTTATTACTTATATTATTATGAATATAACATGCATTATTACCCATATAATGCAGTTATTATCGACAGAGGTATAATAAATGTACCTATTACTTTTATTATTATCAGTATAACATGCACTATTAGCCATATTTTACTCTTATTATTGCTAGAACTATAATAATTATACTTATTATTCCCAATATTACCAATATAACATGCATTATTGCCCATATAATGCAGTTATCATCGCTAGAGCTGTAATAATTATACTTATTACTTATATTATTATCAATATAACATGCATTATTACGCATATTATGCAGTTATTATCGCTAGAACTGTAATAAATATACGTATTACTTTTATTATCATCAATATAACATGCATTATTACCCATATTATGCAGTTATAATCGATAGAACTGTAATAAATATACTTATTACTTTTATTATTATCAATATAACATGCACTATTAGCCATATTTCACTATTATTATCGCTAGAACTATAATAATTATACTTATTACTCCCGATATTATCAATATAACATGCATTATTACGCATATAATGCATTTATTATCGCTAGAACTGTAATAATTATACTTATTACTTATATTATTATCAATATAACATGCATTATCACCCATATTATGCAGTTATTATCGCTAGAACTATAATAAATATACGTATTGCATTTATTATCATCAATATAACATGCATTATTACCCATATTATGCAGTTATAATCGATAGAACTGTAATAAATATACTTATTACTTTTATTATTATCAATATAACATGCACTATTAGTCATATTTCACTATTATTATCGCTAGAAATATAATAATTATACTTATTATTCCCAATATTACCAATATAACATGCATTATTACCCATATAAAGCAGTTATTATCGACAGAAGTATAATAAATATACTTATTACTTTTATTATTATCAATATAACAGGCACTCTTAGCCATATTTTACTTTATTATCGCTAGAACTATAATAATTATACTAATTACTCCAGATATTATCAATATAACATGCATTATTAACCATTTAATGCAGTTATTATCGCTCGAACTGTAATATTTATACCTATTACTTATATTATTATCAATATAACATGCATTATTACGCATATTATGCAGTTATTATCGACAGAACTGTAATAAATATACTTATTACATTTATTATTATCAATATAACATGCACTATTAGCCATATTTTACTATTATTATCGCTAGAACTATAATAATTATACTTATTACTCCTGATATTATCAATATAATATGCATTATTACGCATATAATGCAGTTATTATCGCTAGAACTGTAATAATTATACTTATTACTTATATTATTATCAATATAACATGCATTATTACCCATATAATGCAGTTATTATCGACAGAAGTATAATAAATATACTAATTACTTTTATTATTATCAATATAACAGGCACTCTTAGACATATTTTACTAGTATTATCGTTAGAACTGTAATAATTATACTTATTACTCCCGATATTATCAATATAATATGCATTATTACGCATATAATGCAGTTATTATAGCTAGAACTGTAATAAATATACTTATTACTTTTATTATTATCAATATAACATGCACTATTAGCCATATTTTACTATTATTATCGCTAGAACTATAATAATTATACTTATTACTCACGATATTATCAATATAACATGCATTATTACCCATATAATGCAGTTATTATCCCTAGAACTGTAATAATTATACTTATTACTTATATTATTAGCAATATAACGTGCATTGTTACCCATATGATGCAGTTATTATCGCTAGAACTGTAATAATTATACTTATTACTTCTATTATTATCAATATAACATGCATTATTACCCATTTTATGCAGTTATTACCGCTAGAACTGTAATAATTATACTTATTACACCCGATATTATCAATATAACATGCATTATTACCCATATAATGCAGTTATTATTTCTAGAACTGTAATAATTATACTTATTACTTATATTATTATCAATATAACATGCATTATTACCCATATAATGCAGTTATTATCGACAGAACTATAATAAATATACTAATTACTTTTATTATTATCAATATAACAGGCACTGTTAGACATATTTTACTAGTATTATCGTTAGAACTGTAATAATTATACTTATTACTCCCGATATTATCAATATAATATGCATTATTACGCATATAATGCAGTTATTATAGCTAGAACTGTAATAAATATACTTATTACTTTTATTATTATCAATATAACATGCACTATTAGCCATATTTTAGTATTATTATCGCTAGAACTATAATAATTATACTTATTACTCACGATATTATCAATATAACATGCATTATTACCCATATAATGCAGTTATTATCGCTAGAACTGTAATAATTATACTTATTACTAATATTATTAGCAATATAACGTGCATTGTTACCCATATTATGCAGTTATTATCGCTAGAACTGTAATAATTATACTTATTACTTATATTATTAGCAATATAACGTGCATTATTAGCCATATAATGCAGTTATTATCGCTGGAACTGTAATAATTATACTTATTACTTACATTATTATCAATATAACATGCATTATTACCCATATAATGCAGTTATTATTTCTAGAACTGTAATAATTATACTTATTACTTATATTATTACCAATATAACATGCATTATTACCCATATAATGCAGTTATTATCGACAGAAGTATAATAAATATACTTATTACTTTTATTATTATCAATTTAACAGGCACTCTTAGCCATATTTTACTAGTATTATCGCTAGAACTATAATAATTATACTTATTACTCCCGATATTATCAATATAACATGCATTATTACCCATATAATGCAGCTATTATCGCTAGAACTGTAATAATTATACTTATTACTTATATTATTAGCAATATAACGTGCATTATTACCCATATAAAGCAGTTATTATCGCTAGAACATTAATAATTATACTTATTACTTATATTATAATCAATATAACATGCATTATTACCCATTTTATGCAGTTATTATAGCTAGAACTGTAATAAATATACTTATTACTTTTATTATTATCAATATAACATGCACTATTAGCCATATTTTACTATTATTATCGCTAGAACTGTAATAATTATATTTATTACTTATATTATAATCAATATAACATGCATTATTTCCCATTTTATGCAGTTATTATCGCTAGAACTATAATAAATATACGTATTACTTTTATTATCATCAATATAACATGCATTATTACCCATATTATGCAGTTATTATCGATAGAACTGTAATAAATATTCTTATTACATTTATTATTATCAATATAACATGCACTATTAGCAATATTTTACTATTATTATCGCTAGAACTATAATAATTATACTTATTACTCCCGATATTATCAATATAATATGCATTATTACGCATATAATGCAGTTATTATAGCTAGAACTGTAATAAATATACTTATTACTTTTATTATTATCAATATAACATGCACTATTAGCCATATTTTACTATTATTATCGCTAGAACTATAATACTTATACTTATTACTCACGATATTATCAATATAACATGCATTATTACCCATATAATGCAGTTATTATCGCTAGAACTGTAATAATTATACTTATTATTTATATTGTTATTAATATAACATGCATTATTACACATATAATGCAGTTATTATTTCTAGAACTGTAATAATTATACTTATTACTTATATTATTATCAATATAACATGCATTATTACCCATATAATGCAGTTATTATCGACAGAAGTATAATAAATATACTTATTACTTTTATTATTATCAATATAACAGGCACTCTTAGCCATATTTCACTAGTATTATCGCAAGAACTGTAATAATTATATTTATTACTCCCGATATTATCAATATAATATGCATTATTACGCATATAATGCAGTTATTATAGCTAGAACTGTAATAAATATACTTATTACTTTTATTATTATCAATATAACATCCACTATTAGCCATATTTTACTATTATTATCGCTAGAACTATAATAATTATACTTATTACTCCCGATATTATCAATATAACATGCATTATTACCCATATAATGCAGCTATTATCGCTAGAACTGTAATAATTATACTTATTACTTATATTATTAGCAATATAACGTGCATTATTACCCATATAAAGCAGTTATTATCGCTAGAACATTAATAATTATACTTATTACTTATATTATAATCAATATAACATGCATTATTACCCATTTTATGCAGTTATTATCGCTAGAACTATAATAAATATACGTATTACTTTTATTATCATCAATATAACATGCATTATTACCCATATTATGCAGTTATTATCGATAGAACTGTAATAAATATACTTATTACATTTATTATTATCAATATAACATGCACTATTAGCAATATTTTACTATTATTATCGCTAGAACTATAATAATTATACTCATTACGCCCGATATTATCAATATAATATGCATTATTACGCATATAATGCAGTTATTATAGCTAGAACTGTAATAAATATACTTATTACTTTTATTATTATCAATATAACAGGCACTCTTAGCCATATTTTACTAGTATTATCGCTAGAACTGTAATAATTATACTTATTACTTATATTATTATCAATATAACATGCATTATTACCCATTTTATACAGTTATTATCGCTGGAACTATAATAAATATACGTATTACTTTTATTATCATCAATATAACATGCATTATTACCCATATTATGCAGTTATAATCGATAGAACTGTAATAATTATACTTATTACTTATATTATTAGCAATATAACGTGCATTATTACCCATATAAAGCAGTTATTATCGCTAGAACTGTAATAATTATACTTATTACTTATATTATTATCAATATAACATGCATTATTACCCATTTTATGCAGTTATTATCGCTGGAACTATAATAAATATACGTATTACTTTTATTATCATCAATATAACATGCATTATTACCCATATTATGCAGTTATTATCGATAGAACTGTAATAAATATACTTATTACATTTATTATTATCAATATAACATGCACTATTAGCCATATTTTACTATTATTATCGCTAGAACTATAATAATTATACTTATTACTCCCGATATTATCAATATAACATGCATTATTACGCATATAATGCAGTTATTATCGCTAGAACTGTAATAATTATACTTATTACTTATATTATTATCAATATAACATGCATTATTACCCATATAATGCAGTTATTATCGACAGAAGTATAATAAATATACTTATCACTTTTATTATTATTAGTATAATATGCACTATTAGCCATATTTTACTCTAATTATTGCTAGAACTATAATAATTATACTTATTATTCCCAATATTACCAATATAACATGCATTATTGCCCATATAATGCAGTTATTATCGCTAGAACTGTAATAATTATACTTATTACTTATATTATTATCAGTATAACGTGCATTATTACCCATATTATGGAGTTATTATCGCTAGAACTGTAATAATTATACTTATTACTTATATTATTATCAATATAACATGCATTATTACCCATGTAAAGCAGTTATTATCGACAGAAGTATAATAAATATACTTATTACTTTTATTATTATCAGTATAACATGCACTATTAGCCATATTTTACTCTAATTATTTCTAGAACTATAATAATTATACTTATTATTCCCAATATCACCAATATAACATGCATTATTGCCCATATAATGCAGTTATTATCGCTAGAACTGTAATAATTATACTTATTACTTATATTATTATCAATATAACATGCATTATTACCCATTTTATGCAGTTATTACCGCTAGAACTATAATAAATATACGTATTACTTTTATTATCATCAATATAACATGCATTATTACCCATATTATGCAGTTATTATCGATAGATCTGTAATAAATATACTTATTACATTTATTATTATCAATATAACATGCACTATTAGCCATATTTTACTATTATTATCGCTAGAACTATAATAATTATACTTATTACGCCCGATATTATCAATATAATATGCATTATTACGCATATAATGCAGTTATTATAGCTAGAACTGTAATAAATATACTTATTACTTTTATTATTATCAATATAACAGGCACTCTTAGCCATATTTTACTAGTATTATCGCTAGAACTGTAATAATTATACTTATTACTTATATTATTATCAATATAACATGCATTATTACCCATTTTATGCAGTTATTATCGCTGGAACTATAATAAATATACGTATTACTTTTATTATCATCAATATAACATGCATTATTACCCATATTATGCAGTTATAATCGATAGAACTGTAATAATTATACTTATTACTTATATTATTAGCAATATAACGTGCATTATTACCCATATAAAGCAGTTATTATCGCTAGAACTGTAATAATTATACTTATTACTTATATTATTATCAATACAACATGCATTATTACCCATTTTATGCAGTTATTATCGCTGGAACTATAATAAATATACGTATTACTTTTATTATCATCAATATAACATGCATTATTACCCATATTATGCAGTTATTATCGATAGAACTGTAATAAATATACTTATTACATTTATTATTATCAATATAACATGCACTATTAGCCATATTTTACTATTATTATCGCTAGAACTATAATAATTATACTTATTACTCCCGATATTATCAATATAACATGCATTATTACGCATATAATGCAGTTATTATCGCTAGAACTGTAATAATTATACTTATTACTTATATTATTATCAATATAACATGCATTATTACCCATATAATGCAGTTATTATCGACAGAAGTATAATAAATATACTTATCACTTTTATTATTATCAGTATAACATGCACTATTAGCCATATTTTACTCTAATTATTGCTAGAACTATAATAATTATACTTATTATTCCCAATATTACCAATATAACATGCATTATTGCCCATATAATGCAGTTATTATCGCTAGAACTGTAATAATTATACTTATTACTTATATTATTATCAGTATAACGTGCATTATTACCCATATTATGGAGTTATTATCGCTAGAACTGTAATAATTATACTTATTACTTATATTATTATCAATATAACATGCATTATTACCCATGTAAAGCAGTTATTATCGACAGAAGTATAATAAATATACTTATTACTTTTATTATTATCAGTATAACATGCACTATTAGCCATATTTTACTCTAATTATTTCTAGAACTATAATAATTATACTTATTATTCCCAATATTACCAATATAACATGCATTATTACCCATATAATGCAGTTATTATCGCTAGAACTGTAATAATTATACTTATTACTTATATTATTATCAATATAACATGCATTATTACCCATTTTATGCAGTTATTACCGCTAGAACTATAATAAATATACGTATTACTTTTATTATCATCAATATAACATGCATTATTACCCATATTATGCAGTTATTATCGATAGATCTGTAATAAATATACTTATTACATTTATTATTATCAATATAACATGCACTATTAGCCATATTTTACTATTATTATCGCTAGAACTATAATAATTATACTTATTACTCCTGATATTATCAATATAATATGCATTATAACGCATATAATGCAGTTATTATAGCTAGAACTGTAATAAATATACTTATTACTTTTATTATTATCAATATAACATGCACTACTAGCCATATTTTACTATTATTATCGCTAGAACTATAATAATTATACTTATTACTCACGATATTATCAATATAACATGCATTATTACCCATATAATGCAGTTATTATCGCTAGAACTGTAATAATTATACTTATTACTTATATTATTAGCAATATAACGTGCATTATTACCCATATTATGCAGTTATTATTGCTAGAACTGTAATAATTATACTTATTACTTATATTATTGTCATTATAACATGCATTATTACCCATATAATGGAGTTATTGTCGCTACAACTGTAATAATTATACTTATTACTTATATTATTATCAATATAACATGCATTATTACCCATATAATGCAGTTATTATCGACAGAAGTATAATAAATATACTTATTACTTTTATTATTATCAATATAACAGGCACTCTTAGCCATATTTTACTAGTATTATCGCTAGAACTGTAATAATTATACTTATTACTTATATTATTATCAATATAACATGCATTATTACCCATATAATGCAGTTATTATCGACAGAAGTATAATAAATGTACCTATTACTTTTATTATTATCAGTATAACATGCACTATTAGCCATATTTTACTCTTATTATTGCTAGAACTATAATAATTATACTTATTATTCCCAATATTACCAATATAACATGCATTATTGCCCATATAATGCAGTTATCATCGCTAGAGCTGTAATAATTATACTTATTACTTATATTATTATCAATATAACATGCATTATTGGTATGCAATGCTATGCAGTTATAAGCGCTAGAACTGTAATAAATATACTTAGTACTTTTATTATCATCAATATGACATGCATTATTACCCATATTATGAAGTTATTATCGATGGAACTATAATAAATATACTTATTACTTTTATTATTATCAATATAACATGCACTATTAGCCATATTTCACTATTATTATCGCTAGAACTATAATAATTATACTTATTACTCCCGATATTATCAATATAACATGCATTATTACGCATATAATGCATTTATTATCGCTAGAACTGTAATAATTATACTTATTACTTATATTATTATCAATATAACATGCATTATTACCCATATTATGCAGTTATTATCGCTAGAACTGTAATAAATATACGTATTGCATTTATTATCATCAATATAACATGCATTATTACCCATATTATGCAGTTATAATCGATAGAACTGTAATAAATATACTTATTACTTATATTATTATCAATATAACATGCATTATTACACATATAATGCAGTTATTATTTCTAGAACTGTAATAATTATACTTATTACATATATTATTATCAATATAACATGCATTATTACCCATATAATGCAGTTATTATCGACAGAAGTATAATAAATATACTTATTACTTTTATTATTATCAATATAACAGGCACTCTTAGCCATATTTTACTAGTATTATCGCTAGAACTGTAATAATTATACTTATTACTTATATTATTATCAATATAACATGCATTATTACCCATTTTATGCAGTTATTATCGCTGGAACTATAATAAATATACGTATTACTTTTATTATCATCAATATAACATGCATTATTACCCATATTATGCAGTTATAATCGATAGAACTGTAATAATTATACTTATTACTTATATTATTAGCAATATAACGTGCATTATTACCCATATAAAGCAGTTATTATCGCTAGAACTGTAATAATTATACTTATTACTTATATTATTATCAATATAACATGCATTATTACCCATTTTATGCAGTTATTATCGCTGGAACTATAATAAATATACGTATGACTTTTATTATCATCAATATAACATGCATTATTACCCATATTATGCAGTTATTATCGACAGAACTGTAATAAATATACTTATTACATTTATTATTATCAATATAACATGCACTATTAGCCATATTTTACTATTATTATCGCTAGAACTATAATAATTATACTTATTACTCCTGATATTATCAATATAATATGCATTATTACGCATATAATGCAGTTATTATCGCTAGAACTGTAATAATTATACTTATTACTTATATTATTATCAATATAACATGCATTATTACCCATATAATGCAGTTATTATCGACAGAAGTATAATAAATATACTAATTACTTTTATTATTATCAATATAACAGGCACTCTTAGACATATTTTACTAGTATTATCGTTAGAACTGTAATAATTATACTTATTACTCCCGATATTATCAATATAATATGCATTATTACGCATATAATGCAGTTATTATAGCTAGAACTGTAATAAATATACTTATTACTTTTATTATTATCAATATAACATGCACTATTAGCCATATTTTACTATTATTATCGCTAGAACTATAATAATTATACTTATTACTCACGATATTATCAATATAACATGCATTATTACCCATATAATGCAGTTATTATCCCTAGAACTGTAATAATTATACTTATTACTTATATTATTAGCAATATAACGTGCATTGTTACCCATATGATGCAGTTATTATCGCTAGAACTGTAATAATTATACTTATTACTTCTATTATTATCAATATAACATGCATTATTACCCATTTTATGCAGTTATTATCGCTAGAACTATACAAAATATACGTATTACTTTTATTATCATCAATATAACACGCATTATTACCCATATTGTGCAGTTATTATCGATAGAACTGTAATAAATATACTTATTACTTATATTATTAGCAATATAACGTGCATTATTAGCCATATAATGCAGTTATTATCGCTGGAACTGTAATAATTATACTTATTACTTACATTATTATCAATATAACATGCATTATTACCCATATAATGCAGTTATTATTTCTAGAACTGTAATAATTATACTTATTACTTATATTATTACCAATATAACATGCATTATTACCCATATAATGCAGTTATTATCGACAGAAGTATAATAAATATACTTATTACTTTTATTATTATCAATTTAACAGGCACTCTTAGCCATATTTTACTAGTATTATCGCTAGAACTATAATAATTATACTTATTACTCCCGATATTATCAATATAACATGCATTATTACCCATATAATGCAGCTATTATCGCTAGAACTGTAATAATTATACTTATTACTTATATTATTAGCAATATAACGTGCATTATTACCCATATAAAGCAGTTATTATCGCTAGAACATTAATAATTATACTTATTACTTATATTATAATCAATATAACATGCATTATTACCCATTTTATGCAGTTATTATAGCTAGAACTGTAATAAATATACTTATTACTTTTATTATTATCAATATAACATGCACTATTAGCCATATTTTACTATTATTATCGCTAGAACTGTAATAATTATACTTATTACTTATATTATTATCAATATAACATGCATTATTACCCATTTTATGCAGTTATTATCGCTGGAACTATAATAAATATACGTATTACTTTTATTATCATCAATATAACATGCATTATTACCCATATTATGCAGTTATTATCGATAGAACTGTAATAAATATACTTATTACATTTATTATTATCGATATAACATGCACTATTAGCCATATTTTACTATTATTATCGCTAGAACTATAATAATTATACTTATTACTCCCGATATTATCAATATAACATGCATTATTACGCATATAATGCAGTTATTATCGACAGAAGTATAATAAATATACTAATTACTTTTATTATTATCAATATAACAGGCACTCTTAGACATATTTTACTAGTATTATCGTTAGAACTGTAATAATTATACTTATTACTCCCGATATTATCAATATAATATGCATTATTACGCATATAATGCAGTTATTATAGCTAGAACTGTAATAAATATACTTATTACTTTTATTATTATCAATATAACATGCACTATTAGCCATATTTTACTATTATTATCGCTAGAACTATAATAATTATACTTATTACTCACGATATTATCAATATAACATGCATTATTACCCATATAATGCAGTTATTATCCCTAGAACTGTAATAATTATACTTATTACTTATATTATTAGCAATATAACGTGCATTGTTACCCATATGATGCAGTTATTATCGCTAGAACTGTAATAATTATACTTATTACTTCTATTATTATCAATATAACATGCATTATTACCCATTTTATGCAGTTATTATCGCTAGAACTATACAAAATATACGTATTACTTTTATTATCATCAATATAACACGCATTATTACCCATATTATGCAGTTATTATCGATAGAACTGTAATAAATATACTTATTACTTATATTATTAGCAATATAACGTGCATTATTAGCCATATAATGCAGTTATTATCGCTAGAACTGTAATAATTATACTTATTACTTATATTATTATCAATATAACATGCATTATTACCCATATAATGCAGTTATTATCGCTAGAACTGTAATAATTATACTTATTACTTATATTATTATCAATATAACATCCATTATTACCCATATAATGCAGTTATTATCGACAGAAGTATAATAAATATACTTATTACTTTTATTATTATCAATATAACATGCATTATTACCCATATAATGCAGTTATTACCGCTAGAACTGTAATAATTATACTTATTACACCCGATATTATCAATATAACAGGCATTATTACCCATATAATGCAGTTATTATTTCTAGAACTGTAATAATTATACTTATTACTTATATTATTATCAATATAACATGCATTATTACCCATATAATGCAGTTATTATCGACAGAAGTATAATAAATATACTAATTACTTTTATTATTATCAATATAACAGGCACTGTTAGACATATTTTACTAGTATTATCGTTAGAACTGTAATAATTATACTTATTACTCCCGATGTTATCAATATAATATGCATTATTACGCATATAATGCAGTTATTATAGCTAGAACTGTAATAAATATACTTATTACGTTTATTATTATCAATATAACATGCACTATTAGCCATATTTTAGTATTATTATCGCTAGAACTATAATAATTATACTTATTACTCACGATATTATCAATATAACATGCATTATTACCCATATAATGCAGTTATTATCGCTAGAACTGTAATAATTATACTTATTACTAATATTATTAGCAATATAACGTGCATTGTTACCCATATTATGCAGTTATTATCGCTAGAACTGTAATAATTATACTTATTACTTATATTATTATCAATATAGCATGCATTATTACCCATTTTATGCAGTTATTATCGCTAGAACTATAATAAATATACGTATTACTTTTATTATCATCAATATAACATGCATTATTACCCATATTATGCAGTTATTATCGCTAGAACTGTAATAAATATACTTATTACTTATATTATTATCAATATAACATGCATTATTACCCATTTTATGCAGTTATTATCGCTAGAACTATACTAAATATACGTATTACTTTTATTATCATCAATATAACATGCATTATTACCCATATTGTGCAGTTATTATCGATAGAACTGTAATAAATATACTTATTACTTATATTATTAGCAATATAACGTGCATTATTAGCCATATAATGCAGTTATTATCGCTGGAACTGTAATAATTATACTTATTACTTACATTATTATCAATATAACATGCATTATTACCCATATAATGCAGTTATTATTTCTAGAACTGTAATAATTATACTTATTACTTATATTATTACCAATATAACATGCATTATTACCCATATAATGCAGTTATTATCGACAGAAGTATAATAAATATACTTATTACTTTTATTATTATCAATTTAACAGGCGCTCTTAGCCATATTTTACTAGTATTATCGCTAGAACTATAATAATTATACTTATTACTCCCGATATTATCAATATAACATGCATTATTACCCATATAATGCAGCTATTATCGCTAGAACTGTAATAATTATACTTATTACTTATATTATTAGCAATATAACGTGCATTATTACCCATATAAAGCAGTTATTATCGCTAGAACATTAATAATTATACTTATTACTTATATTATAATCAATATAACATGCATTATTACCCATTTTATGCAGTTATTATAGCTAGAACTGTAATAAATATACTTATTACTTTTATTATTATCAATATAACATGCACTATTAGCCATATTTTACTATTATTATCGCTAGAACTGTAATAATTATACTTATTACTTATATTATTATCAATATAACATGTATTATTACCCATTTTATGCAGTTATTATCGCTGGAACTATAATAAATATACGTATTACTTTTATTATCATCAATATAACATGCATTATTACCCATATTATGCAGTTATTATCGACAGAACTGTAATAAATATACTTATTACATTTATTATTATCAATATAACATGCACTATTAGCCATATTTTACTATTATTATCGCTAGAACTATAATAATTATACTTATTACTCCTGATATTATCAATATAATATGCATTATTACGCATATAATGCAGTTATTATCGCTAGAACTGTAATAATTATACTTATTACTTATATTATTATCAATATAACATGCATTATTACCCATATAATGCAGTTATTATCGACAGAAGTATAATAAATATACTAATTACTTTTATTATTATCAATATAACAGGCACTCTTAGACATATTTTACTAGTATTATCGTTAGAACTGTAATAATTATACTTATTACTCCCGATATTATCAATATAATATGCATTATTACGCATATAATGCAGTTATTATAGCTAGAACTGTAATAAATATACTTATTACTTTTATTATTATCAATATAACATGCACTATTAGCCATATTTTACTATTATTATCGCTAGAACTATAATAATTATACTTATTACTCACGATATTATCAATATAACATGCATTATTACCCATATAATGCAGTTATTATCCCTAGAACTGTAATAATTATACTTATTACTTATATTATTAGCAATATAACGTGCATTGTTACCCATATGATGCAGTTATTATCGCTAGAACTGTAATAATTATACTTATTACTTCTATTATTATCAATATAACATGCATTATTACCCATTTTATGCAGTTATTATCGCTAGAACTATACAAAATATACGTATTACTTTTATTATCATCAATATAACACGCATTATTACCCATATTATGCAGTTATTATCGATAGAACTGTAATAAATATACTTATTACTTATATTATTAGCAATATAACGTGCATTATTAGCCATATAATGCAGTTATTATCGCTAGAACTGTAATAATTATACTTATTACTTATATTATTATCAATATAACATGCATTATTACCCATATAATGCAGTTATTATCGCTAGAACTGTAATAATTATACTTATTACTAATATTATTAGCAATATAACGTGCATTGTTACCCATATTATGCAGTTATTATCGCTAGAACTGTAATAATTATACTTATTACTTATATTATTATCAATATAGCATGCATTATTACCCATTTTATGCAGTTATTATCGCTAGAACTATAATAAATATACGTATTACTTTTATTATCATCAATATAACATGCATTATTACCCATATTATGCAGTTATTATCGCTAGAACTGTAATAATTATACTTATTACTTATATTATTATCAATATAACATGCATTATTACCCATTTTATGCAGTTATTATCGCTAGAACTATACTAAATATACGTATTACTTTTATTATCATCAATATAACATGCATTATTACCCATATTGTTCAGTTATTATCGATAGAACTGTAATAAATATACTTATTACTTATATTATTAGCAATATAACGTGCATTATTAGCCATATAATGCAGTTATTATCGCTGGAACTGTAATAATTATACTTATTACTTACATTATTATCAATATAACATGCATTATTACCCATATAATGCAGTTATTATTTCTAGAACTGTAATAATTATACTTATTACTTATATTATTACCAATATAACATGCATTATTACCCATATAATGCAGTTATTATCGACAGAAGTATAATAAATATACTTATTACTTTTATTATTATCAATTTAACAGGCACTCTTAGCCATATTTTACTAGTATTATCGCTAGAACTATAATAATTATACTTATTACTCCCGATATTATCAATATAACATGCATTATTACCCATATAATGCAGCTATTATCGCTAGAACTGTAATAATTATACTTATTACTTATATTATTAGCAATATAACGTGCATTATTACCCATATAAAGCAGTTATTATCGCTAGAACATTAATAATTATAGTTATTACTTATATTATAATCAATATAACATGCATTATTACCCATTTTATGCAGTTATTATAGCTAGAACTGTAATAAATATACTTATTACTTTTATTATTATCAATATAACATGCACTATTAGCCATATTTTACTATTATTATCGCTAGAACTGTAATAATTATACTTATTACTTATATTATTATCAATATAACATGCATTATTACCCATTTTATGCAGTTATTATCGCTGGAACTATAATAAATATACGTATTACTTTTATTATCATCAATATAACATGCATTATTACCCATATTATGCAGTTATTATCGATAGAACTGTAATAAATATACTTATTACATTTATTATTATCGATATAACATGCACTATTAGCCATATTTTACTATTATTATCGCTAGAACTATAATAATTATACTTATTACTCCCGATATTATCAATATAACATGCATTATTACGCATATAATGCAGTTATTATCGCTAGAACTGTAATAATTATACTTATTACTTATATTATTATCAATATAACATGCATTATTACCCATATAATGCAGTTATTATCGACAGAAGTATAATAAATATACTTATCACTTTTATTATTATCAGTATAACATGCACTATTAGCCATATTTTACTCTAATTATTGCTAGAACTATAATAATTATACTTATTATTCCCAATATTACCAATATAACATGCATTATTGCCCATATAATGCAGTTATTATCGCTAGAACTGTAATAATTATACTTATTACTTATATTATTATCAGTATAACGTGCATTATTACCCATATTATGGAGTTATTATCGCTAGAACTGTAATAATTATACTTATTACTTATATTATTATCAATATAACATGCATTATTACCCATGTAAAGCAGTTATTATCGACAGAAGTATAATAAATATACTTATTACTTTTATTATTATCAGTATAACATGCACTATTAGCCATATTTTACTCTAATTATTTCTAGAACTATAATAATTATACTTATTATTCCCAATATTACTAATATAACATGCATTATTGCCCATATAATGCAGTTATTATCGCTAGAACTGTAATAATTATACTTATTACTTATATTATTATCAATATAACATGCATTATTACCCATTTTATGCAGTTATTACCGCTAGAACTATAATAAATATACGTATTACTTTTATTATCATCAATATAACATGCATTATTACCCATATTATGCAGTTATTATCGATAGATCTGTAATAAATATACTTATTACATTTATTATTATCAATATAACATGCACTATTAGCCATATTTTACTATTATTATCGCTAGAACTATAATAATTATACTTATTACTCCTGATATTATCAATATAATATGCATTATAACGCATATAATGCAGTTATTATAGCTAGAACTGTAATAAATATACTTATTACTTTTATTATTATCAATATAACATGCACTACTAGCCATATTTTACTATTATTATCGCTAGAACTATAATAATTATACTTATTACTCACGATATTATCAATATAACATGCATTATTACCCATATAATGCAGTTATTATCGCTAGAACTGTAATAATTATACTTATTACTTATATTATTAGCAATATAACGTGCATTATTACCCATATTATGCAGTTATTATTGCTAGAACTGTAATAATTATACTTATTACTTATATTATTGTCATTATAACATGCATTATTACCCATATAATGGAGTTATTGTCGCTAGAACTGTAATAATTATACTTATTACTTATATTATTATCAATATAACATGCATTATTACCCATATAATGCAGTTATTATCGACAGAAGTATAATAAATATACTTATTACTTTTAATATTATCAATATAACAGGCACTCTTAGCCATATTTTACTAGTATTATCGCTAGAACTGTAATAATTATACTTATTACTTATATTATTATCAATATAACATGCATTATTACCCATATAATGCAGTTATTATCGACAGAAGTATAATAAATGTACTTATTACTTTTATTATTATCAGTATAACATGCATTATTACGCATATTATGCAGTTATTATCGCTAGAACTGTAATAAATATACGTATTACTTTTATTATCATGAATATAACATGCATTATTACCCATATTATGCAGTTATAATCGATAGAACTGTAATAAATATACTTATTACTTTTATTATTATCAATATAACATGCACTATTAGTCATATTTCACTATTATTATCGCTAGAACTATAATAATTATACTTATTACTCACGATATTATCAATATAACATGCATTATTACCCATATAATGCAGTTATTATCGCTAGAACTGTAATAATTATACTTATTATTTATATTATTATTAATATAACATGCATTATTACACATATAATGCAGTTATTATTTCTAGAACTGTAATAATTATACTTATTACTTATATTATTATCAATATAACATGCATTATTACCCATATAATGCAGTTATTATCGACAGAAGTATAATAAATATACTTATTACTTTTATTATTATCAATATAACAGGCACTCTTAGCCATATTTTACTAGTATTATCGCTAGAACTGTAATAATTATATTTATTACTTATATTATAATCAATATAACATGCATTATTACCCATTTTATGCAGTTATTATCGCTAGAACTATAATAAATATACGTATTACTTTTATTATCATCAATATAACATGTATTATTACCCATATTATGCAGTTATTATCGATAGAACTGTAATAAATATACTTATTACATTTATTATTATCAATATAACATGCACTATTAGCAATATTTTACTATTATTATCGCTAGAACTATAATAATTATACTTATTACTCCCGATATTATCAATATAATATGCATTATTACGCATATAATGCAGTTATTATAGCTAGAACTGTAATAAATATACTTATTACTTTTATTATTATCAATATAACATGCACTATTAGCCATATTTTACTATTATTATCACTAGAACTATAATAATTGTACTTATTACTCACGATATTATCAATATAACATGCATTATTACCCATATAATGCAGTTATTATCGCTAGAACTGTAATAATTATACTTATTATTTATATTGTTATTAATATAACATGCATTATTACACATATAATGCAGTTATTATTTCTAGAACTGTAATAATTATACTTATTACTTATATTATTATCAATATAACATGCATTATTACCCATATAATGCAGTTATTATCGGCAGAAGTATAATAAATATACTTATTACTTTTATTATTATCAATATAACAGGCACTCTTAGCCATATTTTACTAGTATTATCGCTAGAACTGTAATAATTATATTTATTACTCCCGATATTATCAATATAATATGCATTATTACGCATATAATGCAGTTATTATAGCTAGAACTGTAATAAATATACTTATTACTTTTATTATTATCAATATAACATGCACTATTAGCCATATTTTACTATTATTATCGCTAGAACTATAAAAATTATACTTATTACTCACGATATTATCAATATAACATGCATTATTACCCATATAATGCAGTTCATATCGCTAGAACTGTAATAATTATACTTATTACTTATACTACTATCAATATAACATGCATTATTACCCATTTTATGCAGTTATTATCGCTAGAACTATAATAAATATACGTATTACTTTTATTATCATCAATATAACATGCATTATTACCCATATTATGCAGTTATTATCGATAGAACTGTAATAAATATACTTATTACATTTATTATTATCAATATAACATGCACTATTAGCAATATTTTACTATTATTATCGCTAGAACTATAATAATTATACTTATTACTCCCAACATTATCAATATAATATGCATTATTACGCATATAATGCAGTTATTATAGCTAGAACTGTAGTAAATATACTTATTACTTTTATTATTATCAATATAACATGCACTATTAGCCATATTTTACTATTATTATCGCTAGAACTATAATAATTATACTTATTACTTACGATATTATCAATATAGCATGCATTATTACCCATATAATGCAGTTATTATCGCTAGAACTGTAATAATTATACTTATTATTTATATTGTTATTAATATAACATGCATTATTACACATATAATGCAGTTATTATTTCTAGAACTGTAATAATTATACTTATTACTTATATTATTATCAATATAACATGCATTATTACCCATATAATGCAGTTATTATCGGCAGAAGTATAATAAATATACTTATTACTTTTATTATTATCAACATAACAGGCACTCTTAGCCATATTTTACTAGTATTATCGCTAGAACTGTAATAATTATATTTATTACTCCCGATATTATCAATATAATATGCATTATTACGCATATAATGCAGTTATTATAGCTAGAACTGTAATAAATATACTTATTACTTTTATTATTATCAATATAACATCCACTATTAGCCATATTTTACTATTATTATCGCTAGAAATATAATAATTATACTTATTACCCCCGATATTATCAATATAACATGCATTATTACCCATATAATGCAGCTATTATCGCTAGAACTGTAATAATTATACTTATTACTTATATTATTAGCAATATAACGTGCATTATTACCCATATAAAGCAGTTATTATCGCTAGAACATTAATAATTATACTTATTACTTATATTATAATCAATATAACATGCATTATTACCCATTTTATGCAGTTATTATCGCTAGAACTATAATAAATATACGTATTACTTTTATTATCATCAATATAACATGCATTATTACCCATATTATGCAGTTATTAACGATAGAACTGTAATAAATATACTTATTACATTTATTATTATCAATATAACATGCACTATTAGCCATATTTTACTATTATTATCGCTAGAACTATAATAATTATACTTATTACTCACGATATTATCAATATAACATGCATTATTACCCATATAATGCAGTTCATATCGCTAGAACTGTAATAATTATACTTATTACTTATATTATTAGCAATATAACGTGCATTATTACCCATATTATGCAGTTATTATCGCTAGAGCTGTAATAATTATACTTATTACTTATATTATTATCAATATAACATGCATTGTTACGCATATTATGCAGATATAATCGCTAGAACTATAAAAAATACTTAGTACTTTTATTATCATCAATATAACGTGCATTATTACCCATATTATGGAGTTATTATCGCCAGAACTGTAATAATTATACTTATTACTTATATTATTATCAATATAACATGCATTATTACCCATATAAAGCAGTTATTATCGACAGAAGTATAATAAATATACTAGTTACTTTTATTATTATCAATATAACAGGCACTCTTAGCCATATTTTACTAGTGTTATCGCTAGAACTGTAATAATTATACTAATTACTCCCGATATTATCAATTTAACATCCATTGTTACCCATATAATGCAGTTATTACCGCTAGAACTGTAATAAATATACTTATTACTCCCGATATTATCAATATAACATGCATTATTACCCATATTATGCAGTTATTATCGATAGAACTGTAATAAATATACTTATTACATTTATTATTATCAATATAACATGCACTATTAGCAATATTTTACTATTATTATCGCTAGAACTATAATAATTATACTTATTACGCCCGATATTATCAATATAATATGCATTATTACGCATATAATGCAGTTATTATAGCTAGAACTGTAATAAATATACTTATTACTTTTATTATTATCAATATAACATGCACTATTAGCCATATTTTACTATTATTATCGCTAGAACTATAATAATTATACTTATTACTCACGATATTATCAATATAACATGCATTATTACCCATTTTATGCAGTTATTATCGCTAGAACTATAATAAATATACGTATTACTTTTATTATCATCAATATAATATGCATTATTACCCATATTATGCAGTTATTATCGATAGAACTGTAATAAATATACTTATTACATTTATTATTATCAATATAACATGCACTATTAGCCATATTTTACTATTATTATCGCTAGAACTATAATAATTATACTTATTACTCCTGATATTATCAATATAATATGCATTATTACGCATATAATGCAGTTATTATCGATAGATCTGTAATAATTATACTTATTACTTATATTATTATCAATATAACATGCATTATTACCCATTTTATGCAGTTATTATCGCTAGAACTATAATAAATATACGTATTACTTTTATTATCATCAATATAACATGCATTATTACCCATATTATGCAGTTATTATCGATAGATCTGTAATAAATATACTTATTACATTTATTATTATCAATATAACATGCACTATTAGCCATATTTTACTATTATTATCGCTAGAACTATAATAATTATACTTATTACTCCTGATGTTATCAATATAATATGCATTATAACGCATATAATGCAGTTATTATAGCTAGAACTGTAATAAATATACCTATTACTTTTATTATTATCAATATAACATGCACTGCTAGCCATATTTTACTATTATTATCGCTAGAACTATAATAATTATACTTATTACTCCTGATGTTATCAATATAATATGCATTATTACGCATATTATGCAGTTATTATCGCTAGAACTGTAATAAATATACGTATTACTTTTATTATCATCAATATAACATGCATTATTACCCATATTATGCAGTTATAATCGATAGAACTGTAATAAATATACTTATTACTTTTATTATTATCAATATAACATGCACTATTAGTCATATTTCACTATTATTATCGCTAGAAATATAATAATTATACTTATTATTCCCAATATTACCAATATAACATGCATTATTACGCATATAATGCAGTTATTATCGCTAGAACTGTAATAATTATACTTATTACTTATATTATTATCAATATAACGTGCATTATTACCCATATTATGCAGTTATTATTGATAGAACTATAATAAATATACTTATTACTCCCGATGTTATCAATATAACATCCATTATTACCCATATAATGCAGTTATTATCGCTGGAACTGTAATAATTATACTTATTACTCCCGATATTATCAATATAACATGCATTATTACGCATATAATGCAGTTATTATCGCTAGAACTGTAATAATTATACTTATTACTTAATTACTATCCATATAACATGCATTATTACCCATATAATGCAGTTATTATCGACAGAAGTATAATAAATATACTTATTACTTTTATTATTATCAGTATATCATGCACTATTAGCCATATTTTACTCTTATTATTGCTAGAACCATAATAATTATACTTATTATTCCCAATATTACCAATATAACATGCATTATTGCCCATATAATGCAGTTATTATCGCTAGAGCTGTAATAATTATACTTATTACTTATATTATTATCAATATAACATGCATTGTTACGCATATTATGCAGATATAATCGCTAGAACTATAAAAAATACTTAGTACTTTTATTATCATCAATATAACGTGCATTATTACCCATATTATGGAGTTATTATCGCCAGAACTGTAATAATTATACTTATTACTTATATTATTATCAATATAACATGCATTATTACCCATATAAAGCAGTTATTATCGACAGAAGTATAATAAATATACTTGTTACTTTTATTATTATCAATATAACAGGCACTCTTAGCCATATTTTACTAGTGTTATCGCTAGAACTGTAATAATTATACTAATTACTCCCGATATTATCAATTTAACATCCATTGTTACCCATATAATGCAGTTATTACCGCTAGAACTGTAATAAATATACTTATTACATTTATTATTATCAATATAACATGCACTATTAGCAATATTTTACTATTATTATCGCTAGAACTATAATAATTATACTTATTACGCCCGATATTATCAATATAATATGCATTATTACGCATATAATGCAGTTATTATAGCTAGAACTGTAATAAATATACTTATTACTTTTATTATTATCAATATAACATGCACTATTAGCCATATTTTACTATTATTATCGCTAGAACTATAATAATTATACTTATTACTCACGATATTATCAATATAACATGCATTATTACCCATATAATGCAGTTATTATCGCTAGAACTGTAATAATTATACTTATTATTTATATTATTATTAATATAACATGCATTATTACACATATAATGCAGTTATTTTTTCTAGAACTGTAATAATTATACTTATTACTTATATTATTATCAATATAACATGCATTATTACCCATATAATGCAGTTATTATCGACAGAAGTATAATAAATATACTTATTACTTTTATTATTATCAATATAACAGGCACTCTTAGCCATATTTTACTAGTATTATCGCTAGAACTGTAATAATTATACTTATTATTTATATTGTTATTAATATAACATGCATTATTACACATATAATGCAGTTATTATTTCTAGAACTGTAATAATTATACTTATTACTTATATTATTATCAATATAACATGCATTATTACCCATATAATGCAGTTATTATCGGCAGAAGTATAATAAATATACTTATTACTTTTATTATTATCAATATAACAGGCACTCTTAGCCATATTTTACTAGTATTATCGCTAGAACTGTAATAATTATATTTATTACTCCCGATATTATCAATATAATATGCATTATTACGCATATAATGCAGTTATTATAGCTAGAACTGTAATAAATATACTTATTACTTTTATTATTATCAATATAACATGCACTATTAGCCATATTTTACTATTATTATCGCTAGAACTATAATAATTATACTTATTACTCCCAATGTTATCAATATAATATGCATTATTACGCATATAATGCAGTTATTATCGCTAGAACTGTAATAATTATACTTATTACTTAATTATTATCAATATAACATGCATTATTACCCATATAATGCAGTTATTATCGACAGAAGTATAATAAATATACTTATTACTTTTATTATTATCAGTATATCATGCACTATTAGCCATATTTTACTCTTATTATTGCTAGAACCATAATAATTATACTTATTATTCCCAATATTACCAATATAACATGCATTATTGCCCATATAATGCAGTTATTATCGCTAGAGCTGTAATAATTATACTTATTACTTATATTATTATCAATATAACATGCATTGTTACGCATATTATGCAGATATAATCGCTAGAACTATAAAAAATACTTAGTACTTTTATTATCATCAATATAACGTGCATTATTACCCATATTATGGAGTTATTATCGCCAGAACTGTAATAATTATACTTATTACTTATATTATTATCAATATAACATGCATTATTACCCATATAAAGCAGTTATTATCGACAGAAGTATAATAAATATACTAGTTACTATTATTATTATCAATATAACAGGCACTCTTAGCCATATTTTACTAGTGTTATCGCTAGAACTGTAATAATTATACTAATTACTCCCGATATTATCAATTTAACATCCATTGTTACCCATATAATGCAGTTATTACCGCTAGAACTGTAATAAATATACTTATTACTCCCGATATTATCAATATAACATGCATTATTACCCATATTATGCAGTTATTATCGATAGAACTGTAATAAATATACTTATTACATTTATTATTATCAATATAACATGCACTATTAGCAATATTTTACTATCATTATCGCTAGAACTATAATAATTATACTTATTACGCCCGATATTATCAATATAATATGCATTATTACGCATATAATGCAGTTATTATAGCTAGAACTGTAATAAATATACTTATTACTTTTATTATTATCAATATAACATGCACTATTAGCCATATTTTACTATTATTATCGCTAGAACTATAATAATTATACTTATTACTCACGATATTATCAATATAACATGCATTATTACCCATTTTATGCAGTTATTATCGCTAGAACTATAATAAATATACGTATTACTTTTATTATCATCAATATAATATGCATTATTACCCATATTATGCAGTTATTATCGATAGAACTGTAATAAATATACTTATTACATTTATTATTATCAATATAACATGCACTATTAGCCATATTTTACTATTATTATCGCTAGAACTATAATAATTATACTTATTACTCCTGATATTATCAATATAATATGCATTATTACGCATATAATGCAGTTATTATCGATAGATCTGTAATAATTATACTTATTACTTATATTATTATCAATATAACATGCATTATTACCCATTTTATGCAGTTATTATCGCTAGAACTATAATAAATATACGTATTACTTTTATTATCATCAATATAACATGCATTATTACCCATATTATGCAGTTATTATCGATAGATCTGTAATAAATATACTTATTACATTTATTATTATCAATATAACATGCACTATTAGTCATATTTCACTATTATTATCGCTAGAAATATAATAATTATACTTATTATTCCCAATATTACCAATATAACATGCATTATTACGCATATAATGCAGTTATTATCGCTAGAACTGTAATAATTATACTTATTACTTATATTATTATCAATATAACGTGCATTATTACCCATATTATGCAGTTATTATTGATAGAACTATAATAAATATACTTATTACTCCCGATGTTATCAATATAACATCCATTATTACCCATATAATGCAGTTATTATCGCTGGAACTGTAATAATTATACTTATTACTCCCGATATTATCAATATAACATGCATTATTACGCATATAATGCAGTTATTATCGCTAGAACTGTAATAATTATACTTATTACTTAATTACTATCCATATAACATGCATTATTACCCATATAATGCAGTTATTATCGACAGAAGTATAATAAATATACTTATTACTTTTATTATTATCAGTATATCATGCACTATTAGCCATATTTTACTCTTATTATTGCTAGAACCATAATAATTATACTTATTATTCCCAATATTACCAATATAACATGCATTATTGCCCATATAATGCAGTTATTATCGCTAGAGCTGTAATAATTATACTTATTACTTATATTATTATCAATATAACATGCATTGTTACGCATATTATGCAGATATAATCGCTAGAACTATAAAAAATACTTAGTACTTTTATTATCATCAATATAACGTGCATTATTACCCATATTATGGAGTTATTATCGCCAGAACTGTAATAATTATACTTATTACTTATATTATTATCAATATAACATGCATTATTACCCATATAAAGCAGTTATTATCGACAGAAGTATAATAAATATACTTGTTACTTTTATTATTATCAATATAACAGGCACTCTTAGCCATATTTTACTAGTGTTATCGCTAGAACTGTAATAATTATACTAATTACTCCCGATATTATCAATTTAACATCCATTGTTACCCATATAATGCAGTTATTACCGCTAGAACTGTAATAAATATACTTATTACATTTATTATTATCAATATAACATGCACTATTAGCAATATTTTACTATTATTATCGCTAGAACTATAATAATTATACTTATTACGCCCGATATTATCAATATAATATGCATTATTACGCATATAATGCAGTTATTATAGCTAGAACTGTAATAAATATACTTATTACTTTTATTATTATCAATATAACATGCACTATTAGCCATATTTTACTATTATTATCGCTAGAACTATAATAATTATACTTATTACTCACGATATTATCAATATAACATGCATTATTACCCATATAATGCAGTTATTATCGCTAGAACTGTAATAATTATACTTATTATTTATATTATTATTAATATAACATGCATTATTACACATATAATGCAGTTATTATTTCTAGAACTGTAATAATTATACTTATTACTTATATTATTATCAATATAACATGCATTATTACCCATATAATGCAGTTATTATCGACAGAAGTATAATAAATATACTTATTACTTTTATTATTATCAATATAACAGGCACTCTTAGCCATATTTTACTAGTATTATCGCTAGAACTGTAATAATTATACTTATTATTTATATTGTTATTAATATAACATGCATTATTACACATATAATGCAGTTATTATTTCTAGAACTGTAATAATTATACTTATTACTTATATTATTATCAATATAACATGCATTATTACCCATATAATGCAGTTATTATCGGCAGAAGTATAATAAATATACTTATTACTTTTATTATTATCAATATAACAGGCACTCTTAGCCATATTTTACTAGTATTATCGCTAGAACTGTAATAATTATATTTATTACTCCCGATATTATCAATATAATATGCATTATTACGCATATAATGCAGTTATTATAGCTAGAACTGTAATAAATATACTTATTACTTTTATTATTATCAATATAACATGCACTATTAGCCATATTTTACTATTATTATCGCTAGAACTATAATAATTATACTTATTACTCCCAATATTATCAATATAATATGCATTATTACGCATATTATGCAGTTATTATCGCTAGAACTGTAATAAATATACGTATTACTTTTATTATCATCAATATAACATGCATTATTACCCATATTATGCAGTTATAATCGATAGAACTGTAATAAATATACTTATTACTTTTATTATTATCAATATAACATGCACTATTAGTCATATTTCACTATTATTATCGCTAGAAATATAATAATTATACTTATTATTCCCAATATTACCAATATAACATGCATTATTACGCATATAATGCAGTTATTATCGCTAGAACTGTAATAATTATACTTATTACTTATATTATTATCAATATAACGTGCATTATTACCCATATTATGCAGTTATTATTGATAGAACTATAATAAATATACTTATTACTCCCGATGTTATCAATATAACATCCATTATTACCCATATAATGCAGTTATTATCGCTGGAACTGTAATAATTATACTTATTACTCCCGATATTATCAATATAACATGCATTATTACGCATATAATGCAGTTATTATCGCTAGAACTGTAATAATTATACTTATTACTTAATTACTATCCATATAACATGCATTATTACCCATATAATGCAGTTATTATCGACAGAAGTATAATAAATATACTTATTACTTTTATTATTATCAGTATATCATGCACTATTAGCCATATTTTACTCTTATTATTGCTAGAACCATAATAATTATACTTATTATTCCCAATATTACCAATATAACATGCATTATTGCCCATATAATGCAGTTATTATCGCTAGAGCTGTAATAATTATACTTATTACTTATATTATTATCAATATAACATGCATTGTTACGCATATTATGCAGATATAATCGCTAGAACTATAAAAAATACTTAGTACTTTTATTATCATCAATATAACGTGCATTATTACCCATATTATGGAGTTATTATCGCCAGAACTGTAATAATTATACTTATTACTTATATTATTATCAATATAACATGCATTATTACCCATATAAAGCAGTTATTATCGACAGAAGTATAATAAATATACTTGTTACTTTTATTATTATCAATATAACAGGCACTCTTAGCCATATTTTACTAGTGTTATCGCTAGAACTGTAATAATTATACTAATTACTCCCGATATTATCAATTTAACATCCATTGTTACCCATATAATGCAGTTATTACCGCTAGAACTGTAATAAATATACTTATTACATTTATTATTATCAATATAACATGCACTATTAGCAATATTTTACTATTATTATCGCTAGAACTATAATAATTATACTTATTACGCCCGATATTATCAATATAATATGCATTATTACGCATATAATGCAGTTATTATAGCTAGAACTGTAATAAATATACTTATTACTTTTATTATTATCAATATAACATGCACTATTAGCCATATTTTACTATTATTATCGCTAGAACTATAATAATTATACTTATTACTCACGATATTATCAATATAACATGCATTATTACCCATATAATGCAGTTATTATCGCTAGAACTGTAATAATTATACTTATTATTTATATTATTATTAATATAACATGCATTATTACACATATAATGCAGTTATTATTTCTAGAACTGTAATAATTATACTTATTACTTATATTATTATCAATATAACATGCATTATTACCCATATAATGCAGTTATTATCGACAGAAGTATAATAAATATACTTATTACTTTTATTATTATCAATATAACAGGCACTCTTAGCCATATTTTACTAGTATTATCGCTAGAACTGTAATAATTATACTTATTATTTATATTGTTATTAATATAACATGCATTATTACACATATAATGCAGTTATTATTTCTAGAACTGTAATAATTATACTTATTACTTATATTATTATCAATATAACATGCATTATTACCCATATAATGCAGTTATTATCGGCAGAAGTATAATAAATATACTTATTACTTTTATTATTATCAATATAACAGGCACTCTTAGCCATATTTTACTAGTATTATCGCTAGAACTGTAATAATTATATTTATTACTCCCGATATTATCAATATAATATGCATTATTACGCATATAATGCAGTTATTATAGCTAGAACTGTAATAAATATACTTATTACTTTTATTATTATCAATATAACATGCACTATTAGCCATATTTTACTATTATTATCGCTAGAACTATAATAATTATACTTATTACTCCCAATATTATCAATATAATATGCATTATTACGCATATAATGCAGTTATTATCGCTAGAACTGTAATAATTATACTTATTACTTAATTATTATCAATATAACATGCATTATTACCCATATAATGCAGTTATTATCGACAGAATTATAATAAATATACTTATTACTTTTATTATTATCAGTATATCATGCACTATTAGCCATATTTTACTCTTATTATTGCTAGAACCATAATAATTATACTTATTATTCCCAATATTACCAATATAACATGCATTATTGCCCATATAATGCAGTTATTATCGCTAGAGCTGTAATAATTATACTTATTACTTATATTATTATCAATATAACATGCATTGTTACGCATATTATGCAGATATAATCGCTAGAACTATAAAAAATACTTAGTACTTTTATTATCATCAATATAACGTGCATTATTAGCCATATTATGGAGTTATTATCGCCAGAACTGTAATAATTATACTTATTACTTATATTATTATCAATATAACATGCATTATTACCCATATAAAGCAGTTATTATCGACAGTAGTATAATAAATATACTTGTTACTTTTATTATTATCAATATAACAGGCACTCTTAGCCATATTTTACTAGTGTTATCGCTAGAACTGTAATAATTATACTAATTACTCCCGATATTATCAATTTAACATCCATTGTTACCCATATAATGCAGTTATTACCGCTAGAACTGTAATAAATATACTTATTACTCCCGATATTATCAATATAACATGCATTATTACCCATATTATGCAGTTATTATCGATAGAACTGTAATAAATATACTTATTACATTTATTATTATCAATATAACATGCACTATTAGCAATATTTTACTATTATTATCGCTAGAACTATAATAATTGTACTTATTACGCCCGATATTATCAATATAATATGCATTATTACGCATATAATGCAGTTATTATAGCTAGAACTGTAATAAATATACTTATTACTTTTATTATTATCAATATAACATGCACTATTAGCCATATTTTACTATTATTATCGCTAGAACTATAATAATTATACTTATTACTCACGATATTATCAATATAACATGCATTATTACCCATATAATGCAGTTATTATCGCTAGAACTGTAATAATTATACTTATTATTTATATTATTATTAATATAACATGCATTATTACACATATAATGCAGTTATTATTTCTAGAACTGTAATAATTATACTTATTACTTATATTATTATCAATATAACATGCATTATTACCCATATAATGCAGTTATTATCGACAGAAGTATAATAAATATACTTATTACTTTTATTATTATCAATATAACAGGCACTCTTAGCCATATTTTACTAGTATTATCGCTAGAACTGTAATAATTATACTTATTATTTATATTGTTATTAATATAACATGCATTATTACACATATAATGCAGTTATTATTTCTAGAACTGTAATAATTATACTTATTACTTATATTATTATCAATATAACATGCATTATTACCCATATAATGCAGTTATTATCGGCAGAAGTATAATAAATATACTTATTACTTTTATTATTATCAATATAACAGGCACTCTTAGCCATATTTTACTAGTATTATCGCTAGAACTGTAATAATTATATTTATTACTCCCGATATTATCAATATAATATGCATTATTACGCATATAATGCAGTTATTATAGCTAGAACTGTAATAAATATACTTATTACTTTTATTATTATCAATATAACATGCACTATTAGCCATATTTTACTATTATTATCGCTAGAACTATAAAAATTATACTTATTACTCACGATATTATCAATATAACATGCATTATTACCCATATAATGCAGTTCATATCGCTAGAACTGTAATAATTATACTTATTACTTATACTACTATCAATATAACATGCATTATTACCCATTTTATGCAGTTATTATCGCTAGAACTATAATAAATATACGTATTACTTTTATTATCATCAATATAACATGCATTATTACCCATATTATGCAGTTATTATCGATAGAACTGTAATAAATATACTTATTACATTTATTATTATCAATATAACATGCACTATTAGCAATATTTTACTATTATTATCGCTAGAACTATAATAATTATACTTATTACTCCCAATATTATCAATATAATATGCATTATTACGCATATAATGCAGTTATTATAGCTAGAACTGTAGTAAATATACTTATTACTTTTATTATTATCAATATAACATGCACTATTAGCCATATTTTACTATTATTATCGCTAGAACTATAATAATTATACTTATTACTTACGATATTATCAATATAGCATGCATTATTACCCATATAATGCAGTTATTATCGCTAGAACTGTAATAATTATACTTATTATTTATATTGTTATTAATATAACATGCATTATTACACATATAATGCAGTTATTATTTCTAGAACTGTAATAATTATACTTATTACTTATATTATTATCAATATAACATGCATTATTACCCATATAATGCAGTTATTATCGGCAGAAGTATAATAAATATACTTATTACTTTTATTATTATCAACATAACAGGCACTCTTAGCCATATTTTACTAGTATTATCGCTAGAACTGTAATAATTATATTTATTACTCCCGATATTATCAATATAATATGCATTATTACGCATATAATGCAGTTATTATAGCTAGAACTGTAATAAATATACTTATTACTTTTATTATTATCAATATAACATCCACTATTAGCCATATTTTACTATTATTATCGCTAGAAATATAATAATTATACTTATTACCCCCGATATTATCAATATAACATGCATTATTACCCATATAATGCAGCTATTATCGCTAGAACTGTAATAATTATACTTATTACTTATATTATTAGCAATATAACGTGCATTATTACCCATATAAAGCAGTTATTATCGCTAGAACATTAATAATTATACTTATTACTTATATTATAATCAATATAACATGCATTATTACCCATTTTATGCAGTTATTATCGCTAGAACTATAATAAATATACGTATTACTTTTATTATCATCAATATAACATGCATTATTACCCATATTATGCAGTTATTAACGATAGAACTGTAATAAATATACTTATTACATTTATTATTATCAATATAACATGCACTATTAGCCATATTTTACTATTATTATCGCTAGAACTATAATAATTATACTTATTACTCACGATATTATCAATATAACATGCATTATTACCCATATAATGCAGTTCATATCGCTAGAACTGTAATAATTATACTTATTACTTATATTATTAGCAATATAACGTGCATTATTACCCATATTATGCAGTTATTATCGCTAGAGCTGTAATAATTATACTTATTACTTATATTATTATCAATATAACATGCATTGTTACGCATATTATGCAGATATAATCGCTAGAACTATAAAAAATACTTAGTACTTTTATTATCATCAATATAACGTGCATTATTACCCATATTATGGAGTTATTATCGCCAGAACTGTAATAATTATACTTATTACTTATATTATTATCAATATAACATGCATTATTACCCATATAAAGCAGTTATTATCGACAGAAGTATAATAAATATACTAGTTACTTTTATTATTATCAATATAACAGGCACTCTTAGCCATATTTTACTAGTGTTATCGCTAGAACTGTAATAATTATACTAATTACTCCCGATATTATCAATTTAACATCCATTGTTACCCATATAATGCAGTTATTACCGCTAGAACTGTAATAAATATACTTATTACTCCCGATATTATCAATATAACATGCATTATTACCCATATTATGCAGTTATTATCGATAGAACTGTAATAAATATACTTATTACATTTATTATTATCAATATAACATGCACTATTAGCAATATTTTACTATTATTATCGCTAGAACTATAATAATTATACTTATTACGCCCGATATTATCAATATAATATGCATTATTACGCATATAATGCAGTTATTATAGCTAGAACTGTAATAAATATACTTATTACTTTTATTATTATCAATATAACATGCACTATTAGCCATATTTTACTATTATTATCGCTAGAACTATAATAATTATACTTATTACTCACGATATTATCAATATAACATGCATTATTACCCATTTTATGCAGTTATTATCGCTAGAACTATAATAAATATACGTATTACTTTTATTATCATCAATATAATATGCATTATTACCCATATTATGCAGTTATTATCGATAGAACTGTAATAAATATACTTATTACATTTATTATTATCAATATAACATGCACTATTAGCCATATTTTACTATTATTATCGCTAGAACTATAATAATTATACTTATTACTCCTGATATTATCAATATAATATGCATTATTACGCATATAATGCAGTTATTATCGATAGATCTGTAATAATTATACTTATTACTTATATTATTATCAATATAACATGCATTATTACCCATTTTATGCAGTTATTATCGCTAGAACTATAATAAATATACGTATTACTTTTATTATCATCAATATAACATGCATTATTACCCATATTATGCAGTTATTATCGATAGATCTGTAATAAATATACTTATTACATTTATTATTATCAATATAACATGCACTATTAGCCATATTTTACTATTATTATCGCTAGAACTATAATAATTATACTTATTACTCCTGATGTTATCAATATAATATGCATTATAACGCATATAATGCAGTTATTATAGCTAGAACTGTAATAAATATACCTATTACTTTTATTATTATCAATATAACATGCACTGCTAGCCATATTTTACTATTATTATCGCTAGAACTATAATAATTATACTTATTACTCCTGATGTTATCAATATAATATGCATTATTACGCATATTATGCAGTTATTATCGCTAGAACTGTAATAAATATACGTATTACTTTTATTATCATCAATATAACATGCATTATTACCCATATTATGCAGTTATAATCGATAGAACTGTAATAAATATACTTATTACTTTTATTATTATCAATATAACATGCACTATTAGTCATATTTCACTATTATTATCGCTAGAAATATAATAATTATACTTATTATTCCCAATATTACCAATATAACATGCATTATTACGCATATAATGCAGTTATTATCGCTAGAACTGTAATAATTATACTTATTACTTATATTATTATCAATATAACGTGCATTATTACCCATATTATGCAGTTATTATTGATAGAACTATAATAAATATACTTATTACTCCCGATGTTATCAATATAACATCCATTATTACCCATATAATGCAGTTATTATCGCTGGAACTGTAATAATTATACTTATTACTCCCGATATTATCAATATAACATGCATTATTACGCATATAATGCAGTTATTATCGCTAGAACTGTAATAATTATACTTATTACTTAATTATTATCCATATAACATGCATTATTACCCATATAATGCAGTTATTATCGACAGAAGTATAATAAATATACTTATTACTTTTATTATTATCAGTATATCATGCACTATTAGCCATATTTTACTCTTATTATTGCTAGAACCATAATAATTATACTTATTATTCCCAATATTACCAATATAACATGCATTATTGCCCATATAATGCAGTTATTATCGCTAGAGCTGTAATAATTATACTTATTACTTATATTATTATCAATATAACATGCATTGTTACGCATATTATGCAGATATAATCGCTAGAACTATAAAAAATACTTAGTACTTTTATTATCATCAATATAACGTGCATTATTACCCATATTATGGAGTTATTATCGCCAGAACTGTAATAATTATACTTATTACTTATATTATTATCAATATAACATGCATTATTACCCATATAAAGCAGTTATTATCGACAGAAGTATAATAAATATACTTGTTACTTTTATTATTATCAATATAACAGGCACTCTTAGCCATATTTTACTAGTGTTATCGCTAGAACTGTAATAATTATACTAATTACTCCCGATATTATCAATTTAACATCCATTGTTACCCATATAATGCAGTTATTACCGCTAGAACTGTAATAAATATACTTATTACTCCCGATATTATCAATATAACATGCATTATTACCCATATTATGCAGTTATTATCGATAGAACTGTAATAAATATACTTATTACATTTATTATTATCAATATAACATGCACTATTAGCAATATTTTACTATTATTATCGCTAGAACTATAATAATTATACTTATTACGCCCGATATTATCAATATAATATGCATTATTACGCATATAATGCAGTTATTATAGCTAGAACTGTAATAAATATACTTATTACTTTTATTATTATCAATATAACATGCACTATTAGCCATATTTTACTATTATTATCGCTAGAACTATAATAATTATACTTATTACTCACGATATTATCAATATAACATGCATTATTACCCATATAATGCAGTTATTATCGCTAGAACTGTAATAATTATACTTATTATTTATATTATTATTAATATAACATGCATTATTACACATATAATGCAGTTATTATTTCTAGAACTGTAATAATTATACTTATTACTTATATTATTATCAATATAACATGCATTATTACCCATATAATGCAGTTATTATCGACAGAAGTATAATAAATATACTTATTACTTTTATTATTATCAATATAACAGGCACTCTTAGCCATATTTTACTAGTATTATCGCTAGAACTGTAATAATTATACTTATTATTTATATTGTTATTAATATAACATGCATTATTACACATATAATGCAGTTATTATTTCTAGAACTGTAATAATTATACTTATTACTTATATTATTATCAATATAACATGCATTATTACCCATATAATGCAGTTATTATCGGCAGAAGTATAATAAATATACTTATTACTTTTATTATTATCAATATAACAGGCACTCTTAGCCATATTTTACTAGTATTATCGCTAGAACTGTAATAATTATATTTATTACTCCCGATATTATCAATATAATATGCATTATTACGCATATAATGCAGTTATTATAGCTAGAACTGTAATAAATATACTTATTACTTTTATTATTATCAATATAACATCCACTATTAGCCATATTTTACTATTATTATCGCTAGAAATATAATAATTATACTTATTACTCCCGATATTATCAATATAACATGCATTATTACCCATATAATGCAGCTATTATCGCTAGAACTGTAATAATTATACTTATTACTTATATTATTAGCAATATAACGTGCATTATTACCCATATAAAGCAGTTATTATCGCTAGAACATTAATAATTATACTTATTACTTATATTATAATCAATATAACATGCATTATTACCCATTTTATGCAGTTATTATCGCTAGAACTATAATAAATATACGTATTACTTTTATTATCATCAATATAACATGCATTATTACCCATATTATGCAGTTATTAACGATAGAACTGTAATAAATATACTTATTACATGTATTATTATCAATATAACATGCACTATTAGCCATATTTTACTATTATTATCGCTAGAACTACAATAATTATACTTATTACTCACGATATTATCAATATAACATGGATTATTACCCATATAATGCAGTTCATATCGCTAGAACTGTAATAATTATACTTATTACTTATATTATTAGCAATATAACGTGCATTATTACCCATATTATGCAGTTATTATTGCTAGAACTGTAATAATTATACTTATTACTTATACTACTATCAATATAACATGCATTATTACCCATTTTATGCAGTTATTATCGCTAGAGCTATAATAAATATACGTATTACTTTCATTATCATCAATATAACATGCATTATTACCCATATTATGCAGTTATTATCGATAGAACTGTAATAAATATACTTATTACATTTATTATTATCAATATAACATGCACTATTAGCAATATTTTACTATTATTATCGCTAGAACTATAATAATTATACTTATTACGCCCGATATTATCAATATAATATGCATTATTACGCATATAATGCAGTTATTATAGCTAGAACTGTAATAAATATACTTATTACTTTTATTATTATCAATATAACATGCACTATTAGCCTTATTTTACTATTATTATCGCTAGAACTATAATAATTATACTTATTACTCACGATATTATCAATATAACATGCATTATTACCCATATAATGCAGTTATTATCGCTAGAACTGTAATAATTATACTTATTATTTATATTATTATTAATATAACATGCATTATTACACATATAATGCAGTTATTATTTCTAGAACTGTAATAATTATACTTATTACTTATATTATTATCAATATAACATGCATTATTACCCATATAATGCAGTTATTATCGACAGAAGTATAATAAATATACTTATTACTTTTATTATTATCAATATAACAGGCACTCTTAGCCATATTTTACTAGTATTATCGCTAGAACTGTAATAATTGTATATATTACTTATATTATAATCAATATAACATGCATTATTACCCATTTTATGCAGTTATTATCGCTAGAACTATAATAAATATACGTATTACTTTTATTATCATCAATATAACATGCACTATTAGCAATATTTTACTATTATTATCGCTAGAACTATAATAATTATACTTATTACGCCCGATATTATCAATATAATATGCATTATTACGCATATAATGCAGTTATTATAGCTAGAACTGTAATAAATATACTTATTACTTTTATTATTATCAATATAACATGCACTATTAGCCATATTTTACTATTATTATCGCTAGAACTATAATAATTATACTTATTACTCACGATATTATCAATATAACATGCATTATTACCCATATAATGCAGTTATTATCGCTAGAACTGTAATAATTATACTTATTATTTATATTATTATTAATATAACATGCATTATTACACATATAATGCAGTTATTATTTCTAGAACTGTAATAATTATACTTATTACTTATATTATTATCAATATAACATGCATTATTACCCATATAATGCAGTTATTATCGACAGAAGTATAATAAATATACTTATTACTTTTATTATTATCAATATAACAGGCACTCTTAGCCATATTTTACTAGTATTATCGCTAGAACTGTAATAATTATACTTATTATTTATATTGTTATTAATATAACATGCATTATTACACATATAATGCAGTTATTATTTCTAGAACTGTAATAATTATACTTATTACTTATATTATTATCAATATAACATGCATTATTACCCATATAATGCAGTTATTATCGGCAGAAGTATAATAAATATACTTATTACTTTTATTATTATCAATATAACAGGCACTCTTAGCCATATTTTACTAGTATTATCGCTAGAACTGTAATAATTATATTTATTACTCCCGATATTATCAATATAATATGCATTATTACGCATATAATGCAGTTATTATAGCTAGAACTGTAATAAATATACTTATTACTTTTATTATTATCAATATAACATCCACTATTAGCCATATTTTACTATTATTATCGCTAGAAATATAATAATTATACTTATTACTCCCGATATTATCAATATAACATGCATTATTACCCATATAATGCAGCTATTATCGCTAGAACTGTAATAATTATACTTATTACTTATATTATTAGCAATATAACGTGCATTATTACCCATATAAAGCAGTTATTATCGCTAGAACATTAATAATTATACTTATTACTTATATTATAATCAATATAACATGCATTATTACCCATTTTATGCAGTTATTATCGCTAGAACTATAATAAATATACGTATTACTTTTATTATCATCAATATAACATGCATTATTACCCATATTATGCAGTTATTAACGATAGAACTGTAATAAATATACTTATTACATGTATTATTATCAATATAACATGCACTATTAGCCATATTTTACTATTATTATCGCTAGAACTACAATAATTATACTTATTACTCACGATATTATCAATATAACATGGATTATTACCCATATAATGCAGTTCATATCGCTAGAACTGTAATAATTATACTTATTACTTATATTATTAGCAATATAACGTGCATTATTACCCATATTATGCAGTTATTATTGCTAGAACTGTAATAATTATACTTATTACTTATACTACTATCAATATAACATGCATTATTACCCATTTTATGCAGTTATTATCGCTAGAGCTATAATAAATATACGTATTACTTTCATTATCATCAATATAACATGCATTATTACCCATATTATGCAGTTATTATCGATAGAACTGTAATAAATATACTTATTACATTTATTATTATCAATATAACATGCACTATTAGCAATATTTTACTATTATTATCGCTAGAACTATAATAATTATACTTATTACGCCCGATATTATCAATATAATATGCATTATTACGCATATAATGCAGTTATTATAGCTAGAACTGTAATAAATATACTTATTACTTTTATTATTATCAATATAACATGCACTATTAGCCTTATTTTACTATTATTATCGCTAGAACTATAATAATTATACTTATTACTCACGATATTATCAATATAACATGCATTATTACCCATATAATGCAGTTATTATCGCTAGAACTGTAATAATTATACTTATTATTTATATTATTATTAATATAACATGCATTATTACACATATAATGCAGTTATTATTTCTAGAACTGTAATAATTATACTTATTACTTATATTATTATCAATATAACATGCATTATTACCCATATAATGCAGTTATTATCGACAGAAGTATAATAAATATACTTATTACTTTTATTATTATCAATATAACAGGCACTCTTAGCCATATTTTACTAGTATTATCGCTAGAACTGTAATAATTGTATATATTACTTATATTATAATCAATATAACATGCATTATTACCCATTTTATGCAGTTATTATCGCTAGAACTATAATAAATATACGTATTACTTTTATTATCATCAATATAACATGCATTATTACCCATATTATGCAGTTATTATCGATAGAACTGTAATAAATATACTTATTACATTTATTATTATCAATATAACATGCACTATTAGCAATATTTTACTATTATTATCGCTAGAACTATAATAATTATACTTATTACTCCCGATATTATCAATATAATATGCATTATTACCCATATTATGCAGTTATTATCGATAGAACTGTAATAAATATACTTATTACATTTATTATTATCAATATAACATGCACTATTAGCCATATTTTACTATTATTATCGCTAGAACTATAATAATTATACTTATTACTCACGATATTATCAATATAACATGCATTATTACCCATATAATGCAGTTATTATCGCTAGAACTGTAATAAATATACTTATTACTTTTATTATTATCAATATAACATGCACTATTAGCCATATTTTACTATTATTATCGCTAGAACTATAATAATTATACTTATTACTCCCGATATTATCAATATAACATGCATTATTACCCATATAATGCAGCTATTATCGCTAGAACTGTAATAATTATACTTATTACTTATATTATTAGCAATATAACGTGCATTATTACCCATATAAAGCAGTTATTATCGCTAGAACATTAATAATTATACTTATTACTTATATTATAATCAATATAACATGCATTATTACCCATTTTATGCAGTTATTATCGCTAGAACTATAATAAATATACGTATTACTTTTTAATTATCATCAATATAACATGCATTATTACCCATATTATGCAGTTATTATCGATAGAACTGTAATAAATATACTTATTACATTTATTATTATCAATATAACATGCACTATTAGCAATATTTTACTATTATTATCGCTAGAACTATAATAATTATACTTATTACTCCCGATATTATCAATATAATATGCATTATTACCCATATTGTGCAGTTATTATCGATAGAACTGTAATAAATATACTTATTACATTTATTATTATCAATATAACATGCACTATTAGCCATATTTTACTATTATTATCGCTAGAACTATAATAATTATACTTATTACTCCCGATATTATCAATATAACATGCATTATTACCCATATAATGCAGCTATTATCGCTAGAACTGTAATAATTATACTTATTACTTATATTATTAGCAATATAACGTGCATTATTACCCATATTATGCAGTTATTATTGCTAGAACTGTAATAATTATACTTATTACTTATACTACTATCAATATAACATGCATTATTACCCATTTTATGCAGTTATTATCGCTAGAACTATAATAAATATACGTATTACTTTCATTATCATCAATATAACATGCATTATTACCCATATTATGCAGTTATTATAGCTAGAACTGTAGTAAATATACTTATTACTTTTATTATTATCAATATAACATGCACTATTAGCCATATTTTACTATTATTATCGCTAGAACTATAATAATTATACTTATTACTTACGATATTATCAATATAGCATGCATTATTACCCATATAATGCAGTTATTATCGCTAGAACTGTAATAATTATACTTATTATTTATATTGTTATTAATATAACATGCATTATTACACATATAATGCAGTTATTATTTCTAGAACTGTAATAATTATACTTATTACTTATATTATTATCAATATAACATGCATTATTACCCATATAATGCAGTTATTATCGGCAGAAGTATAATAAATATACTTATTACTTTTATTATTATCAACATAACAGGCACTCTTAGCCATATTTTACTAGTATTATCGCTAGAACTGTAATAATTATATTTATTACTCCCGATATTATCAATATAATATGCATTATTACGCATATAATGCAGTTATTATAGCTAGAACTGTAATAAATATACTTATTACTTTTATTATTATCAATATAACATCCACTATTAGCCATATTTTACTATTATTATCGCTAGAAATATAATAATTATACTTATTACCCCCGATATTATCAATATAACATGCATTATTACCCATATAATGCAGCTATTATCGCTAGAACTGTAATAATTATACTTATTACTTATATTATTAGCAATATAACGTGCATTATTACCCATATAAAGCAGTTATTATCGCTAGAACATTAATAATTATACTTATTACTTATATTATAATCAATATAACATGCATTATTACCCATTTTATGCAGTTATTATCGCTAGAACTATAATAAATATACGTATTACTTTTATTATCATCAATATAACATGCATTATTACCCATATTATGCAGTTACTAACGATAGAACTGTAATAAATATACTTATTACATTTATTATTATCAATATAACATGCACTATTAGCCATATTTTACTATTATTATCGCTAGAACTATAATAATTATACTTATTACTCACGATATTATCAATATAACATGCATTATTACCCATATAATGCAGTTCATATCGCTAGAACTGTAATAATTATACTTATTACTTATATTATTAGCAATATAACGTGCATTATTACCCATATTATGCAGTTATTATCGCTAGAGCTGTAATAATTATACTTATTACTTATATTATTATCAATATAACATGCATTGTTACGCATATTATGCAGATATAATCGCTAGAACTATAAAAAATACTTAGTACTTTTATTATCATCAATATAACGTGCATTATTACCCATATTATGGAGTTATTATCGCCAGAACTGTAATAATTATACTTATTACTTATATTATTATCAATATAACATGCATTATTACCCATATAAAGCAGTTATTATCGACAGAAGTATAATAAATATACTAGTTACTTTTATTATTATCAATATAACAGGCACTCTTAGCCATATTTTACTAGTGTTATCGCTAGAACTGTAATAATTATACTAATTACTCCCGATATTATCAATTTAACATCCATTGTTACCCATATAATGCAGTTATTACCGCTAGAACTGTAATAAATATACTTATTACTCCCGATATTATCAATATAACATGCATTATTACCCATATTATGCAGTTATTATCGATAGAACTGTAATAAATATACTTATTACATTTATTATTATCAATATAACATGCACTATTAGCAATATTTTACTATTATTATCGCTAGAACTATAATAATTATACTTATTACGCCCGATATTATCAATATAATATGCATTATTACGCATATAATGCAGTTATTATAGCTAGAACTGTAATAAATATACTTATTACTTTTATTATTATCAATATAACATGCACTATTAGCCATATTTTACTATTATTATCGCTAGAACTATAATAATTATACTTATTACTCACGATATTATCAATATAACATGCATTATTACCCATTTTATGCAGTTATTATCGCTAGAACTATAATAAATATACGTATTACTTTTATTATCATCAATATAATATGCATTATTACCCATATTATGCAGTTATTATCGATAGAACTGTAATAAATATACTTATTACATTTATTATTATCAATATAACATGCACTATTAGCCATATTTTACTATTATTATCGCTAGAACTATAATAATTATACTTATTACTCCTGATATTATCAATATAATATGCATTATTACGCATATAATGCAGTTATTATCGATAGATCTGTAATAATTATACTTATTACTTATATTATTATCAATATAACATGCATTATTACCCATTTTATGCAGTTATTATCGCTAGAACTATAATAAATATACGTATTACTTTTATTATCATCAATATAACATGCATTATTACCCATATTATGCAGTTATTATCGATAGATCTGTAATAAATATACTTATTACATTTATTATTATCAATATAACATGCACTATTAGCCATATTTTACTATTATTATCGCTAGAACTATAATAATTATACTTATTACTCCTGATGTTATCAATATAATATGCATTATAACGCATATAATGCAGTTATTATAGCTAGAACTGTAATAAATATACCTATTACTTTTATTATTATCAATATAACATGCACTGCTAGCCATATTTTACTATTATTATCGCTAGAACTATAATAATTATACTTATTACTCCTGATGTTATCAATATAATATGCATTATTACGCATATTATGCAGTTATTATCGCTAGAACTGTAATAAATATACGTATTACTTTTATTATCATCAATATAACATGCATTATTACCCATATTATGCAGTTATAATCGATAGAACTGTAATAAATATACTTATTACTTTTATTATTATCAATATAACATGCACTATTAGTCATATTTCACTATTATTATCGCTAGAAATATAATAATTATACTTATTATTCCCAATATTACCAATATAACATGCATTATTACGCATATAATGCAGTTATTATCGCTAGAACTGTAATAATTATACTTATTACTTATATTATTATCAATATAACGTGCATTATTACCCATATTATGCAGTTATTATTGATAGAACTATAATAAATATACTTATTACTCCCGATGTTATCAATATAACATCCATTATTACCCATATAATGCAGTTATTATCGCTGGAACTATAATAATTATACTTATTACTCCCGATATTATCAATATAACATGCATTATTACGCATATAATGCAGTTATTATCGCTAGAACTGTAATAATTATACTTATTACTTAATTACTATCCATATAACATGCATTATTACCCATATAATGCAGTTATTATCGACAGAAGTATAATAAATATACTTATTACTTTTATTATTATCAGTATATCATGCACTATTAGCCATATTTTACTCTTATTATTGCTAGAACCATAATAATTATACTTATTATTCCCAATATTACCAATATAACATGCATTATTGCCCATATAATGCAGTTATTATCGCTAGAGCTGTAATAATTATACTTATTACTTATATTATTATCAATATAACATGCATTGTTACGCATATTATGCAGATATAATCGCTAGAACTATAAAAAATACTTAGTACTTTTATTATCATCAATATAACGTGCATTATTACCCATATTATGGAGTTATTATCGCCAGAACTGTAATAATTATACTTATTACTTATATTATTATCAATATAACATGCATTATTACCCATATAAAGCAGTTATTATCGACAGAAGTATAATAAATATACTTGTTACTTTTATTATTATCAATATAACAGGCACTCTTAGCCATATTTTACTAGTGTTATCGCTAGAACTGTAATAATTATACTAATTACTCCCGATATTATCAATTTAACATCCATTGTTACCCATATAATGCAGTTATTACCGCTAGAACTGTAATAAATATACTTATTACATTTATTATTATCAATATAACATGCACTATTAGCAATATTTTACTATTATTATCGCTAGAACTATAATAATTATACTTATTACGCCCGATATTATCAATATAATATGCATTATTACGCATATAATGCAGTTATTATAGCTAGAACTGTAATAAATATACTTATTACTTTTATTATTATCAATATAACATGCACTATTAGCCATATTTTACTATTATTATCGCTAGAACTATAATAATTATACTTATTACTCACGATATTATCAATATAACATGCATTATTACCCATATAATGCAGTTATTATCGCTAGAACTGTAATAATTATACTTATTATTTATATTATTATTAATATAACATGCATTATTACACATATAATGCAGTTATTATTTCTAGAACTGTAATAATTATACTTATTACTTATATTATTATCAATATAACATGCATTATTACCCATATAATGCAGTTATTATCGACAGAAGTATAATAAATATACTTATTACTTTTATTATTATCAATATAACAGGCACTCTTAGCCATATTTTACTAGTATTATCGCTAGAACTGTAATAATTATACTTATTATTTATATTGTTATTAATATAACATGCATTATTACACATATAATGCAGTTATTATTTCTAGAACTGTAATAATTATACTTATTACTTATATTATTATCAATATAACATGCATTATTACCCATATAATGCAGTTATTATCGGCAGAAGTATAATAAATATACTTATTACTTTTATTATTATCAATATAACAGGCACTCTTAGCCATATTTTACTAGTATTATCGCTAGAACTGTAATAATTATATTTATTACTCCCGATATTATCAATATAATATGCATTATTACGCATATAATGCAGTTATTATAGCTAGAACTGTAATAAATATACTTATTACTTTTATTATTATCAATATAACATGCACTATTAGCCATATTTTACTATTATTATCGCTAGAACTATAATAATTATACTTATTACTCCCAATGTTATCAATATAATATGCATTATTACGCATATAATGCAGTTATTATCGCTAGAACTGTAATAATTATACTTATTACTTAATTATTATCAATATAACATGCATTATTACCCATATAATGCAGTTATTATCGACAGAAGTATAATAAATATACTTATTACTTTTATTATTATCAGTATATCATGCACTATTAGCCATATTTTACTCTTATTATTGCTAGAACCATAATAATTATACTTATTATTCCCAATATTACCAATATAACATGCATTATTGCCCATATAATGCAGTTATTATCGCTAGAGCTGTAATAATTATACTTATTACTTATATTATTATCAATATAACATGCATTGTTACGCATATTATGCAGATATAATCGCTAGAACTATAAAAAATACTTAGTACTTTTATTATCATCAATATAACGTGCATTATTACCCATATTATGGAGTTATTATCGCCAGAACTGTAATAATTATACTTATTACTTATATTATTATCAATATAACATGCATTATTACCCATATAAAGCAGTTATTATCGACAGAAGTATAATAAATATACTAGTTACTATTATTATTATCAATATAACAGGCACTCTTAGCCATATTTTACTAGTGTTATCGCTAGAACTGTAATAATTATACTAATTACTCCCGATATTATCAATTTAACATCCATTGTTACCCATATAATGCAGTTATTACCGCTAGAACTGTAATAAATATACTTATTACTCCCGATATTATCAATATAACATGCATTATTACCCATATTATGCAGTTATTATCGATAGAACTGTAATAAATATACTTATTACATTTATTATTATCAATATAACATGCACTATTAGCAATATTTTACTATTATTATCGCTAGAACTATAATAATTATACTTATTACGCCCGATATTATCAATATAATATGCATTATTACGCATATAATGCAGTTATTATAGCTAGAACTGTAATAAATATACTTATTACTTTTATTATTATCAATATAACATGCACTATTAGCCATATTTTACTATTATTATCGCTAGAACTATAATAATTATACTTATTACTCACGATATTATCAATATAACATGCATTATTACCCATTTTATGCAGTTATTATCGCTAGAACTATAATAAATATACGTATTACTTTTATTATCATCAATATAATATGCATTATTACCCATATTATGCAGTTATTATCGATAGAACTGTAATAAATATACTTATTACATTTATTATTATCAATATAACATGCACTATTAGCCATATTTTACTATTATTATCGCTAGAACTATAATAATTATACTTATTACTCCTGATATTATCAATATAATATGCATTATTACGCATATAATGCAGTTATTATCGATAGATCTGTAATAATTATACTTATTACTTATATTATTATCAATATAACATGCATTATTACCCATTTTATGCAGTTATTATCGCTAGAACTATAATAAATATACGTATTACTTTTATTATCATCAATATAACATGCATTATTACCCATATTATGCAGTTATTATCGATAGATCTGTAATAAATATACTTATTACATTTATTATTATCAATATAACATGCACTATTAGCCATATTTTACTATTATTATCGCTAGAACTATAATAATTATACTTATTACTCCTGATGTTATCAATATAATATGCATTATAACGCATATAATGCAGTTATTATAGCTAGAACTGTAATAAATATACCTATTACTTTTATTATTATCAATATAACATGCACTGCTAGCCATATTTTACTATTATTATCGCTAGAACTGTAATAATTATACTTATTACTCCTGATGTTATCAATATAATATGCATTATTACGCATATTATGCAGTTATTATCGCTAGAACTGTAATAAATATACGTATTACTTTTATTATCATCAATATAACATGCATTATTACCCATATTATGCAGTTATAATCGATAGAACTGTAATAAATATACTTATTACTTTTATTATTATCAATATAACATGCACTATTAGTCATATTTCACTATTATTATCGCTAGAAATATAATAATTATACTTATTATTCCCAATATTACCAATATAACATGCATTATTACGCATATAATGCAGTTATTATCGCTAGAACTGTAATAATTATACTTATTACTTATATTATTATCAATATAACGTGCATTATTACCCATATTATGCAGTTATTATTGATAGAACTATAATAAATATACTTATTACTCCCGATGTTATCAATATAACATCCATTATTACCCATATAATGCAGTTATTATCGCTGGAACTGTAATAATTATACTTATTACTCCCGATATTATCAATATAACATGCATTATTACGCATATAATGCAGTTATTATCGCTAGAACTGTAATAATTATACTTATTACTTAATTACTATCCATATAACATGCATTATTACCCATATAATGCAGTTATTATCGACAGAAGTATAATAAATATACTTATTACTTTTATTATTATCAGTATATCATGCACTATTAGCCATATTTTACTCTTATTATTGCTAGAACCATAATAATTATACTTATTATTCCCAATATTACCAATATAACATGCATTATTGCCCATATAATGCAGTTATTATCGCTAGAGCTGTAATAATTATACTTATTACTTATATTATTATCAATATAACATGCATTGTTACGCATATTATGCAGATATAATCGCTAGAACTATAAAAAATACTTAGCACTTTTATTATCATCAATATAACGTGCATTATTACCCATATTATGGAGTTATTATCGCCAGAACTGTAATAATTATACTTATTACTTATATTATTATCAATATAACATGCATTATTACCCATATAAAGCAGTTATTATCGACAGAAGTATAATAAATATACTTGTTACTTTTATTATTATCAATATAACAGGCACTCTTAGCCATATTTTACTAGTGTTATCGCTAGAACTGTAATAATTATACTAATTACTCCCGATATTATCAATTTAACATCCATTGTTACCCATATAATGCAGTTATTACCGCTAGAACTGTAATAAATATACTTATTACATTTATTATTATCAATATAACATGCACTATTAGCAATATATTACTATTATTATCGCTAGAACTATAATAATTATACTTATTACGCCCGATATTATCAATATAATATGCATTATTACGCATATAATGCAGTTATTATAGCTAGAACTGTAATAAATATACTTATTACTTTTATTATTATCAATATAACATGCACTATTAGCCATATTTTACTATTATTATCGCTAGAACTATAATAATTATACTTATTACTCACGATATTATCAATATAACATGCATTATTACCCATATAATGCAGTTATTATCGCTAGAACTGTAATAATTATACTTATTATTTATATTATTATTAATATAACATGCATTATTACACATATAATGCAGTTATTATTTCTAGAACTGTAATAATTATACTTATTACTTATATTATTATCAATATAACATGCATTATTACCCATATAATGCAGTTATTATCGACAGAAGTATAATAAATATACTTATTACTTTTATTATTATCAATATAACAGGCACTCTTAGCCATATTTTACTAGTATTATCGCTAGAACTGTAATAATTATACTTATTATTTATATTGTTATTAATATAACATGCATTATTACACATATAATGCAGTTATTATTTCTAGAACTGTAATAATTATACTTATTACTTATATTATTATCAATATAACATGCATTATTACCCATATAATGCAGTTATTATCGGCAGAAGTATAATAAATATACTTATTACTTTTATTATTATCAATATAACAGGCACTCTTAGCCATATTTTACTAGTATTATCGCTAGAACTGTAATAATTATATTTATTACTCCCGATATTATCAATATAATATGCATTATTACGCATATAATGCAGTTATTATAGCTAGAACTGTAATAAATATACTTATTACTTTTATTATTATCAATATAACATGCACTATTAGCCATATTTTACTATTATTATCGCTAGAACTATAATAATTATACTTATTACTCCCAATATTATCAATATAATATGCATTATTACGCATATTATGCAGTTATTATCGCTAGAACTGTAATAAATATACGTATTACTTTTATTATCATCAATATAACATGCATTATTACCCATATTATGCAGTTATAATCGATAGAACTGTAATAAATATACTTATTACTTTTATTATTATCAATATAACATGCACTATTAGTCATATTTCACTATTATTATCGCTAGAAATATAATAATTATACTTATTATTCCCAATATTACCAATATAACATGCATTATTACGCATATAATGCAGTTATTATCGCTAGAACTGTAATAATTATACTTATTACTTATATTATTATCAATATAACGTGCATTATTACCCATATTATGCAGTTATTATTGATAGAACTATAATAAATATACTTATTACTCCCGATGTTATCAATATAACATCCATTATTACCCATATAATGCAGTTATTATCGCTGGAACTGTAATAATTATACTTATTACTCCCGATATTATCAATATAACATGCATTATTACGCATATAATGCAGTTATTATCGCTAGAACTGTAATAATTATACTTATTACTTAATTACTATCCATATAACATGCATTATTACCCATATAATGCAGTTATTATCGACAGAAGTATAATAAATATACTTATTACTTTTATTATTATCAGTATATCATGCACTATTAGCCATATTTTACTCTTATTATTGCTAGAACCATAATAATTATACTTATTATTCCCAATATTACCAATATAACATGCATTATTGCCCATATAATGCAGTTATTATCGCTAGAGCTGTAATAATTATACTTATTACTTATATTATTATCAATATAACATGCATTGTTACGCATATTATGCAGATATAATCGCTAGAACTATAAAAAATACTTAGTACTTTTATTATCATCAATATAACGTGCATTATTACCCATATTATGGAGTTATTATCGCCAGAACTGTAATAATTATACTTATTACTTATATTATTATCAATATAACATGCATTATTACCCATATAAAGCAGTTATTATCGACAGAAGTATAATAAATATACTTGTTACTTTTATTATTATCAATATAACAGGCACTCTTAGCCATATTTTACTAGTGTTATCGCTAGAACTGTAATAATTATACTAATTACTCCCGATATTATCAATTTAACATCCATTGTTACCCATATAATGCAGTTATTACCGCTAGAACTGTAATAAATATACTTATTACATTTATTATTATCAATATAACATGCACTATTAGCAATATTTTACTATTATTATCGCTAGAACTATAATAATTATACTTATTACGCCCGATATTATCAATATAATATGCATTATTACGCATATAATGCAGTTATTATAGCTAGAACTGTAATAAATATACTTATTACTTTTATTATTATCAATATAACATGCACTATTAGCCATATTTTACTATTATTATCGCTAGAACTATAATAATTATACTTATTACTCACGATATTATCAATATAACATGCATTATTACCCATATAATGCAGTTATTATCGCTAGAACTGTAATAATTATACTTATTATTTATATTATTATTAATATAACATGCATTATTACACATATAATGCAGTTATTATTTCTAGAACTGTAATAATTATACTTATTACTTATATTATTATCAATATAACATGCATTATTACCCATATAATGCAGTTATTATCGACAGAAGTATAATAAATATACTTATTACTTTTATTATTATCAATATAACAGGCACTCTTAGCCATATTTTACTAGTATTATCGCTAGAACTGTAATAATTATACTTATTATTTATATTGTTATTAATATAACATGCATTATTACACATATAATGCAGTTATTATTTCTAGAACTGTAATAATTATACTTATTACTTATATTATTATCAATATAACATGCATTATTACCCATATAATGCAGTTATTATCGGCAGAAGTATAATAAATATACTTATTACTTTTATTATTATCAATATAACAGGCACTCTTAGCCATATTTTACTAGTATTATCGCTAGAACTGTAATAATTATATTTATTACTCCCGATATTATCAATATAATATGCATTATTACGCATATAATGCAGTTATTATAGCTAGAACTGTAATAAATATACTTATTACTTTTATTATTATCAATATAACATGCACTATTAGCCATATTTTACTATTATTATCGCTAGAACTATAATAATTATACTTATTACTCCCAATATTATCAATATAATATGCATTATTACGCATATAATGCAGTTATTATCGCTAGAACTGTAATAATTATACTTATTACTTAATTATTATCAATATAACATGCATTATTACCCATATAATGCAGTTATTATCGACAGAATTATAATAAATATACTTATTACTTTTATTATTATCAGTATATCATGCACTATTAGCCATATTTTACTCTTATTATTGCTAGAACCATAATAATTATACTTATTATTCCCAATATTACCAATATAACATGCATTATTGCCCAAATAATGCAGTTATTATCGCTAGAGCTGTAATAATTATACTTATTACTTATATTATTATCAATATAACATGCATTGTTACGCATATTATGCAGATATAATCGCTAGAACTATAAAAAATACTTAGTACTTTTATTATCATCAATATAACGTGCATTATTAGCCATATTATGGAGTTATTATCGCCAGAACTGTAATAATTATACTTATTACTTATATTATTATCAATATAACATGCATTATTACCCATATAAAGCAGTTATTATCGACAGTAGTATAATAAATATACTTGTTACTTTTATTATTATCAATATAACAGGCACTCTTAGCCATATTTTACTAGTGTTATCGCTAGAACTGTAATAATTATACTAATTACTCCCGATATTATCAATTTAACATCCATTGTTACCCATATAATGCAGTTATTACCGCTAGAACTGTAATAAATATACTTATTACTCCCGATATTATCAATATAACATGCATTATTACCCATATTATGCAGTTATTATCGATAGAACTGTAATAAATATACTTATTACATTTATTATTATCAATATAACATGCACTATTAGCAATATTTTACTATTATTATCGCTAGAACTATAATAATTATACTTATTACGCCCGATATTATCAATATAATATGCATTATTACGCATATAATGCAGTTATTATAGCTAGAACTGTAATAAATATACTTATTACTTTTATTATTATCAATATAACATGCACTATTAGCCATATTTTACTATTATTATCGCTAGAACTATAATAATTATACTTATTACTCACGATATTATCAATATAACATGCATTATTACCCATATAATGCAGTTATTATCGCTAGAACTGTAATAATTATACTTATTATTTATATTATTATTAATATAACATGCATTATTACACATATAATGCAGTTATTATTTCTAGAACTGTAATAATTATACTTATTACTTATATTATTATCAATATAACATGCATTATTACCCATATAATGCAGTTATTATCGACAGAAGTATAATAAATATACTTATTACTTTTATTATTATCAATATAACAGGCACTCTTAGCCATATTTTACTAGTATTATCGCTAGAACTGTAATAATTATACTTATTATTTATATTGTTATTAATATAACATGCATTATTACACATATAATGCAGTTATTATTTCTAGAACTGTAATAATTATACTTATTACTTATATTATTATCAATATAACATGCATTATTACCCATATAATGCAGTTATTATCGGCAGAAGTATAATAAATATACTTATTACTTTTATTATTATCAATATAACAGGCACTCTTAGCCATATTTTACTAGTATTATCGCTAGAACTGTAATAATTATATTTATTACTCCCGATATTATCAATATAATATGCATTATTGCGCATATAATGCAGTTATTATAGCTAGAACTGTAATAAATATACTTATTACTTTTATTATTATCAATATAACATGCACTATTAGCCATATTTTACTATTATTATCGCTAGAACTATAAAAATTATACTTATTACTCACGATATTATCAATATAACATGCATTATTACCCATATAATGCAGTTCATATCGCTAGAACTGTAATAATTATACTTATTACTTATACTACTATCAATATAACATGCATTATTACCCATTTTATGCAGTTATTATCGCTAGAACTATAATAAATATACGTATTACTTTTATTATCATCAATATAACATGCATTATTACCCATATTATGCAGTTATTATCGATAGAACTGTAATAAATATACTTATTACATTTATTATTATCAATATAACATGCACTATTAGCAATATTTTACTATTATTATCGCTAGAACTATAATAATTATACTTATTACTCCCAATATTATCAATATAATATGCATTATTACGCATATAATGCAGTTATTATAGCTAGAACTGTAGTAAATATACTTATTACTTTTATTATTATCAATATAACATGCACTATTAGCCATATTTTACTATTATTATCGCTAGAACTATAATAATTATACTTATTACTTACGATATTATCAATATAGCATGCATTATTACCCATATAATGCAGTTATTATCGCTAGAACTGTAATAATTATACTTATTATTTATATTGTTATTAATATAACATGCATTATTACACATATAATGCAGTTATTATTTCTAGAACTGTAATAATTATACTTATTACTTATATTATTATCAATATAACATGCATTATTACCCATATAATGCAGTTATTATCGGCAGAAGTATAATAAATATACTTATTACTTTTATTATTATCAACATAACAGGCACTCTTAGCCATATTTTACTAGTATTATCGCTAGAACTGTAATAATTATATTTATTACTCCCGATATTATCAATATAATATGCATTATTACGCATATAATGCAGTTATTATAGCTAGAACTGTAATAAATATACTTATTACTTTTATTATTATCAATATAACATCCACTATTAGCCATATTTTACTATTATTATCGCTAGAAATATAATAATTATACTTATTACCCCCGATATTATCAATATAACATGCATTATTACCCATATAATGCAGCTATTATCGCTAGAACTGTAATAATTATACTTATTACTTATATTATTAGCAATATAACGTGCATTATTACCCATATAAAGCAGTTATTATCGCTAGAACATTAATAATTATACTTATTACTTATATTATAATCAATATAACATGCATTATTACCCATTTTATGCAGTTATTATCGCTAGAACTATAATAAATATACGTATTACTTTTATTATCATCAATATAACATGCATTATTACCCATATTATGCAGTTATTAACGATAGAACTGTAATAAATATACTTATTACATTTATTATTATCAATATAACATGCACTATTAGCCATATTTTACTATTATTATCGCTAGAACTATAATAATTATACTTATTACTCACGATATTATCAATATAACATGCATTATTACCCATATAATGCAGTTCATATCGCTAGAACTGTAATAATTATACTTATTACTTATATTATTAGCAATATAACGTGCATTATTACCCATATTATGCAGTTATTATCGCTAGAGCTGTAATAATTATACTTATTACTTATATTATTATCAATATAACATGCATTGTTACGCATATTATGCAGATATAATCGCTAGAACTATAAAAAATACTTAGTACTTTTATTATCATCAATATAACGTGCATTATTACCCATATTATGGAGTTATTATCGCCAGAACTGTAATAATTATACTTATTACTTATATTATTATCAATATAACATGCATTATTACCCATATAAAGCAGTTATTATCGACAGAAGTATAATAAATATACTAGTTACTTTTATTATTATCAATATAACAGGCACTCTTAGCCATATTTTACTAGTGTTATCGCTAGAACTGTAATAATTATACTAATTACTCCCGATATTATCAATTTAACATCCATTGTTACCCATATAATGCAGTTATTACCGCTAGAACTGTAATAAATATACTTATTACTCCCGATATTATCAATATAACATGCATTATTACCCATATTATGCAGTTATTATCGATAGAACTGTAATAAATATACTTATTACATTTATTATTATCAATATAACATGCACTATTAGCAATATTTTACTATTATTATCGCTAGAACTATAATAATTATACTTATTACGCCCGATATTATCAATATAATATGCATTATTACGCATATAATGCAGTTATTATAGCTAGAACTGTAATAAATATACTTATTACTTTTATTATTATCAATATAACATGCACTATTAGCCATATTTTACTATTATTATCGCTAGAACTATAATAATTATACTTATTACTCACGATATTATCAATATAACATGCATTATTACCCATTTTATGCAGTTATTATCGCTAGAACTATAATAAATATACGTATTACTTTTATTATCATCAATATAATATGCATTATTACCCATATTATGCAGTTATTATCGATAGAACTGTAATAAATATACTTATTACATTTATTATTATCAATATAACATGCACTATTAGCCATATTTTACTATTATTATCGCTAGAACTATAATAATTATACTTATTACTCCTGATATTATCAATATAATATGCATTATTACGCATATAATGCAGTTATTATCGATAGATCTGTAATAATTATACTTATTACTTATATTATTATCAATATAACATGCATTATTACCCATTTTATGCAGTTATTATCGCTAGAACTATAATAAATATACGTATTACTTTTATTATCATCAATATAACATGCATTATTACCCATATTATGCAGTTATTATCGATAGATCTGTAATAAATATACTTATTACATTTATTATTATCAATATAACATGCACTATTAGCCATATTTTACTATTATTATCGCTAGAACTATAATAATTATACTTATTACTCCTGATGTTATCAATATAATATGCATTATAACGCATATAATGCAGTTATTATAGCTAGAACTGTAATAAATATACCTATTACTTTTATTATTATCAATATAACATGCACTGCTAGCCATATTTTACTATTATTATCGCTAGAACTATAATAATTATACTTATTACTCCTGATGTTATCAATATAATATGCATTATTACGCATATTATGCAGTTATTATCGCTAGAACTGTAATAAATATACGTATTACTTTTATTATCATCAATATAACATGCATTATTACCCATATTATGCAGTTATAATCGATAGAACTGTAATAAATATACTTATTACTTTTATTATTATCAATATAACATGCACTATTAGTCATATTTCACTATTATTATCGCTAGAAATATAATAATTATACTTATTATTCCCAATATTACCAATATAACATGCATTATTACGCATATAATGCAGTTATTATCGCTAGAACTGTAATAATTATACTTATTACTTATATTATTATCAATATAACGTGCATTATTACCCATATTATGCAGTTATTATTGATAGAACTATAATAAATATACTTATTACTCCCGATGTTATCAATATAACATCCATTATTACCCATATAATGCAGTTATTATCGCTGGAACTGTAATAATTATACTTATTACTCCCGATATTATCAATATAACATGCATTATTACGCATATAATGCAGTTATTATCGCTAGAACTGTAATAATTATACTTATTACTTAATTATTATCCATATAACATGCATTATTACCCATATAATGCAGTTATTATCGACAGAAGTATAATAAATATACTTATTACTTTTATTATTATCAGTATATCATGCACTATTAGCCATATTTTACTCTTATTATTGCTAGAACCATAATAATTATACTTATTATTCCCAATATTACCAATATAACATGCATTATTGCCCATATAATGCAGTTATTATCGCTAGAGCTGTAATAATTATACTTATTACTTATATTATTATCAATATAACATGCATTGTTACGCATATTATGCAGATATAATCGCTAGAACTATAAAAAATACTTAGTACTTTTATTATCATCAATATAACGTGCATTATTACCCATATTATGGAGTTATTATCGCCAGAACTGTAATAATTATACTTATTACTTATATTATTATCAATATAACATGCATTATTACCCATATAAAGCAGTTATTATCGACAGAAGTATAATAAATATACTTGTTACTTTTATTATTATCAATATAACAGGCACTCTTAGCCATATTTTACTAGTGTTATCGCTAGAACTGTAATAATTATACTAATTACTCCCGATATTATCAATTTAACATCCATTGTTACCCATATAATGCAGTTATTACCGCTAGAACTGTAATAAATATACTTATTACTCCCGATATTATCAATATAACATGCATTATTACCCATATTATGCAGTTATTATCGATAGAACTGTAATAAATATACTTATTACATTTATTATTATCAATATAACATGCACTATTAGCAATATTTTACTATTATTATCGCTAGAACTATAATAATTATACTTATTACGCCCGATATTATCAATATAATATGCATTATTACGCATATAATGCAGTTATTATAGCTAGAACTGTAATAAATATACTTATTACTTTTATTATTATCAATATAACATGCACTATTAGCCATATTTTACTATTATTATCGCTAGAACTATAATAATTATACTTATTACTCACGATATTATCAATATAACATGCATTATTACCCATATAATGCAGTTATTATCGCTAGAACTGTAATAATTATACTTATTATTTATATTATTATTAATATAACATGCATTATTACACATATAATGCAGTTATTATTTCTAGAACTGTAATAATTATACTTATTACTTATATTATTATCAATATAACATGCATTATTACCCATATAATGCAGTTATTATCGACAGAAGTATAATAAATATACTTATTACTTTTATTATTATCAATATAACAGGCACTCTTAGCCATATTTTACTAGTATTATCGCTAGAACTGTAATAATTATACTTATTATTTATATTGTTATTAATATAACATGCATTATTACACATATAATGCAGTTATTATTTCTAGAACTGTAATAATTATACTTATTACTTATATTATTATCAATATAACATGCATTATTACCCATATAATGCAGTTATTATCGGCAGAAGTATAATAAATATACTTATTACTTTTATTATTATCAATATAACAGGCACTCTTAGCCATATTTTACTAGTATTATCGCTAGAACTGTAATAATTATATTTATTACTCCCGATATTATCAATATAATATGCATTATTACGCATATAATGCAGTTATTATAGCTAGAACTGTAATAAATATACTTATTACTTTTATTATTATCAATATAACATCCACTATTAGCCATATTTTACTATTATTATCGCTAGAAATATAATAATTATACTTATTACTCCCGATATTATCAGTATAACATGCATTATTACCCATATAATGCAGCTATTATCGCTAGAACTGTAATAATTATACTTATTACTTATATTATTAGCAATATAACGTGCATTATTACCCATATAAAGCAGTTATTATCGCTAGAACATTAATAATTATACTTATTACTTATATTATAATCAATATAACATGCATTATTACCCATTTTATGCAGTTATTATCGCTAGAACTATAATAAATATACGTATTACTTTTATTATCATCAATATAACATGCATTATTACCCATATTATGCAGTTATTAACGATAGAACTGTAATAAATGTACTTATTACATGTATTATTATCAATATAACATGCACTATTAGCCATATTTTACTATTATTATCGCTAGAACTACAATAATTATACTTATTACTCACGATATTATCAATATAACATGGATTATTACCCATATAATGCAGTTCATATCGCTAGAACTGTAATAATTATACTTATTACTTATATTATTAGCAATATAACGTGCATTATTACCCATATTATGCAGTTATTATTGCTAGAACTGTAATAATTATACTTATTACTTATACTACTATCAATATAACATGCATTATTACCCATTTTATGCAGTTATTATCGCTAGAGCTATAATAAATATACGTATTACTTTCATTATCATCAATATAACATGCATTATTACCCATATTATGCAGTTATTATCGATAGAACTGTAATAAATATACTTATTACATTTATTATTATCAATATAACATGCACTATTAGCAATATTTTACTATTATTATCGCTAGAACTATAATAATTATACTTATTACGCCCGATATTATCAATATAATATGCATTATTACGCATATAATGCAGTTATTATAGCTAGAACTGTAATAAATATACTTATTACTTTTATTATTATCAATATAACATGCACTATTAGCCTTATTTTACTATTATTATCGCTAGAACTATAATAATTATACTTATTACTCACGATATTATCAATATAACATGCATTATTACCCATATAATGCAGTTATTATCGCTAGAACTGTAATAATTATACTTATTATTTATATTATTATTAATATAACATGCATTATTACACATATAATGCAGTTATTATTTCTAGAACTGTAATAATTATACTTATTACTTATATTATTATCAATATAACATGCATTATTACCCATATAATGCAGTTATTATCGACAGAAGTATAATAAATATACTTATTACTTTTATTATTATCAATATAACAGGCACTCTTAGCCATATTTTACTAGTATTATCGCTAGAACTGTAATAATTGTATATATTACTTATATTATAATCAATATAACATGCATTATTACCCATTTTATGCAGTTATTATCGCTAGAACTATAATAAATATACGTATTACTTTTATTATCATCAATATAACATGCATTATTACCCATATTATGCAGTTATTATCGATAGAACTGTAATAAATATACTTATTACATTTATTATTATCAATATAACATGCACTATTAGCAATATTTTACTATTATTATCGCTAGAACTATAATAATTATACTTATTACTCCCGATATTATCAATATAATATGCATTATTACCCATATTATGCAGTTATTATCGATAGAACTGTAATAAATATACTTATTACATTTATTATTATCAATATAACATGCACTATTAGCCATATTTTACTATTATTATCGCTAGAACTATAATAATTATACTTATTACTCACGATATTATCAATATAACATGCATTATTACCCATATAATGCAGTTATTATCGCTAGAACTGTAATAAATATACTTATTACTTTTATTATTATCAATATAACATGCACTATTAGCCATATTTTACTATTATTATCGCTAGAACTATAATAATTATACTTATTACTCCCGATATTATCAATATAACATGCATTATTACCCATATAATGCAGCTATTATCGCTAGAACTGTAATAATTATACTTATTACTTATATTATTAGCAATATAACGTGCATTATTACCCATATAAAGCAGTTATTATCGCTAGAACATTAATAATTATACTTATTACTTATATTATAATCAATATAACATGCATTATTACCCATTTTATGCAGTTATTATCGCTAGAACTATAATAAATATACGTATTACTTTTTAATTATCATCAATATAACATGCATTATTACCCATATTATGCAGTTATTATCGATAGAACTGTAATAAATATACTTATTACATTTATTATTATCAATATAACATGCACTATTAGCAATATTTTACTATTATTATCGCTAGAACTATAATAATTATACTTATTACTCCCGATATTATCAATATAATATGCATTATTACCCATATTGTGCAGTTATTATCGATAGAACTGTAATAAATATACTTATTACATTTATTATTATCAATATAACATGCACTATTAGCCATATTTTACTATTATTATCGCTAGAACTATAATAATTATACTTATTACTCCCGATATTATCAATATAACATGCATTATTACCCATATAATGCAGCTATTATCGCTAGAACTGTAATAATTATACTTATTACTTATATTATTAGCAATATAACGTGCATTATTACCCATATAAAGCAGTTATTATCGCTAGAACATTAATAATTATACTTATTACTTATATTATAATCAATATAACATGCATTATTACCCATTTTATGCAGTTATTATCGCTAGAACTATAATAAATATACGTATTACTTTTATTATCATCAATATAACATGCATTATTACCCATATTATGCAGTTATTATCGATAGAACTGTAATAAATATACTTATTACATTTATTATTATCAATATAACATGCACTATTAGCAATATTTTACTATTATTATCGCTAGAACTATAATAATTATACTTATTACTCCCGATATTACCAATATAATATGCATTATTACCCATATTATGCAGTTATTATCGATAGAACTGTAATAAATATACTTATTACTTTTATTATTATCAATATAACATGCACTATTAGCCATATTTTACTATTATTATCGCTAGAACTATAATAATTATACTTATTACTCACGATATTATCAATATAACATGCATTATTACCCATATAATGCAGTTATTATCGCTAGAACTGTAATAATTATACTTATTACTTATATTATTAGCAATATAACGTGCATTATTACCCATATTATGCAGTTATTATTGCTAGAACTGTAATAATTATACTTATTACTTATACTACTATCAATATAACATGCATTATTACCCATTTTATGCAGTTATTATCGCTAGAACTATAATAAATATACGTATTACTTTCATTATCATCAATATAACATGCATTATTACCCATATTATGCAGTTATTATCGATAGAACTGTAATAAATATACTTATTACATTTATTATTATCAATATAACATGCACTATTAGCAATATTTTACTATTATTATCGCTAGAACTATAATAATTATACTTATTACGCCCGATATTATCAATATAATATGCATTAATACGCATATAATGCAGTTATTATAGCTAGAACTGTAATAAATATACTTATTACTTTTATTATTATCAATATAACATGCACTATTAGCCATATTTTACTATTATTATCGCTAGAACTTTAATAATTATACTTATTACTCACGATATTATCAATATAACATGCATTATTACCCATATAATGCAGTTATTATCGCTAGAACTGTAATAATTATACTTATTATTTATATTATTATTAATATAACATGCATTATTACACATATAATGCAGTTATTATTTCTAGAACTGTAATAATTATACTTATTACTTATATTATTATCAATATAACATGCATTATTACCCATATACTGCAGTTATTATCGACAGAAGTATAATAAATATACTTATTACTTTTATTATTATCAATATAACAGGCACTCTTAGCCATATTTTACTAGTATTATCGCTAGAACTGTAATAATTATATTTATTACTTATATTATAATCAATATAACATGCATTATTACCCATTTTATGCAGTTATTATCGCTAGAACTATAATAAATATACGTATTACTTTTATTATCATCAATATAACATGCATTATTACCCATATTATGCAGTTATTATCGATAGAACTGTAATAAATATACTTATTACATTTATTATTATCAATATAACATGCACTATTAGCAATATTTTACTATTATTATCGCTAGAACTATAATAATTATACTTATTACTCCCGATATTATCAATATAATATGCATTATTACGCATATAATGCAGTTATTATAGCTAGAGCTGTAATAAATATACTTATTACTTTTATTATTATCAATATAACATGCACTATTAGCCATATTTTACTATTATTATCGCTAGAACTATAATAATTATACTTATTACTCACGATATTATCAATATAACATGCATTATTACCCATATAATGCAGTTATTATCGCTAGAACTGTAATAATTATACTTATTACTTATATTATTAGCAATATAACGTGCATTATTACCCATATTATGCAGTTATTATTGCTAGAACTGTAATAATTATACTTATTACTTATATTATTGTCATTATAACATGCATTATTACCCATATAATGGAGTTATTGTCGCTAGAACTGTAATAATTATACTTATTACTTATACTACTATCAATATAACATGCATTATTACCCATTTTATGCAGTTATTATCGCTAGAACTATAATAAATATACGTATTACTTTTATTATCATCAATATAACATGCATTATTACCCATATTATGCAGTTATTATCGATAGAACTGTAATAAATATACTTATTACATTTATTATTCTCAATATAACATGCACTATTAGCAATATTTTACTATTATTATCGCTAGAACTATAATAATTATACTTATTACTCCCGATATTATCAATATAATATGCATTATTACGCATATAATGCAGTTATTATAGCTAGAACTGTAATAAATATATTTATTACTTTTATTATTATCAATATAACATGCACTATTAGCCATATTTTACTATTATTATCGCTAGAACTATAATAATTATACTTATTACTCACGATATTATCAATATAACATGCATTATTACCCATATAATGCAGTTATTATCGCTAGAACTGTAATAATTATACTTATTACTTATATTATTAGCAATATAACGTGCATTATTACCCATATTATGCAGTTATTATTGCTAGAACTGTAATAATTATACTTATTACTTATATTATTGTCATTATAACATGCATTATTACCCATATAATGGAGTTATTGTCGCTAGAACTGTAATAATTATACCTATTACTTATATTATTATCAATATAACATGCATTATTACCCATATAATGCAGTTATTATCGACAGAAGTGTAATAAATATACTTATTACTTTTATTATTATCAATATAACATGCATTATTACCCATATAATGCAGTTATTACCGCTAGAAATGTAATAATTATACTTATTACACCCGATATTATCAATATAACATGCATTATTAGCCATATAATGCAGTTATTATCGCTAGAACTGTAATAAATATACTTATTACTTTTATTATTATCAATATAACATGCACTATTAGCCATATTTTACTATTATTATCGCTAGAAGTATAATAGTTGTACTTATTACACCCGATATTATCAATATAACATGCATTATTACCCATATAATGCAGTTATTATCGCTAGAACTGTAATAATTATACTTATTACTTATATTATTAGCAATATAACATGCATTATTACCCATATAATGCAGTTATTATCGACAGAAGTATAATAAATATACTTATTACTTTTATTATTATCAATATAACAGGCACTCTTAGCCATATTTTACTAGTATTATCGCTAGAACTGTAATAATTGTATATATTACTTATATTATAATCAATATAACATGCATTATTACCCATTTTATGCAGTTATTATCGCTAGAACTATAATAAATATACGTATTACTTTTATTATCATCAATATAACATGCATTATTACCCATATTATGCAGTTATTATCGATAGAACTGTAATAAATATACTTATTACATTTATTATTATCAATATAACATGCACTATTAGCAATATTTTACTATTATTATCGCTAGAACTATAATAATTATACTTATTACTCCCGATATTATCAATATAATATGCATTATTACCCATATTATGCAGTTATTATCGATAGAACTGTAATAAATATACTTATTACATTTATTATTATCAATATAACATGCACTATTAGCCATATTTTACTATTATTATCGCTAGAACTATAATAATTATACTTATTACTCACGATATTATCAATATAACATGCATTATTACCCATATAATGCAGTTATTATCGCTAGAACTGTAATAAATATACTTATTACTTTTATTATTATCAATATAACATGCACTATTAGCCATATTTTACTATTATTATCGCTAGAACTATAATAATTATACTTATTACTCCCGATATTATCAATATAACATGCATTATTACCCATATAATGCAGCTATTATCGCTAGAACTGTAATAATTATACTTATTACTTATATTATTAGCAATATAACGTGCATTATTACCCATATAAAGCAGTTATTATCGCTAGAACATTAATAATTATACTTATTACTTATATTATAATCAATATAACATGCATTATTACCCATTTTATGCAGTTATTATCGCTAGAACTATAATAAATATACGTATTACTTTTTAATTATCATCAATATAACATGCATTATTACCCATATTATGCAGTTATTATCGATAGAACTGTAATAAATATACTTATTACATTTATTATTATCAATATAACATGCACTATTAGCAATATTTTACTATTATTATCGCTAGAACTATAATAATTATACTTATTACTCCCGATATTATCAATATAATATGCATTATTACCCATATTGTGCAGTTATTATCGATAGAACTGTAATAAATATACTTATTACATTTATTATTATCAATATAACATGCACTATTAGCCATATTTTACTATTATTATCGCTAGAACTACAATAATTATACTTATTACTCCCGATATTATCAATATAACATGCATTATTACCCATATAATGCAGCTATTATCGCTAGAACTGTAATAATTATACTTATTACTTATATTATTAGCAATATAACGTGCATTATTACCCATATAAAGCAGTTATTATCGCTAGAACATTAATAATTATACTTATTACTTATATTATAATCAATATAACATGCATTATTACCCATTTTATGCAGTTATTATCGCTAGAACTATAATAAATATACGTATTACTTTTATTATCATCAATATAACATGCATTATTACCCATATTATGCAGTTATTATCGATAGAACTGTAATAAATATACTTATTACATTTATTATTATCAATATAACATGCACTATTAGCAATATTTTACTATTATTATCGCTAGAACTATAATAATTATACTTATTACTCCCGATATTACCAATATAATATGCATTATTACCCATATTATGCAGTTATTATCGATAGAACTGTAATAAATATACTTATTACATTTATTATTATCAATATAACATGCACTATTAGCCATATTTTACTATTATTATCGCTAGAACTATAATAATTATACTTATTACTCACGATATTATCAATATAACATGCATTATTACCCATATAATGCAGTTATTATCGCTAGAACTGTAATAATTATACTTATTACTTATATTATTAGCAATATAACGTGCATTATTACCCATATTATGCAGTTATTATTGCTAGAACTGTAATAATTATACTTATTACTTATACTACTATCAATATAACATGCATTATTACCCATTTTATGCAGTTATTATCGCTAGAACTATAATAAATATACGTATTACTTTCATTATCATCAATATAACATGCATTATTACCCATATTATGCAGTTATTATCGATAGAACTGTAATAAATATACTTATTACATTTATTATTATCAATATAACATGCACTATTAGCAATATTTTACTATTATTATCGCTAGAACTATAATAATTATACTTATTACGCCCGATATTATCAATATAATATGCATTAATACGCATATAATGCAGTTATTATAGCTAGAACTGTAATAAATATACTTATTACTTTTATTATTATCAATATAACATGCACTATTAGCCATATTTTACTATTATTATCGCTAGAACTTTAATAATTATACTTATTACTCACGATATTATCAATATAACATGCATTATTACCCATATAATGCAGTTATTATCGCTAGAACTGTAATAATTATACTTATTATTTATATTATTATTAATATAACATGCATTATTACACATATAATGCAGTTATTATTTCTAGAAGTGTAATAATTATACTTATTACTTATATTATTATCAATATAACATGCATTATTACCCATATACTGCAGTTATTATCGACAGAAGTATAATAAATATACTTATTACTTTTATTATTATCAATATAACAGGCACTCTTAGCCATATTTTACTAGTATTATCGCTAGAACTGTAATAATTATATTTATTACTTATATTATAATCAATATAACATGCATTATTACCCATTTTATGCAGTTATTATCGCTAGAACTATAATAAATATACGTATTACTTTTATTATCATCAATATAACATGCATTATTACCCATATTATGCAGTTATTATCGATAGAACTGTAATAAATATACTTATTACATTTATTATTATCAATATAACATGCACTATTAGCAATATTTTACTATTATTATCGCTAGAACTATAATAATTATACTTATTACTCCCGATATTATCAATATAATATGCATTATTACGCATATAATGCAGTTATTATAGCTAGAGCTGTAATAAATATACTTATTACTTTTATTATTATCAATATAACATGCACTATTAGCCATATTTTACTATTATTATCGCTAGAACTATAATAATTATACTTATTACTCACGATATTATCAATATAACATGCATTATTACCCATATAATGCAGTTATTATCGCTAGAACTGTAATAATTATACTTATTACTTATATTATTAGCAATATAACGTGCATTATTACCCATATTATGCAGTTATTATTGCTAGAACTGTAATAATTATACTTATTACTTATATTATTGTCATTATAACATGCATTATTACCCATATAATGGAGTTATTGTCGCTAGAACTGTAATAATTATACTTATTACTTATACTACTATCAATATAACATGCATTATTACCCATTTTATGCAGTTATTATCGCTAGAACTATAATAAATATACGTATTACTTTTATTATCATCAATATAACATGCATTATTACCCATATTATGCAGTTATTATCGATAGAACTGTAATAAATATACTTATTACATTTATTATTCTCAATATAACATGCACTATTAGCAATATTTTACTATTATTATCGCTAGAACTATAATAATTATACTTATTACTCCCGATATTATCAATATAATATGCATTATTACGCATATAATGCAGTTATTATAGCTAGAACTGTAATAAATATATTTATTACTTTTATTATTATCAATATAACATGCACTATTAGCCATATTTTACTATTATTATCGCTAGAACTATAATAATTATACTTATTACTCACGATATTATCAATATAACATGCATTATTACCCATATAATGCAGTTATTATCGCTAGAACTGTAATAATTATACTTATTACTTATATTATTAGCAATATAACGTGCATTATTACCCATATTATGCAGTTATTATTGCTAGAACTGTAATAATTATACTTATTACTTATATTATTGTCATTATAACATGCATTATTACCCATATAATGGAGTTATTGTCGCTAGAACTGTAATAATTATACCTATTACTTATATTATTATCAATATAACATGCATTATTACCCATATAATGCAGTTATTATCGACAGAAGTGTAATAAATATACTTATTACTTTTATTATTATCAATATAACATGCATTATTACCCATATAATGCAGTTATTACCGCTAGAAATGTAATAATTATACTTATTACACCCGATATTATCAATATAACATGCATTATTAGCCATATAATGCAGTTATTATCGCTAGAACTGTAATAAATATACTTATTACTTTTATTATTATCAATATAACATGCACTATTAGCCATATTTTACTATTATTATCGCTAGAAGTATAATAGTTGTACTTATTACACCCGATATTATCAATATAACATGCATTATTACCCATATAATGCAGTTATTATCGCTAGAACTGTAATAATTATACTTATTACTTATATTATTAGCAATATAACGTGCATTATTACCCATATTATGCAGTTATTATTGCTAGAACTGTAATAATTATACTTATTACTTATATTATTGTCATTATAACATGCATTATTACCCATATAATGGAGTTATTGTCGCTAGAACTGTAATAATTATACTTACTACTTATATTATTATCAATATAACATGCATTATTACCCATATAATGCAGTTATTATCGACAGAAGTATAATAAATATACTTATTACTTTTATTATTATCAATATAACATGCACTATTAGCCATATTTTACTATTATTATCGCTAGAACTATAATAATTATACTTATTACTCCCGATATTATCAATATAACATGCATTATTACCCATATAATGCAGTTATTATCGCTAGAACTGTAATAATTATACTTATTACTTATATTATTAGCAATATAACGTGCATTATTACCCATATTATGCAGTTATTATTGCTAGAACTGTAATAATTATACTTATTACTTATATTATTGTCATTATAACATGCATTATTACCCATATAATGGAGTTATTGTCGCTAGAACTGTAATAATTATACTTACTACTTATATTATTATCAATATAACATGCATTATTACCCATATAATGCAGTTATTATCGACAGAAGTATAATAAATATACTTATTACTTTTATTATTATCAATATAACATGCACTATTAGCCATATTTTACTATTATTATCGCTAGAACTATAATAATTATACTTATTACTCCCGATATTATCAATATAACATGCATTATTACCCATATAATGCAGCTATTATCGCTAGAACTGTAATAATTATACTTATTACTTATATTATTAGCAATATAACGTGCATTATTACCCATATAAAGCAGTTATTATCGCTAGAACATTAATAATTATACTTATTACTTATATTATAATCAATATAACATGCATTATTACCCATTTTATGCAGTTATTATCGCTAGAACTATAATAAATATACGTATTACTTTTATTATCATCAATATAACATGCATTATTACCCATATTATGCAGTTATTATCGATAGAACTGTAATAAATATACTTATTACATTTATTATTATCAATATAACATGCACTATTAGCAATATTTTACTATTATTATCGCTAGAACTATAATAATTATACTTATTACTCCCGATATTACCAATATAATATGCATTATTACCCATATTATGCAGTTATTATCGATAGAACTGTAATAAATATACTTATTACATTTATTATTATCAATATAACATGCACTATTAGCCATATTTTACTATTATTATCGCTAGAACTATAATAATTATACTTATTACTCACGATATTATCAATATAACATGCATTATTACCCATATAATGCAGCTATTATCGCTAGAACTGTAATAATTATACTTATTACTTATATTATTAGCAATATAACGTGCATTATTACCCATATAAAGCAGTTATTATCGCTAGAACTGTAATAATTATACTTATTACTTATATTATAATCAATATAACATGCATTATTACCCATTTTATGCAGTTATTATCGCTAGAACTATAATAAATATACGTATTACTTTTATTATCATCAATACAACATGCATTATTACCCATATTATGCAGTTATTATCGATAGAACTGTAATATATATACTTATTACATTTATTATTATCAATATAACATGCACTATTAGCAATATTTTACTATTATTATCGCTAGAACTATAATAATTATACTTATTACTCCCGATATTATCAATATAATATGCATTATTACGCATATAATGCAGTTATTATAGCTAGAACTGTAATAATTATACTTATTACTTATGTTATTAGCAATATAACGTGCATTATTACCCATATTATGCAGTTATTATTGCTAGAACTGTAATAATTATACTTATTACTTATATTATTGTCATTATAACATGCATTATTACCCATATAATGGAGTTATTGTCGCTAGAACTGTAATAATTATACTTATTACTTATACTACTATCAATATAACATGCATTATTACCCATTTTATGCAGTTATTATCGCTAGAACTATAATAAATATACGTATTACTTTTATTATCATCAATATAACATGCATTATTACCCATATTATGCATCTATTATCGATAGAACTGTAATAAATATACTTATTACATTTATTGTTATCAATATAGCATGCACTATTAGCAATATTTTACTATTATTATCGCTAGAACTATAATAATTATACTTATAACTCCCGATGTTATCAATATAATATGCATTATTACGCATATAATGCAGTTATTATAGCTAGAACTGTAATAAATATACTTATTACTTTTATTATTATCAATATAACATGAACTATTAGCCATATTTTACTATTATTATCGCTAGAACTATAATAATTATACTTATTACTCACGATATTATCAATATAACATGCATTATTACCCATATAATGCAGTTATTATCGCTAGAACTGTAATAATTATACTTATTACTTATATTATTAGCAATATAACGTGCATTATTACCCATATTATGCAGTTATTATTGCTAGAACTGTAATAATTATACTTATTACTTATATTATTGTCATTATAACATGCATTATTACCCATATAATGGAGTTATTGTCGCTGGAACTGTAATAATTATACTTATTACTTATATTATTATCAATATAACATGCATTATTACCCATATAATGCAGTTATTATCGACAGAAGTATAATAAATATACTTATTACTTTTATTATTATCAATATAACATGCATTATTACCCATATAATGCAGTTATTATCGCTAGAACTGTAATAATTATACTTATTATTTATATTATTATTAATATAACATGCATTATTGCCCATATAATGCAGTTATTATTTCTAGAACTGTAATAATTATACTTATTACTTATATTATTAGCAATATAACGTGCATTATTACCCATATTATGCAGTTATTATTGCTAGAACTGTAATAATTATACTTATTACTTATATTATTGTCATTATAACATGCATTATTACCCATATAATGGAGTTATTGTCGCTAGAACTGTAATAATTATACTTACTACTTATATTATTATCAATATAACATGCATTATTACCCATATAATGCAGTTATTATCGACAGAAGTATAATAAATATACTTATTACTTTTATTATTATCAATATAACATGCACTATTAGCCATATTTTACTATTCCTATCGCTAGAAGTATAATAGTTGTACTTATTACTCCCGATATTATCAATATAACATGCATTATTACCCATATAATGCAGTTATTATCGCTAGAACTGTAATAATTATACTTATTATTTATATCATTATTAATATAACATGCATTATTGCCCATATAATGCAGTTATTATTTCTAGAACTGTAATAATTATACTTATTACTTATATTATTATCAATATAACATGCATTATTACCCATATAAAGCAGTTATTATCGACAGAAGTATAATAAATATACTTATTGCTTTTATTATTATCAATATAACAGGCACTCCTAGCCATATTTTACTAGTATTATCGCTAGAACTGTAATAATTATACTAATTACTCCCGATATTATCAATTTAACATCCATTATTACCCATATAATGCAGTTATTATCGCTAGAACTGTAATAATTATACTTATTACTTATATTATTAGCAATATAACGTGCATTATTACCCATATTATGCAGTTATTATTGCTAGAACTGTAATAATTATACTTATTACTTATATTATTGTCATTATAACATGCATTATTACACATATAATGGAGTTATTGTCGCTAGAACTGTAATAATTATACTTATTACTTATATTATTATCAATATAACATGCATTATTACCCATATAATGCAGTTATTATCGACAGAAGTATAACAAAAATATACTTATTACTTTTATTATTATCAATATAACATGCATTATTACCCATATAATGCAGTTATTATCGCTAGAACTGTAATAATTATACTTATTATTTATATTATTATTAATATAACATGCATTATTGCCCATATAATGCAGTTATTATCGCTAGAACTGTAATAATTATACTTATTACTTATACTCTTAGCAATATAACGTGCATTATTACCCATATAAAGCAGTTATTATCGCTAGAACTGTAATAATTATACTTATTACTCCCGATATTATCAATATAATATGCATTATTACGCATATAATGCAGTTATTATAGCTAGAACTGTAATAAATATACTTATTACTTTTATTATTATCAATATAACATGCACTATTAGCCATATTTTACTATTATTATCGCTAGAACTGTAATAATTATACTTATTACTTATATTATTAGCAATATAACGTGCATTATTACCCATATTATGCAGTTATTATTGCTAGAACTGTAATAATTATACTTATTACTTATATTATTGTCATTATAACATGCATTATTACCCATATAATGGAGTTATTGTCGCTAGAACTGTAATAATTATACTTATTACTTATATTATTATCAATATAACATGTATTATTACCCATATAATGCAGTTATTATCGACAGAAGTATAATAAATATACTTATTACTTTAATTATTATCAATATAACATGCATTATTGCCCATATAATGCAGTTATTACCGCTAGAACTGTAGTAAATATACTTATTACACCCGATATTATCAATATAACATGCATTATTACCCATATAATGCAGTTATTATCGCTAGAACTGTAATAAATATACTTATTACTTTTATTATTATCAATATAACATGCACTATTAGCCATATTTTACTATTATTATCGCTAGAAGTATAATAGTTGTACTTATTACTCCCGATATTATCAATATAACATGCATTATTACCGATAGAATGCAATTATTATCGACAGAAGTATTATAAATATACTTATTACTTTTATTATTATCAATATAACAGGCACTCTTAGCCATATTTTACTAGTATTATCGCTAGAACAGTAATAATTATACTTATTACTCCCGATATTATCAATATAATATGCATTATTACGCATATAATGCAGTTATTATAGCTAGAACTGTAATAAATATACTTATTACTTATATTATTAGCAATATAACGTGCATTATTACCCATATTATGCAGTTATTGTCGCTAGAACTGTAATAATTATACTTATTACTTATATTATTATCACTATAACATGCATTTTTACCCATATTATGCAGTTATTATCGCTAGAACTGTAATAATTATACTTATTACTTATATTATTATCAATATAACATGGATTATTACCCATATAATGGTGCTATTATCGCTAGAACTGTAATAATTATACTTATTACTTATATTATTATCAATATAACATGCACTATTAGCCATATTTTACTATTATTATCGCTAGAAGTATAATAGTTGTACTTATTACTCCCGATATTATCAATATAACATGCATTATTACCCATATAATGCAATTATTATCGACAGAAGTATAATAAATATACTTATTACTTTTATTATTGTCAATATAACATGCATTATTACCCATATAATGCAGTTATTACCGCTAGAACTGTAATAATTATACTTATTACACCCGATATTATCAATATAACATGCATTATTACCCATATAATGCAGTTATTATCGACAGAAGTATAATAAATATACTTACTACTTTTATTATTATCAATATAACAGGCACTCTTAGCCATATTTTACTAGTATTATCGCTAGAACTGTAATAATTATACTTATTACTCCCGATATTATCAATATAACATCCACTATTACCCATATAATGCAGTTATTATCGCTAGAACTGTAATAATTATACACATTACTCCCGATATTATTAATTTAACATGCATTATTACGCATATAATGCAGTTATTATCGCTAGAACTGTAATAATTATACTTACTACTAGCGATATTATCAATATAACATCCATTATTACCCATATAATGCAGTTATTATCGCTAGAACTGTAATAATTATACTTATTACTTATATTATTAGCAATATAACGTGCATTATTACCCATATACTGCAGTTATTATCGACAGAAGTATAATAAATATACTTCTTACTTTTATTATTATCAATATAACTGGCACTCTTAGCCATATTTTAGTAGTATTATCGCTAGAACTGGAATAATTATACTTATTACTTATATTATTATCAATATAACATGCATTATTACCCATATTATGCAGTTATTATAGCTAGAACTATAATAAATATACGTATTACTTTTATTATCATCAATATAACATGCATTATTACCCATATTATGCGGTTATTATCGCTAGAACTGTAATAATTATACTTATTACTTATATTATTATCAATATAACATGCATTATTGCTATGCAATGCTATGCAGTTATAATCGCTAGAACTGTAATAAATATACTTAGTACTTTTATTATCATCAATATAACATGCATTATTACCCATATTATGAAGTTATTATCGATAGAACTCTAATAAATATACTTATTACTTTTATTATTATCAGTATAACATGCACTATTAGCCATATTTTACTTTTATTATCGCTAGAACTATAATAATTGTACTAATTGCTCCCGATATTATCATTATAACATGCATTATTACCCATATAATGCAGTTATTATCGCTAGAACTGTAATATTTATACCTATTACTTATATTTTTATCAATATAACGTGCATTATTATCCATATTATGCAGTTATTATTGATAGAACTATAATAAATATACTTATTACTCCCGATATTATCAATATAACATGCATTATTACCCATATAATGCAGTTATTATCGCTAGAGCTGTAATAATTATACTTATTACTTATATTATTATCAATATAACATGCATTATTACGCATATTATGCAGTTATAATCGCTAGAACTTTAATAAATATACTTAGTACTTTTATTATCATCAATATAACATGCATTATTACACATATTATGCAGTCATTATAGCTAGAACTATAATAAATATACGTATTACTTTTATTATCATCAATATAACATGCATTATTACGCATATTATGCAGTTATTATCGCTAGAACTGTAATAATTATACTTATTATTTATATTATTATCAATATAACATGCATTATTTCCCATATAATACAGTTATTATTTCTAGAACTGTAATAATTATACTTATTACTTATATTATTAGCAATATAACGTGCATTATTACCCATATTATGCAGTTATTATAGCTAGAACTGTAATAATTATACTTATTACTTATATTATTGTCATTATAACATGCATTATTACCCATATAATGGAGTTATTGTCGCTAGAACTGTAATAATTATACTTATTACTTATATCATTATCAATATAACATGCATTATTACCAATATATAATGCAGTTATTATCGACAGAAGTATAATAAATATACTTATTACTTTTATTATTATCAATATAACATGCATTATTACCCATATAATGCAGTTATTACCGCTAGAACTGTAATAATTATACTTATTACACCCGATATTATCAATATAACATGCATTATTACCCATATAATGCAGTTATTATCGCTAGAACTGTAATAAATATACTTATTACTTTTATTATTATCAATATAACATGCACTATTAGCCATATTTTACTATTATTATCGCTAGAAGTATAATAGTTGTACTTATTACTCCCGATATTATCAATATAACATGCATTATTACCCATATAATGCAATTATTATCGACAGAAGTATAATAAATATACTTATTACTTTTATTATTATCAATATAACAGGCACTCTTAGCCATATTTTACTAGTATTATCGCTAGAACAGTAATAATTATACTTATTACTCACATTATTAGCAATATAACATGCATTATTACCCATATTATGCAGTTATTATCGCTAGAACTGTAATAATTATACTTATTACTTATATTATTATCAATATAACATGGATTATTACCCATATAATGGTGTTATTATCGCTAGAACTGCAATAATTATACTTATTACTTATATTATTATCAATATAACATGCATTATTACCCATATAATGCAGTTATTATCGACAGAAGTATAATAAATATACTTACTACTTTTATTATTATCAATATAACAGGCACTCTTAGCCATATTTTACTAGTATTATCGCTAGAACTGTAATAATTATACTTATTACTCCCGATATTATCAATATAACATCCACTATTACCCATATAATGCAGTTATTATCGCTAGAACTGTAATAATTATACACATTACTCCCGATATTATTAATTTAACATGCATTATTACGCATATAATGCAGTTATTATCGCTAGAACTGTAATAATTATACTTACTACTAGCGATATTATCAATATAACATCCATTATTACCCATATAATACAGTTATTATCGCTAGAACTGTAATAATTATACTTATTACTTATATTATTAGCAATATAACGTGCATTATTACCCATATACTGCAGTTATTATCGACAGAAGTATAATAAATATACTTCTTACTTCTATTATTATCAATATAACTGGCACTCTTAGCCATATTTTAGTAGTATTATCGCTAGAACTGTAATAATTATACTTATTACTTATATTATTATCAATATAACATGCATTATTACCCATATTATGCAGTTATTATAGCTAGAACTATAATAAATATACGTATTACTTTTATTATCATCAATATAACATGCATTATTACCCATATTATGCGGTTATTATCGCTAGAACTGTAATAATTATACTTATTATTTATATTATTATCAATATAACATGCATTATTACCCATATAATGCAGTTATTATTTCTAGAACTGTAATAATTATACTTATTACTTATATTATTATCAATATAACATGCATTATTGCTATGCAATGCTATGCAGTTATAATCGCTAGAACTGTAATAAATATACTTAGTACTTTTATTATCATCAATATAACATGCATTATTACACATATTATGCAGTCATTATAGCTAGAACTATAATAAATATACGTATTACTTTTATTATCATCAATATAACATGCATTATTACCCATATTATGCAGTTATTATCGCTAGAACTGTAATAATTATACTTATTATTTATATTATTATCAATATAACATGCATTATTACCCATATAATGCAGTTATTATTTCTAGAACTGTAATAATTATACTTATTACTTATATTATTATCAATATAACATGCATTATTACCCATATAATGCAGTTATTATCGACAGAAGTATAATAAATATACTCATTACTTTTATTATTATCAATATAACAGGCACTATTAGCCATATTTTACTATTATTATCGCTAGAACTATAATAAATATACTTATTACTCACGATATTATCAATATAACATGCATTATTACCCATATAATGCAGTTATTATCGCTAGAACTGTAATAATTATACTTATTACTTATATTATTAGCAATATAACGTGCATTATTACCCATATTATGCAGTTATTATTGCTAGAACTGTAATAATTATACTTATTACTTATATTATTGTCATTATAACATGCATTATTACCCATATAATGGAGTTATTGTCGCTAGAACTATAATAAATATACGTATTACTTTTATTATCATCAATATAACATGCATTATTACCCATATTATGCATCTATTATCGATAGAGCTGTAATAAATATACTTATTACATTTATTATTATCAATATAGCATGCACTATTAGCAATATTTTACTATTATTATCGCTAGAACTATAATAATTATACTTATAACTCCCGATGTTATCAATATAATATGCATTATTACGCATATAATGCAGTTATTATAGCTAGAACTGTAATAAATATACTTATTACTTTTATTATTATCAATATAACATGCACTATTAGCCATATTTTACTATTATTATCGCTAGAACTATAATAATTATACTTATTACTCCCGATATTATCAATATAATATGCATTATTACCCATATAATGCAGTTATTATAGCTAGAACTGTAATAAATATACTTATTACTTTTATTATTATCAATATAACATGCACTATTAGCCATATTTTACTATTATTATCGCTAGAACTATAATAATTATACTTATTACTCACGATATTATCAATATAACATGCATTATTACACATATAATGCAGTTATTATCGCTAGAACTGTAATAATTATACTTATTATTTACATTATTATTAATATAACATGCATTATTGCCCATATAATGTAGTTATTATTTCTAGAACTGTAATAATTATACTTATTACTTATATTATTATCAATATAACATGCATTATTACCCATATAAAGCAGTTATTATCGACAGAAGTATAATAAATATACTTATTACTTTTATTATTATCAATATAACAGGCACTCTTAGCCATATTTTACTAGTATTATCGCTAGAACTGTAATAATTATACTAATTACTCCCGATATTATCAATTTAACATCCATTATTACCCATATAATGCAGTTATTACCGCTAGAACTGTAATAATTATACTTATTACTCCCGATATTATCAATATAACATGCATTATTACCCATATAATGCAGTTATTATCGCTAGAACTGTAATAATTATACTTATTACTTATACTCTTAGCAATATAACGTGCATTATTACCCATATAAAGCAGTTATTATCGCTAGAACTGTAATAATTATACTTATTACTCCCGGTATTATCAATATAATATGCATTATTACGCATATAATGCAGTTATTATAGCTAGAACTGTAATAAATATACTTATTACTTTTATTATTATCAATATAACATGCACTATTAGCCATATTTTACTATTATTATCGCTAGAACTGTAATAATTATACTTATTACTTATATTATTAGCAATATAACGTGCATTATTACCCATATTATGCAGTTATTATTGCTAGAACTGTAATAATTATACTTATTACTTATATTATTGTCATTATAACATGCATTATTACCCATATAATGGAGTTATTGTCGCTAGAACTGTAATAATTATACTTATTACTTATATTATTATCAATATAACATGTATTATTACCCATATAATGCAGTTATTATCGACAGAAGTATAATAAATATACTTATTACTTTAATTATTATCAATATAACATGCATTATTGCCCATATAATGCAGTTATTACCGCTAGAACTGTAATAAATATACTTATTACACCCGATATTATCAATATAACATGCATTATTACCCATATAATGCAGTTATTATCGCTAGAACTGTAATAAATATACTTATTACTTTTATTATTATCAATATAACATGCACTATTAGCCATATTTTACTATTATTATCGCTAGAACTATAATAATTATACTTATTACTCACGATATTATCAATATAACATGCATTATTACCCATATAATGCAGTTATTATCGCTAGAACTGTAATAATTATACTTATTACTTATATTATTAGCAATATAACGTGCATTATTACCCATATTATGCAGTTATTATTGCTAGAACTGTAATAATTATACTTATTACTTATATTATTGTCATTATAACATGCATTATTACCCATATAATGGAGTTATTGTCGCTAGAACTGTAATAATTATACTTATTACTTATATTATTATCAATATAACATGCATTATTACCCATATAATGCAGTTATTACCGCTAGAACTGTAATAATTATACTTATTACACCCGATATTATCAATATAACATGCATTATTACCCATATAATGCAGTTATTATCGACAGAAGTATAATAAATATACTTACTACTTTTATTATTATCAATATAACAGGCACTCTTAGCCATATTTTACTAGTATTATCGCTAGAACTGTAATAATTATACTTATTACTCCCGATATTATCAATATAACATCCACTATTACCCATATAATGCAGTTATTATCGCTAGAACTGTAATAATTATACACATTACTCCCGATATTATTAATTTAACATGCATTATTACGCATATAATGCAGTTATTATCGCTAGAACTGTAATAATTATACCTACTACTAGCGATATTATCAATATAACATCCATTATTACCCATATAATGCAGTTATTATCGCTAGAACTGTAATAATTATACTTATTACTTATATTATTAGCAATATAACGTGCATTATTACCCATATACTGCAGTTATTATCGACAGAAGTATAATAAATATACTTCTTACTTTTATTATTATCAATATAACTGGCACTCTTAGCCATATTTTAGTAGTATTATCGCTAGAACTGTAATAATTATACTTATTACTTATATTATTATCAATATAACATGCATTATTACCCATATTATGCAGTTATTATAGCTAGAACTATAATAAATATACGTATTACTTTTATTATCATCAATATAACATGCATTATTACCCATATTATGAAGTTATTATCGATAGAACTCTAATAAATATACTTATTACTTTTATTATTATCAGTATAACATGCACTATTAGCCATATTTTACTTTTATTATCGCTAGAACTATAATAATTGTACTAATTGCTCCCGATATTATCAATATAACATGCATTATTACCCATATAATGCAGTTATTATCGCTAGAACTGTAATATTTATACCTATTACTTATATTATTATCAATATAACGTGCATTATTATCCATATTATGCAATTATTATTGATAGAACTATAATAAATATACTTATTACTCCCGATATTATCAATATAACATGCATTATTACCCATATAATGCAGTTATTATCGCTAGAGCTGTAATAATTATACTTATTACTTATATTATTATCAATATAACATGCATTATTACGCATATTATGCAGTTATAATCGCTAGAACTTTAATAAATATACTTAGTACTTTTATTATCATCAATATAACATGCATTATTACACATATTATGCAGTCATTATAGCTAGAACTATAATAAATATACGTATTACTTTTATTATCATCAATATAACATGCATTATTACGCATATTATGCAGTTATTATCGCTAGAACTGTAATAATTATACTTATTATTTATATTATTATCAATATAACATGCATTATTTCCCATATAATGCAGTTATTATCGCTAGAACTGTAATAAATATACTTATTACTTTTATTATTATCAATATAACATGCACTATTAGCCATATTTTACTATTATTATCGCTAGAACTATAATAATTATACTTATTACTCACGATATTATCAATATAACATGCATTATTACCCATATAATGCAGTTATTATCGCTAGAACTGTAATAATTATACTTATTACTTATATTATTAGCAATATAACGTGCATTATTACCCATATTATGCAGTTATTATTGCTAGAACTGTAATAATTATACTTATTACTTATATTATTGTCATTATAACATGCATTATTACCCATATAATGGAGTTATTGTCGCTAGAACTGTAATAATTATACTTATTACTTATATTATTATCAATATAACATGCATTATTACCCATATAATGCAGTTATTACCGCTAGAACTGTAATAATTATACTTATTACACCCGATATTATCAATATAACATGCATTATTACCCATATAATGCAGTTATTATCGACAGAAGTATAATAAATATACTTACTACTTTTATTATTATCAATATAACAGGCACTCTTAGCCATATTTTACTAGTATTATCGCTAGAACTGTAATAATTATACTTATTACTCCCGATATTATCAATATAACATCCACTATTACCCATATAATGCAGTTATTATCGCTAGAACTGTAATAATTATACACATTACTCCCGATATTATTAATTTAACATGCATTATTACGCATATAATGCAGTTATTATCGCTAGAACTGTAATAATTATACCTACTACTAGCGATATTATCAATATAACATCCATTATTACCCATATAATGCAGTTATTATCGCTAGAACTGTAATAATTATACTTATTACTTATATTATTAGCAATATAACGTGCATTATTACCCATATACTGCAGTTATTATCGACAGAAGTATAATAAATATACTTCTTACTTTTATTATTATCAATATAACTGGCACTCTTAGCCATATTTTAGTAGTATTATCGCTAGAACTGTAATAATTATACTTATTACTTATATTATTATCAATATAACATGCATTATTACCCATATTATGCAGTTATTATAGCTAGAACTATAATAAATATACGTATTACTTTTATTATCATCAATATAACATGCATTATTACCCATATTATGCAGTTATTATAGCTAGAACTATAATAAATATACGTATTACTTTTATTATCATCAATATAACATGCATTATTACCCATATTATGAAGTTATTATCGATAGAACTCTAATAAATATACTTATTACTTTTATTATTATCAGTATAACATGCACTATTAGCCATATTTTACTTTTATTATCGCTAGAACTATAATAATTGTACTAATTGCTCCCGATATTATCAATATAACATGCATTATTACCCATATAATGCAGTTATTATCGCTAGAACTGTAATATTTATACCTATTACTTATATTATTATCAATATAACGTGCATTATTATCCATATTATGCAGTTATTATTGATAGAACTATAATAAATATACTTATTACTCCCGATATTATCAATATAACATGCATTATTACCCATATAATGCAGTTATTATCGCTAGAGCTGTAATAATTATACTTATTACTTATATTATTATCAATATAACATGCATTATTACGCATATTATGCAGTTATAATCGCTAGAACTTTAATAAATATACTTAGTACTTTTATTATCATCAATATAACATGCATTATTACACATATTATGCAGTCATTATAGCTAGAACTATAATAAATATACGTATTACTTTTATTATCATCAATATAACATGCATTATTACGCATATTATGCAGTTATTATCGCTAGAACTGTAATAATTATACTTATTATTTATATTATTATCAATATAACATGCATTATTTCCCATATAATGCAGTTATTATCGCTAGAACTGTAATAAATATACTTATTACTTTTATTATTATCAATATAACATGCACTATTAGCCATATTTTACTATTATTATCGCTAGAACTATAATAATTATACTTATTACTCACGATATTATCAATATAACATGCATTATTACCCATATAATGCAGTTATTATCGCTAGAACTGTAATAATTATACTTATTACTTATATTATTAGCAATATAACGTGCATTATTACCCATATTATGCAGTTATTATTGCTAGAACTGTAATAATTATACTTATTACTTATATTATTGTCATTATAACATGCATTATTACCCATATAATGGAGTTATTGTCGCTAGAACTGTAATAATTATACTTATTACTTATATTATTATCAATATAACATGCATTATTACCCATATAATGCAGTTATTACCGCTAGAACTGTAATAATTATACTTATTACACCCGATATTATCAATATAACATGCATTATTACCCATATAATGCAGTTATTATCGACAGAAGTATAATAAATATACTTACTACTTTTATTATTATCAATATAACAGGCACTCTTAGCCATATTTTACTAGTATTATCGCTAGAACTGTAATAATTATACTTATTACTCCCGATATTATCAATATAACATCCACTATTACCCATATAATGCAGTTATTATCGCTAGAACTGTAATAATTATACACATTACTCCCGATATTATTAATTTAACATGCATTATTACGCATATAATGCAGTTATTATCGCTAGAACTGTAATAATTATACCTACTACTAGCGATATTATCAATATAACATCCATTATTACCCATATAATGCAGTTATTATCGCTAGAACTGTAATAATTATACTTATTACTTATATTATTAGCAATATAACGTGCATTATTACCCATATACTGCAGTTATTATCGACAGAAGTATAATAAATATACTTCTTACTTTTATTATTATCAATATAACTGGCACTCTTAGCCATATTTTAGTAGTATTATCGCTAGAACTGTAATAATTATACTTATTACTTATATTATTATCAATATAACATGCATTATTACCCATATTATGCAGTTATTATAGCTAGAACTATAATAAATATACGTATTACTTTTATTATCATCAATATAACATGCATTATTACCCATATTATGAAGTTATTATCGATAGAACTCTAATAAATATACTTATTACTTTTATTATTATCAGTATAACATGCACTATTAGCCATATTTTACTTTTATTATCGCTAGAACTATAATAATTGTACTAATTGCTCCCGATATTATCAATATAACATGCATTATTACCCATATAATGCAGTTATTATCGCTAGAACTGTAATATTTATACCTATTACTTATATTATTATCAATATAACGTGCATTATTATCCATATTATGCAGTTATTATTGATAGAACTATAATAAATATACTTATTACTCCCGATATTATCAATATAACATGCATTATTACCCATATAATGCAGTTATTATCGCTAGAGCTGTAATAATTATACTTATTACTTATATTATTATCAATATAACATGCATTATTACGCATATTATGCAGTTATAATCGCTAGAACTTTAATAAATATACTTAGTACTTTTATTATCATCAATATAACATGCATTATTACACATATTATGCAGTCATTATAGCTAGAACTATAATAAATATACGTATTACTTTTATTATCATCAATATAACATGCATTATTACGCATATTATGCAGTTATTATCGCTAGAACTGTAATAATTATACTTATTATTTATATTATTATCAATATAACATGCATTATTTCCCATATAATGCAGTTATTATTTCTAGAACTGTAATAATTATACTTATTACTTATATTATTAGCAATATAACGTGCATTATTACCCATATTATGCAGTTATTATAGCTAGAACTGTAATAATTATACTTATTACTTATATTATTGTCATTATAACATGCATTATTACCCATATAATGGAGTTATTGTCGCTAGAACTGTAATAATTATACTTATTACTTATATCATTATCAATATAACATGCAATATTACCAATATATAATGCAGTTATTATCGACAGAAGTATAATAAATATACTTATTACTTTTATTATTATCAATATAACATGCATTATTACCCATATAGTGCAGTTATTACCGCTAGAACTGTAATAATCATACTTATTACACCCGATATTATCAATATAACATGCATTATTACCCATATAATGCAGTTATTATCGCTAGAACTGTAATAAATATACTTATTACTTTTATTATTATCAATATAACATGCACTATTAGCCATATTTTACTATTATTATCGCTAGAAGTGTAATAGTTGTACTTATTACTCCCGATATTATCAATATAACATGCATTATTACCCATATAATGCAATTATTATCGACAGAAGTATAATAAATATACTTATTACTTTTATTATTATCAATATAACAGGCACTCTTAGCCATATTTTACTAGTATTATCGCTAGAACAGTAATAATTATACTTATTACTCACATTATTAGCAATATAACATGCATTATTACCCATATTATGCAGTTATTATCGCTAGAACTGTAATAATTATACTTATTACTCATATTATTATCAATATAACATGGATTATTACCCATATAATGGTGTTATTATCGCTAGAACTGCAATAATTATACTTATTACTTATATTATTATCAATATAACATGCATTATTACCCATATAATGCAGTTATTATCGACAGAAGTATAATAAATATACTTACTACTTTTATTATTATCAATATAACAGGCACTCTTAGCCATATTTTACTAGTATTATCGCTAGAACTGTAATAATTATACTTATTACTCCCGATATTATCAATATAACATCCACTATTACCCATATAATGCAGTTATTATCGCTAGAACTGTAATAATTATACACATTACTCCCGATATTATTAATTTAACATGCATTATTACGCATATAATGCAGTTATTATCGCTAGAACTGTAATAATTATACTTACTACTAGCGATATTATCAATATAACATCCATTATTACCCATACAATGCAGTTATTATCGCTAGAACTGTAATAATTATACTTATTACGTATATTATTAGCAATATAACGTGCATTATTACCCATATTATGCAGTTATTGTTGCTAGAACTGTAATAATTATACTTATTACTTATATTATTGTCATTATAACATGCATTATTACCCATATAATGGAGTTATTGTCGCTAGAACTGTAATAATTATACTTATTACTTATATTATTATCAATATAACATGCATTATTACCCATATAATGCAGTTATTATCGACAGAAGTATAATAAATATACTTATTACTTTTATTATTATCAATATAACATGCATTATTACCCATATAATGCAGTTATTATCGCTAGAACTGTAATAATTATACTTATTATTTATATTATTATTAATATAACATGCATTATTGCCCATATAATGCAGTTATTATTTCTAGAACTGTAATAATTATACTTATTACTTATATTATTAGCAATATAACGTGCATTATTACCCATATTATGCAGTTATTATTGCTAGAACTGTAATAATTATACTTATTACTTATATTATTGTCATTATAACATGCATTATTACCCATATAATGGAGTTATTGTCGCTAGAACTATAATAAATATACGTATTACTTTTATTATCATCAATATAACATGCATTATTACCCATATTATGCATCTATTATCGATAGAGCTGTAATAAATATACTTATTACATTTATTATTATCAATATAGCATGCACTATTAGCAATATTTTACTATTATTATCGCTAGAACTATAATAATTATACTTATAACTCCCGATGTTATCAATATAATATGCATTATTACGCATATAATGCAGTTATTATAGCTAGAACTGTAATAAATATACTTATTACTTTTATTATTATCAATATAACATGCACTATTAGCCATATTTTACTATTATTATCGCTAGAACTATAATAATTATACTTATTACTCCCGATATTATCAATATAATATGCATTATTACGCATATAATGCAGTTATTATAGCTAGAACTGTAATAAATATACTTATTACTTTTATTATTATCAATATAACATGCACTATTAGCCATATTTTACTATTATTATCGCTAGAACTATAATAATTATACTTATTACTCACGATATTATCAATATAACATGCATTATTACACATATAATGCAGTTATTATCGCTAGAACTGTAATAATTATACTTATTATTTACATTATTATTAATATAACATGCATTATTGCCCATATAATGTAGTTATTATTTCTAGAACTGTAATAATTATACTTATTACTTATATTATTATCAATATAACATGCATTATTACCCATATAAAGCAGTTATTATCGACAGAAGTATAATAAATATACTTATTACTTTTATTATTATCAATATAACAGGCACTCTTAGCCATATTTTACTAGTATTATCGCTAGAACTGTAATAATTATACTAATTACTCCCGATATTATCAATTTAACATCCATTATTACCCATATAATGCAGTTATTACCGCTAGAACTGTAATAATTATACTTATTACTCCCGATATTATCAATATAACATGCATTATTACCCATATAATGCAGTTATTATCGCTAGAACTGTAATAATTATACTTATTACTTATACTCTTAGCAATATAACGTGCATTATTACCCATATAAAGCAGTTATTATCGCTAGAACTGTAATAATTATACTTATTACTCCCGGTATTATCAATATAATATGCATTATTACGCATATAATGCAGTTATTATAGCTAGAACTGTAATAAATATACTTATTACTTTTATTATTATCAATATAACATGCACTATTAGCCATATTTTACTATTATTATCGCTAGAACTGTAATAATTATACTTATTACTTATATTATTAGCAATATAACGTGCATTATTACCCATATTATGCAGTTATTATTGCTAGAACTGTAATAATTATACTTATTACTTATATTATTGTCATTATAACATGCATTATTACCCATATAATGGAGTTATTGTCGCTAGAACTGTAATAATTATACTTATTACTTATATTATTATCAATATAACATGTATTATTACCCATATAATGCAGTTATTATCGACAGAAGTATAATAAATATACTTATTACTTTAATTATTATCAATATAACATGCATTATTGCCCATATAATGCAGTTATTACCGCTAGAACTGTAATAAATATACTTATTACACCCGATATTATCAATATAACATGCATTATTACCCATATAATGCAGTTATTATCGCTAGAACTGTAATAAATATACTTATTACTTTTATTATTATCAATATAACATGCACTATTAGCCATATTTTACTATTATTATCGCTAGAACTATAATAATTATACTTATTACTCACGATATTATCAATATAACATGCATTATTACCCATATAATGCAGTTATTATCGCTAGAACTGTAATAATTATACTTATTACTTATATTATTAGCAATATAACGTGCATTATTACCCATATTATGCAGTTATTATTGCTAGAACTGTAATAATTATACTTATTACTTATATTATTGTCATTATAACATGCATTATTACCCATATAATGGAGTTATTGTCGCTAGAACTGTAATAATTATACTTATTACTAATATTATTATCAATATAACATGCATTATTACCCATATAATGCAGTTATTACCGCTAGAACTGTAATAATTATACTTATTACACCCGATATTATCAATATAACATGCATTATTACCCATATAATGCAGTTATTATCGACAGAAGTATAATAAATATACTTACTACTTTTATTATTATCAATATAACAGGCACTCTTAGCCATATTTTACTAGTATTATCGCTAGAACTGTAATAATTATACTTATTACTCCCGATATTATCAATATAACATCCACTATTACCCATATAATGCAGTTATTATCGCTAGAACTGTAATAATTATACACATTACTCCCGATATTATTAATTTAACATGCATTATTACGCATATAATGCAGTTATTATCGCTAGAACTGTAATAATTATACCTACTACTAGCGATATTATCAATATAACATCCATTATTACCCATATAATGCAGTTATTATCGCTAGAACTGTAATAATTATACTTATTACTTATATTATTAGCAATATAACGTGCATTATTACCCATATACTGCAGTTATTATCGACAGAAGTATAATAAATATACTTCTTACTTTTATTATTATCAATATAACTGGCACTCTTAGCCATATTTTAGTAGTATTATCGCTAGAACTGTAATAATTATACTTATTACTTATATTATTATCAATATAACATGCATTATTACCCATATTATGCAGTTATTATAGCTAGAACTATAATAAATATACGTATTACTTTTATTATCATCAATATAACATGCATTATTACCCATATTATGAAGTTATTATCGATAGAACTCTAATAAATATACTTATTACTTTTATTATTATCAGTATAACATGCACTATTAGCCATATTTTACTTTTATTATCGCTAGAACTATAATAATTGTACTAATTGCTCCCGATATTATCAATATAACATGCATTATTACCCATATAATGCAGTTATTATCGCTAGAACTGTAATATTTATACCTATTACTTATATTATTATCAATATAACGTGCATTATTATCCATATTATGCAGTTATTATTGATAGAACTATAATAAATATACTTATTACTCCCGATATTATCAATATAACATGCATTATTACCCATATAATGCAGTTATTATCGCTAGAGCTGTAATAATTATACTTATTACTTATATTATTATCAATATAACATGCATTATTACGCATATTATGCAGTTATAATCGCTAGAACTTTAATAAATATACTTAGTACTTTTATTATCATCAATATAACATGCATTATTACACATATTATGCAGTCATTATAGCTAGAACTATAATAAATATACGTATTACTTTTATTATCATCAATATAACATGCATTATTACGCATATTATGCAGTTATTATCGCTAGAACTGTAATAATTATACTTATTATTTATATTATTATCAATATAACATGCATTATTTCCCATATAATGCAGTTATTATTTCTAGAACTGTAATAATTATACTTATTACTTATATTATTAGCAATATAACGTGCATTATTACCCATATTATGCAGTTATTATAGCTAGAACTGTAATAATTATACTTATTACTTATATTATTGTCATTATAACATGCATTATTACCCATATAATGGAGTTATTGTCGCTAGAACTGTAATAATTATACTTATTACTTATATCATTATCAATATAACATGCAATATTACCAATATATAATGCAGTTATTATCGACAGAAGTATAATAAATATACTTATTACTTTTATTATTATCAATATAACATGCATTATTACCCATATAGTGCAGTTATTACCGCTAGAACTGTAATAATTATACTTATTACACCCGATATTATCAATATAACATGCATTATTACCCATATAATGCAGTTATTATCGCTAGAACTGTAATAAATATACTTATTACTTTTATTATTATCAATATAACATGCACTATTAGCCATATTTTACTATTATTATCGCTAGAAGTATAATAGTTGTACTTATTACTCCCGATATTATCAATATAACATGCATTATTACCCATATAATGCAATTATTATCGACAGAAGTATAATAAATATACTTATTACTTTTATTATTATCAATATAACAGGCACTCTTAGCCATATTTTACTAGTATTATCGCTAGAACAGTAATAATTATACTTATTACTCACATTATTAGCAATATAACATGCATTATTACCCATGTTATGCAGTTATTATCGCTAGAACTGTAATAATTATACTTATTACTCATATTATTATCAATATAACATGGATTATTACCCATATAATGGTGTTATTATCGCTAGAACTGCAATAATTATGCTTATTACTTATATTATTATCAATATAACATGCATTATTACCCATATAATGCAGTTATTATCGACAGAAGTATAATAAATATACTTACTACTTTTATTATTATCAATATAACAGGCACTCTTAGCCATATTTTACTAGTATTATCGCTAGAACTGTAATAATTATACTTATTACTCCCGATATTATCAATATAACATCCACTATTACCCATATAATGCAGTTATTATCGCTAGAACTGTAATAATTATACACATTACTCCCGATATTATTAATTTAACATGCATTATTACGCATATAATGCAGTTATTATCGCTAGAACTGTAATAATTATACTTACTACTAGCGATATTATCAATATAACATCCATTATTACCCATATAATGCAGTTATTATCGCTAGAACTGTAATAATTATACTTATTACTTATATTATTAGCAATATAACGTGCATTATTACCCATATTATGCAGTTATTGTTGCTAGAACTGTAATAATTATACTTATTACTTATATTATTGTCATTATAACATGCATTATTACCCATATAATGGAGTTATTGTCGCTAGAACTGTAATAATTATACTTATTACTTATATTATTATCAATATAACATGCATTATTACCCATATAATGCAGTTATTATCGACAGAAGTATAATAAATATACTTATTACTTTTATTATTATCAATATAACATGCATTATTACCCATATAATGCAGTTATTATCGCTAGAACTGTAATAATTATACTTATTATTTATATTATTATTAATATAACATGCATTATTGCCCATATAATGCAGTTATTATTTCTAGAACTGTAATAATTATACTTATTACTTATATTATTAGCAATATAACGTGCATTATTACCCATATTATGCAGTTATTATTGCTAGAACTGTAATAATTATACTTATTACTTATATTATTGTCATTATAACATGCATTATTACCCATATAATGGAGTTATTGTCGCTAGAACTGTAATAATTATACTTACTACTTATATTATTATCAATATAACATGCATTATTACCCATATAATGCAGTTATTATCGACAGAAGTATAATAAATATACTTATTACTTTTATTATTATCAATATAACATGCACTATTAGCCATATTTTACTATTCTTATCGCTAGAAGTATAATAGTTGTACTTATTACTCCCGATATTATCAATATAACATGCATTATTACCCATATAATGCAGTTATTATCGCTAGAACTGTAATAATTATGCTTATTATTTATATTATTATTAATATAACATGCATTATTGCCCATATAATGCAGTTATTATTTCTAGAACTGTAATAATTATACTTATTACTTATATTATTATCAATATAACATGCATTATTACCCATATAAAGCAGTTATTATCGACAGAAGTATAATAAATATACTTATTACTTTTATTATTATCAATATAACAGGCACTCTTAGCCATATTTTACTAGTATTATCGCTAGAACTGTAATAATTATACTAATTACTCCCGATATTATCAATTTAACATCCATTATTACCCATATAATGCAGTTATTACCGCTAGAACTGTAATAATTATACTTATTACTCCCGATATTATCAATATAACATGCATTATTACCCATATAATGCAGTTATTATCGCTAGAACTGTAATAATTATACTTATTACTTATACTCTTAGCAATATAACGTGCATTATTACCCATATAAAGCAGTTATTATCGCTAGAACTGTAATAATTATACTTATTACTCCCGGTATTATCAATATAATATGCATTATTACGCATATAATGCAGTTATTATAGCTAGAACTGTAATAAATATACTTATTACTTTTATTATTATCAATATAACATGCACTATTAGCCATATTTTACTATTATTATCGCTAGAACTGTAATAATTATACTTATTACTTATATTATTAGCAATATAACGTGCATTATTACCCATATTATGCAGTTATTATTGCTAGAACTGTAATAATTATACTTATTACTTATATTATTGTCATTATAACATGCATTATTACCCATATAATGGAGTTATTGTCGCTAGAACTGTAATAATTATACTTATTACTTATATTATTATCAATATAACATGCATTATTACCCATATAATGCAGTTATTACCGCTAGAACTGTAATAATTATACTTATTACACCCGATATTATCAATATAACATGCATTATTACCCATATAATGCAGTTATTATCGACAGAAGTATAATAAATATACTTACTACTTTTATTATTATCAATATAACAGGCACTCTTAGCCATATTTTACTAGTATTATCGCTAGAACTGTAATAATTATACTTATTACTCCCGATATTATCAATATAACATCCACTATTACCCATATAATGCAGTTATTATCGCTAGAACTGTAATAATTATACACATTACTCCCGATATTATTAATTTAACATGCATTATTACGCATATAATGCAGTTATTATCGCTAGAACTGTAATAATTATACCTACTACTAGCGATATTATCAATATAACATCCATTATTACCCATATAATGCAGTTATTATCGCTAGAACTGTAATAATTATACTTATTACTTATATTATTAGCAATATAACGTGCATTATTACCCATATACTGCAGTTATTATCGACAGAAGTATAATAAATATACTTCTTACTTTTATTATTATCAATATAACTGGCACTCTTAGCCATATTTTAGTAGTATTATCGCTAGAACTGTAATAATTATACTTATTACTTATATTATTATCAATATAACATGCATTATTACCCATATTATGCAGTTATTATAGCTAGAACTATAATAAATATACGTATTACTTTTATTATCATCAATATAACATGCATTATTACCCATATTATGAAGTTATTATCGATAGAACTCTAATAAATATACTTATTACTTTTATTATTATCAGTATAACATGCACTATTAGCCATATTTTACTTTTATTATCGCTAGAACTATAATAATTGTACTAATTGCTCCCGATATTATCAATATAACATGCATTATTACCCATATAATGCAGTTATTATCGCTAGAACTGTAATATTTATACCTATTACTTATATTATTATCAATATAACGTGCATTATTATCCATATTATGCAGTTATTATTGATAGAACTATAATAAATATACTTATTACTCCCGATATTATCAATATAACATGCATTATTACCCATATAATGCAGTTATTATCGCTAGAGCTGTAATAATTATACTTATTACTTATATTATTATTAATATAACATGCATTATTACGCATATTATGCAGTTATAATCGCTAGAACTTTAATAAATATACTTAGTACTTTTATTATCATCGATATAACATGCATTATTACACATATTATGCAGTCATTATAGCTAGAACTATAATAAATATACGTATTACTTTTATTATCATCAATATAACATGCATTATTACGCATATTATGCAGTTATTATCGCTAGAACTGTAATAATTATACTTATTATTTATATTATTATCAATATAACATGCATTATTTCCCATATAATGCAGTTATTATTTCTAGAACTGTAATAATTATACTTATTACTTATATTATTAGCAATATAACGTGCATTATTACCCATATTATGCAGTTATTATAGCTAGAACTGTAATAATCATACTTATTACTTATATTATTGTCATTATAACATGCATTATTACCCATATAATGGAGTTATTGTCGCTAGAACTGTAATAATTATACTTATTACTTATATCATTATCAATATAACATGCAATATTACCAATATATAATGCAGTTATTATCGACAGAAGTATAATAAATATACTTATTACTTTTATTATTATCAATATAACATGCATTATTACCCATATAGTGCAGTTATTACCGCTAGAACTGTAATAATTATACTTATTACACCCGATATTATCAATATAACATGCATTATTACCCATATAATGCAGTTATTATCGCTAGAACTGTAATAAATATACTTATTACTTTTATTATTATCAATATAACATGCACTATTAGCCATATTTTACTATTATTATCGCTAGAAGTATAATAGTTGTACTTATTACTCCCGATATTATCAATATAACATGCATTATTACCCATATAATGCAATTATTATCGACAGAAGTATAATAAATATACTTATTACTTTTATTATTATCAATATAACAGGCACTCTTAGCCATATTTTACTAGTATTATCGCTAGAACAGTAATAATTATACTTATTACTCACATTATTAGCAATATAACATGCATTATTACCCATATTATGCAGTTATTATCGCTAGAACTGTAATAATTATACTTATTACTTATATTATTATCAATATAACATGGATTATTACCCATATAATGGTGTTATTATCGCTAGAACTGCAATAATTATACGTATTACTTTTATTATCATCAATATAACATGCATTATTACCCATATTATGAAGTTATTATCGATAGAACTCTAATAAATATACTTATTACTTTTATTATTATCAGTATAACATGCACTATTAGCCATATTTTACTTTTATTATCGCTAGAACTATAATAATTGTACTAATTGCTCCCGATATTATCAATATAACATGCATTATTACCCATATAATGCAGTTATTATCGCTAGAACTGTAATATTTATACCTATTACTTATATTATTATCAATATAACGTGCATTATTATCCATATTATGCAGTTATTATTGATAGAACTATAATAAATATACTTATTACTCCCGATATTATCAATATAACATGCATTATTACCCATATAATGCAGTTATTATCGCTAGAGCTGTAATAATTATACTTATTACTTATATTATTATTAATATAACATGCATTATTACGCATATTATGCAGTTATAATCGCTAGAACTTTAATAAATATACTTAGTACTTTTATTATCATCGATATAACATGCATTATTACACATATTATGCAGTCATTATAGCTAGAACTATAATAAATATACGTATTACTTTTATTATCATCAATATAACATGCATTATTACGCATATTATGCAGTTATTATCGCTAGAACTGTAATAATTATACTTATTATTTATATTATTATCAATATAACATGCATTATTTCCCATATAATGCAGTTATTATTTCTAGAACTGTAATAATTATACTTATTACTTATATTATTAGCAATATAACGTGCATTATTACCCATATTATGCAGTTATTATAGCTAGAACTGTAATAATCATACTTATTACTTATATTATTGTCATTATAACATGCATTATTACCCATATAATGGAGTTATTGTCGCTAGAACTGTAATAATTATACTTATTACTTATATCATTATCAATATAACATGCAATATTACCAATATATAATGCAGTTATTATCGACAGAAGTATAATAAATATACTTATTACTTTTATTATTATCAATATAACATGCATTATTACCCATATAGTGCAGTTATTACCGCTAGAACTGTAATAATTATACTTATTACACCCGATATTATCAATATAACATGCATTATTACCCATATAATGCAGTTATTATCGCTAGAACTGTAATAAATATACTTATTACTTTTATTATTATCAATATAACATGCACTATTAGCCATATTTTACTATTATTATCGCTAGAAGTATAATAGTTGTACTTATTACTCCCGATATTATCAATATAACATGCATTATTACCCATATAATGCAATTATTATCGACAGAAGTATAATAAATATACTTATTACTTTTATTATTATCAATATAACAGGCACTCTTAGCCATATTTTACTAGTATTATCGCTAGAACAGTAATAATTATACTTATTACTCACATTATTAGCAATATAACATGCATTATTACCCATATTATGCAGTTATTATCGCTAGAACTGTAATAATTATACTTATTACTTATATTATTATCAATATAACATGGATTATTACCCATATAATGGTGTTATTATCGCTAGAACTGCAATAATTATACTTATTACTTATATTATTATCAATATAACATGCATTATTACCCATATAATGCAGTTATTATCGACAGAAGTATAATAAATATACTTACTACTTTTATTATTATCAATATAACAGGCACTCTTAGCCATATTTTACTAGTATTATCGCTAGAACTGTAATAATTATACTTATTACTCCCGATATTATCAATATAACATCCACTATTACCCATATAATGCAGTTGTTATCGCTAGAACTGTAATAATTATACACATTACTCCCGATATTATTAATTTAACATGCATTATTACGCATATAATGCAGTTATTATCGCTAGAACTGTAATAATTATACTTACTACTAGCGATATTATCAATATAACATCCATTATTACCCATATAATGCAGTTATTATCGCTAGAACTGTAATAATTATACTTATTACTTATATTATTAGCAATATAACGTGCATTATTACCCATATTATGCAGTTATTGTTGCTAGAACTGTAATAATTATACTTATTACTTATATTATTGTCATTATAACATGCATTATTACCCATATAATGGAGTTATTGTCGCTAGAACTGTAATAATTATACTTATTACTTATATTATTATCAATATAACATGCATTATTACCCATATAATGCAGTTATTATCGACAGAAGTATAATAAATATACTTATTACTTTTATTATTATCAATATAACATGCATTATTACCCATATAATGCAGTTATTATCGCTAGAACTGTAATAATTATACTTATTATTTATATTATTATTAATATAACATGCATTATTGCCCATATAATGCAGTTATTATTTCTAGAACTGTAATAATTATACTTATTACTTATATTATTAGCAATATAACGTGCATTATTACCCATATTATGCAGTTATTATTGCTAGAACTGTAATAATTATACTTATTACTTATATTATTGTCATTATAACATGCATTATTACCCATATAATGGAGTTATTGTCGCTAGAACTGTAATAATTATACTTACTACTTATATTATTATCAATATAACATGCATTATTACCCATATAATGCAGTTATTATCGACAGAAGTATAATAAATATACTTATTACTTTTATTATTATCAATATAACATGCACTATTAGCCATATTTTACTATTCTTATCGCTAGAAGTATAATAGTTGTACTTATTACTCCCGATATTATCAATATAACATGCATTATTACCCATATAATGCAGTTATTATCGCTAGAACTGTAATAATTATACTTATTACTCCCGATATTATCAATATAACATGCATTATTACCCATATAATACAGTTATTATCGCTAGAACTGTAATAATTATACTTATTACTTATACTCTTAGCAATATAACGTGCATTATTACCCATATAAAGCAGTTATTATCGCTAGAACTGTAATAATTATACTTATTACTCCCGGTATTATCAATATAATATGCATTATTACGCATATAATGCAGTTATTATAGCTAGAACTGTAATAAATATACTTATTACTTTTATTATTATCAATATAACATGCACTATTAGCCATATTTTACTATTATTATCGCTAGAACTGTAATAATTATACTTATTACTTATATTATTAGCAATATAACGTGCATTATTACCCATATTATGCAGTTATTATTGCTAGAACTGTAATAATTATACTTATTACTTATATTATTGTCATTATAACATGCATTATTACCCATATAATGGAGTTATTGTCGCTAGAACTGTAATAATTATACTTATTACTCCCGATATTATCAATATAACATGCATTATTACCCATATAATGCAGTTATTACCGCTAGAACTGTAATAATTATACTTATTACTCCCGATATTATCAATATAACATGCATTATTACCCATATAATGCAGTTATTATCGCTAGAACTGTAATAATTATACTTATTACTTATACTCTTAGCAATATAACGTGCATTATTACCCATATAAAGCAGTTATTATCGCTAGAACTGTAATAATTATACTTGTTACTCCCGGTATTATCAATATAATATGCATTATTACGCATATAATGCAGTTATTATAGCTAGAACTGTAATAAATATACTTATTACTTTTATTATTATCAATATAACATGCACTATTAGCCATATTTTACTATTATTATCGCTAGAACTGTAATAATTATACTTATTACTTATATTATTAGCAATATAACGTGCATTATTACCCATATTATGCAGTTATTATCGCTAGAGCTGTAATAATTATACTTATTACTTATATTATTATCAATATAACATGCATTGTTACGCATATTATGCAGATATAATCGCTAGAACTATAAAAAATACTTAGTACTTTTATTATCATCAATATAACGTGCATTATTACTCATATTATGGAGTTATTATCGCCAGAACTGTAATAATTATACTTATTACTTATATTATTATCAATATAACATGCATTATTACCCATATAAAGCAGTTATTATCGACAGAAGTATAATAAATATACTTGTTACTTTTATTATTATCAATATAACAGGCACTCTTAGCCATATTTTACTAGTGTTATCGCTAGAACTGTAATAATTATACTAATTACTCCCGATATTATCAATTTAACATCCATTGTTACCCATATAATGCAGTTATTACCGCTAGAACTGTAATAAATATACTTATTACTCCCGATATTATCAATATAACATGCATTATTACCCATATTATGCAGTTATTATCGATAGAACTGTAATAAATATACTTATTACATTTATTATTATCAATATAACATGCACTATTAGCAATATTTTACTATTATTATCGCTAGAACTATAATAATTATACTTATTACGCCCGATATTATCAATATAATATGCATTATTACGCATATAATGCAGTTATTATAGCTAGAACTGTAATAAATATACTTATTACTTTTATTATTATCAATATAACAGGCACTCTTAGCCATATTTTACTAGTATTATCGCTAGAACTGTAATAATTATACTTATTATTTATATTGTTATTAATATAACATGCATTATTACACATATAATGCAGTTATTATTTCTAGAACTGTAATAATTATACTTATTACTTATATTATTATCAATATAACATGCATTATTACCCATATAATGCAGTTATTATCGGCAGAAGTATAATAAATATACTTATTACTTTTATTATTATCAATATAACAGGCACTCTTAGCCATATTTTACTAGTATTATCGCTAGAACTGTAATAATTATATTTATTACTCCCGATATTATCAATATAATATGCATTATTACGCATATAATGCAGTTATTATAGCTAGAACTGTAATAAATATACTTATTACTTTTATTATTATCAATATAACATGCACTATTAGCCATATTTTACTATTATTATCGCTAGAACTATAAAAATTATACTTATTACTCACGATATTATCAATATAACATGCATTATTACCCATATAATGCAGTTCATATCGCTAGAACTGTAATAATTATACTTATTACTTATACTACTATCAATATAACATGCATTATTACCCATTTTATGCAGTTATTATCGCTAGAACTATAATAAATATACGTATTACTTTTATTATCATCAATATAACATGCATTATTACCCATATTATGCAGTTATTATCGATAGAACTGTAATAAATATACTTATTACATTTATTATTATCAATATAACATGCACTATTAGCAATATTTTACTATTATTATCGCTAGAACTATAATAATTATACTTATTACTCCCAATATTATCAATATAGTATGCATTATTACGCATATAATGCAGTTATTATAGCTAGAACTGTAGTAAATATACTTATTACTTTTATTATTATCAATATAACATGCACTATTAGCCATATTTTACTATTATTATCGCTAGAACTATAATAATTATACTTATTACTCACGATATTATCAATATAACATGCATTATTACCCATATAATGCAGTTATTATCGCTAGAACTGTAATAATTATACTTATTATTTATATTGTTATTAATATAACATGCATTATTACACATATAATGCAGTTATTATTTCTAGAACTGTAATAATTATACTTATTACTTATATTATTATCAATATAACATGCATTATTACCCATATAATGCAGTTATTATCGGCAGAAGTATAATAAATATACTTATTACTTTTATTATTATCAATATAACAGGCACTCTTAGCCATATTTTACTAGTATTATCGCTAGAACTGTAATAATTATATTTATTACTCCCGATATTATCAATATAATATGCATTATTACGCATATAATGCAGTTATTATAGCTAGAACTGTAATAAATATACTTATTACTTTTATTATTATCAATATAACATCCACTATTAGCCATATTTTACTATTATTATCGCTAGAAATATAATAATTATACTTATTACTCCCGATATTATCAATATAACATGCATTATTACCCATATAATGCAGCTATTATCGCTAGAACTGTAATAATTATACTTATTACTTATATTATTAGCAATATAACGTGCATTATTACCCATATAAAGCAGTTATTATCGCTAGAACATTAATAATTATACTTATTACTTATATTATAATCAATATAACATGCATTATTACCCATTTTATGCAGTTATTATCGCTAGAACTATAATAAATATACGTATTACTTTTATTATCATCAATATAACATGCATTATTACCCATATTATGCAGTTATTATCGATAGAACTGTAATAAATATACTTATTACATTTATTATTATGAATATAACATGCACTATTAGCAATATTTTACTATTATTATCGCTAGAACTATAATAATTATACTTATTACGCCCGATATTATCAATATAATATGCATTATTACGCATATAATGCAGTTATTATAGCTAGAACTGTAATAAATATACTTATTACTTTTATTATTATCAATATAACAGGCACTCTTAGCCATATTTTACTAGTATTATCGCTAGAACTGTAATAATTATACTTATTACTTATATTATTATCAATATAACATGCATTATTACCCATATAATGCAGTTATTATCGACAGAAGTATAATAAATGTACTTATTACTTTTATTATTATCAGTATAACATGCACTATTAGCCATATTTTACTCTTATTATTGCTAGAACTATAGTAATTATACTTATTATTCCCAATATTACCAATATAACATGCATTATTGCCCATATAATGCAGTTATTATCGCTAGAGCTGTAATAATTATACTTATTACTTATATTATTATCAATATAACATGCATTATTACGCATATTATGCAGTTATTATCGCTAGAACTGTAATAAATATACGTATTACTTTTATTATCATTAATATAACATGCATTATTATCCATATTATGCAGTTATAATCGATAGAACTGTAATAAATATACTTATTACTTTTATTATTATCAATATGACATGCATTATTACCCATTTTATGCAGTTATTATCGCTAGAACTATAATAAATATACGTATTACTTTTATTATCATCAATATAATATGCATTATTACCCATATTATGCAGTTATTATCGATAGAACTGTAATAAATATACTTATTACATTTATTATTATCAATATAACATGCACTATTAGCCATATTTTACTATTATTATCGCTAGAACTATAATAATTATACTTATTACTCCTGATGTTATCAATATAATATGCATTATTACGCATATTATGCAGTTATTATCGCTAGAACTGTAATAAATATACGTATTACTTTTATTATCATCAATATAACATGCATTATTACCCATATTATGCAGTTATAATCGATAGAACTGTAATAAATATACTTATTACTTTTATTATTATCAATATAACATGCACTATTAGTCATATTTCACTATTATTATCGCTAGAAATATAATAATTATACTTATTATTCCCAATATTACCAATATAACATGCATTATTACGCATATAATGCAGTTATTATCGCTAGAACTGTAATAATTATACTTATTACTTATATTATTATCAATATAACGTGCATTATTACCCATATTATGCAGTTATTATTGATAGAACTATAATAAATATACTTATTACTCCCGATGTTATCAATATAACATCCATTATTACCCATATAATGCAGTTATTATCGCTGGAACTGTAATAATTATACTTATTACTCCCGATATTATCAATATAACATGCATTATTACGCATATAATGCAGTTATTATCGCTAGAACTGTAATAATTATACTTATTACTTATATTATAATCAATATAACATGCATTATTACCCATTTTATGCAGTTATTATCGCTAGAACTATAATAAATATACGTATTACTTTTATTATCATCAATATAACATGCATTATTACCCATATTATGCAGTTATTAACGATAGAACTGTAATAAATATACTTATTACATTTATTATTATCAATATAACATGCACTATTAGCCATATTTTACTATTATTATCGCTAGAACTACAATAATTATACTTATTACTCACGGTATTATCAATATAACATGCATTATTACCCATATAATGCAGTTCATATCGCTAGAACTGTAATAATTATACTTATTACTTATATTATTAGCAATATAACGTGCATTATTACCCATATTATGCAGTTATTATTGCTAGAACTGTAATAATTATACTTATTACTTATACTACTATCAATATAACATGCATTATTACCCATTTTATGCAGTTATTATCGCTAGAGCTATAATAAATATACGTATTACTTTCATTATCATCAATATAACATGCATTATTACCCATATTATGCAGTTATTATCGATAGAACTGTAATAATTATACTTATTATTTATATTATTATTAATATAACATGCATTATTACACATATAATGCAGTTATTATTTCTAGAACTGTAATAATTATACTTATTACTTATATTATTATCAATATAACATGCATTATTACCCATATAATGCAGTTATTATCGACAGAAGTATAATAAATATACTTATTACTTTTATTATTATCAATATAACAGGCACTCTTAGCCATATTTTACTAGTATTATCGCTAGAACTGTAATAATTATATTTATTACTTATATTATAATCAATATAACATGCATTATTACCCATTTTATGCAGTTATTATCGCTAGAACTATAATAAATATACGTATTACTTTTATTATCATCAATATAACATGCATTATTACCCATATTATGCAGTTATTATCGATAGAACTGTAATAAATATACTTATTACATTTATTATTATCAATATAACATGCACTATTAGCAATATTTTACTATTATTATCGCTAGAACTATAATAATTATACTTATTACTCCCGATATTATCAATATAATATGCATTATTACGCATATAATGCAGTTATTATAGCTAGAACTGTAATAAATATACTTATTACTTTTATTATTATCAATATAACATGCACTATTAGCCATATTTTACTATTATTATCACTAGAACTATAATAATTATACTTATTACTCACGATATTATCAATATAACATGCATTATTACCCATATAATGCAGTTATTATCGACAGAAGTATAATAAATATACTTATTACTTTTATTATTATCAATATAACAGGCACTCTTAGCCATATTTTACTAGTATTATCGCTAGAACTGTAATAATTATACTTATTATTTATATTGTTATTAATATAACATGCATTATTACACATATAATGCAGTTATTATTTCTAGAACTGTAATAATTATACTTATTACTTATATTATTATCAATATAACATGCATTATTACCCATATAATGCAGTTATTATCGGCAGAAGTATAATAAATATACTTATTACTTTTATTATTATCAATATAACAGGCACTCTTAGCCATATTTTACTAGTATTATCGCTAGAACTGTAATAATTATATTTATTACTCCCGATATTATCAATATAATATGCATTATTACGCATATAATGCAGTTATTATAGCTAGAACTGTAATAAATATACTTATTTCTTTTATTATTATCAATATAACATGCACTATTAGCCATATTTTACTATTATTATCGCTAGAATTATAATAATTATACTTATTACTCCCAATATTATCAATATAATATGCATTATTACGCATATAATGCAGTTATTATCGCTAGAACTGTAATAATTATACTTATTACTTAATTATTATCAATATAACATGCATTATTACCCATATAATGCAGTTATTATCGACAGAAGTATAATAAATATACTTATTACTTTTATTATTATCAGTATATCATGCACTATTAGCCATATTTTACTCTTATTATTGCTAGAACCATAATAATTATACTTATTATTCCCAATATTACCAATATAACATGCATTATTGCCCATATAATGCAGTTATTATCGCTAGAGCTGTAATAATTATACTTATTACTTATATTATTATCAATATAACATGCATTGTTACGCATATTATGCAGATATAATCGCTAGAACTATAAAAAATACTTAGTACTTTTATTATCATCAATATAACGTGCATTATTACCCATATTATGGAGTTATTATCGCCAGAACTATAATAATTATACTTATTACTCCCAATATTATCAATATAATATGCATTATTACGCATATAATGCAGTTATTATAGCTAGAACTGTAGTAAATATACTTATTACTTTTATTATTATCAATATAACATGCACTATTAGCCATATTTTACTATTATTATCGCTAGAACTATAATAATTATACTTATTACTCACGATATTATCAATATAACATGCATTATTACCCATATAATGCAGTTATTATCGCTAGAACTGTAATAATTATACTTATTATTTATATTGTTATTAATATAACATGCATTATTACACATATAATGCAGTTATTATTTCTAGAACTGTAATAATTATACTTATTACTTATATTATTATCAATATAACATGCATTATTACCCATATAATGCAGTTATTATCGGCAGAAGTATAATAAATATACTTATTACTTTTATTATTATCAATATAACAGGCACTCTTAGCCATATTTTACTAGTATTATCGCTAGAACTGTAATAATTATATTTATTACTCCCGATATTATCAATATAATATGCATTATTACGCATATAATGCAGTTATTATAGCTAGAACTGTAATAAATATACTTATTACTTTTATTATTATCAATATAACATCCACTATTAGCCATATTTTACTATTATTATCGCTAGAAATATAATAATTATACTTATTACTCCCGATATTATCAATATAACATGCATTATTACCCATATAATGCAGCTATTATCGCTAGAACTGTAATAATTATACTTATTACTTATATTATTAGCAATATAACGTGCATTATTACCCATATAAAGCAGTTATTATCGCTAGAACATTAATAATTATACTTATTACTTATATTATAATCAATATAACATGCATTATTACCCATTTTATGCAGTTATTATCGCTAGAACTATAATAAATATACGTATTACTTTTATTATCATCAATATAACATGCATTATTACCCATATTATGCAGTTATTAACGATAGAACTGTAATAAATATACTTATTACATTTATTATTATCAATATAACATGCACTATTAGCCATATTTTACTATTATTATCGCTAGAACTACAATAATTATACTTATTACTCACGATATTATCAATATAACATGCATTATTACCCATATAATGCAGTTCATATCGCTAGAACTGTAATAATTATACTTATTACTTATATTATTAGCAATATAACGTGCATTATTACCCATATTATGCAGTTATTATTGCTAGAACTGTAATAATTATACTTATTACTTATACTACTATCAATATAACATGCATTATTACCCATTTTATGCAGTTATTATCGCTAGAGCTATAATAAATATACGTATTACTTTCTTTATCATCAATATAACATGCATTATTACCCATATTATGCAGTTATTATCGATAGAACTGTAATAAATATACTTATTACATTTATTATTATCAATATAACATGCACTATTAGCAATATTTTACTATTATTATCGCTAGAACTATAATAATTATACTTATTACGCCCGATATTATCAATATAATATGCATTATTACGCATATAATGCAGTTATTATAGCTAGAACTGTAATAAATATACTTATTACTTTTATTATTATCAATATAACATGCACTATTAGCCTTATTTTACTATTATTATCGCTAGAACTATAATAATTATACTTATTACTCACGATATTATCAATATAACATGCATTATTACCCATATAATGCAGTTATTATCGCTAGAACTGTAATAATTATACTTATTATTTATATTATTATTAATATAACATGCATTATTACACATATAATGCAGTTATTATTTCTAGAACTGTAATAATTATACTTATTACTTATATTATTATCAATATAACATGCATTATTACCCATATAATGCAGTTATTATCGACAGAAGTATAATAAATATACTTATTACTTTTATTATTATCAATATAACAGGCACTCTTAGCCATATTTTACTAGTATTATCGCTAGAACTGTAATAATTGTATATATTACTTATATTATAATCAATATAACATGCATTATTACCCATTTTATGCAGTTATTATCGCTAGAACTATAATAAATATACGTATTACTTTTATTATCATCAATATAACATGCATTATTACCCATATTATGCAGTTATTATCGATAGAACTGTAATAAATATACTTATTACATTTATTATTATCAATATAACATGCACTATTAGCAATATTTTACTATTATTATCGCTAGAACTATAATAATTATACTTATTACTCCCGATATTACCAATATAATATGCATTATTACCCATATTATGCAGTTATTATCGATAGAACTGTAATAAATATACTTATTACATTTATTATTATCAATATAACATGCACTATTAGCCATATTTTACTATTATTATCGCTAGAACTATAATAATTATACTTATTACTCACGATATTATCAATATAACATGCATTATTACCCATATAATGCAGTTATTATCGCTAGAACTGTAATAATTATACTTATTACTTATATTATTTGCAATATAACGTGCATTATTACCCATATTATGCAGTTATTATTACTAGAACTGTAATAATTATACTTATTACTTATACTACTATCAATATAACATGCATTATTACCCATTTTATGCAGTTATTATCGCTAGAACTATAATAAATATACGTATTACTTTCATTATCATCAATATAACATGCATTATTACCCATATTATGCAGTTATTATCGATAGAACTGTAATAAATATACTTATTACATTTATTATTATCAATATAACATGCACTATTAGCAATATTTTACTATTATTATCGCTAGAACTATAATAATTATACTTATTACGCCCGATATTATCAATATAATATGCATTAATACGCATATAATGCAGTTATTATAGCTAGAACTGTAATAAATATACTTATTACTTTTATTATTATCAATATAACATGCACTATTAGCCATATTTTACTATTATTATCGCTAGAACTTTAATAATTATACTTATTACTCACGATATTATCAATATAACATGCATTATTACCCATATAATGCAGTTATTATCGCTAGAACTGTAATAATTATACTTATTATTTATATTATTATTAATATAACATGCATTATTACACATATAATGCAGTTATTATTTCTAGAACTGTAATAATTATACTTATTACTTATATTATTATCAATATAACATGCATTATTACCCATATACTGCAGTTATTATCGACAGAAGTATAATAAATATACTTATTACTTTTATTATTATCAATATAACAGGCACTCTTAGCCATATTTTACTAGTATTATCGCTAGAACTGTAATAATTATATTTATTACTTATATTATAATCAATATAACATGCATTATTACCCATTTTATGCAGTTATTATCGCTAGAACTATAATAAATATACGTATTACTTTTATTATCATCAATATAACATGCATTATTACCCATATTATGCAGTTATTATCGATAGAACTGTAATAAATATACTTATTACATTTATTATTATCAATATAACATGCACTATTAGCAATATTTTACTATTATTATCGCTAGAACTATAATAATTATACTTATTACTCCCGATATTATCAATATAATATGCATTATTACGCATATAATGCAGTTATTATAGCTAGAACTGTAATAAATATACTTATTACTTTTATTATTATCAATATAACATGCACTATTAGCCATATTTTACTATTATTATCGCTAGAACTTTAATAATTATACTTATTACTCACGATATTATCAATATAACATGCATTATTACCCATATAATGCAGTTATTATCGCTAGAACTGTAATAATTATACTTATTATTTATATTATTATTAATATAACATGCATTATTACACATATAATGCAGTTATTATTTCTAGAACTGTAATAATTATACTTATTACTTATATTATTATCAATATAACATGCATTATTACCCATATACTGCAGTTATTATCGACAGAAGTATAATAAATATACTTATTACTTTTATTATTATCAATATAACAGGCACTCTTAGCCATATTTTACTAGTATTATCGCTAGAACTGTAATAATTATATTTATTACTTATATTATAATCAATATAACATGCATTATTACCCATTTTATGCAGTTATTATCGCTAGAACTATAATAAATATACGTATTACTTTTATTATCATCAATATAACATGCATTATTACCCATATTATGCAGTTATTATCGATAGAACTGTAATAAATATACTTATTACATTTATTATTATCAATATAACATGCACTATTAGCAATATTTTACTATTATTATCGCTAGAACTATAATAATTATACTTATTACACCCGATATTATCAATATAATATGCATTATTACGCATATAATGCAGTTATTATAGCTAGAACTGTAATAAATATACTCATTACTTTTATTATTATCAATATAACATGCACTATTAGCCATATTTTACTATTATTATCGCTAGAACTATAATAATTATACTTATTACTCACGATATTATCAATATAACATGCATTATTACCCATATAATGCAGTTATTATCGCTAGAACTGTAATAATTATACTTATTACTTATATTATTAGCAATATAACGTGCATTATTACCCATATTATGCAGTTATTATTGCTAGAACTGTAATAATTATACTTATTACTTATATTATTGTCATTATAACATGCATTATTACCCATATAATGGAGTTATTGTCGCTAGAACTGTAATAATTATACTTATTACTTATACTACTATCAATATAACATGCATTATTACCCATTTTATGCAGTTATTATCGCTAGAACTATAATAAATATACGTATTACTTTTATTATCATCAATATAACATGCATTATTACCCATATTATGCAGTTATTATCGATAGAACTGTAATAAATATACTTATTACATTTATTATTCTCAATATAACATGCACTATTAGCAATATTTTACTATTATTATCGCTAGAACTATAATAATTATACTTATTACTCCCGATATTATCAATATAATATGCACTATTACGCATATAATGCAGTTATTATAGCTAGAACTGTAATAAATATATTTATTACTTTTATTATTATCAATATAACATGCACTATTAGCCATATTTTACTATTATTATCGCTAGAACTATAATAATTATACTTATTACTCACGATATTATCAATATAACATGCATTATTACCCATATAATGCAGTTATTATCGCTAGAACTGTAATAATTATACTTATTACTTATATTATTAGCAATATAACGTGCATTATTACCCATATTATGCAGTTATTATTGCTAGAACTGTAATAATTATACTTATTACTTATATTATTGTCATTATAACATGCATTATTACCCATATAATGGAGTTATTGTCGCTAGAACTGTAATAATTATACTTACTACTTATATTATTATCAATATAACATGCATTATTACCCATATAATGCAGTTATTATCGACAGAAGTATAATAAATATACTTATTACTTTTATTATTATCAATATAACATGCACTATTAGCCATATTTTACTATTCTTATCGCTAGAAGTATAATAGTTGTACTTATTACTCTCGATATTATCAATATAACATGCATTATTACCCATATAATGCAGTTATTATCGCTAGAACTGTAATAATTATACTTATTATTTATATTATTATTAATATAACATGCATTACTACCCATATAATGCAGTTATTATTTCTAGAACTGTAATAATTATACTTATTACTTATATTATTATCAATATAACATGCATTATTACCGATATAATGCAGTTATTATCGACAGAAGTATAATAAATATACTTATTACTTTTATTATTATCAATATAACAGGTACTCTTAGCCATATTTTACAAGTATTATCGCTAGAACTGTAATAATTATACTTATTACTCCCGATATTATCAATATAATATGCATTATTACGCATATAATGCAGTTATTATAGCTAGAACTGTAATAAATATACTTATTACTTTTATTGTTATCAATATAACATCCACTATTAGCCATATTTTACTATTATTATCGCTAGAACTATAATAATTATACTTATTACTCCCGATATTATCAATATAACATGCATTATTACCGATATAATGCAGTTATTATCGCTAGAACTGTAATAATTATACTTATTACTTATATTATTAGCAATATAACGTGCATTATTACCCATATAAAGCAGTTATTATCGCTAGAACTGTAATAATTATACTTATTACTTATATTATAATCAATATAACATGCATTATTACCCATTTTATGCAGTTATTATCGCTAGAACTATCATAAATATACGTATTACTTTTATTATCATCAATACAACATGCATTATTACCCATATTATGCAGTTATTATCGATAGAACTGTAATATATATACTTATTACATTTATTATTATCAATATAACATGCACTATTAGCAATATTTTACTATTATTATCGCTAGAACTATAATAATTATACTTATTACTCCCGATATTATCAATATAATATGCATTATTACGCATATAATGCAGTTATTATAGCTAGAACTGTAATAATTATACTTATTACTTATGTTATTAGCAATATAACGTGCATTATTACCCATATTATGCAGTTATTATTGCTAGAACTGTAATAATTATACTTATTACTTATATTATTGTCATTATAACATGCATTATTACCCATATAATGGAGTTATTGTCGCTAGAACTGTAATAATTATACTTATTACTTATACTACTATCAATATAACATGCATTATTACCCATTTTATGCAGTTATTATCGCTAGAACTATAATAAATATACGTATTACTTTTATTATCATCAATATAACATGCATTATTACCCATATTATGCATCTATTATCGATAGAACTGTAATAAATATACTTATTACATTTATTGTTATCAATATAGCATGCACTATTAGCAATATTTTACTATTATTATCGCTAGAACTATAATAATTATACTTATAACTCCCGATGTTATCAATATAATATGCATTATTACGCATATAATGCAGTTATTATAGCTAGAACTGTAATAAATATACTTATTACTTTTATTATTATCAATATAACATGAACTATTAGCCATATTTTACTATTATTATCGCTAGAACTATAATAATTATACTTATTACTCACGATATTATCAATATAACATGCATTATTACCCATATAATGCAGTTATTATCGCTAGAACTGTAATAATTATACTTATTACTTATATTATTAGCAATATAACGTGCATTATTACCCATATTATGCAGTTATTATTGCTAGAACTGTAATAATTATACTTATTACTTATATTATTGTCATTATAACATGCATTATTACCCATATAATGGAGTTATTGTCGCTGGAACTGTAATAATTATACTTATTACTTATATTATTATCAATATAACATGCATTATTACCCATATAAAGCAGTTATTATCGACAGAAGTATAATAAATATACTTATTACTTTTATTATTATCAATATAACAGGCACTCCTAGCCATATTTTACTAGTATTATCGCTAGAACTGTAATAATTATAATAATTACTCCCGATATTATCAATTTAACATCCATTATTACCCATATAATGCAGTTATTACCGCTAGAACTGTAATAATTATACTTATTACTCCCGATATTATCAATATAACATGCATTATTACCCATATAATGCAGTTATTATCGCTAGAACTGTAATAATTATACTTATTACTTATATTATTAGCAATATAACGTGCATTATTACCCATATTATGCAGTTATTATTGCTAGAACTGTAATAATTATACTTATTACTTATATTATTGTCATTATAACATGCATTATTACACATATAATGGAGTTATTGTCGCTAGAACTGTAATAATTATACTTATTACTTATATTATTATCAATATAACATGCATTATTACCCATATAATGCAGTTATTATCGACAGAAGTATAACAAAAATATACTTATTACTTTTATTATTATCAATATAACATGCATTATTACCCATATAATGCAGTTATTATCGCTAGAACTGTAATAATTATACTTATTATTTATATTATTATTAATATAACATGCATTATTGCCCATATAATGCAGTTATTACCGCTAGAACTGTAATAATTATACTTATTACTCCCGATATTATTAATATAACATGCATTATTACCCATATAATGCAGTTATTATCGCTAGAACTGTAATAATTATACTTATTACTTATACTCTTAGCAATATAACGTGCATTATTACCCATATAAAGCAGTTATTATCGCTAGAACTGTAATAATTATACTTATTACTCCCGATATTATCAATATAATATGCATTATTACGCATATAATGCAGTTATTATAGCTAGAACTGTAATAAATATAATTATTACTTTTATTATTATCAATATAACATGCACTATTAGCCATATTTTACTATTATTATCGCTAGAACTGTAATAATTATACTTATTACTTATATTATTAGCAATATAACGTGCATTATTACCCATATTATGCAGTTATTATTGCTAGAACTGTAATAATTATACTTATTACTTATATTATTGTCATTATAACATGCATTATTACCCATATAATGGAGTTATTGTCGCTAGAACTGTAATAATTATACTTATTACTTATATTATTATCAATATAACATGTATTATTACCCATATAATGCAGTTATTATCGACAGAAGTATAATAAATATACTTATTACTTTAATTATTATCAATATAACATGCATTATTGCCCATATAATGCAGTTATTACCGCTAGAACTGTAATAAATATACTTATTACACCCGATATTATCAATATAACATGCATTATTACCCATATAATGCAGTTATTATCGACAGAAGTATAATAAATATACTTACTACTTTTATTATTATCAATATAACAGGCACTCTTAGCCATATTTTACTAGTATTATCGCTAGAACTGTAATAATTATACTTATTACTCCCGATATTATCAATATAACATCCACTATTACCCATATAATGCAGTTATTATCGCTAGAACTGTAATAATTATACACATTACTCCCGATATTATTAATTTAACATGCATTATTACGCATATAATGCAGTTATTATCGCTAGAACTGTAATAATTATACTTACTACTAGCGATATTATCAATATAACATCCATTATTACCCATATAATGCAGTTATTATCGCTAGAACTGTAATAATTATACTTATTACTTATATTATTAGCAATATAACGTGCATTATTACCCATATACTGCAGTTATTATCGACAGAAGTATAATAAATATACTTCTTACTTTTATTATTATCAATATAACTGGCACTCTTAGCCATATTTTAGTAGTATTATCGCTAGAACTGGAATAATTATACTTATTACTTATATTATTATCAATATAACATGCATTATTACCCATATTATGCAGTTATTATAGCTAGAACTATAATAAATATACGTATTACTTTTATTATCATCAATATAACATGCATTATTACCCATATTATGCGGTTATTATCGCTAGAACTGTAATAATTATACGTATTACTTATATTATTATCAATATAACATGCATTATTGCTATGCAATGCTATGCAGTTATAATCGCTAGAACTGTAATAAATATACTTAGTACTTTTATTATCATCAATATAACATGCATTATTACCCATATTATGAAGTTATTATCGATAGAACTCTAATAAATATACTTATTACTTTTATTATTATCAGTATAACATGCACTATTAGCCATATTTTACTTTTATTATCGCTAGAACTATAATAATTGTACTAATTGCTCCCGATATTATCAATATAACATGCATTATTACCCATATAATGCAGTTATTATCGCTAGAAGTGTAATATTTATACCTATTACTTATATTATTATCAATATAACGTGCATTATTATCCATATTATGCAGTTATTATTGATAGAACTATAATAAATATACTTAGTACTTTTATTATCATCAATATAACATGCATTATTACACATATTATGCAGTCATTATAGCTAGAACTATAATAAATATACGTATTACTTTTATTATCATCAATATAACATGCATTATTACGCATATTATGCAGTTATTATCGCTAGAACTGTAATAATTATACTTATTATTTATATTATTATCAATATAACATGCATTATTTCCCATATAATGCAGTTATTATTTCTAGAACTGTAATAATTATACTTATTACTTATATTATTAGCAATATAACGTGCATTATTACCCATATTATGCAGTTATTATAGCTAGAACTGTAATAATTATACTTATTACTTATATTATTGTCATTATAACATGCATTATTACCCATATAATGGAGTTATTGTCGCTAGAACTGTAATAATTATACTTATTACTTATATCATTATCAATATAACATGCATTATTACCAATATATAATGCAGTTATTATCGACAGAAGTATAATAAATATACTTATTACTTTTATTATTATCAATATAACATGCATTATTACCTATATAATGCAGTTATTACCGCTAGAACTGTAATAATTATACTTATTGCACCCGATATTATCAATATAACATGCATTATTACCCATATAATGCAGTTATTATCGCTAGAACTGTAATAAATATACTTATTACTTTTATTATTATCAATATAACATGCACTATTAGCCATATTTTACTATTATTATCGCTAGAAGTATAATAGTTGTACTTATTACTCCCGATATTATCAATATAACATGCATTATTACCCATATAATGCAATTATTATCGACAGAAGTATAATAAATATACTTATTACTTTTATTATTATCAATATAACAGGCACTCTTAGCCATATTTTACTAGTATTATCGCTAGAACAGTAATAATTATACTTATTACTCACATTATTAGCAATATAACATGCATTATTACCCATATTATGCAGTTATTATCGCTAGAACTGTAATAATTATACTTATTACTTATATTATTATCAATATAACATGGATTATTACCCATATAATGGTGTTATTATCGCTAGAACTGCAATAATTATACTTATTACTTATATTATTATCAATATAACATGCATTATTACCCATATAATGCAGTTATTATCGACAGAAGTATAATAAATATACTTACTACTTTTATTATTATCAATATAACAGGCACTCTTAGCCATATTTTACTAGTATTATCGCTAGAACTGTAATAATTATACTTATTACTCCCGATATTATCAATATAACATCCACTATTACCCATATAATGCAGTTATTATCGCTAGAACTGTAATAATTATACACATTACTCCCGATATTATTAATTTAACATGCATTATTACGCATATAATGCAGTTATTATCGCTAGAACTGTAATAATTATACTTACTACTAGCGATATTATCAATATAACATCCATTATTACCCATATAATACAGTTATTATCGCTAGAACTGTAATAATTATACTTATTACTTATATTATTAGCAATATAACGTGCATTATTACCCATATACTGCAGTTATTATCGACAGAAGTATAATAAATATACTTCTTACTTTTATTATTATCAATATAACTGGCACTCTTAGCCATATTTTAGTAGTATTATCGCTAGAACTGCAATAATTATACTTATTACTTATATTATTATCAATATAACATGCATTATTACCCATATTATGCAGTTATTATAGCTAGAACTATAATAAATATACGTATTACTTTTATTATCATCAATATAACATGCATTATTACCCATATTATGCGGTTATTATCGCTAGAACTGTAATAATTATACTTATTACTTATATTATTATCAATATAACATGCATTATTGCTATGCAATGCTATGCAGTTATAATCGCTAGAACTGTAATAAATATACTTAGTACTTTTATTATCATCAATATAACATGCATTATTACACATATTATGCAGTCATTATAGCTAGAACTATAATAAATATACGTATTACTTTTATTATCATCAATATAACATGCATTATTACCCATATTATGCAGTTATTATCGCTAGAACTGTAATAATTATACTTATTATTTATATTATTATCAATATAACATGCATTATTACCCATATAATGCAGTTATTATTTCTAGAACTGTAATAATTATACTTATTACTTATATTATTATCAATATAACATGCATTATTACCCATATAATGCAGTTATTATCGACAGAAGTATAATAAATATACTCATTACTTTTATTATTATCAATATAACAGGCACTATTAGCCATATTTTACTATTATTATCGCTAGAACTATAATAATTATACTTATTACTCACGATATTATCAATATAACATGCATTATTACCCATATAATGCAGTTATTATCGCAAGAACTGTAATAATTATACTTATTACTTATATTATTAGCAATATAACGTGCATTATTACCCATATAAAGCAGTTATTATCGCTAGAACTGTAATAAATATACGTATTACTTTTATTATCATCAATATAACATGCATTATTACCCATATTATGCAGTTATTATCGATAGAACTGTAATAAATATACTTATTACATTTATTATTATCAATATAACATGCACTATTAGCAATATTTTACTATTATTATCGCTAGAACTATAATAATTATACTTATTACTCCCGATATTATCAATATAATATGCATTATTACGCATATAATGCAGTTATTATAGCTAGAACTGTAATAATTATACTTATTACTTATATTATTAGCAATATAACGTGCATTATTACCCATATTATGCAGTTATTATTGCTAGAACTGTAATAATTATACTTATTACTTATATTATTGTCATTATAACATGCATTATTACCCATATAATGGAGTTATTGTACGCTAGAACTATAATAAATATACGTATTACTTTTATTATCATCAATATAACATGCATTATTACCCATATTATGCATCTATTATCGATAGAACTGTAATAAATATACTTATTACATTTATTATTATCAATATAGCATGCACTATTAGCAATATTTTACTATTATTATCGCTAGAACTATAATAATTATACTTATAACTCCCGATGTTATCAATATAATATGCATTATTACGCATATAATGCAGTTATTATAGCTAGAACTGTAATAAATATACTTATTACTTTTATTATTATCAATATAACATGCACTACTAGCCATATTTTACTATTATTATCGCTAGAACTATAATAGTTATACTTATTACTCCCGATATTATCAATATAATATGCATTATTACGCATATAATGCAGTTATTATAGCTAGAACTGTAATAAATATACTTATTACTTTTATTATTATCAATATAACATGCACTATTAGCCATATTTTACTATTATTATCGCTAGAACTATAATAATTATACTTATTACTCACGATATTATCAATATAACATGCATTATTACACATATAATGCAGTTATTATCGCTAGAACTGTAATAATTATACTTATTATTTACATTATTATTAATATAACATGCATTATTGCCCATATAATGTAGTTATTATTTCTAGAACTGTAATAATTATACTTATTACTTATATTATTATCAATATAACATGCATTATTACCCATATAAAGCAGTTATTATCGACAGAAGTATAATAAATATACTTATTACTTTTATTATTATCAATATAACAGGCACTCTTAGCCATATTTTACTAGTATTATCGCTAGAACTGTAATAATTATACTAATTACTCCCGATATTATCAATTTAACATCCATTATTACGCATATAATGCAGTTATTACCGCTAGAACTGTAATAATTATACTTATTACTCCCGATATTATCAATATAACATGCATTATGACCCATATAATGCAGTTATTATCGCTAGAACTGTAATAATTATACTTATTACTTATACTCTTAGCAATATAACGTGCATTATTACCCATATAAAGCAGTTATTATCGCTAGAACTGTAATAATTATACTTATTACTCCCGGTATTATCAATATAATATGCATTATTACGCATATAATGCAGTTATTATAGCTAGAACTGTAATAAATATACTTATTACTTTTATTATTATCAATATAACATGCACTATTAGCCATATTTTACTATTATTATCGCTAGAACTGTAATAATTATACTTATTACTTATATTATTAGCAATATAACGTGCATTATTACCCATATTATGCAGTTATTATTGCTAGAACTGTAATAATTATACTTATTACTTATATTATTGTCATTATAACATGCATTATTACCCATATAATGGAGTTATTGTCGCTAGAACTGTAATAATTATACTTATTACTTATATTATTATCAATATAACATGTATTATTACCCATATAATGCAGTTATTATCGACAGAAGTATAATAAATATACTTATTACTTTAATTATTATCAATATAACATGCATTATTGCCCATATAATGCAGTTATTACCGCTAGAACTGTAATAAATATACTTATTACACCCGATATTATCAATATAACATGCATTATTACCCATATAATGCAGTTATTATCGCTAGAACTGTAATAAATATACTTATTACTTTTATTATTATCAATATAACATGCACTATTAGCCATATTTTACTATTATTATCGCTAGAACTATAATAATTATACTTATTACTCACGATATTATCAATATAACATGCATTATTACCCATATAATGCAGTTATTATCGCTAGAACTGTAATAATTATACTTATTACTTATATTATTAGCAATATAACGTGCATTATTACCCATATTATGCAGTTATTATTGCTAGAACTGTAATAATTATACTTATTACTTATATTATTGTCATTATAACATGCATTATTACCCATATAATGGAGTTATTGTCGCTAGAACTGTAATAATTATACTTATTACTTATATTATTATCAATATAACATGCATTATTACCCATATAATGCAGTTATTACCGCTAGAACTGTAATAATTATACTTATTACACCCGATATTATCAATATAACATGCATTATTACCCATATAATGCAGTTATTATCGACAGAAGTATAATAAATATACTTACTACTTTTATTATTATCAATATAACAGGCACTCTTAGCCATATTTTACTAGTATTATCGCTAGAACTGTAATAATTATACTTATTACTCCCGATATTATCAATATAACATCCACTATTACCCATATAATGCAGTTATTATCGCTAGAACTGTAATAATTATACACATTACTCCCGATATTATTAATTTAACATGCATTATTACGCATATAATGCAGTTATTATCGCTAGAACTGTAATAATTATACCTACTACTAGCGATATTATCAATATAACATCCATTATTACCCATATAATGCAGTTATTATCGCTAGAACTGTAATAATTATACTTATTACTTATATTATTAGCAATATAACGTGCATTATTACCCATATACTGCAGTTATTATCGACAGAAGTATAATAAATATACTTCTTACTTTTATTATTATCAATATAACTGGCACTCTTAGCCATATTTTAGTAGTATTATCGCTAGAACTGTAATAATTATACTTATTACTTATATTATTATCAATATAACATGCATTATTACCCATATTATGCAGTTATTATAGCTAGAACTATAATAAATATACGTATTACTTTTATTATCATCAATATAACATGCATTATTACCCATATTATGAAGTTATTATCGATAGAACTCTAATAAATATACTTATTACTTTTATTATTATCAGTATAACATGCACTATTAGCCATATTTTACTTTTATTATCGCTAGAACTATAATAATTGTACTAATTGCTCCCGATATTATCAATATAACATGCATTATTACCCATATAATGCAGTTATTATCGCTAGAACTGTAATATTTATACCTATTACTTATATTATTATCAATATAACGTGCATTATTATCCATATTATGCAGTTATTATTGATAGAACTATAATAAATATACTTATTACTCCCGATATTATCAATATAACATGCATTATTACCCATATAATGCAGTTATTATCGCTAGAGCTGTAATAATTATACTTATTACTTATATTATTATCAATATAACATGCATTATTACGCATATTATGCAGTTATAATCGCTAGAAGTTTAATAAATATACTTAGTACTTTTATTATCATCAATATAACATGCATTATTACGCATATTATGCAGTCATTATAGCTAGAACTATAATAAATATACGTATTACTTTTATTATCATCAATATAACATGCATTATTACGCATATTATGCAGTTATTATCGCTAGAACTGTAATAATTATACATATTATTTATATTATTATCAATATAACATGCATTATTTCCCATATAATGCAGTTATTATTTCTAGAACTGTAATAATTATACTTATTACTTATATTATTAGCAATATAACGTGCATTATTACCCATATAATGGAGTTATTGTCGCTAGAACTGTAATAATTATACTTATTACTTATATCATTATCAATATAACATGCAATATTACCAATATATAATGCAGTTATTATCGACAGATGTATAATAAATATACTTATTACTTTTATTATTATCAATATAACATGCATTATTACCCATATAGTGCAGTTATTACCGCTAGAACTGTAATAATTATACTTATTACACCCGATATTATCAATATAACATGCATTATTACCCATATAATGCAGTTATTATCGCTAGAACTGTAATAAATATACTTATTACTTTTATTATTATCAATATAACATGCACTATTAGCCATATTTTACTATTATTATCGCTAGAAGTATAATAGTTGTACTTATTACTCCCGATATTATCAATATAACATGCATTATTACCCATATAATGCAATTATTATCGACAGAAGTATAATAAATATACTTATTACTTTTATTATTATCAATATAACAGGCACTCTTAGCCATATTTTACTAGTATTATCGCTAGAACAGTAATAATTATACTTATTACTCACATTATTAGCAATATAACATGCATTATTACCCATATTATGCAGTTATTATCGCTAGAACTGTAATAATTATACTTATCACTTATATTATTATCAATATAACATGGATTATTACCCATATAATGGTGTTATTATCGCTAGAACTGCAATAATTATACTTATTACTTATATTATTATCAATATAACATGCATTATTACCCATATAATGCAGTTATTATCGACAGAAGTATAATAAATATACTTACTACTTTTATTATTATCAATATAACAGGCACTCTTAGCCCTATTTTACTAGTATTATCGTTAGAACTGTAATAATTATACTTATTACTCCCGATATTATCAATATAACATCCACTATTACCCATATAATGCAGTTATTATCGCTAGAACTGTAATAATTATACACATTACTCCCGATATTATTAATTTAACATGCATTATTACGCATATAATGCAGTTATTATCGCTAGAACTGTAATAATTATACTTACTACTAGCGATATTATCAATATAACATCCATTATTACCCATATAATGCAGTTATTATCGCTAGAACTGTAATAATTATACTTATTACTTATATTATTAGCAATATAACGTGCATTATTACCCATATTATGCAGTTATTGTTGCTAGAACTGTAATAATTATACTTATTACTTATATTATTGTCATTATAACATGCATTATTACCCATATAATGGAGTTATTGTCGCTAGAACTGTAATAATTATACTTATTACTTATATTATTATCAATATAACATGCATTATTACCCATATAATGCAGTTATTATCGACAGAAGTATAATAAATATACTTATTACTTTTATTATTATCAATATAACATGCATTATTACCCATATAATGCAGTTATTATCGCTAGAACTGTAATAATTATACTTATTATTTATATTATTATTAATATAACATGCATTATTGCCCATATAATGCAGTTATTATTTCTAGAACTGTAATAATTATACTTATTACTTATATTATTAGCAATATAACGTGCATTATTACCCATATTATGCAGTTATTATTGCTAGAACTGTAATAATTATACTTATTACTTATATTATTGTCATTATAACATGCATTATTACCCATATAATGGAGTTATTGTCGCTAGAACTGTAATAATTATACTTACTACTTATATTATTATCAATATAACATGCATTATTACCCATATAATGCAGTTATTATCGACAGAAGTATAATAAATATACTTATTACTTTTATTATTATCAATATAACATGCACTATTAGCCATATTTTACTATTCTTATCGCTAGAAGTATAATAGTTGTACTTATTACTCCCGATATTATCAATATAACATGCATTATTACCCATATAATGCAGTTATTATCGCTAGAACTGTAATAATTATACTTATTATTTATATTATTATTAATATAACATGCATTATTGCCCATATAATGCAGTTATTATTTCTAGAACTGTAATAATTATACTTATTACTTATATTATTATCAATATAACATGCATTATTACCCATATAAAGCAGTTATTATCGACAGAAGTATAATAAATATACTTATTACTTTTATTATTATCAATATAACAGGCACTCTTAGCCATATTTTACTAGTATTATCGCTAGAACTGTAATAATTATACTAATTACTCCCGATATTATCAATTTAACATCCATTATTACCCATATAATGCAGTTATTACCGCTAGAACTGTAATAATTATACTTATTACTCCCGATATTATCAATATAACATGCATTATTACCCATATAATGCAGTTATTATCGCTAGAACTGTAATAATTATACTTATTACTTATACTCTTAGCAATATAACGTGCATTATTACCCATATAAAGCAGTTATTATCGCTAGAACTGTAATAATTATACTTATTACTCCCGGTATTATCAATATAATATGCATTATTACGCATATAATGCAGTTATTATAGCTAGAACTGTAATAAATATACTTATTACTTTTATTATTATCAATATAACATGCACTATTAGCCATATTTTACTATTATTATCGCTAGAACTGTAATAATTATACTTATTACTTATATTATTAGCAATATAACGTGCATTATTACCCATATTATGCAGTTATTATTGCTAGAACTGTAATAATTATACTTATTACTTATATTATTGTCATTATAACATGCATTATTACCCATATAATGGAGTTATTGTCGCTAGAACTGTAATAATTATACTTATTACTTATATTATTATCAATATAACATGTATTATTACCCATATAATGCAGTTATTATCGACAGAAGTATAATAAATATACTTATTACTTTAATTATTATCAATATAACATGCATTATTGCCCATATAATGCAGTTATTACCGCTAGAACTGTAATAAATATACTTATTACACCCGATATTATCAATATAACATGCATTATTACCCATATAATGCAGTTATTATCGCTAGAACTGTAATAAATATACTTATTACTTTTATTATTATCAATATAACATGCACTATTAGCCATATTTTACTATTATTATCGCTAGAACTATAATAATTATACTTATTACTCACGATATTATCAATATAACATGCATTATTACCCATATAATGGAGTTATTGTCGCTAGAACTGTAATAATTATACTTATTACTTATATTATTATCAATATAACATGCATTATTACCCATATAATGCAGTTATTACCGCTAGAACTGTAATAATTATACTTATTACACCCGATATTATCAATATAACATGCATTATTACCCATATAATGCAGTTATTATCGACAGAAGTATAATAAATATACTTACTACTTTTATTATTATCAATATAACAGGCACTCTTAGCCATATTTTACTAGTATTATCGCTAGAACTGTAATAATTATACTTATTACTCCCGATATTATCAATATAACATCCACTATTACCCATATAATGCAGTTATTATCGCTAGAACTGTAATAATTATACACATTACTCCCGATATTATTAATTTAACATGCATTATTACGCATATAATGCAGTTATTATCGCTAGAACTGTAATAATTATACCTACTACTAGCGATATTATCAATATAACATCCATTATTACCCATATAATGCAGTTATTATCGCTAGAACTGTAATAATTATACTTATTACTTATATTATTAGCAATATAACGTGCATTATTACCCATATACTGCAGTTATTATCGACAGAAGTATAATAAATATACTTCTTACTTTTATTATTATCAATATAACTGGCACTCTTAGCCATATTTTAGTAGTATTATCGCTAGAACTGTAATAATTATACTTATTACTCATATTATTATCAATATAACATGCATTATTACCCATATTATGCAGTTATTATAGCTAGAACTATAATAAATATACGTATTACTTTTATTATCATCAATATAACATGCATTAATACCCATATTATGCGGTTATTATCGATAGAACTATAATAAATATACTTATTACTTTTATTATTATCAGTATAACATGCACTATTAGCCATATTTTACTTTTATTATCGCTAGAACTATAATAATTGTACTAATTGCTCCCGATATTATCAATATAACATGCATTATTACCCATATAATGCAGTTATTATCGCTAGAACTGTAATATTTATACCTATTACTTATATTATTATCAATATAACATCCATTATTACCCATATAATGCAGTTATTATCGCTAGAACTGTAATAAATATACTTATTACTTTTATTATCATCAATATAACATGCATTATTACCCATATTATGAAGTTATTATCGATAGAACTCTAATAAATATACTTATTACTTTTATTATTATCAGTATAACATGCACTATTAGCCATATTTTACTTTTATTATCGCTAGAACTATAATAATTGTACTAATTGCTCCCGATATTATCAATATAACATGCATTATTACCCATATAATGCAGTTATTATCGCTAGAACTGTAATATTTATACCTATTACTTATATTATTATCAATATAACGTGCATTATTATCCATATTATGCAGTTATTATTGATAGAACTATAATAAATATACTTATTACTCCCGATATTATCAATATAACATGCATTATTACCCATATAATGCAGTTATTATCGCTAGAGCTGTAATAATTATACTTATTACTTATATTATTATCAATATAACATGCATTATTACGCATATTATGCAGTTATAATCGCTAGAACTTTAATAAATATACTTAGTACTTTTATTATCATCAATATAACATGCATTATTACACATATTATGCAGTCATTATAGCTAGAACTATAATAAATATACGTATTACTTTTATTATCATCAATATAACATGCATTATTACGCATATTATGCAGTTATTATCGCTAGAACTGTAATAATTATACTTATTATTTATATTATTATCAATATAACATGCATTATTTCCCATATAATGCAGTTATTATTTCTAGAACTGTAATAATTATACTTATTACTTATATTATTAGCAATATAACGTGCATTATTACCCATATTATGCAGTTTTTATAGCTAGAACTGTAATAATTATACTTATTACTTATATTATTGTCTTTATAACATGCATTATTACCCATATAATGGAGTTATTGTCGCTAGAACTGTAATAATTATACTTATTACTTATATCATTATCAATATAACATGCAATATTACCAATATATAATGCAGTTATTATCGACAGAAGTATAATAAATATACTTATTACTTTTATTATTATCAATATAACATGCATTATTACCCATATAGTGCAGTTATTACCGCTAGAACTGTAATAATTATACTTATTACACCCGATATTATCAATATAACATGCATTATTACCCATATAATGCAGTTATTATCGCTAGAACTGTAATAAATATACTTATTACTTTTATTATTATCAATATAACATGCACTATTAGCCATATTTTACTATTATTATCGCTAGAAGTATAATAGTTGTACTTATTACTCCCGATATTATCAATATAACATGCATTATTACCCATATAATGCAATTATTATCGACAGAAGTATAATAAATATACTTATTACTTTTATTATTATCAATATAACAGGCACTCTTAGCCATATTTTACTAGTATTATCGCTAGAACAGTAATAATTATACTTATTACTCACATTATTAGCAATATAACATGCATTATTACCCATATTATGCAGTTATTATCGCTAGAACTGCAATAATTATACTTATTACTTATATTATTATCAATATAACATGCATTATTACCCATATAATGCAGTTATTATCGACAGAAGTATAATAAATATACTTACTACTTTTATTATTATCAATATAACAGGCACTCTTAGCCATATTTTACTAGTATTATCGCTAGAACTGTAATAATTATACTTATTACTCCCGATATTATCAATATAACATCCACTATTACCCATATAATGCAGTTATTATCGCTAGAACTGTAATAATTATACACATTACTCCCGATATTATTAATTTAACATGCATTATTACGCATATAATGCAGTTATTATCGCTAGAACTGTAATAATTATACTTACTACTAGCGATATTATCAATATAACATCCATTATTACCCATATAATGCAGTTATTATCGCTAGAACTGTAATAATTATACTTATTACTTATATTATTAGCAATATAACGTGCATTATTACCCATATTATGCAGTTATTGTTGCTAGAACTGTAATAATTATACTTATTACTTATATTATTGTCATTATAACATGCATTATTACCCATATAATGGAGTTATTGTCGCTAGAACTGTAATAATTATACTTATTACTTATATTATTATCAATATAACATGCATTATTACCCATATAATGCAGTTATTATCGACAGAAGTATAATAAATATACTTATTACTTTTATTATTATCAATATAACATGCATTATTACCCATATAATGCAGTTATTATCGCTAGAACTGTAATAATTATACTTATTATTTATATTATTATTAATATAACATGCATTATTGCCCATATAATGCAGTTATTATTTCTAGAACTGTAATAATTATACTTATTACTTATATTATTAGCAATATAACGTGCATTATTACCCATATTATGCAGTTATTATTGCTAGAACTGTAATAATTATACTTATTACTTATATTATTGTCATTATAACATGCATTATTACCCATATAATGGAGTTATTGTCGCTAGAACTGTAATAATTATACTTACTACTTATATTATTATCAATATAACATGCATTATTACCCATATAATGCAGTTATTATCGACAGAAGTATAATAAATATACTTATTACTTTTATTATTATCAATATAACATGCACTATTAGCCATATTTTACTATTCTTATCGCTAGAAGTATAATAGTTGTACTTATTACTCCCGATATTATCAATATAACATGCATTATTACCCATATAATGCAGTTATTATCGCTAGAACTGTAATAATTATACTTATTATTTATATTATTATTAATATAACATGCATTATTGCCCATATAATGCAGTTATTATTTCTAGAACTGTAATAATTATACTTATTACTTATATTATTATCAATATAACATGCATTATTACCCATATAAAGCAGTTATTATCGACAGAAGTATAATAAATATACTTATTACTTTTATTATTATCAATATAACAGGCACTCTTAGCCATATTTTACTAGTATTATCGCTAGAACTGTAATAATTATACTAATTACTCCCGATATTATCAATTTAACATCCATTATTACCCATATTATGCAGTTATTATTGCTAGAACTGTAATAATTATACTTATTACTTATATTATTGTCATTATAACATGCATTATTACCCATATAATGGAGTTATTGTCGCTAGAACTGTAATAATTATACTTACTACTTATATTATTATCAATATAACATGCATTATTACCCATATAATGCAGTTATTATCGACAGAAGTATAATAAATATACTTATTACTTTAATTATTATCAATATAACATGCATTATTGCCCATATAATGCAGTTATTACCGCTAGAACTGTAATAAATATACTTATTACACCCGATATTATCAATATAACATGCATTATTACCCATATAATGCAGTTATTATCGCTAGAACTGTAATAAATATACTTATTACTTTTATTATTATCAATATAACATGCACTATTAGCCATATTTTACTATTATTATCGCTAGAAGTATAATAGTTGTACTTATTACTCCCGATATTATCAATATAACATGCATTATTACCGATAGAATGCAATTATTATCGACAGAAGTATTATAAATATACTTATTACTTTTATTATTATCAATATAACAGGCACTCTTAGCCATATTTTACTAGTATTATCGCTAGAACAGTAATAATTATACTTATTACTCCCGATATTATCAATATAATATGCATTATTACGCATATAATGCAGTTATTATAGCTAGAACTGTAATAAATATACTTATTACTTATATTATTAGCAATATAACGTGCATTATTACCCATATTATGCAGTTATTGTCGCTAGAACTGTAATAATTATACTTATTACTTATATTATTATCACTATAACATGCATTTTTACCCATATTATGCAGTTATTATCGCTAGAACTGTAATAATTATACTTATTACTTATATTATTATCAATATAACATGGATTATTACCCATATAATGGTGCTATTATCGCTAGAACTGTAATAATTATACTTATTACTTATATTATTATCAATATAACATGCACTATTAGCCATATTTTACTATTATTATCGCTAGAAGTATAATAGTTGTACTTATTACTCCCGATATTATCAATATAACATGCATTATTACCCATATAATGCAATTATTATCGACAGAAGTATAATAAATATACTTATTACTTTTATTATTATCAATATAACATGCATTATTACCCATATAATGCAGTTATTACCGCTAGAACTGTAATAATTATACTTATTACACCCGATATTATCAATATAACATGCATTATTACCCATATAATGCAGTTATTATCGACAGAAGTATAATAAATATACTTACTACTTTTATTATTATCAATATAACAGGCACTCTTAGCCATATTTTACTAGTATTATCGCTAGAACTGTAATAATTATACTTATTACTCCCGATATTATCAATATAACATCCACTATTACCCATATAATGCAGTTATTATCGCTAGAACTGTAATAATTATACACATTACTCCCGATATTATTAATTTAACATGCATTATTACGCATATAATGCAGTTATTATCGCTAGAACTGTAATAATTATACTTACTACTAGCGATATTATCAATATAACATCCATTATTACCCATATAATGCAGTTATTATCGCTAGAACTGTAATAATTATACTTATTACTTATATTATTAGCAATATAACGTGCATTATTACCCATATACTGCAGTTATTATCGACAGAAGTATAATAAATATACTTCTTACTTTTATTATTATCAATATAACTGGCACTCTTAGCCATATTTTAGTAGTATTATCGCTAGAACTGGAATAATTATACTTATTACTTATATTATTATCAATATAACATGCATTATTACCCATATTATGCAGTTATTATAGCTAGAACTATAATAAATATACGTATTACTTTTATTATCATCAATATAACATGCATTATTACCCATATTATGCGGTTATTATCGCTAGAACTGTAATAATTATACTTATTACTTATATTATTATCAATATAACATGCATTATTGCTATGCAATGCTATGCAGTTATAATCGCTAGAACTGTAATAAATATACTTAGTACTTTTATTATCATCAATATAACATGCATTATTACCCATATTATGAAGTTATTATCGATAGAACTCTAATAAATATACTTATTACTTTTATTATTATCAGTATAACATGCACTATTAGCCATATTTTACTTTTATTATCGCTAGAACTATAATAATTGTACTAATTGCTCCCGATATTATCAATATAACATGCATTATTACCCATATAATGCAGTTATTATCGCTAGAACTGTAATATTTATACCTATTACTTATATTTTTATCAATATAACGTGCATTATTATCCATATTATGCAGTTATTATTGATAGAACTATAATAAATATACTTATTACTCCCGATATTATCAATATAACATGCATTATTACCCATATAATGCAGTTATTATCGCTAGAGCTGTAATAATTATACTTATTACTTATATTATTATCAATATAACATGCATTATTACGCATATTATGCAGTTATAATCGCTAGAACTTTAATAAATATACTTAGTACTTTTATTATCATCAATATAACATGCATTATTACACATATTATGCAGTCATTATAGCTAGAACTATAATAAATATACGTATTACTTTTATTATCATCAATATAACATGCATTATTACGCATATTATGCAGTTATTATCGCTAGAACTGTAATAATTATACTTATTATTTATATTATTATCAATATAACATGCATTATTTCCCATATAATACAGTTATTATTTCTAGAACTGTAATAATTATACTTATTACTTATATTATTAGCAATATAACGTGCATTATTACCCATATTATGCAGTTATTATAGCTAGAACTGTAATAATTATACTTATTACTTATATTATTGTCATTATAACATGCATTATTACCCATATAATGGAGTTATTGTCGCTAGAACTGTAATAATTATACTTATTACTTATATCATTATCAATATAACATGCATTATTACCAATATATAATGCAGTTATTATCGACAGAAGTATAATAAATATACTTATTACTTTTATTATTATCAATATAACATGCATTATTACCCATATAATGCAGTTATTACCGCTAGAACTGTAATAATTATACTTATTACACCCGATATTATCAATATAACATGCATTATTACCCATATAATGCAGTTATTATCGCTAGAACTGTAATAAATATACTTATTACTTTTATTATTATCAATATAACATGCACTATTAGCCATATTTTACTATTATTATCGCTAGAAGTATAATAGTTGTACTTATTACTCCCGATATTATCAATATAACATGCATTATTACACATATAATGCAATTATTATCGACAGAAGTATAATAAATATACTTATTACTTTTATTATTATCAATATAACAGGCACTCTTAGCCATATTTTACTAGTATTATCGCTAGAACAGTAATAATTATACTTATTACTCACATTATTAGCAATATAACATGCATTATTACCCATATTATGCAGTTATTATCGCTAGAACTGTAATAATTATACTTATTACTTATATTATTATCAATATAACATGGATTATTACCCATATAATGGTGTTATTATCGCTAGAACTGCAATAATTATACTTATTACTTATATTATTATCAATATAACATGCATTATTACCCATATAATGCAGTTATTATCGACAGAAGTATAATAAATATACTTACTACTTTTATTATTATCAATATAACAGGCACTCTTAGCCATATTTTACTAGTATTATCGCTAGAACTGTAATAATTATACTTATTACTCCCGATATTATCAATATAACATCCACTATTACCCATATAATGCAGTTATTATCGCTAGAACTGTAATAATTATACACATTACTCCCGATATTATTAATTTAACATGCATTATTACGCATATAATGCAGTTATTATCGCTAGAACTGTAATAATTATACTTACTACTAGCGATATTATCAATATAACATCCATTATTACCCATATAATGCAGTTATTATCGCTAGAACTGTAATAATTATACTTATTACTTATATTATTAGCAATATAACGTGCATTATTACCCATATACTGCAGTTATTATCGACAGAAGTATAATAAATATACTTCTTACTTTTATTATTATCAATATAACTGGCACTCTTAGCCATATTTTAGTAGTATTATCGCTAGAACTGTAATAATTATACTTATTACTTATATTATTATCAATATAACATGCATTATTACCCATATTATGCAGTTATTATAGCTAGAACTATAATAAATATACGTATTACTTTTATTATCATCAATATAACATGCATTATTACCCATATTATGCGGTTATTATCGCTAGAACTGTAATAATTATACGTATTACTTATATTATTATCAATATAACATGCATTATTGCTATGCAATGCTATGCAGTTATAATCGCTAGAACTGTAATAAATATACTTAGTACTTTTATTATCATCAATATAACATGCATTATTACCCATATTATGAAGTTATTATCGATAGAACTCTAATAAATATACTTATTACTTTTATTATTATCAGTATAACATGCACTATTAGCCATATTTTACTTTTATTATCGCTAGAACTATAATAATTGTACTAATTGCTCCCGATATTATCAATATAACATGCATTATTACCCATATAATGCAGTTATTATCGCTAGAAGTGTAATATTTATACCTATTACTTATATTATTATCAATATAACGTGCATTATTATCCATATTATGCAGTTATTATTGATAGAACTATAATAAATATACTTAGTACTTTTATTATCATCAATATAACATGCATTATTACACATATTATGCAGTCATTATAGCTAGAACTATAATAAATATACGTATTACTTTTATTATCATCAATATAACATGCATTATTACGCATATTATGCAGTTATTATCGCTAGAACTGTAATAATTATACTTATTATTTATATTATTATCAATATAACATGCATTATTTCCCATATAATGCAGTTATTATTTCTAGAACTGTAATAATTATACTTATTACTTATATTATTAGCAATATAACGTGCATTATTACCCATATTATGCAGTTATTATAGCTAGAACTGTAATAATTATACTTATTACTTATATTATTGTCATTATAACATGCATTATTACCCATATAATGGAGTTATTGTCGCTAGAACTGTAATAATTATACTTATTACTTATATCATTATCAATATAACATGCATTATTACCAATATATAATGCAGTTATTATCGACAGAAGTATAATAAATATACTTATTACTTTTATTATTATCAATATAACATGCATTATTACCCATATAATGCAGTTATTACCGCTAGAACTGTAATAATTATACTTATTACACCCGATATTATCAATATAACATGCATTATTACCCATATAATGCAGTTATTATCGCTAGAACTGTAATAAATATACTTATTACTTTTATTATTATCAATATAACATGCACTATTAGCCATATTTTACTATTATTATCGCTAGAAGTATAATAGTTGTACTTATTACTCCCGATATTATCAATATAACATGCATTATTACCCATATAATGCAATTATTATCGACAGAAGTATAATAAATATACTTATTACTTTTATTATTATCAATATAACAGGCACTCTTAGCCATATTTTACTAGTATTATCGCTAGAACAGTAATAATTATACTTATTACTCACATTATTAGCAATATAACATGCATTATTACCCATATTATGCAGTTATTATCGCTAGAACTGTAATAATTATACTTATTACTTATATTATTATCAATATAACATGGATTATTACCCATATAATGGTGTTATTATCGCTAGAACTGCAATAATTATACTTATTACTTATATTATTATCAATATAACATGCATTATTACCCATATAATGCAGTTATTATCGACAGAAGTATAATAAATATACTTACTACTTTTATTATTATCAATATAACAGGCACTCTTAGCCATATTTTACTAGTATTATCGCTAGAACTGTAATAATTATACTTATTACTCCCGATATTATCAATATAACATCCACTATTACCCATATAATGCAGTTATTATCGCTAGAACTGTAATAATTATACACATTACTCCCGATATTATTAATTTAACATGCATTATTACGCATATAATGCAGTTATTATCGCTAGAACTGTAATAATTATACTTACTACTAGCGATATTATCAATATAACATCCATTATTACCCATATAATACAGTTATTATCGCTAGAACTGTAATAATTATACTTATTACTTATATTATTAGCAATATAACGTGCATTATTACCCATATACTGCAGTTATTATCGACAGAAGTATAATAAATATACTTCTTACTTTTATTATTATCAATATAACTGGCACTCTTAGCCATATTTTAGTAGTATTATCGCTAGAACTGCAATAATTATACTTATTACTTATATTATTATCAATATAACATGCATTATTACCCATATTATGCAGTTATTATAGCTAGAACTATAATAAATATACGTATTACTTTTATTATCATCAATATAACATGCATTATTACCCATATTATGCGGTTATTATCGCTAGAACTGTAATAATTATACTTATTACTTATATTATTATCAATATAACATGCATTATTGCTATGCAATGCTATGCAGTTATAATCGCTAGAACTGTAATAAATATACTTAGTACTTTTATTATCATCAATATAACATGCATTATTACACATATTATGCAGTCATTATAGCTAGAACTATAATAAATATACGTATTACTTTTATTATCATCAATATAACATGCATTATTACCCATATTATGCAGTTATTATCGCTAGAACTGTAATAATTATACTTATTATTTATATTATTATCAATATAACATGCATTATTACCCATATAATGCAGTTATTATTTCTAGAACTGTAATAATTATACTTATTACTTATATTATTATCAATATAACATGCATTATTACCCATATAATGCAGTTATTATCGACAGAAGTATAATAAATATACTCATTACTTTTATTATTATCAATATAACAGGCACTATTAGCCATATTTTACTATTATTATCGCTAGAACTATAATAATTATACTTATTACTCACGATATTATCAATATAACATGCATTATTACCCATATAATGCAGTTATTATCGCTAGAACTGTAATAATTATACTTATTACTTATATTATTAGCAATATAACGTGCATTATTACCCATATAAAGCAGTTATTATCGCTAGAACTGTAATAATTATACTTATTACTTATATTATAATCAATATAACATGCATTATTACCCATTTTATGCAGTTATTATCGCTAGAACTATAATAAATATACGTATTACTTTTATTATCATCAATATAACATGCATTATTACCCATATTATGCAGTTATTATCGATAGAACTGTAATAAATATACTTATTACATTTATTATTATCAATATAACATGCACTATTAGCAATATTTTACTATTATTATCGCTAGAACTATAATAATTATACTTATTACTCCCGATATTATCAATATAATATGCATTATTACGCATATAATGCAGTTATTATAGCTAGAACTGTAATAATTATACTTATTACTTATATTATTAGCAATATAACGTGCATTATTACCCATATTATGCAGTTATTATTGCTAGAACTGTAATAATTATACTTATTACTTATATTATTGTCATTATAACATGCATTATTACCCATATAATGGAGTTATTGTCGCTAGAACTATAATAAATATACGTATTACTTTTATTATCATCAATATAACATGCATTATTACCCATATTATGCATCTATTATCGATAGAACTGTAATAAATATACTTATTACATTTATTATTATCAATATAGCATGCACTATTAGCAATATTTTACTATTATTATCGCTAGAACTATAATAATTATACTTATAACTCCCGATGTTATCAATATAATATGCATTATTACGCATATAATGCAGTTATTATAGCTAGAACTGTAATAAATATACTTATTACTTTTATTATTATCAATATAACATGCACTATTAGCCATATTTTACTATTATTATCGCTAGAACTATAATAATTATACTTATTACTCCCGATATTATCAATATAATATGCATTATTACGCATATAATGCAGTTATTATAGCTAGAACTGTAATAAATATACTTATTACTTTTATTATTATCAATATAACATGCACTATTAGCCATATTTTACTATTATTATCGCTAGAACTATAATAATTATACTTATTACTCACGATATTATCAATATAACATGCATTATTACACATATAATGCAGTTATTATCGCTAGAACTGTAATAATTATACTTATTATTTACATTATTATTAATATAACATGCATTATTGCCCATATAATGTAGTTATTATTTCTAGAACTGTAATAATTATACTTATTACTTATATTATTATCAATATAACATGCATTATTACCCATATAAAGCAGTTATTATCGACAGAAGTATAATAAATATACTTATTACTTTTATTATTATCAATATAACAGGCACTCTTAGCCATATTTTACTAGTATTATCGCTAGAACTGTAATAATTATACTAATTACTCCCGATATTATCAATTTAACATCCATTATTACCCATATAATGCAGTTATTACCGCTAGAACTGTAATAATTATACTTATTACTCCCGATATTATCAATATAACATGCATTATTACCCATATAATGCAGTTATTATCGCTAGAACTGTAATAATTATACTTATTACTTATACTCTTAGCAATATAACGTGCATTATTACCCATATAAAGCAGTTATTATCGCTAGAACTGTAATAATTATACTTATTACTCCCGGTATTATCAATATAATATGCATTATTACGCATATAATGCAGTTATTATAGCTAGAACTGTAATAAATATACTTATTACTTTTATTATTATCAATATAACATGCACTATTAGCCATATTTTACTATTATTATCGCTAGAACTGTAATAATTATACTTATTACTTATATTATTAGCAATATAACGTGCATTATTACCCATATTATGCAGTTATTATTGCTAGAACTGTAATAATTATACTTATTACTTATATTATTGTCATTATAACATGCATTATTACCCATATAATGGAGTTATTGTCGCTAGAACTGTAATAATTATACTTATTACTTATATTATTATCAATATAACATGTATTATTACCCATATAATGCAGTTATTATCGACAGAAGTATAATAAATATACTTATTACTTTAATTATTATCAATATAACATGCATTATTGCCCATATAATGCAGTTATTACCGCTAGAACTGTAATAAATATACTTATTACACCCGATATTATCAATATAACATGCATTATTACCCATATAATGCAGTTATTATCGCTAGAACTGTAATAAATATACTTATTACTTTTATTATTATCAATATAACATGCACTATTAGCCATATTTTACTATTATTATCGCTAGAACTATAATAATTATACTTATTACTCACGATATTATCAATATAACATGCATTATTACCCATATAATGCAGTTATTAGCGCTAGAACTGTAATAATTATACTTATTACTTATATTATTAGCAATATAACGTGCATTATTACCCATATTATGCAGTTATTATTGCTAGAACTGTAATAATTATACTTATTACTTATATTATTGTCATTATAACATGCATTATTACCCATATAATGGAGTTATTGTCGCTAGAACTGTAATAATTATACTTATTACTTATATTATTATCAATATAACATGCATTATTACCCATATAATGCAGTTATTACCGCTAGAACTGTAATAATTATACTTATTACACCCGATATTATCAATATAACATGCATTATTACCCATATAATGCAGTTATTATCGACAGAAGTATAATAAATATACTTACTACTTTTATTATTATCAATATAACAGGCACTCTTAGCCATATTTTACTAGTATTATCGCTAGAACTGTAATAATTATACTTATTACTCCCGATATTATCAATATAACATCCACTATTACCCATATAATGCAGTTATTATCGCTAGAACTGTAATAATTATACACATTACTCCCGATATTATTAATTTAACATGCATTATTACGCATATAATGCAGTTATTATCGCTAGAACTGTAATAATTATACCTACTACTAGCGATATTATCAATATAACATCCATTATTACCCATATAATGCAGTTATTATCGCTAGAACTGTAATAATTATACTTATTACTTATATTATTAGCAATATAACGTGCATTATTACCCATATACTGCAGTTATTATCGACAGAAGTATAATAAATATACTTCTTACTTTTATTATTATCAATATAACTGGCACTCTTAGCCATATTTTAGTAGTATTATCGCTAGAACTGTAATAATTATACTTATTACTTATATTATTATCAATATAACATGCATTATTACCCATATTATGCAGTTATTATAGCTAGAACTATAATAAATATACGTATTACTTTTATTATCATCAATATAACATGCATTATTACCCATATTATGAAGTTATTATCGATAGAACTCTAATAAATATACTTATTACTTTTATTATTATCAGTATAACATGCACTATTAGCCATATTTTACTTTTATTATCGCTAGAACTATAATAATTGTACTAATTGCTCCCGATATTATCAATATAACATGCATTATTACCCATATAATGCAGTTATTATCGCTAGAACTGTAATATTTATACCTATTACTTATATTATTATCAATATAACGTGCATTATTATCCATATTATGCAGTTATTATTGATAGAACTATAATAAATATACTTATTACTCCCGATATTATCAATATAACATGCATTATTACCCATATAATGCAGTTATTATCGCTAGAGCTGTAATAATTATACATATTATTTATATTATTATCAATATAACATGCATTATTTCCCATATAATGCAGTTATTATTTCTAGAACTGTAATAATTATACTTATTACTTATATTATTAGCAATATAACGTGCATTATTACCCATATAATGGAGTTATTGTTGCTAGAACTGTAATAATTATACTTATTACTTATATTATTGTCATTATAACATGCATTATTACGCATATTATGCAGTTATAATCGCTAGAAGTTTAATAAATATACTTAGTACTTTTATTATCATCAATATAACATGCATTATTACACATATTATGCAGTCATTATAGCTAGAACTATAATAAATATACGTATTACTTTTATTATCATCAATATAACATGCATTATTACGCATATTATGCAGTTATTATCGCTAGAACTGTAATAATTATACATATTATTTATATTATTATCAATATAACATGCATTATTTCCCATATAATGCAGTTATTATTTCTAGAACTGTAATAATTATACTTATTACTTATATTATTAGCAATATAACGTGCATTATTACCCATATAATGGAGTTATTGTCGCTAGAACTGTAATAATTATACTTATTACTTATATCATTATCAATATAACATGCAATATTACCAATATATAATGCAGTTATTATCGACAGATGTATAATAAATATACTTATTACTTTTATTATTATCAATATAACATGCATTATTACCCATATAGTGCAGTTATTACCGCTAGAACTGTAATAATTATACTTATTACACCCGATATTATCAATATAACATGCATTATTACCCATATAATGCAGTTATTATCGCTAGAACTGTAATAAATATACTTATTACTTTTATTATTATCAATATAACATGCACTATTAGCCATATTTTACTATTATTATCGCTAGAAGTATAATAGTTGTACTTATTACTCCCGATATTATCAATATAACATGCATTATTACCCATATAATGCAATTATTATCGACAGAAGTATAATAAATATACTTATTACTTTTATTATTATCAATATAACAGGCACTCTTAGCCATATTTTACTAGTATTATCGCTAGAACAGTAATAATTATACTTATTACTCACATTATTAGCAATATAACATGCATTATTACCCATATTATGCAGTTATTATCGCTAGAACTGTAATAATTATACTTATTACTTATATTATTATCAATATAACATGGATTATTACCCATATAATGGTGTTATTATCGCTAGAACTGCAATAATTATACTTATTACTCATATTATTATCAATATAACATGCATTATTACCCATATAATGCAGTTATTATCGACAGAAGTATAATAAATATACTTACTACTTTTATTATTATCAATATAACAGGCACTCTTAGCCATATTTTACTAGTATTATCGCTAGAACTGTAATAATTATACTTATTACTCCCGATATTATCAATATAACATCCACTATTACCCATATAATGCAGTTATTATCGCTAGAACTGTAATAATTATACACATTACTCCCGATATTATTAATTTAACATGCATTATTACGCATATAATGCAGTTATTATCGCTAGAACTGTAATAATTATACTTACTACTAGCGATATTATCAATATAACATCCATTATTACCCATATAATGCAGTTATTATCGCTAGAACTGTAATAATTATACTTATTACTTATATTATTAGCAATATAACGTGCATTATTACCCATATTATGCAGTTATTGTTGCTAGAACTGTAATAATTATACTTATTACTTATATTATTGTCATTATAACATGCATTATTACCCATATAATGGAGTTATTGTCGCTAGAACTGTAATAATTATACTTATTACTTATATTATTATCAATATAACATGCATTATTACCCATATAATGCAGTTATTATCGACAGAAGTATAATAAATATACTTATTACTTTTATTATTATCAATATAACATGCATTATTACCCATATAATGCAGTTATTATCGCTAGAACTGTAATAATTATACTTATTATTTATATTATTATTAATATAACATGCATTATTGCCCATATAATGCAGTTATTATTTCTAGAACTGTAATAATTATACTTATTACTTATATTATTATCAATATAACATGCATTATTACCCATATAAAGCAGTTATTATCGACAGAAGTATAATAAATATACTTATTACTTTTATTATTATCAATATAACAGGCACTCTTAGCCATATTTTACTAGTATTATCGCTAGAACTGTAATAATTATACTAATTACTCCCGATATTATCAATTTAACATCCATTATTACCCATATAATGCAGTTATTACCGCTAGAACTGTAATAATTATACTTATTACTCCCGATATTATCAATATAACATGCATTATTACCCATATAATGCAGTTATTATCGCTAGAACTGTAATAATTATACTTATTACTTATACTCTTAGCAATATAACGTGCATTATTACCCATATAAAGCAGTTATTATCGCTAGAACTGTAATAATTATACTTATTACTCCCGGTATTATCAATATAATATGCATTATTACGCATATAATGCAGTTATTATAGCTAGAACTGTAATAAATATACTTATTACTTTTATTATTATCAATATAACATGCACTATTAGCCATATTTTACTATTATTATCGCTAGAACTGTAATAATTATACTTATTACTTATATTATTAGCAATATAACGTGCATTATTACCCATATTATGCAGTTATTATTGCTAGAACTGTAATAATTATACTTATTACTTATATTATTGTCATTATAACATGCATTATTACCCATATAATGGAGTTATTGTCGCTAGAACTGTAATAATTATACTTATTACTTATATTATTATCAATATAACATGTATTATTACCCATATAATGCAGTTATTATCGACAGAAGTATAATAAATATACTTATTACTTTAATTATTATCAATATAACATGCATTATTGCCCATATAATGCAGTTATTACCGCTAGAACTGTAATAAATATACTTATTACACCCGATATTATCAATATAACATGCATTATTACCCATATAATGCAGTTATTATCGCTAGAACTGTAATAAATATACTTATTACTTTTATTATTATCAATATAACATGCACTATTAGCCATATTTTACTATTATTATCGCTAGAACTATAATAATTATACTTATTACTCACGATATTATCAATATAACATGCATTATTACCCATATAATGCAGTTATTATCGCTAGAACTGTAATAATTATACTTATTACTTATATTATTAGCAATATAACGTGCATTATTACCCATATTATGCAGTTATTATTGCTAGAACTGTAATAATTATACTTATTACTTATATTATTGTCATTATAACATGCATTATTACCCATATAATGGAGTTATTGTCGCTAGAACTGTAATAATTATACTTATTACTTATATTATTATCAATATAACATGCATTATTACCCATATAATGCAGTTATTACCGCTAGAACTGTAATAATTATACTTATTACACCCGATATTATCAATATAACATGCATTATTACCCATATAATGCAGTTATTATCGACAGAAGTATAATAAATATACTTACTACTTTTATTATTATCAATATAACAGGCACTCTTAGCCATATTTTACTAGTATTATCGCTAGAACTGTAATAATTATACAAATTACTCCCGATATTATCAATATAACATCCACTATTACCCATATAATGCAGTTATTATCGCTAGAACTGTAATAATTATACACATTACTCCCGATATTATTAATTTAACATGCATTATTACGCATATAATGCAGTTATTATCGCTAGAACTGTAATAATTATACCTACTACTAGCGATATTATCAATATAACATCCATTATTACCCATATAATGCAGTTATTATCGCTAGAACTGTAATAATTATACTTATTACTTATATTATTAGCAATATAACGTGCATTATTACCCATATACTGCAGTTATTATCGACAGAAGTATAATAAATATACTTCTTACTTTTATTATTATCAATATAACTGGCACTCTTAGCCATATTTTAGTAGTATTATCGCTAGAACTGTAATAATTATACTTATTACTCATATTATTATCAATATAACATGCATTATTACCCATATTATGCAGTTATTATAGCTAGAACTATAATAAATATACGTATTACTTTTATTATCATCAATATAACATGCATTAATACCCATATTATGCGGTTATTATCGATAGAACTATAATAAACATACTTATTACTTTTATTATTATCAGTATAACATGCACTATTAGCCATATTTTACTTTTATTATCGCTAGAACTATAATAATTGTACTAATTGCTCCCGATATTATCAATATAACATGCATTATTACCCATATAATGCAGTTATTATCGCTAGAACTGTAATATTTATACCTATTACTTATATTATTATCAATATAACATGCATTATTACGCATATTATGCAGTTATAATCGCTAGAACTTTAATAAATATACTTAGTACTTTTATTATCATCAATATAACATGCATTATTACACATATTATGCAGTCATTATAGCTAGAACTATAATAAATATACGTATTACTTTTATTATCATCAATATAACATGCATTATTACCCATATTATGCAGTTATTATCGCTAGAACTGTAATAATTATACTTATTATTTATATTATTATCAATATAACATGCATTATTACCCATATAATGCAGTTATTATTTCTAGAACTGTAATAATTATACTTATTACTTATATTATTATCAATATAACATGCATTATTACCCATATAATGCAGTTATTATCGACAGAAGTATAATAAATATACTTATTACTTTTATTATTATCAATATAACAGGCACTCTAAGCCATATTTTACTTTTATTATCGCTAGATCTATAATAATTATACTACTTACTCCAGATATTATCAATATAACATGCATTATTACCCGTATAATGCAGTTATTATCGCTAGAACTGTAATATTTATACCTATTACTTATATTATTATCAATATAACATGCATTATTACCCATATTATGCAGTTATTATTGATAGAACTATAATAAATATACTTATTACTCCCGATATTGTCAATATAACATCCATTATTACCCATATAATGCAGTTATTATCGCTGGAACTGTAATAATTATACTTATTACGCCCGATATTATCAATATAACATGCATTATTACGCATATAATGCAGTTATTATCGCTAGAACTGTAATAATTATACTTATTACTTATATTATTATCAATATAACATGCATTATTACCCATATAATGCAGTTATTATGGACAGAACTATAATAAATATACTTAGTACTTTTATTATCATCAATATGACATGCATTATTACCCATATTATGAAGTTATTATCGATAGAACTATAATAAATATACTTATTACCTTTATTATTATCAATATAACATGCACTATTAGCCATATTTTACTATTATTATCGCTAGAACTATAATAATTATACTTATTATTCCCAATATTACCAATATAACATGCATTATTACCCATATAATGCAGTTATTATCGCTAGAGCTGTAATAATTATACTTATTACTTACATTATTATCAATATAACATGCATTATTACGCATATTATGCAGTTATAATCGCTAGAACTTTAATAAATATACTTAGTACTTTTATTATCATCAATATAACATGCATTATTACCCATATTATGCAGTCATTATAGCTAGAACTATAATAAATATACGTATTACTTTTATTATCATCAATATAACATGCATTATTACCCATATTATGCAGTTATTATCGCTAGAACTGTAATAATTATACTTATTACTTTTATTGTTATCAATATAACATGCACTATTAGTCATATTTCACTATTATTATCGCTAGAAATATAATAATTATACTTATTACTCCCGATGTTATCAATATAACATGCATTATTACGCATATAATGCAGTTATTATCGGTAGAACTGTAATAATTATACTTATTACTTATATTACTATCAATTTAACATGCATTATTACCCATATAATGCAGTTAGTATCGACAGAAGTATAATAAATATACTTATTACTTTTATTATTATCAGTATAACATGCACTATTAGCCATATTTTACTATTATTATCGTTAGAACTATAATATTTATACTTATTACTCCCGATATTATCAATATAACATGCATTATTACCCATATAATGCAGTTATTATCGCTAGGACTGTAATAATTATACTTATCACTTATATTATCAGCAATATAACGTGCATTATTACCCATATAATGCAGTTATTATCGATAGAACTATAATAAATATACTTATTACTTTTATTATTATCAATGTAACATGCACTATTAGCCATATTGCACTATGATTATCGCTAGAACTATAATAATTATACTTATTACTCCCGATATTATCAATATAACATGCATTATTACCCATATAATGCAGTTATTATCGCTAGAACTGTAATAATTATACTTATTACTTATATTATTAGCAATATAACGTGCATTATTACCCATATTATGCAGTTATTATCGCTAGAACTATAATAAATATACGTATCACTTTTATTATCAGCAATATAACGTGCATTATTACCCATATTATGCAGTTATTATCGCTAGAACTATAATAAGTATACTTACTACTTTTTTTGTCATCAATATAACATGCATTATTACCCATATTATGCAGTTATTATCGATAGAACTATAATAAATATACTTATTACTTTTATTATTATCAATATAACATGCACTATTAGCCATATTTTACTATTATTATCGCTAGAACTATAATATTTATACTTATTACTCCCGATATTATCAATATAACATGCATTATTACCCATATAATGCAGTTATTATCGCTAGAACTGTAATAATTATACTTATTACTTGCATTATTAGCAATATAACGTGCATTATTACCCATATTATGCAGTTATTATCGCTAGAACTATAATAAATATACGTATCACTTTTATTATCATCAATATAACATGCATTATTACCCATATTATGCAGTTATTATCGCTAGAACTATAATAAGTATACTTACTACTTTTTTTATCATCAATATAACATGCATTATTACCCATATTATGCAGTTATTATCGATAGAACTGTAATAAATATACTTATTACTTATATTATTAGCAATATAACGTGCATTATTACCCATAAATTGCAGTTATTATCGCTAGAACTGTAATAATTATACTTATTACTTATATTATTATCAATATAACATGCATTATTACCCATATTATGCAGTTATAATCGCTAGAACTATAATAAATATACTTACTACTTTTATTGTCATCAATATAACATGCATTATTACCCATATTATGCAGTTATTATCGCTAAAACTATAATAAATATACGTATTACTTTTATTATCATCAATATAACATGCATTATTACCCATACTATGCAGTTATTATCGATAGAACTGTAATAAATATACTCATTACTTTTATTATTATCAATATAACATGCACTATTAGCCATATTTTACTATTATTATCGCTAGAACTATTATAATTATACTTATTACTCCCGATATTATCAATATAACATGCATTATTACCCATATAATGCAGTTATTATCGCTAGAACTGTAATAATTATACTTATTACTTATATTATTAGCAATATAACGTGCATTATTAGCCATATTATGCAGTTATTATCGCTAGAACTATAATAAATATACGTATTACTTTTATTATCATCAATATAACATGCATTATTACCCATATTATGCAGTTATTATCGCTAGAACTATAATAAGTATACTTACTACTTTTATTATCATCAATATAACATGCATTACTGCCCATAATATGCAGTTATTATCGCTAGAACTATAATAAATATACGTATTACTTTTATTATCATCAATATAACATGCATTATTACCCATATTATGCAGTTATTATCGATAGAACTGTAATAAATATACTTATTACTTTTATTATTATCAATATAACATGCACTATTAGCCATATTTTACTATTATTATAGCTAGAACTATAATAATTATACTTATTACTCCCGATATTATCAATATAACATGCATTATTACCCATATAATGCAGTTATTATCGCTAGAACTGTAATAATTATACTTATTACTTATATTATTAGCAATATAACGTGCATTATTACCCATATTATGCAGTTATTATCGCTAGAACTATAATAAATATACGTATCACTTTTATTATCAGCAATATAACGTGCATTATTACCCATATTATGCAGTTATTATCGCTAGAACTATAATAAATATACTTATTACTTTTATTATTATCAATACAACATGCACTATTAGCCATATTTTACTATTATTATCGCTAGAACTATAATATTTATACTTATTACTCCCGATATTATCAATATAACATGCATTATTACCCATATAATGCAGTTATTATCGCTAGAACTGTAATAATTATACTTATTACTTGCATTATTAGCAATATAACGTGCATTATTACCCATATTATGCAGTTATTATCGCTAGAACTATAATAAATATACGTATCACTTTTATTATCATCAATATAACATGCATTATTACCCATATTATGCAGTTATTATCGCTAGAACTATAATAAGTATACTTACTACTTTTTTTATCATCAATATAACATGCATTATTACCCATATTATGCAGTTATTATCGATAGAACTGTAATAAATATACTTATTACTTATATTATTAGCAATATAACGTGCATTATTACCCATAAATTGCAGTTATTATCGCTAGAACTGTAATAATTATACTTATTACTTATATTATTATCAATATAACATGCATTATTACCCATATTATGCAGTTATAATCGCTAGAACTATAATAAATATACTTACTACTTTTATTGTCATCAATATAACATGCATTATTACCCATATTATGCAGTTATTATCGCTAAAACTATAATAAATATACGTATTACTTTTATTATCATCAATATAACATGCATTATTACCCATATTATGCAGTTATTATCGATACAACTGTAATAAATATACTTATTACTTTTATTATTATCAATATAACATGCACTATTAGCCATATTTTACTATTATTATCGCTAGAACTATAATAATTATACTTATTACTCCCGATATTATCAATATAACATGCATTATTACCCATATAATGCAGTTATTATCGCTAGAACTGTAATAATTATACTTATTACTTATATTATTAGCAATATAACGTGCATTATTACCCATATTATGCAGTTATTATCGCTAGAACTATAATAAATATACGTATCACTTTTATTATCAGCAATATAACGTGCATTATTACCCATATTATGCAGTTATTATCGCTAGAACTATAATAAGTATACTTACTACTTTTTTTATCATCAATATAACATGCATTATTACCCATATTATGCAGGTATTATCGATAGAACTATAATAGATATACTTATTACTTTTATTATTATCAATATAACATGCACTATTAGCCATATTTTACTATTATTATCGCTAGAACTATAATATTTATACTTATTACTCCCGACATTATCAATATAACATGCATTATTACCCATATAATGCAGTTATTATCGCTAGAACTGTAATAATTATACTTATTACTTGCATTATTAGCAATATAACGTGCATTATTACCCATATTATGCAGTTATTATCGCTAGAACTATAATAAATATACGTATCACTTTTATTATCATCAATATAACATGCATTATTACCCATATTATGCAGTTATTATCGCTAGAACTATAATAAGTATACTTACTACTTTTTTTATCATCAATATGACATGCATTATTACCCATATTATGCAGTTATTATCGATAGAACTGTAATAAATATACTTATTACTTATATTATTAGCAATATAACGTGCATTATTACCCATAAATTGCAGTTATTATCGCTAGAACTGTAATAATTATACTTATTACTTATATTATTATCAATATAACATGCATTATTACCCATATTATGCAGTTATAATCGCTAGAACTATAATAAATATACTTACTACTTTTATTGTCATCAATATAACATGCATTATTACCCATATTATGCAGTTATTATCGCTACAACTATAATAAATATACGTATTACTTTTATTATCATCAATATAACATGCATTATTACCCATATTATGCAGTTATTATCGATAGAACTGTAATAAATATACTTATTACTTTTATTATTATCAATGTAACATGCACTATTAGCCATATTTTACTATTATTATCGCTAGAACTATAATAATTATACTTATTACTCCCGATATTATCAATATAACATGCATTATTACCCATATAATGCAGTTATTATCGCTAGAACTGTAATAATTATACTTATTACTTATATTATTAGCAATATAACGTGCATTACAAGCCATATTATGCAGTTATTATCGCTAGAACTATAATAAATATACGTATTACTTTTATTATCATCAATATAACATGCATTATTACCCATATTATGCAGTTATTATCGCTAGAACTATAATAAGTATACTTACTACTTTTATTATCATCAATATAACATGCATTACTGCCCATAATATGCAGTTATTATCGCAAGAACTATAATAAATATACGTATTACTTTTATTATCATCAATATAACATGCATTATTACCCATATTATGCAGTTATTATCGATAGAACTGTAATAAATATACTTATTACTTTTATTATTATCAATATAACATGCACTATTAGCCATATTTTACTATTATTATCGCTAGAACTATAATAATTATACTTATTACTCCCGATATTATCAATATAACATGCATTATTACCCATATAATGCAGTTATTATTGCTAGAACTGTAATAATTATACTTATTACTTATATTGTTAGCAATATAACGTGCATTATTACCCATATTATGCAGTTATTATCGCTAGAACTATAATAAATATACGTATCACTTTTATTATCATCAACATAACATGCATTTTTACCCATATTATGCAGTTATTATCGCTAGAACTATAATAAGTATACTTACTACTTTTTTTATCATCAATATAACATGCATTGTTACCCATATTATGCAGTTATTATCGATAGAACTATAATAAATATACTTATTACTTTTATTGTTATCAATATAACATGCACTATTAGCCATATTTTACTATTATTATCGCTAGAACTATAATAATTATACTTATTACTCCCGATATTATCAATATAACATGCATTATTACCCATATAATGCAGTTATTATCGCTAGAACTGTAATAATTATACTTATTACTTACATTATTAGCAATATAACGTGCATTATTACCCATATAATGCAGTTATTATCGCTAGAACTGTAATAATTATAGTTATTACTTATATTATTAGCAATAGAACGTGCATTATTACCCATATTATGCAGTTATTATCGCTAGAACTGTAATAATTATCCTTATTACTTATATTATTATCAATGTAACATGCATTATTACCCATATAATGGAGTTATTATCGCTAGAACTGTAATAATTATACTTATTACTCCCAATATTATCAATATAACATGCATTATTACCCATATAATGCAGTTATTATCGCTAGGACTGTAATAATTATACTTATCACTTATATTATCAGCAATATAACGTGCATTATTACCCATATAATGCAGTTATTATCGATAGAACTATAATAAATATACTTACTACTTTTATTATCATCAATATAACATGCATTATTACCCACATTATGCAGTTATTATCGAAAGAACTATAATAAATATACTTATTACTTTTATTATTATCAATATAACATGCACTATTAGCCATATTTTACTATTATTATCGCCAGAACTATAATAATTATACTTATTACTCCCGATATTATCAATATAACACGCATGATTGCCCATATAATGCAGTTATTATCGCTAGAACTGTAATAATTATACTTATTACTTATATTATTATCAATATAACATGCATTATTACCCATATAATGGAGTTATTATCGCTAGAACTATAATAAGTATACTTACTACTTTTATTATCATCAATATAACATGCATTACTGCCCATAATATGCAGTTATTATCGCTAGAACTATAATAAATATACGTATTACTTTTATTATCATCAATATAACATGCATTATTACCCATATTATGCAGTTATTATCGATAGAACTGTAATAAATATACTTATTACTTTTATTATTATCAATATAACATGCACTATTAGCCATATTTTACTATTATTATCGCTAGAACTATAATATTTATACTTATTACTCCCGATATTATCAATATAACATGCATTATTATCCATATAATGCAGTTATTATCGCTAGAACTGTAATAATTATACTTATTACTTATATTATTAGCAATATAACGTGCATTATTACCCATATTATGCAGTTATTATCGCTAGAACTATAATAAATATACTTAGTACTTTTATTATCATCAATATAACATGCATTATTACCCATATTATGCAGTTATTATCGATAGAACTATAATAAATATACTTATTACTTTTATTATTATCAATATAACATGCACTATTAGCCATATTTTACTATTATTATCGCTAGAACTATAATAATTATACTTATTACTCCCGATATTATCAATATAACATGCATTATTACCCATATAATGCAGTTATTATCGCTAGAACTGTAATAATTATACTTATTACTTACATTATTAGCAATATAACGTGCATTATTACCCATATAATGCAGTTATTATCGCTAGAACTGTAATAATTATACTTATTACTTATATTATTATCAATATAACATGCATTATTACGCATATTATGCAGTTATAATCGCTAGAACTATAATAAATATACTTAGTACTTTTATTATCATCAATATAGCATGCATTATTACCCATATTATGCAGTTATTATCGATAGAACTATAATAAATATACTTATTACTTTTATTATTATCAATATAACATGCACTATTAGCCATATTGTACTATTATTATCGCTAGAACTATAATAATTATACTTATTGCTCCCGATATTATCAATATAACATGCATTATTACCCATATAATGCAGTTATTATCGCTAGAACTGTAATAATTATACTTATTACTTATATTATTAGCAATATAACGTGCATTATTACCCATATTATGCAGTTATTATCGCTAGAACTATAATAAATATACGTATCACTTTTATTATCAGCAATATAACGTGCATTATTACCCATATTATGCAGTTATTATCGCTAGAACTATAATAAGTATACTTACTACTTTTTTTGTCATCAATATAACATGCATTATTACCCATATTATGCAGTTATTATCGATAGAACTATAATAAATATACTTATTACTTTTATTATTATCAATATAACATGCACTATTAGCCATATTTTACTATTATTATCGCTAGAACTATAATATTTATACTTATTACTCCCGATATTATCAATATAACATGCATTATTACCCATATAATGCAGTTATTATCGCTAGAACTGTAATAATTATACTTATTACTTGCATTATTAGCAATATAACGTGCATTATTACCCATATTATGCAGTTATTATCGCTAGCACTATAATAAATATACGTATCACTTTTATTATCATCAATATAACATGCATTATTACCCATATTATGCAGTTATTATCGCTAGAACTATAATAAGTATACTTACTACTTTTTTTATCATCAATATAACATGCATTATTACCCATATTATGCAGTTATTATCGATAGAACTGTAATAAATATACTTATTACTTATATTATTGGCAATATAACGTGCATTATTACCCATAAATTGCAGTTATTATCGCTAGAACTGTAATAATTATACTTATTACTTATATTATTATCAATATAACATGCATTATTACCCATATTATGCAGTTATAATCGCTAGAACTATAATAAATATACTTACTACTTTTATTGTCATCAATATAACATGCATTATTACCCATATTATGCAGTTATTATCGCTACAACTATAATAAATATACGTATTACTTTTATTATCATCAATATAACATGCATTATTACCCATATTATGCAGTTATTATCGATAGAACTGTAATAAATATACTTATTACTTTTATTATTATCAATGTAACATGCACTATTAGCCATATTTTACTATTATTATCGCTAGAACTATAATAATTATACTTATTACTCCCGATATTATCAATATAACATGCATTATTACCCATATAATGCAGTTATTATCGCTAGAACTGTAATAATTATACTTATTACTTATATTATTAGCAATATAACGTGCATTACAAGCCATATTATGCAGTTATTATCGCTAGAACTATAATAAATATACGTATTACTTTTATTATCATCAATATAACATGCATTATTACCCATATTATGCAGTTATTATCGCTAGAACTATAATAAGTATACTTACTACTTTTATTATCATCAATATAACATGCATTACTGCCCATAATATGCAGTTATTATCGCAAGAACTATAATAAATATACGTATTACTTTTATTATCATCAATATAACATGCATTATTACCCATATTATGCAGTTATTATCGATAGAACTGTAATAAATATACTTATTACTTTTATTATTATAAATATAACATGCACTATTAGCCATATTTTACTATTATTATCGCTAGAACTATAATAATTATACTTATTACTCCCGATATTATCAATATAACATGCATTATTACCCATATAATGCAGTTATTATTGCTAGAACTGTAATAATTATACTTATTACTTATATTGTTAGCAATATAACGTGCATTATTACCCATATTATGCAGTTATTATCGCTAGAACTATAATAAATATACGTATCACTTTTATTATCATCAACATAACATGCATTTTTACCCATATTATGCAGTTATTATCGCTAGAACTATAATAAGTATACTTACTACTTTTTTTATCATCAATATAACATGCATTGTTACCCATATTATGCAGTTATTATCGATAGAACTATAATAAATATACTTATTACTTTTATTGTTATCAATATAACATGCACTATTAGCCATATTTTACTATTATTATCGCTAGAACTATAATAATTATACTTATTACTCCCGATATTATCAATATAACATGCATTATTACCCATATAATGCAGTTATTATCGCTAGAACTGTAATAATTATACTTATTACTTACATTATTAGCAATATAACGTGCATTATTACCCATATAATGCAGTTATTATCGCTAGAACTGTAATAATTATAGTTATTACTTATATTATTAGCAATATAACGTGCATTATTACCCATATTATGCAGTTATTATCGCTAGAACTGTAATAATTATCCTTATTACTTATATTATTATCAATGTAACATGCATTATTACCCATATAATGGAGTTATTATCGCTAGAACTGTAATAATTATACTTATTACTCCCAATATTATCAATATAACATGCATTATTACCCATATAATGCAGTTATTATCGCTAGGACTGTAATAATTATACTTATCACTTATATTATCAGCAATATAACGTGCATTATTACCCATATAATGCAGTTATTATCGATAGAACTATAATAAATATACTTACTACTTTTATTATCATCAATATAACATGCATTATTACCCACATTATGCAGTTATTATCGAAAGAACTATAATAAATATACTTATTACTTTTATTATTATCAATATAACATGCACTATTAGCCATATTTTACTATTATTATCGCCAGAACTATAATAATTATACTTATTACTCCCGATATTATCAATATAACACGCATGATTGCCCATATAATGCAGTTATTATCGCTAGAACTGTAATAATTATACTTATTACTTATATTATTATCAATATAACATGCATTATTACCCATATAATGGAGTTATTATCGCTAGAACTATAATAAGTATACTTACTACTTTTATTATCATCAATATAACATGCATTACTGCCCATAATATGCAGTTATTATCGCTAGAACTATAATAAATATACGTATTACTTTTATTATCATCAATATAACATGCATTATTACCCATATTATGCAGTTATTATCGATAGAACTGTAATAAATATACTTATTACTTTTATTATTATCAATATAACATGCACTATTAGCCATATTTTACTATTATTATCGCTAGAACTATAATATTTATACTTATTACTCCCGATATTATCAATATAACATGCATTATTATCCATATAATGCAGTTATTATCGCTAGAACTGTAATAATTATACTTATTACTTATATTATTAGCAATATAACGTGCATTATTACCCATATTATGCAGTTATTATCGCTAGAACTATAATAAATATACTTAGTACTTTTATTATCATCAATATAACATGCATTATTACCCATATTATGCAGTTATTATCGATAGAACTATAATAAATATACTTATTACTTTTATTATTATCAATATAACATGCACTATTAGCCATATTTTACTATTATTATCGCTAGAACTATAATAATTATACTTATTACTCCCGATATTATCAATATAACATGCATTATTACCCATATAATGCAGTTATTATCGCTAGAACTGTAATAATTATACTTATTACTTACATTATTAGCAATATAACGTGCATTATTACCCATATAATGCAGTTATTATCGCTAGAACTGTAATAATTATACTTATTACTTATATTATTATCAATATAACATGCATTATTACGCATATTATGCAGTTATAATCGCTAGAACTATAATAAATATACTTAGTACTTTTATTATCATCAATATAGCATGCATTATTACCCATATTATGCAGTTATTATCGATAGAACTATAATAAATATACTTATTACTTTTATTATTATCAATATAACATGCACTATTAGCCATATTGTACTATTATTATCGCTAGAACTATAATAATTATACTTATTGCTCCCGATATTATCAATATAACATGCATTATTACCCATATAATGCAGTTATTATCGCTAGAACTGTAATAATTATACTTATTACTTATATTATTAGCAATATAACGTGCATTATTACCCATATTATGCAGTTATTATCGCTAGAACTATAATAAATATACGTATCACTTTTATTATCAGCAATATAACGTGCATTATTACCCATATTATGCAGTTATTATCGCTAGAACTATAATAAGTATACTTACTACTTTTTTTGTCATCAATATAACATGCATTATTACCCATATTATGCAGTTATTATCGATAGAACTATAATAAATATACTTATTACTTTTATTATTATCAATATAACATGCACTATTAGCCATATTTTACTATTATTATCGCTAGAACTATAATATTTATACTTATTACTCCCGATATTATCAATATAACATGCATTATTACCCATATAATGCAGTTATTATCGCTAGAACTGTAATAATTATACTTATTACTTGCATTATTAGCAATATAACGTGCATTATTACCCATATTATGCAGTTATTATCGCTAGCACTATAATAAATATACGTATCACTTTTATTATCATCAATATAACATGCATTATTACCCATATTATGCAGTTATTATCGCTAGAACTATAATAAGTATACTTACTACTTTTTTTATCATCAATATAACATGCATTATTACCCATATTATGCAGTTATTATCGATAGAACTGTAATAAATATACTTATTACTTATATTATTAGCAATATAACGTGCATTATTACCCATAAATTGCAGTTATTATCGCTAGAACTGTAATAATTATACTTATTACTTATATTATTATCAATATAACATGCATTATTACCCATATTATGCAGTTATAATCGCTAGAACTATAATAAATATACGTATTACTTTTATTATCATCAATATAACATGCATTTTTACCCATATTATGCAGTTATTATCGATAGAACTGTAATAAATATACTTATTACTTTTATTATTATCAATATAACATGCACTATTAGCCATATTTTACTATTATTATCGCTAGAACTATTATAATTATACTTATTACTCCCGATATTAGCAATATAACATGCATTATTACCCATATAATGCAGTTATTATCGCTAGAACTGTAATAATTATACTTATTACTTATATTATTAGCAATATAACGTGCATTATTAGCCATATTATGCAGTTATTATCGCTAGAACTATAATAAATATACGTATTACTTTTATTATCATCAATATAACATGCATTATTACCCATATTATGCAGTTATTATCGCTAGAACTATAATAAGTATACTTACTACTTTTATTATCATCAATATAACATGCATTACTGCCCATAATATGCAGTTATTATCGCTAGAACTATAATAAATATACGTACTACTTTTATCATCATCAATATAACATGCATTATTACCCATATTATGCAGTTATTATCGATAGAACTGTAATAAATATACTTATTACTTTTATTATTATCAATATAACATGCACTATTAGCCATATTTTACTATTATTATAGCTAGAACTATAATAATTATACTTATTACTCCCGATATTATCAATATAACATGCATTATTACCCATATAATGCAGTTATTATCGCTAGAACTGTAATAATTATACTTATTACTTATATTATTAGCAATATAACGTGCATTATTACCCATATTATGCAGTTATTATCGCTAGAACTATAATAAATATACGTATCACTTTTATTATCAGCAATATAACGTGCATTATTACCCATATTATGCAGTTATTATCGCTAGAACTATAATAAATATACTTATTACTTTTATTATTATCAATACAACATGCACTATTAGCCATATTTTACTATTATTATCGCTAGAACTATAATATTTATACTTATTACTCCCGATATTATCAATATAACATGCATTATTACCCATATAATGCAGTTATTATCGCTAGAACTGTAATAATTATACTTATTACTTGCATTATTAGCAATATAACGTGCATTATTACCCATATTATGCAGTTATTATCGCTAGAACTATAATAAATATACGTATCACTTTTATTATCATCAATATAACATGCATTATTACCCATATTATGCAGTTATTATCGCTAGAACTATAATAAGTATACTTACTACTTTTTTTATCATCAATATAACATGCATTATTACCCATATTATGCAGTTATTATCGATAGAACTGTAATAAATATACTTATTACTTATATTATTAGCAATATAACGTGCATTATTACCCATAAATTGCAGTTATTATCGCTAGAACTGTAATAATTATACTTATTACTTATATTATTATCAATATAACATGCATTATTACCCATATTATGCAGTTATAATCGCTAGAACTATAATAAATATACTTACTACTTTTATTGTCATCAATATAACATGCATTATTACCCATATTATGCAGTTATTATCGCTAAAACTATAATAAATATACGTATTACTTTTATTATCATCAATATAACATGCATTATTACCCATATTATGCAGTTATTATCGATAGAACTGTAATAAATATACTTATTACTTTTATTATTATCAATATAACATGCACTATTAGCCATATTTTACTATTATTATCGCTAGAACTATAATAATTATACTTATTACTCCCGATATTATCAATATAACATGCATTATTACCCATATAATGCAGTTATTATCGCTAGAACTGCAATAATTATACTTATTACTTACATTATTAGCAATATAACGTGCATTATTACCCATATAATGCAGTTATTATCGCTAGAACTGTAATAATTATAGTTATTACTTATATTATTAGCAATATAACGTGCATTATTACCCATATTATGCAGTTATTATCGCTAGAACTGTAATAATTATACTTATTACTTATATTATTATCAATGTAACATGCATTATTACCCATATAATGGAGTTATTATCGCTAGAACTGTAATAATTATACTTATTACTCCCAATATTATCAATATAACATGCATTATTACCCATATAATGCAGTTATTATCGCTAGGACTGTAATAATTATACTTATCACTTATATTATCAGCAATATAACGTGCATTATTACCCATATAATGCAGTTATTATCGATAGAACTATAATAAATATACTTACTACTTTTATTATCATCAATATAACATGCATTATTACCCACATTATGCAGTTATTATCGAAAGAACTATAATAAATATACTTATTACTTTTATTATTATCAATATAACATGCACTATTAGCCATATTTTACTATTATTATCGCCAGAACTATAATAATTATACTTATTACTCCCGATATTATCAATATAACACGCATGATTGCCCATATAATGCAGTTATTATCGCTAGAACTGTAATAATTATACTTATCACTTATATTATTATCAATATAACATGCATTATTACCCATATAATGGAGTTATTATCGCTAGAACTGTAATAATTATACTTATTACTCCCAATATTATCAATATAACATGCATTATTACCCATATAATGCAGTTATTATCGCTAGAACTGTAATAATTATACTTATTACTTATATTATTAGCAATATAACGTGCATTATTACCCATATTATGCAGTTATTATCGCTAGAACTATAATAAATATACGTATCACTTTTATTATTAGCAATATAACGTGCATTATTACCCATATTATGCAGTTATTATCGCTAGAACTATAATAAGTATACTTACTACTTTTTTTATCATCAATATAACATGCATTATTACCCATATTATGCAGTTATTATCGATAGAACTATAATAAATATACTTACTACTTTTATTATTATCAATATAACATGCACTATTAGCCATATTTTACTATTATTATCGCTAGAACTATAATATTTATACTTATTACTCCCGATATTATCAATATAACATCCATTATTACCCATATAATGCAGTTATTATCGCTAGAACTGTAATAATTATACTTATTACTTGCATTATTAGCAATATAACGTGCATTATTACCCATATTATGCAGTTATTATCGCTAGAACTATAATAAATATACGTATCACTTTTATTATCAGCAATATAACGTGCATTATTACCCATATTATGCAGTTATTATCGCTAGAACTATAATAAGTATACTTACTACTTTTTTTATCATCAATATAACATGCATTATTACCCATATTATGCAGTTATTATCGATAGAACTGTAATAAATATACTTATTACTTTTATTATTATCAATATTACATGCACTATTAGCCATATTTTACTATTATTATCGCTAGAACTATAATAATTATACTTATTACTCCCGATATTATCAATATAACATGCATTATTACCCATATAATGCAGTTATTATCGCTAGAACTGTAATAATTATACTTACTACTTATATTATTAGCAATATAACGTGCATTATTACCCATATTATGCAGTTATTATCGCTAGAACTATAATAAATATACGTATTACTTTTATTATCATCAATATAACATGCATTATTACCCATATTATGCAGTTATTATCGCTAGAACTATAATAAGTATACTTACTACTTTTATTATCATCAATATAACATGCATTACTGCCCATAATATGCAGTTATTATCGCTAGAACTATAATAAATATACGTATTACTTTTATTATCATCAATATAACATGCATTATTACCCATATTATGCAGTTATTATCGATAGAACTGTAATAAATATACATATTACTTTTATTATTATCAATATAACATGCACTATTAGCCATATTTTACTATTATTATCGCTAGAACTATAATAATTATACTTATTACTCCCGATATTATCAATATAACATGCATTATTACCCATATAATGCAGTTATTATCGCTAGAACTGTAATAATTATACTTATTACTTATATTATTAGCAATATAACGTGCATTATTGCCCATATTATGCAGTTATTATCGCTAGAACTATAATAAATATACGTATCACTTTTATTATCATCAATATAACATGCATTATTACCCATATTATGCAGTTATTATCGCTAGAACTATAATTAGTATACTTACTACTTTTTTTATCATCAATATAACATGCATTATTACCCATATTATGCAGTTATTATCGATAGAACTATAATAAATATACTTATTATTTTTATTATTATCAATATAACATGCACTATTAGCCATATTTTACTATTATTATCGCTAGAACTATAATAATTATACTTATTACTCACGATATTATCAATATAACATGCATTATTACCCTTATAATGCAGTTATTATCGCTAGAACTGTAATAATTATACATATTACTTACATTATTAGCAATATAACGTGCATTATTACCCATATAATGCAGTTATTATCGCTAGAACTGTAATAATTATAGTTATTACTTATATTATTCGCAATATAACGTGCATTATTACCCATATAATGGAGATATTATCGCTAGAACTGTAATAATTATACTTATTACTTATATTATTCTCAATATAACATGCATTATTACCCATATTATGCAGTTATAATCGCTAGAACTATAATAAATATACTTACTACTTTTATTGTCATCAATATAACATGCATTATTACCCATATTATGCAGTTATTATCGCTAAAACTATAATAAATATACGTATTACTTTTATTATCATCAATATAACATGCATTATTACCCATATTATGCAGTTATTATCGACAGAACTGTAATAAATATTCTTATTACTTTTATTATTATCAATATAACATGCACTATTTGCCATATTTTACTATTATTATCGCTAGCACTATAATAATTATACTTATTACTGACAATATTATCAATATAACATGCATTATTACCCATATTATGCAGTTATCATCGATAGAACTATAATAAATATACTTATTACTTTTATTATTATCAATATAACATGCATTATTACCCATATTATGCAGTTATTATCGATAGAACTATAATAAATATACTTATTACTTTTATTATTATCAATATAACATGCACTATTAGCCATATTTTACTATTATTATCGCTAGAACTATAATAATTATACTTATTACTCCCGATATTATCAATATAGCATGCATTATTACCCATATAATGCAGTTATTATCGCTAGAACTGTAATAATTGTACTTATTACTTATATTATCAGCAATATAACGTGCATTAACACTCATATAATGCAGTTCTTATCGCTAGAACTGTAATAATTATACTTATTACTTATATTATTATCAATATAACATGCATTATTACCCATATTATGCAGTTATTATCGCTAGAACTATAATAAATATACATATTACTTTTATTATCATCAATATAACATGCATTATTACCCATATTATGCAGTTATTATCGATAGAACTGTAATAAATATACTTATTACTTTTATTATTATCAATATAACATGCACTATTAGCCATATTTTACTATTATTATCGCTAGAACTATAATAATTATACTTATTACTCCCGATATTATCAATATAACATGCATTATTACCCATATAATGCAGTTATTATCGCTAGAACTGTAATAATTATACTTATTACTTATATTATTATCAATATAACATGCATTATTACGCATATTATGCAGTTATAATCGCTAGAACTATAATAAATATACTTAGTACTTTTATAATCATCAATATAACATGCATTATTACCCATATTATGCAGTTATTATCGATAGAACTATAATGAATATACTTATTACTTTTATTATTATCAATGTAACATGCACTATTAGCCATATTGCACTATGATTATCGCTAGAACTATAATAATTATACTTATTACTCCCGATATTATCAATATAACATGCATTATTACCAATATTATGCAGTTATTATCGACAGAACTGTAATAAATATACTTATTACTTTTATTATTATCAATATAACATGCACTATTTGCCATATTTTACTATTATTATCGCTAGCACTATAATAATTATACTTATTACTGACAATATTATCAATATAACATGCATTATTACCCATATTATGCAGTTATTATCGATAGAACTATAATAAATATACTTATTACTTTTATTATTATCAATATAACATGCATTATTACCCATATTATGCAGTTATTATCGATAGAACTATAATAAAAATACTTATTACTTTTATTATTATCAATATAACATGCACTATTAGCCATATTTTACTATTATTATCGCTAGAACTATAATAATTATACTTATTACTCCCGATATTATCAATATAGCATGCATTATTACCCATATTATGCAGTTATTATCGCTAGAACTATAATAAATATACGTATTACTTTTATTATCATCAATATAACATGCATTATTACCCATATAACGGAGTTATTATCGCTAGAACTGTAATAATTATACTTATTACTTATATTATTCTCAATATAACATGCATTATTACCCATATTATGCAGTTGTAATCGCTAGAACTATAATAAATATACATACTACTTTTATTATCATCAATATAACATGCATTATTACCCATATTATGCAGTTATTATCGATAGAACTGTAATAAATATACTTATTACTTATATTATTAGCAATATAACGTGCATTATTACCCATAAATTGCAGTTATTATCGCTAGAACTGTAATAATTATACTTATTACTTATATTATTATCAATATAACATGCATTATTACCCATATTATGCAGTTATAATCGCTAGAACTATAATAAATATACTTACTACTTTTATTGTCATCAATATAACATGCATTATTACCCATATTATGCAGTTATTATCGCTAAAACTATAATAAATATACGTATTACTTTTATTATCATCAATATAACATGCATTATTACCAATATTATGCAGTTATTATCGACAGAACTGTAATAAATATACTTATTACTTTTATTATTATCAATATAACATGCACTATTTGCCATATTTTACTATTATTATCGCTAGCACTATAATAATTATACTTATTACTGACAATATTATCAATATAACATGCATTATTACCCATATTATGCAGTTATTATCGATAGAACTATAATAAATATACTTATTACTTTTATTATTATCAATATAACATGCATTATTACCCATATTATGCAGTTATTATCGATAGAACTATAATAAAAATACTTATTACTTTTATTATTATCAATATAACATGCACTATTAGCCATATTTTACTATTATTATCGCTAGAACTATAATAATTATACTTATTACTCCCGATATTATCAATATAGCATGCATTATTACCCATATTATGCAGTTATTATCGCTAGAACTATAATAAATATACGTATTACTTTTATTATCATCAATATAACATGCATTATTACCCATATTATGCAGTTATTATCGACAGAACTGTAATAAATATACTTATTACTTATATTATTAGCAATATAACGTGCATTATTACCCATAAATTGCAGTTATTATCGCTAGAACTGTAATAATTATACTTATTACTTATATTATTATCAATATAACATGCATTATTACCCATATTATGCAGTTATAATCGCTAGAACTATAATAAATATACTTACTACTTTTATTGTCATCAATATAACATGCATTATTACCCATATTATGCAGTTATTATCGCTAAAACTATAATAAATATACGTATTACTTTTATTATCATCAATATAACATGCATTATTACCCATATTATGAAGTTATTATCGATAGAACTGTAATAAATATACTTATTACTTTTATTATTATCAATATAACATGCACTATTAGCCATATTTTACTATTATTATCGCTAGAACTATAATAATTATACTTATTACTGCCGATATTATCAATATAACATGCATTATTACCCATATAATGCAGTTATTATCGCTAGAACTGTAATAATTATACTTATTACTTATATTATTAGCAATATAACGTGCATTATTAGCCATATTATGCAGTTATTATCGCTAGAACTATAATAAATATACGTATTACTTTTATTATCATCAATATAACATGCATTATTACCCATATTATGCAGTTATTATCGATAGAACTGTAATAAATATACTTATTACTTTTATTATTATCAATATAACATGCACTATTAGCCATATTTTACTATTATTATCGCTAGAACTATAATAATTATACTTATTACACCCGATATTATCAATATAACATGCATTATTACCCATATAATGCAGTTATTATCGCTAAAACTATAATAAATATACGTATTACTTTTATTATCATCAATATAACATGCATTATTACCCATATTATGCAGTTATTATCGACAGAACTGTAATAAATATACTTATTACTTTTATTATTATCAATATAACATGCACTATTTGCCATATTTTACTATTATTATCGCTAGCACTATAATAATTATACTTATTACTGACAATATTATCAATATAACATGCATTATTACCCATATTATGCAGTTATTATCGATAGAACTATAATAAATATACTTATTACTTTTATTATTATCAATATAACATGCATTATTACCCATATCATGCAGTTATTATCGATAGAACTATAATAAATATACTTATTACTTTTATTATTATCAATATAACAAGCACTATTAGCCATATTTTACTATTATTATCGCTAGAACTATAATAATTATACTTATTACTCCCGATATTATCAATATAGCATTCATTATTACCCATATAATGCAGTTATTATCGCTAGAACTGTAATAATTGTACTTATTACTTATATTATCAGCAATATAACGTGCATTAACACCCATATAATGCAGTTCTTATCGCTAGAACTGTAATAATTATACTTATTACTTATATTATTATCAATATAACATGCATTATTACCCATATTATGCAGTTATTATCGCTAGAACTATAATAAATATACGTATTACTTTTATTATCATCAATATAACATGCATTATTACCCATATTATGCAGTTATTATCGATAGAACTGTAATAAATATACTTATTACTTTTATTATTATCAATATAACATGCACTATTAGCCATATTTTACTATTATTATCGCTAGAACTATAATAATTATACTTATTACTCCCGATATTATCAATATAACATGCATTATTACCCATATAATGCAGTTATTATCGCTAGAACTGTAATAATTATAATTATTACTTATATTATTATCAATACAACATGCATTATTACGCATATTATGCAGTTATAATCGCTAGAACTATAATAAATATACTTAGTACTTTTATTATCATCAATATAACATGCATTATTACCCATATTATGCAGTTATTATCGATAGAACTATAATGAATATACTTATTACTTTTATTATTATCAATGTAACATGCACTATTAGCCATATTGCACTATGATTATCGCTAGAACTATAATAATTATACTTATTACTCCCGATATTATCAATATAACATGCATTATTACCAATATAATGCAGTTCTTATCGCTAGAACTGTAATAATTATACTTACTACTTATATTATTATCAATATAACATGCATTATTACCCATACTATGCAGTTATTATCGCTAGAACTATAATAAATATACGTATTACTTTTATTATCATCAATATAACATGCATTATTACCCATATAACGGATTTATTATCGCTAGAACTGTAATAATTATACTTATTACTTATATTATTCTCAATATAACATGCATTATTACCCATATTATGCAGTTATAATCGCTAGAACTATAATAAATATACATACTACTTTTATTATCATCAATATAACATGCATTATTACCCATATTATGCAGTTATTATCGATAGAACTGTAATAAATATACTTATTACTTATATTATTAGCAATATAACGTGCATTATTACCCATAAATTGCAGTTATTATCGCTAAAACTGTAATAATTATACTTATTACTAATATTATTATCAATATAACATGCATTATTACCCATATTATGCAGTTATAATCGCTAGAACTATAATAAATATACTTACTACTTTTATTGTCATCAATATAACATGCATTATTACCCATATTATGCAGTTATTATCGCTAAAACTATAATAAATATACTTATTACTTTTATTATCATCAATATAACATGCATTATTACCAATATTATGCAGTTATTATCGACAGAACTGTAATAAATATACTTATTACTTTTATTATTATCAATATAACATGCACTATTTGCCATATTTTACTATTATTATCGCTAGCACTATAATAATTATACTTATTACTGACAATATTATCAATATAACATGCATTATTACCCATATTATGCAGTTATTATCGATAGAACTATAATAAATATACTTATTACTTTTATTATTATCAATATAACATGCATTATTACCCATATTATGCAGTTATTATCGATAGAACTATAATAAAAATACTTATTACTTTTATTATTATCAATATAACATGCACTGTTAGCCATATTTTACTATTATTATCGCTAGAACTATAATAATTATACTTATTACTCCCGATATTATCAATATAGCATGCATTATTACCCACATTATGCAGTTATTATCGCTAGAACTATAATAAATATACGTATTACTTTTATTATCATCAATATAACATGCATTATTACCCATATTATGCAGTTATTATCGACAGAACTGTAATAAATATACTTATTACTTATATTATTAGCAATATAAGGTGCATTATTACCCATAAATTGCAGTTATGATCGCTAGAACTGTAATAATTATACTTATTACTTATATTATTATCAATATAACATGCATTATTACCCATATTATGCAGTTATAATCGCTAGAACTATAATAAATATACTTACTACTTTTATTGTCATCAATATAACATGCATTATTACCCATATTATGCAGTTATTATCGCTAAAACTATAATAAATATACGTATTACTTTTATTATCATCAATATAACATGCATTATTACCAATATTATGCAGTTATTATCGACAGAACTGTAATAAATATACTTATTACTTTTATTATTATCAATATAACATGCACTATTTGCCATATTTTACTATTATTATCGCTAGCACTATAATAATTATACTTATTACTGACAATATTATCAATATAACATGCATTATTACCCATATTATGCAGTTATTATCGATAGAACTATAATAAATATACTTATTACTTTTATTATTATCAATATAACATGCATTATTACCCATATTATGCAGTTATTATCGATAGAACTATAATAAAAATACTTATTACTTTTATTATTATCAATATAACATGCACTATTAGCCATATTTTACTATTATTATCGCTAGAACTATAATAATTATACTTATTACTCCCGATATTATCAATATAGCATGCATTATTACCCATATTATGCAGTTATTATCGCTAGAACTATAATAAATATACGTATTACTTTTATTATCATCAATATAACATGCATTATTACCCATATTATGCAGTTATTATCGACAGAACTGTAATAAATATACTTATTACTTATATTATTAGCAATATAACGTGCATTATTACCCATAAATTGCAGTTATTATCGCTAGAACTGTAATAATTATACTTATTACTTATATTATTATCAATATAACATGCATTATTACCCATATTATGCAGTTATAATCGCTAGAACTATAATAAATATACTTACTACTTTTATTGTCATCAATATAACATGCATTATTACCCATATTATGCAGTTATTATCGCTAAAACTATAATAAATATACGTATTACTTTTATTATCATCAATATAACATGCATTAACACCCATATTATGAAGTTATTATCGATAGAACTGTAATAAATATACTTATTACTTTTATTATTATCAATATAACATGCACTATTAGCCATATTTTACTATTATTATCGCTAGAACTATAATAATTATACTTATTACTCCCGATATTATCAATATAACATGCATTATTACCCATATAATGCAGTTATTATCGCTAGAACTGTAATAATTATACTTATTACTTATATTATTAGCAATATAACGTGCATTATTAGCCATATTATGCAGTTATTATCGCTAGAACTATAATAAATATACGTATTACTTTTATTATCATCAATATAACATGCATTATTACCCATATTATGCAGTTATTATCGCTAGAACTATAATAAGTATACTTACTACTTTTATTATCATCAATATAACATGCATTACTGCCCATAATATGCAGTTATTATCGCTAGAACTATAATAAATATACGTATTACTTTTATTATCATCAATATAACATGCATTATTACCCATATTATGCAGTTATTATCGATAGAACTGTAATAAATATACTTATTACTTTTATTATTATCAATATAACATGCACTATTAGCCATATTTTACTATTATTATCGCTAGAACTATAATAATTATACTTATTACTCCCGATATTATCAATATAACATGCATTATTACCCATATAATGCAATTATTATCGCTAGAACTGTAATAATTATAGTTTTTACTTATATTATTAGCAATATAACGTGCATTATTACCCATATTATGCAGTTATTATCGCTAGAACTGTAATAATTATACTTATTACTTATATTATTCGCAATATAACGTGCATTATTACCCATATAATGGAGATATTATCGCTAGAACTGTAATAATTATACTTATTACTTATATTATTCTCAATATAACATGCATTATTACCCATATTATGCAGTTATAATCGCTGGAACTATAATAAATATACTTACTACTTTTATTGTCATCAATATAACATGCATTATTACCCATATTATGCAGTTATTATCGCTAAAACTATAATAAATATACGTATTACTTTTATTATCATCAATATAACATGCATTATTACCCATATTATGCAGTTATTATCGACAGAACTGTAATAAATATACTTATTACTTTTATTTTTATCAATATAACATGCACTATTTGCCATATTTTACTATTATTATCGCTAGCACTATAATAATTATACTTATTACTGACAATATTATCAATATAACATGCATTATTACCCATATTATGCAGTTATTATCGATAGAACTATAATAAATATACTTATTACTTTTATTATTATCAATATAACATGCATTATTACCCATATTATGCAGTTATTATCGATAGAACTATAATAAATATACTTATTACTTTTATTATTATCAATATAACATGCACTATTAGCCATATTTTACTATTATTATCGCTAGAACTATAATAATTATACTTATTACTCCCGATATTATCAATATAGCATGCATTATTACCCATATAATGCAGTTATTATCGCTAGAACTGTAATAATTGTACTTATTACTTATATTATCAGCAATATAACGTGCATTAACACCCATATAATGCAGTTCTTATCGCTAGAACTGTAATAATTATACTTATTACTTATATTATTATCAATATAACATGCATTATTACCCATATTATGCAGTTATTATCGCTAGAACTATAATAAATATACGTATTACTTTTATTATCATCAATATAACATGCATTATTACCCATATTATGCAGTTATTATCGATAGAACTGTAATAAATAACTTATTACTTTTATTATTATCAATATAACATGCACTATTAGCCATATTTTACTATTATTATCGCTAGAACTATAATAATTATACTTGTTACTCCCGATATTATCAATATAACATGCATTATTACCCATATAATGCAGTTATTATCGCTAGAACTGTAATAATTATACTTATCACTTATATTATTATCAATATAACATGCATTATTACGCATATTATGCAGTTATAATCGCTAGAACTATAATAAATATACTTAGTACTTTTATTATCATCAATATAACATGCATTATTACCCATATTATGCAGTTATTATCGATAGAACTATAATAAATATACTTATTACTTTTATTATTATCAATATAACATGCACTATTAGCCATATTGTACTATTATTATCGCTAGAACTATAATAATTATACTTATTGCTCCCGATATTATCAATATAACATGCATGATTGCCCATATAATGCAGTTATTATCGCTAGAACTGTAATAATTATACTTATTACTTATATTATTATCAATATAACATGCATTATTACCCATATTATGCAGTTATTATCGATAGAACTGTAATAAATATACTCATTACTTTTATTATTATCAATATAACATGCACTATTAGCCATATTGTACTATTATTATCGCTAGAACTATAATAATTATACTTATTACTCCCGATATTATCAATATAACATGCATTATTACCCATATAATGCAGTTATTATCGCTAGAACTGTAATAATTATACTTATTACTTATATTATTATCAATATAACATGCATTATTACCCATATTATGCAGTTATTATCGCTAGAACTATAATAAATATACTTAGTACTTTTATTATCATCAATATAACATGCATTATTACCCATATTATGCAGTTATTATCGATAGAACTATAATGAATATACTTATTACTTTTATTATTATCAATGTAACATGCACTATTAGCCATATTGCACTATGATTATCGCTAGAACTATAATAATTATACTTATTACTCCCGATATTATCAATATAACATGCATTATTACCAATATAATGCAGTTCTTATCGCTAGAACTGTAATAATTATACTTACTACTTATATTATTATCAATATAACATGCATTATTACCCATATTATGCAGTTATTATCGCTAGAACTATAATAAATATACGTATTACTTTTATTATCATCAATATAACATGCATTATTACCCATATAACGGAGTTATTATCGCTAGAACTGTAATAATTATACATATTACTTATATTATTCTCAATATAACATGCATTATTACCCATATTATGCAGTTATAATCGCTAGAACTATAATAAATATACATACTACTTTTATTATCATCAATATGACATGCATTATTACCCATATTATGCAGTTATTATCGATAGAACTGTAATAAATATACTTATTACTTATATTATTAGCAATATAACGTGCACTATTAGCCATATTTTACTATTATTATCGCTAGAACTATAATAATTATACTTATTACTCCCGATATTATCAATATAGCATGCATTATTACCCATATTATGCAGTTATTATCGCTAGAACTATAATAAATATACGTATTACTTTTATTATCATCAATATAACATGCATTATTACCCATATTATGCAGTTATTATCGACAGAACTGTAATAAATATACTTATTACTTATATTATTAGCAATATAACGTGCATTATTACCCATAAATTGTAGTTATTATCGCTAGAACTGTAATAATTATACTTATTACTTATATTATTGTCAATATAACATGCATTATTACCCATATTATGCAGTTATAATCGCTAGAACTATAATAAATATACTTACTACTTTTATTGCCATCAATATAACATGCATTATTACCCATATTATGCAGTTATTATCGCTAAAACTATAATAAATATACGTATTACTTTTATTATCATCAATATAACATGCATTATTACCCATATTATGAAGTTATTATCGATAGAACTGTAATAAATATACTTATTACTTTTATTATTATCAATATAACATGCACTATTAGCCATATTTTACTATTATTATCGCTAGAACTATAATAATTATACTTATTACTCCCGATATTATCAATATAACATGCATTATTACCCATATAATGCAGTTATTATCGCTAGAACTGTAATAATTATACTTATTACTTATATTATTAGCAATATAACGTGCATTATTAGCCATATTATGCAGTTATTATCGCTAGAACTATAATAAATATACGTATTACTTTTATTATCATCAATATAACATGCATTATTACCCATATTATGCAGTTATTATCGATAGAACTATAATAAATATACTTATTACTTTTATTATTATCAATATAACATGCACTATTAGCCATATTGTACTATTATTATCGCTAGAACTATAATAATTATACTTATTGCTCCCGATATTATCAATATAACATGCATGATTGCCCATATAATGCAGTTATTATCGCTAGAACTGTAATAATTATACTTATTACTTATATTATTATCAATATAACATGCATTATTACCCATATTATGCAGTTATTATCGATAGAACTGTAATAAATATACTCATTACTTTTATTATTATCAATATAACATGCACTATTAGCCATATTGTACTATTATTATCGCTAGAACTATAATAATTATACTTATTACTCCCGATATTATCAATATAACATGCATTATTACCCATATAATGCAGTTATTATCGCTAGAACTGTAATAATTATACTTATTACTTATATTATTATCAATATAACATGCATTATTACCCATATTATGCAGTTATTATCGCTAGAACTATAATAAATATACTTAGTACTTTTATTATCATCAATATAACATGCATTATTACCCATATTATGCAGTTATTATCGATAGAACTATAATGAATATACTTATTACTTTTATTATTATCAATGTAACATGCACTATTAGCCATATTGCACTATGATTATCGCTAGAACTATAATAATTATACTTATTACTCCCGATATTATCAATATAACATGCATTATTACCAATATAATGCAGTTCTTATCGCTAGAACTGTAATAATTATACTTACTACTTATATTATTATCAATATAACATGCATTATTACCCATATTATGCAGTTATTATCGCTAGAACTATAATAAATATACGTATTACTTTTATTATCATCAATATAACATGCATTATTACCCATATAACGGAGTTATTATCGCTAGAACTGTAATAATTATACATATTACTTATATTATTCTCAATATAACATGCATTATTACCCATATTATGCAGTTATAATCGCTAGAACTATAATAAATATACATACTACTTTTATTATCATCAATATGACATGCATTATTACCCATATTATGCAGTTATTATCGATAGAACTGTAATAAATATACTTATTACTTATATTATTAGCAATATAACGTGCACTATTAGCCATATTTTACTATTATTATCGCTAGAACTATAATAATTATACTTATTACTCCCGATATTATCAATATAGCATGCATTATTACCCATATTATGCAGTTATTATCGCTAGAACTATAATAAATATACGTATTACTTTTATTATCATCAATATAACATGCATTATTACCCATATTATGCAGTTATTATCGACAGAACTGTAATAAATATACTTATTACTTATATTATTAGCAATATAACGTGCATTATTACCCATAAATTGTAGTTATTATCGCTAGAACTGTAATAATTATACTTATTACTTATATTATTGTCAATATAACATGCATTATTACCCATATTATGCAGTTATAATCGCTAGAACTATAATAAATATACTTACTACTTTTATTGCCATCAATATAACATGCATTATTACCCATATTATGCAGTTATTATCGCTAAAACTATAATAAATATACGTATTACTTTTATTATCATCAATATAACATGCATTATTACCCATATTATGAAGTTATTATCGATAGAACTGTAATAAATATACTTATTACTTTTATTATTATCAATATAACATGCACTATTAGCCATATTTTACTATTATTATCGCTAGAACTATAATAATTATACTTATTACTCCCGATATTATCAATATAACATGCATTATTACCCATATAATGCAGTTATTATCGCTAGAACTGTAATAATTATACTTATTACTTATATTATTAGCAATATAACGTGCATTATTAGCCATATTATGCAGTTATTATCGCTAGAACTATAATAAATATACGTATTACTTTTATTATCATCAATATAACATGCATTATTACCCATATTATGCAGTTATTATCGATAGAACTGTAATAAATATACTTATTACTTTTATTATTATCAATATAACATGCACTATTAGCCATATTTTACTATTATTATCGCTAGAACTATAATAATTATACTTATTACACCCGATATTATCAATATAACATGCATTATTACCCATATAATGCAGTTATTATCGCTAAAACTATAATAAATATACGTATTACTTTTATTATCATCAATATAACATGCATTATTACCCATATTATGCAGTTATTATCGACAGAACTGTAATAAATATACTTATTACTTTTATTATTATCAATATAACATGCACTATTTGCCATATTTTACTATTATTATCGCTAGAACTATAATAATTATACTTATTACTCCCGATATTATCAATATAGCATTCATTATTACCCATATAATGCAGTTATTATCGCTACAACTGTAATAATTGTACTTATTACTTATATTATCAGCAATATAACGTGCATTAACACCCATATAATGCAGTTCTTATCGCTAGAACTGTAATAATTATACTTATTACTTATATTATTATCAATATAACATGCATTATTACCCATATTATGCAGTTATTATCGCTAGAACTATAATAAATATACGTATTACTTTTATTATCATCAATATAACATGCATTATTACCCATATTATGCAGTTATTATCGATAGAACTGTAATAAATATACTTATTACTTTTATTATTATCAATATAACATGCACTATTAGCCATATTTTACTATTATTATCGCTAGAATCAATAATAATTATACTTATTACTCCCGATATTATCAATATAACATGCATTATTACCCATATAACGGATTTATTATCGCTAGAACTGTAATAATTATACTTATTACTTATATTATTCTCAATATAACATGCATTATTACCCATATTATGCAGTTATAATCGCTAGAACTATAATAAATATACTTAGTACTTTTATTATCATCAATATAACATGCATTATTACCCATATTATGCAGTTATTATCGATAGAACTGTAATAAATATACTTATTACTTATATTATTAGCAATATAACGTGCATTATTACCCATAAATTGCAGTTATTATCGCTAAAACTGTAATAATTATACTTATTACTTATATTATTATCAATATAACATGCATTATTACCCATATTATGCAGTTATAATCGCTAGAACTATAATAAATATACTTACTACTTTTATTGTCATCAATATAACATGCATTATTACCCATATTATGCAGTTATTATCGCTAAAACTATAATAAATATACGTATTACTTTTATTATCATCAATATAACATGCATTATTACCAATATTATGCAGTTATTATCGACAGAACTGTAATAAATATACTTATTACTTTTATTATTATCAATATAACATGCACTATTTGCCATATTTTACTATTATTATCGCTAGCACTATAATAATTATACTTATTACTGACAATATTATCAATATAACATGCATTATTACCCATATTATGCAGTTATTATCGATAGAACTATAATAAATATACTTATTACTTTTATTATTATCAATATAACATGCATTATTACCCATATTATGCAGTTATTATCGATAGAACTATAATAAAAATACTTATTACTTTTATTATTATCAATATAACATGCACTGTTAGCCATATTTTACTATTATTATCGCTAGAACTATAATAATTATACTTATTACTCCCGATATTATCAATATAGCATGCATTATTACCCATATTATGCAGTTATTATCGCTAGAACTATAATAAATATACGTATTACTTTTATTATCATCAATATAACATGCATTATTACCCATATTATGCAGTTATTATCGACAGAACTGTAATAAATATACTTATTACTTATATTATTAGCAATATAACGTGCATTATTACCCATAAATTGCAGTTATTATCGCTAGAACTGTAATAATTATACTTATTACTTATATTATTATCAATATAACATGCATTATTACCCATATTATGCAGTTATAATCGCTAGAACTATAATAAATATACTTACTACTTTTATTGTCATCAATATAACATGCATTATTACCCATATTATGCAGTTATTATCGCTAAAACTATAATAAATATACGTATTACTTTTATTATCATCAATATAACATGCATTATTACCAATATTATGCAGTTATAATCGACAGAACTGTAATAAATATACTTATTACTTTTATTATTATCAATATAACATGCACTATTTGCCATATTTTACTATTATTATCGCTAGCACTATAATAATTATACTTATTACTGACAATATTATCAATATAACATGCATTATTACCCATATTATGCAGTTATTATCGATAGAACTATAATAAATATACTTATTACTTTTATTATTATCAATATAACATGCATTATTACCCATATTATGCAGTTATTATCGATAGAACTATAATAAAAATACTTATTACTTTTATTATTATCAATATAACATGCACTATTAGCCATATTTTACTATTATTATCGCTAGAACTATAATAATTATACTTATTACTCCCGATATTATCAATATAGCATGCATTATTACCCATATTATGCAGTTATTATCGCTAGAACTATAATAAATATACGTATTACTTTTATTATCATCAATATAACATGCATTATTACCCATATTATGCAGTTATTATCGACAGAACTGTAATAAATATACTTATTACTTATATTATTAGCAATATAACGTGCATTATTACCCATAAATTGCAGTTATTATCGCTAGAACTGTAATAATTATACTTATTACTTATATTATTATCAATATAACATGCATTATTACCCATATTATGCAGTTACAATCGCTAGAACTATAATAAATATACTTACTACTTTTATTGTCATCAATATAACATGCATTATTACCCATATTATGCAGTTATTATCGCTAAAACTATAATAAATATACGTATTACTTTTATTATCATCAATATAACATGCATTATTACCCATATTATGAAGTTATTATCGATAGAACTGTAATAAATATACTTATTACTTTTATTATTATCAATATAACATGCACTATTAGCCATATTTTACTATTATTATCGCTAGAACTATAATAATTATACTTATTACTCCCGATATTATCAATATAACATGCATTATTACCCATATAATGCAGTTATTATCGCTAGAACTGTAATAATTATACTTATTACTTATATTATTAGCAATATAACGTGCATTATTAGCCATATTATGCAGTTATTATCGCTAGAACTATAATAAATATACGTATTACTTTTATTATCATCAATATAACATGCATTATTACCCATATTATGCAGTTATAATCGCTAGAACTATAATAAGTATACTTACTACTTTTATTATCATCAATATAACATGCATTACTGCCCATAATATGCAGTTATTATCGCTAGAACTATAATAAATATACGTATTACTTTTATTATCATCAATATAACATGCATTATTACCCATATTATGCAGTTATTATCGATAGAACTGTAATAAATATACTTATTACTTTTATTATTATCAATATAACATGCACTATTAGCCATATTTTACTATTATTATCGCTAGAACTATAATAATTATACTTATTACTCCCGATATTATCAATATAACATGCATTATTACCCATATAATGCAATTATTATCGCTAGAACTGTAATAATTATAGTTTTTACTTATATTATTAGCAATATAACGTGCATTATTACCCATATTATGCAGTTATTATCGCTAGAACTGTAATAATTATACTTATTACTTATATTATTCGCAATATAACGTGCATTATTACCCATATAATGGAGATATTATCGCTAGAACTGTAATAATTATACTTATTACTTATATTATTCTCAATATAACATGCATTATTACCCATATTATGCAGTTATAATCGCTGGAACTATAATAAATATACTTACTACTTTTATTGTCATCAATATAACATGCATTATTACCCATATTATGCAGTTATTATGGCTAAAACTATAATAAATATACGTATTACTTTTATTATCATCAATATAACATGCATTATTACCCATATTATGCAGTTATTATCGACAGAACTGTAATAAATATACTTATTACTTTTATTATTATCAATATAACATGCACTATTTGCCATATTTTACTATTATTATCGCTAGCACTATAATAATTATACTTATTACTGACAATATTATCAATATAACATGCATTATTACCCATATTATGCAGTTATTATCGATAGAACTATAATAAATATACTTATTACTTTTATTATTATCAATATAACATGCATTATTACCCATATTATGCAGTTATTATCGATAGAACTATAATAAATATACTTATTACTTTTATTATTATCAATATAACATGCACTATTAGCCATATTTTACTATTATTATCGCTAGAACTATAATAATTATACTTATTACTCCCGATATTATCAATATAGCATGCATTATTACCCATATAATGCAGTTATTATCGCTAGAACTGTAATAATTGTACTTATTACTTATATTATCAGCAATATAACGTGCATTAACACCCATATAATGCAGTTCTTATCGCTAGAACTGTAATAATTATACTTATTACTTATATTATTATCAATATAACATGCATTATTACCCATATTATGCAGTTATTATCGCTAGAACTATAATAAATATACGTATTACTTTTATTATCATCAATATAACATGCATTATTACCCATATTATGCAGTTATTATCGATAGAACTGTAATAAATAACTTATTACTTTTATTATTATCAATATAACATGCACTATTAGCCATATTTTACTATTATTATCGCTAGAACTATAATAATTATACTTGTTACTCCCGATATTATCAATATAACATGCATTATTACCCATATAATGCAGTTATTATCGCTAGAACTGTAATAATTATACTTATCACTTATATTATTATCAATATAACATGCATTATTACGCATATTATGCAGTTATAATCGCTAGAACTATAATAAATATACTTAGTACTTTTATTATCATCAATATAACATGCATTATTACCCATATTATGCAGTTATTATCGATAGAACTATAATAAATATACTTATTACTTTTATTATTATCAATATAACATGCACTATTAGCCATATTGTACTATTATTATCGCTAGAACTATAATAATTATACTTATTGCTCCCGATATTATCAATATAACATGCATGATTGCCCATATAATGCAGTTATTATCGCTAGAACTGTAATAATTATACTTATTACTTATATTATTATCAATATAACATGCATTATTACCCATATTATGCAGTTATTATCGATAGAACTGTAATAAATATACTCATTACTTTTATTATTATCAATATAACATGCACTATTAGCCATATTTTACTATTATTATCGCTAGAACTATAATAATTATACTTATTACTCCCGATATTATCAATATAACATGCATTATTACCCATATAATGCAGTTATTATCGCTAGAACTGTAATAATTATACTTATTACTTATATTATTATCAATATAACATGCATTATTACCCATATTATGCAGTTATTATCGCTAGAACTATAATAAATATACGTATTACTTTTATTATCATCAATATAACATGCATTATTACCCATATTATGCAGTTATTATCGATAGAACTGTAATAAATATACTTATTACTTTTATTATTATCAATATAACATGCACTATTAGCCATATTTTACTATTATTATCGCTAGAACTATAATAATTATACTTATTACTCCCGATATTATCAATATAACATGCATTATTACCCATATAATGCAGTTATTATCGCTAAAACTATAATAAATATACGTATTACTTTTATTATCATCAATATAACATGCATTATTACCCATATTATGCAGTTATTATCGACAGAACTGTAATAAATATACTTATTACTTTTATTATTATCAATATAACATGCACTATTTGCCATATTTTACTATTATTATCGCTAGCACTATAATAATTATACTTATTACTGACAATATTATCAATATAACATGCATTATTACCCATATTATGCAGTTATTATCGATAGAACTATAATAAATATACTTATTACTTTTATTATTATCAATATAACATGCATTATTACCCATATCATGCAGTTATTATCGATAGAACTATAATAAATATACTTATTACTTATATTATTATCAATATAACATGCACTATTAGCCATATTTTACTATTATTATCGCTAGAACTATAATAATTATACTTATTACTCCCGATGTTATCAATATAGCATGCATTATTACCCATATAATGCAGTTATTATCGCTAGAACTGTAATAATTGTACTTATTACTTATATTATCAGCAATATAACGTGCATTAACACCCATATAATGCAGTTCTTATCGCTAGAACTGTAATAATTATACTTATTACTTATATTATTATCAATATAACATGCATTATTACCCATATTATGCAGTTATTATCGCTAGAACTATAATAAATATACGTATTACTTTTATTATCATCAATATAACCTGCATTATTACCCATATTATGCAGTTATTATCGATAGAACTGTAATAAATATACTTATTACTTTTATTATTATCAATATAACATGCACTATTAGCCATATTTTACTATTATTATCGCTAGAACTATAATAATTATACTTGTTACTCCCGATATTATCAATATAACATGCATTATTACCCATATAATGCAGTTATTATCGCTAGAACTGTAATAATTATACTTATTACTTATATTATTATCAATATAACATGCATTATTACGCATATTATGCAGTTATAATCGCTAGAACTATAATAAATATACTTAGTACTTTTATTATCATCAATATAACATGCATTATTACCCATATTATGCAGTTATTATCGATAGAACTATAATAAATATACTTATTACTTTTATTATTATCAATATAACATGCACTATTAGCCATATTGTACTATTATTATCGCTAGAACTATAATAATTATACTTATTGCTCCCGATATTATCAATATAACATGCATGATTGCCCATATAATGCAGTTATTATCGCTAGAACTGTAATAATTATACTTATTACTTATATTAGTAGCAATATAACGTGCATTATTAGCCATATTATGCAGTTATTATCGCTAGAACTATAATAAATATACGTATTACTTTTATTGTCATCAATATAACATGCATTATTACCCATATAATGCAGTTATTATCGCTAGAACTATAATAAGTATACTTACTACTTTTATTATCATCAATATAACATGCATTACTGTCCATAATATGCAGTTATTATCGCTAGAACTATAATAAATATACGTATTACTTTTATTATCATCAATATAACATGCACTATTACGCATATTATGCAGTTATTATCGATAGAACTGTAATAAATATACTTATTACTTTTATTATTATCAATATAACATGCACTATTAGCCATATTGTACTATTATTATCGCTAGAACTATAATAATTATACTTATTACTCCCAATATTATCAATATAACATGCATTATTACCCATATAATGCACTTATTATCGCTAGAACTGTAATAATTATACTTATTACTTATATTAGTAGCAATATAACGTGCATTATTAGCCATATTATGCAGTTATTATCGCTAGAACTATAATAAATATACGTATTACTTTTATTATCATCAATATAACATGCATTATTACCCATATTATGCAGTTATTATCGCTAGAACTATAATTAGTATACTTACTACTTTTATTATCATCAATATAACATGCATTACTGCCCATAATATGCAGTTATTATCGCTAGAACTATAATAAATATACGTATTACTTTTATTATCATCAATATAACATGCATTATTACCCATATTATGCAGTTATTATCGATAGAACTGTAATAAATATACTTATTACTTTTATTATTATCAATATAACATGCACTATTAGCCATATTTTACTATTATTATCGCTAGAACTATAATAATTATACTTATTACTCCCGATATTATCAATATAACATGCATTATTACCCATATAATGCAGTTATTATCGCTAGAACTGTAATAATTATACTTATTACTTATATTATTAGCAATATAACGTGCATTATTACCCATATTATGCAGTTATTATCGCTAGAACTATAATAAATATACGTATTACTTTTATTATCATCAATATAACATGCATTATTACCCATATTATGCAGTTATTATCGATAGAACTGTAATAAATATACTTATTACTTTTATTATTATCAATATAACATGCACTATTAGCCATATTTTACTATTATTATCGCTAGAACTATAATAATTATACTTATTACTCCCGATATTATAAATATAACATGCATTATTACCCATATAATGCAGTTATTATCGCTAGAACTGTAATAATTATACTTATTAGTTATATTATTAGCAATATAACATGCATTATTACCCATATTATGCAGTTATTATCGCTAGAACTATAATAAATATACGTATTACTTTTATTATCATCAATATAACATGCATTATTACCCATATTATGCAGTTATTATCGATAGAACTGTAATAAATATACTTATTACTGTTATTATTATCAATATAACATGCACTATTAGCCATATTTTACTGTTATTATCGCTAGAACTATAATAATTATACTTACTACTCCCGATATTATCAATATAACATGCATTATTTCGCATATAATGCAGTTATTATCGCTAGAACTGTAATAAATATACTTACTACTTTTATTGTCATCAATATAACATGCATTATTATGCAGTTATTATCGATAGAACTATAATAAATATACTTATTACTTTTATTATTATCAATATAACATGCACTATTAGCCATATTTTACTATTATTATCGCTAGAACTATAATAATTATACTTATTACTCCCGATATTATAAATATAACATGCATTATTACCCATATAATGCAGTTATTATCGCTAGAACTGTAATAATTATACTTATTAGTTATATTATTAGCAATATAACATGCATTATTACCCATATTATGCAGTTATTATCGCTAGAACTATAATAAATATACGTATTACTTTTATTATCATCAATATAACATGCATTATTACCCATATTATGCAGTTATTATCGATAGAACTGTAATAAATATACTTATTACTGTTATTATTATCAATATAACATGCACTATTAGCCATATTTTACTGTTATTATCGCTAGAACTATAATAATTATACTTACTACTCCCGATATTATCAATATAACATGCATTATTTCGCATATAATGCAGTTATTATCGCTAGAACTGTAATAAATATACTTACTACTTTTATTGTCATCAATATAACATGCATTATTACCCATACTATGCAGTTATTATCGATAGAACTATAATGAATATACTTATTACTTTTATTATTATCAATATAACATGCACTATTAGCCATATTTTACTATTATTATCGCTAGAACTATAATAATTATACTTATTACTCCCAATATTATCAATATAACATGCATTACTACCCATATAATGCAGTTATTATCGCTAGAACTGTAATAATTATACTTATTACTTATATTATTATCAATATAACATGCATTATTACACATATTATGCAGTTATAATCGCTAGAACTATAATAAATATACTTAGTACTTTTATTATTATCAATATAACATGCACTATTAGGCATATTTTACTATTATTATCGCTAGAACTATAATAATTATACTTATTACTCCCAATATTATCAATATAACATGCATTATTACCCATATAATGCAGTTATTATGGCTAGAACTGTAATAATTATACTCATTACTTATATTGTTAGCAATATAACGTGCGTTATTACCCATATTATGCAGTTATTATCGATAGAACTATAATAAATATACTTATTACTTTTATTATTATCAATATAACATGCACTATTAGCCATATTTTACTATTATTATCGCTAGAACTTAAATAATTATACTTATTACTCCCGATATTATCAATATAACATGCATTATTACCCATATAATGCAGTTATTATCGCTAGAACTGTAATAATTATACTTATTACTTATATTATTATCAATATAACATGCACTATTACCCATATTATGCAGTTATTATCGCTAGAACTATAATAAATATACGTATTACTTTTATTATCATCAATATAACATGCATTATTACCCATATTATGCAGTTATTATCGATAGAACTCTAATAAATATACTTATTACTTTTATTATTATCAATATAACATGCACTATTAGCCATATTTTACTATTATTATCGCTAGAACTATAATAATTATACTTATTACTCCCGATATTATCAATATAACATGCATTATTACCCATATAATGCAGTTATTATCGCTAGAACTGTAATAATTATACTTATTACTTATATTATTAGCAATATAACGTGCATTATTACCCATATTATGCAGTTATTATCGCTAGAACTATAATAAATGTACGTATTACTTTTATTATCATCAATATAACATGCATTATTACCCATATTATGCAGTTATTATCGATAGAACTGTAATAAATATACTTATTACTGTTATTATTATCAATATAACATGCACTATTAGCCATATTTTACTGTTATTATCGCTAGCACTATAATAATTATACTTACTACTCCCGATATTATCAATATAACATGCATTATTTCGCATATAATGCAGTTATTATCGCTAGAACTGTAATAAATATACTTACTACTTTTATTGTCATCAATATAACATGCATTATTACCCATACTATGCAGTTATTATCGATAGAACTATAATAAATATACTTATTACTTTTATTATTATCAATATAACATGCACTATTAGCCATATTTTACTATTATTATCGCTAGAACTATAATAATTATACTTATTACTCCCAATATTATCAATATAACATGCATTACTACCCATATAATGCAGTTATTATCGCTAGAACTGTAATAATTATACTTATTACTTATATTATTATCAATATAACATGCATTATTACACATATTATGCAGTTATAATCGCTAGAACTATAATAAATATACTTAGTACTTTTATTATTATCAATATAACATGCACTATTAGGCATATTTTACTATTATTATCGCTAGAACTATAATAATTATACTTATTACTCCCAATATTATCAATATAACATGCATTATTACCCATATAATGCAGTTATTATGGCTAGAACTGTAATAATTATACTCATTACTTATATTGTTAGCAATATAACGTGCGTTATTACCCATATTATGCAGTTATTATCGATAGAACTATAATAAATATACTTATTACTTTTATTATTATCAATATAACATGCACTATTAGCCATATTTTACTATTATTATCGCTAGAACTTAAATAATTATACTTATTACTCCCGATATTATCAATATAACATGCATTATTACCCATATAATGCAGTTATTAGCGCTAGAACTGTAATAATTATACTTATTACTTTTATTATCATCAATATAACATGCATTATTACCCATATTATGCAGTTATTATCGATAGAACTGAAATAAATATACTTATTACTTTTATTATTATCAATATACCATGCACTATTAGCCATATTTTACTATTATTATCGCTAGAACTATAATAATTATACTTATTACTCCCAATATTATCAATATAACATGCATTATTACCCATATAATGCAGTTATTATGGCTAGAACTGTAATAATTATACATATTACTTATATTGTTAGCAATATAACGTGCGTTATTACCCATATTATGCAGTTATTATCGATAGAACTATAATAAATATACTTATTACTTTTATTATTATCAATATAACATGCACTATTAGCCATATTTTACTATTATTATCGCTAGAACTATAATAATTATACTTATTACTCCCAATATTATTAATATATCGTGCATTATTACCCATATAATGCAGTTATTATCGCTAGAACTGTAATAATTATACTTATTACTTATATTATTAGCAATACAACGTGCATTATTACCCATATAATGCAGTTATTATCGCTAGAACTGTAATAATTATACTTATTACTTATATTATTATCAATATAACATGCATTATTACCCGTATTATGCAGTTATTATCGATAGCACTGAAATAAATATACTTATTACTTTTATTATTATCAATATAACATGCACTATTAGGCATATTTTACTATTATTATCGCTAGAACTATAATAATTATACTTATTACTCCCAATATTATCAATATAACATGCATTATTACCCATATAATGCAGTTATTATCGTTAGAACTGTAATAATTATACTTATTACTTATATTATTATCAATATAACATGCATTATTACTCATATTATGCAGTTATAATCGCTAGAACTATAATAAATATACTTAGTACTTTTATTATTATCAATATAACATGCACTATTAGGCATATTTTACTATTATTATCGCTAGAACTATAATAATTATACTTATTACTCCCAATATTATCAATATAACATGCATTATTACCCATATAATGCAGTTATTATGGCTAGAACTGTAATAATTATACTTATTACTTATATTGTTAGCAATATAACGTGCGTTATTACCCATATTATGCAGTTATAATCGATAGAACTATAATAAATATACTTATTACTTTTATTATTATCAATATAACATGCACTATTAGCCATATTTTACTATTATTATCGCTAGAACTAAAACAATTATACTTATTACTCCCAATATTATCAATATAACATGCATTATTACCCATATAATGCAGTTATTATCGCTAGAACTGTAATAATTATACTTATTACTTATATTATTATCAATATAACATGCATTATTACCCATATAATGTAGTTATTATCGACAGAAGTATAATAAATATACTTATTACTTTTATTATTATCAGTATAACAGGCACTCTTAGCCATATTTTACTAGTATTATCGCTAGAACTGTAATAATTATACTTATTACTCCCGATATTATCAATATAACATCCATTATTACCCATATAATGCAGTTATTATCGCTAGCACTATAATAATTATACTTATTACTCCCAATATTATCAATATAACATGCATTATTACCCATATAATGCAGTTATTATCGTTAGAACTGTAATAATTATACTTATTACTTATATAATTCTCAATATAACATGCATTATTACCCACATTATGCAGTTATAATCGCTAGAACTATAATAAATATACTTATTACTTTCATTATCATCAATATAGCCTGCACAATTAGCCATATTTTACTATTATTATCGCTAGAACTATAATAATAATACTTATTACTCCCGATATTATCAATATAACATGCATTATTACCCATATTATGCAGTTATAATCGCTAGAACTATAATAAATATACTTAGTACTTTTATTATCATCAATATAACATGCATTATTACCCATATTATGCAGTTATTATCGATAGAAGTGAAATAAATATACTTATTACTTTTATTATTATCATTATAACATGCACTATTAGCCATATTTTAGTATTATTATCGCTAGAACTATAATAATTATACTTATTACTCCCAATATTATCAATATAACATGCATTACTACCCATATAATGCAGTTATTATCGCTAGAACTGTAATAATTATACTTATTACTTATATTATTATCAATATAACATGCATTATTACACATATTATGCAGTTATAATCGCTAGAACTATAATAAATATACTTAGTACTTTTATTATTATCAATATAACATGCACTATTAGGCATATTTTACTATTATTATCGCTAGAACTATAATAATTATACTTATTACTCCCAATATTATCAATATAACATGCATTATTACCCATATAATGCAGTTATTATGGCTAGAACTGTAATAATTATACTCATTACTTATATTGTTAGCAATATAACGTGCGTTATTACCCATATTATGCAGTTATTATCGATAGAACTATAATAAATATACTTATTACTTTTATTATTATCATTATAACATGCACTATTAGCCATATTTTAGTATTATTATCGCTAGAACTATAATAATTATACTTATTACTCCCAATATTATCAATATAACATGCGTTATTACCCATATAATGCAGTTATTATCGCTAGAACTGTAATAATTATACTTATTACTTATATTATTTGCAATACAATGTGCATTATTACCCATATAATGCAGTTATTATCGCTAGAACTGTAATAATTATACTTATTACTTATATTATTATCAATATAACATGCATTATTACCCGTATTATGCAGTTATTATCGATAGCACTGAAATAAATATACTTATTACTTTTATTATTATCAATATAACATGCACTATTAGCCATATTTTACTATTATTATCGCTAGAACTATAATAATTATACTTATTACACCCGATATTATCAATATAACATGCATTATTACCCATATAATGCAGTTATTATCGCTAAAACTATAATAAATATACGTATTACTTTTATTATCATCAATATAACATGCATTATTACCCATATTATGCAGTTATTATCGACAGAACTGTAATAAATATACTTATTACTTTTATTATTATCAATATAACATGCACTATTTGCCATATTTTACTATTATTATCGCTAGAACTATAATAATTATACTTATTACTCCCGATATTATCAATATAGCATTCATTATTACCCATATAATGCAGTTATTATCGCTAGAACTGTAATAATTGTACTTATTACTTATATTATCAGCAATATAACGTGCATTAACACCCATATAATGCAGTTCTTATCGCTAGAACTGTAATAATTATACTTATTACTTATATTATTATCAATATAACATGCATTATTACCCATATTATGCAGTTATTATCGCTAGAACTATAATAAATATACGTATTACTTTTATTATCATCAATATAACATGCATTATTACCCATATTATGCAGTTATTATCGATAGAACTGTAATAAATATACTTATTACTTTTATTATTATCAATATAACATGCACTATTAGCCATATTTTACTATTATTATCGCTAGAATCAATAATAATTATACTTATTACTCCCGATATTATCAATATAACATGCATTATTACCCATATAACGGATTTATTATCGCTAGAACTGTAATAATTATACTTATTACTTATATTATTCTCAATATTATATGCATTATTACCCATATTATGCAGTTATAATCGCTAGAACTATAATAAATATACTTAGTACTTTTATTATCATCAATATAACATGCATTATTACCCATATTATGCAGTTATTATCGATAGAACTGTAATAAATATACTTATTACTTATATTATTAGCAATATAACGTGCATTATTACCCATAAATTGCAGTTATTATCGCTAAAACTGTAATAATTATACTTATTACTTATATTATTATCAATATAACATGCATTATTACCCATATTATGCAGTTATAATCGCTAGAACTATAATAAATATACTTACTACTTTTATTGTCATCAATATAACATGCATTATTACCCATATTATGCAGTTATTATCGCTAAAACTATAATAAATATACGTATTACTTTTATTATCATCAATATAACATGCATTATTACCAATATTATGCAGTTATTATCGACAGAACTGTAATAAATATACTTATTACTTTTATTATTATCAATATAACATGCACTATTTGCCATATTTTACTATTATTATCGCTAGCACTATAATAATTATACTTATTACTGACAATATTATCAATATAACATGCATTATTACCCATATTATGCAGTTATTATCGATAGAACTATAATAAATATACTTATTACTTTTATTATTATCAATATAACATGCATTATTACCCATATTATGCAGTTATTATCGATAGAACTATAATAAAAATACTTATTACTTTTATTATTATCAATATAACATGCACTGTTAGCCATATTTTACTATTATTATCGCTAGAACTATAATAATTATACTTATTACTCCCGATATTATCAATATAGCATGCATTATTACCCATATTATGCAGTTATTATCGCTAGAACTATAATAAATATACGTATTACTTTTATTATCATCAATATAACATGCATTATTACCCATATTATGCAGTTATTATCGACAGAACTGTAATAAATATACTTATTACTTATATTATTAGCAATATAACGTGCATTATTACCCATAAATTGCAGTTATTATCGCTAGAACTGTAATAATTATACTTATTACTTATATTATTATCAATATAACATGCATTATTACCCATATTATGCAGTTATAATCGCTAGAACTATAATAAATATACTTACTACTTTTATTGTCATCAATATAACATGCATTATTACCCATATTATGCAGTTATTATCGCTAAAACTATAATAAATATACGTATTACTTTTATTATCATCAATATAACATGCATTATTACCAATATTATGCAGTTATAATCGACAGAACTGTAATAAATATACTTATTACTTTTATTATTATCAATATAACATGCACTATTTGCCATATTTTACTATTATTATCGCTAGCACTATAATAATTATACTTATTACTGACAATATTATCAATATAACATGCATTATTACCCATATTATGCAGTTATTATCGATAGAACTATAATAAATATACTTATTACTTTTATTATTATCAATATAACATGCATTATTACCCATATTATGCAGTTATTATCGATAGAACTATAATAAAAATACTTATTACTTTTATTATTATCAATATAACATGCACTATTAGCCATATTTTACTATTATTATCGCTAGAACTATAATAATTATACTTATTACTCCCGATATTATCAATATAGCATGCATTATTACCCATATTATGCAGTTATTATCGCTAGAACTATAATAAATATACGTATTACTTTTATTATCATCAATATAACATGCATTATTACCCATATTATGCAGTTATTATCGACAGAACTGTAATAAATATACTTATTACTTATATTATTAGCAATATAACGTGCATTATTACCCATAAATTGCAGTTATTATCGCTAGAACTGTAATAATTATACTTATTACTTATATTATTATCAATATAACATGCATTATTACCCATATTATGCAGTTATAATCGCTAGAACTATAATAAATATACTTACTACTTTTATTGTCATCAATATAACATGCATTATTACCCATATTATGCAGTTATTATCGCTAAAACTATAATAAATATACGTATTACTTTTATTATCATCAATATAACATGCATTATTACCCATATTATGAAGTTATTATCGATAGAACTGTAATAAATATACTTATTACTTTTATTATTATCAATATAACATGCACTATTAGCCATATTTTACTATTATTATCGCTAGAACTGTAATAATTATACTTATTACTCCCGATATTATCAATATAACATGCATTATTACCCATATAATGCAGTTATTATCGCTAGAACTGTAATAATTATACTTATTACTTATATTATTAGCAATATAACGTGCATTATTAGCCATATTATGCAGTTATTATCGCTAGAACTATAATAAATATACGTATTACTTTTATTATCATCAATATAACATGCATTATTACCCATATTATGCAGTTATAATCGCTAGAACTATAATAAGTATACTTACTACTTTTATTATCATCAATATAACATGCATTACTGCCCATAATATGCAGTTATTATCGCTAGAACTATAATAAATATACGTATTACTTTTATTATCATCAATATAACATGCATTATTACCCATATTATGCAGTTATTATCGATAGAACTGTAATAAATATACTTATTACTTTTATTATTATCAATATAACATGCACTATTAGCCATATTTTACTATTATTATCGCTAGAACTATAATAATTATACTTATTACTCCCGATATTATCAATATAACATGCATTATTACCCATATAATGCAATTATTATCGCTAGAACTGTAATAATTATAGTTTTTACTTATATTATTAGCAATATAACGTGCATTATTACCCATATTATGCAGTTATTATCGCTAGAACTGTAATAATTATACTTATTACTTATATTATTCGCAATATAACGTGCATTATTACCCATATAATGGAGATATTATCGCTAGAACTGTAATAATTATACTTATTACTTATATTATTCTCAATATAACATGCATTATTACCCATATTATGCAGTTATAATCGCTGGAACTATAATAAATATACTTACTACTTTTATTGTCATCAATATAACATGCATTATTACCCATATTATGCAGTTATTATGGCTAAAACTATAATAAATATACGTATTACTTTTATTATCATCAATATAACATGCATTATTACCCATATTATGCAGTTATTATCGACAGAACTGTAATAAATATACTTATTACTTTTATTATTATCAATATAACATGCACTATTTGCCATATTTTACTATTATTATCGCTAGCACTATAATAATTATACTTATTACTGACAATATTATCAATATAACATGCATTATTACCCATATTATGCAGTTATTATCGATAGAACTATAATAAATATACTTATTACTTTTATTATTATCAATATAACATGCATTATTACCCATATTATGCAGTTATTATCGATAGAACTATAATAAATATACTTATTACTTTTATTATTATCAATATAACATGCACTATTAGCCATATTTTACTATTATTATCGCTAGAACTATAATAATTATACTTATTACTCCCGATATTATCAATATAGCATGCATTATTACCCATATAATGCAGTTATTATCGCTAGAACTGTAATAATTGTACTTATTACTTATATTATCAGCAATATAACGTGCATTAACACCCATATAATGCAGTTCTTATCGCTAGAACTGTAATAATTATACTTATTACTTATATTATTATCAATATAACATGCATTATTACCCATATTATGCAGTTATTATCGCTAGAACTATAATAAATATACGTATTACTTTTATTATCATCAATATAACATGCATTATTACCCATATTATGCAGTTATTATCGATAGAACTGTAATAAATAACTTATTACTTTTATTATTATCAATATAACATGCACTATTAGCCATATTTTACTATTATTATCGCTAGAACTATAATAATTATACTTGTTACTCCCGATATTATCAATATAACATGCATTATTACCCATATAATGCAGTTATTATCGCTAGAACTGTAATAATTATACTTATCACTTATATTATTATCAATATAACATGCATTATTACGCATATTATGCAGTTATAATCGCTAGAACTATAATAAATATACTTAGTACTTTTATTATCATCAATATAACATGCATTATTACCCATATTATGCAGTTATTATCGATAGAACTATAATAAATATACTTATTACTTTTATTATTATCAATATAACATGCACTATTAGCCATATTGTACTATTATTATCGCTAGAACTATAATAATTATACTTATTGCTCCCGATATTATCAATATAACATGCATGATTGCCCATATAATGCAGTTATTATCGCTAGAACTGTAATAATTATACTTATTACTTATATTATTATCAATATAACATGCATTATTACCCATATTATGCAGTTATTATCGATAGAACTGTAATAAATATACTCATTACTTTTATTATTATCAATATAACATGCACTATTAGCCATATTTTACTATTATTATCGCTAGAACTATAATAATTATACTTATTACTCCCGATATTATCAATATAACATGCATTATTACCCATATAATGCAGTTATTATCGCTAGAACTGTAATAATTATACTTATTACTTATATTATTATCAATATAACATGCATTATTACCCATATTATGCAGTTATTATCGCTAGAACTATAATAAATATACGTATTACTTTTATTATCATCAATATAACATGCATTATTACCCATATTATGCAGTTATTATCGATAGAACTGTAATAAATATACTTATTACTTTTATTATTATCAATATAACATGCACTATTAGCCATATTTTACTATTATTATCGCTAGAACTATAATAATTATACTTATTACTCCCGATATTATCAATATAACATGCATTATTACCCATATAATGCAGTTATTATCGCTAAAACTATAATAAATATACGTATTACTTTTATTATCATCAATATAACATGCATTATTACCCATATTATGCAGTTATTATCGACAGAACTGTAATAAATATACTTATTACTTTTATTATTATCAATATAACATGCACTATTTGCCATATTTTACTATTATTATCGCTAGCACTATAATAATTATACTTATTACTGACAATATTATCAATATAACATGCATTATTACCCATATTATGCAGTTATTATCGATAGAACTATAATAAATATACTTATTACTTTTATTATTATCAATATAACATGCATTATTACCCATATCATGCAGTTATTATCGATAGAACTATAATAAATATACTTATTACTTATATTATTATCAATATAACATGCACTATTAGCCATATTTTACTATTATTATCGCTAGAACTATAATAATTATACTTATTACTCCCGATGTTATCAATATAGCATGCATTATTACCCATATAATGCAGTTATTATCGCTAGAACTGTAATAATTGTACTTATTACTTATATTATCAGCAATATAACGTGCATTAACACCCATATAATGCAGTTCTTATCGCTAGAACTGTAATAATTATACTTATTACTTATATTATTATCAATATAACATGCATTATTACCCATATTATGCAGTTATTATCGCTAGAACTATAATAAATATACGTATTACTTTTATTATCATCAATATAACCTGCATTATTACCCATATTATGCAGTTATTATCGATAGAACTGTAATAAATATACTTATTACTTTTATTATTATCAATATAACATGCACTATTAGCCATATTTTACTATTATTATCGCTAGAACTATAATAATTATACTTGTTACTCCCGATATTATCAATATAACATGCATTATTACCCATATAATGCAGTTATTATCGCTAGAACTGTAATAATTATACTTATTACTTATATTATTATCAATATAACATGCATTATTACGCATATTATGCAGTTATAATCGCTAGAACTATAATAAATATACTTAGTACTTTTATTATCATCAATATAACATGCATTATTACCCATATTATGCAGTTATTATCGATAGAACTATAATAAATATACTTATTACTTTTATTATTATCAATATAACATGCACTATTAGCCATATTGTACTATTATTATCGCTAGAACTATAATAATTATACTTATTGCTCCCGATATTATCAATATAACATGCATGATTGCCCATATAATGCAGTTATTATCGCTAGAACTGTAATAATTATACTTATTACTTATATTAGTAGCAATATAACGTGCATTATTAGCCATATTATGCAGTTATTATCGCTAGAACTATAATAAATATACGTATTACTTTTATTGTCATCAATATAACATGCATTATTACCCATATAATGCAGTTATTATCGCTAGAACTATAATAAGTATACTTACTACTTTTATTATCATCAATATAACATGCATTACTGTCCATAATATGCAGTTATTATCGCTAGAACTATAATAAATATACGTATTACTTTTATTATCATCAATATAACATGCACTATTACGCATATTATGCAGTTATTATCGATAGAACTGTAATAAATATACTTATTACTTTTATTATTATCAATATAACATGCACTATTAGCCATATTGTACTATTATTATCGCTAGAACTATAATAATTATACTTATTACTCCCAATATTATCAATATAACATGCATTATTACCCATATAATGCACTTATTATCGCTAGAACTGTAATAATTATACTTATTACTTATATTAGTAGCAATATAACGTGCATTATTAGCCATATTATGCAGTTATTATCGCTAGAACTATAATAAATATACGTATTACTTTTATTATCATCAATATAACATGCATTATTACCCATATTATGCAGTTATTATCGCTAGAACTATAATTAGTATACTTACTACTTTTATTATCATCAATATAACATGCATTACTGCCCATAATATGCAGTTATTATCGCTAGAACTATAATAAATATACGTATTACTTTTATTATCATCAATATAACATGCATTATTACCCATATTATGCAGTTATTATCGATAGAACTGTAATAAATATACTTATTACTTTTATTATTATCAATATAACATGCACTATTAGCCATATTTTACTATTATTATCGCTAGAACTATAATAATTATACTTATTACTCCCGATATTATCAATATAACATGCATTATTACCCATATAATGCAGTTATTATCGCTAGAACTGTAATAATTATACTTATTACTTATATTATTAGCAATATAACGTGCATTATTACCCATATTATGCAGTTATTATCGCTAGAACTATAATAAATATACGTATTACTTTTATTATCATCAATATAACATGCATTATTACCCATATTATGCAGTTATTATCGATAGAACTGTAATAAATATACTTATTACTTTTATTATTATCAATATAACATGCACTATTAGCCATATTTTACTGTTATTATCGCTAGAACTATAATAATTATACTTACTACTCCCGATATTATCAATATAACATGCATTATTTCGCATATAATGCAGTTATTATCGCTAGAACTGTAATAAATATACTTACTACTTTTATTGTCATCAATATAACATGCATTATTATGCAGTTATTATCGATAGAACTATAATAAATATACTTATTACTTTTATTATTATCAATATAACATGCACTATTAGCCATATTTTACTATTATTATCGCTAGAACTATAATAATTATACTTATTACTCCCGATATTATAAATATAACATGCATTATTACCCATATAATGCAGTTATTATCGCTAGAACTGTAATAATTATACTTATTAGTTATATTATTAGCAATATAACATGCATTATTACCCATATTATGCAGTTATTATCGCTAGAACTATAATAAATATACGTATTACTTTTATTATCATCAATATAACATGCATTATTACCCATATTATGCAGTTATTATCGATAGAACTGTAATAAATATACTTATTACTGTTATTATTATCAATATAACATGCACTATTAGCCATATTTTACTGTTATTATCGCTAGAACTATAATAATTATACTTACTACTCCCGATATTATCAATATAACATGCATTATTTCGCATATAATGCAGTTATTATCGCTAGAACTGTAATAAATATACTTACTACTTTTATTGTCATCAATATAACATGCATTATTACCCATACTATGCAGTTATTATCGATAGAACTATAATGAATATACTTATTACTTTTATTATTATCAATATAACATGCACTATTAGCCATATTTTACTATTATTATCGCTAGAACTATAATAATTATACTTATTACTCCCAATATTATCAATATAACATGCATTACTACCCATATAATGCAGTTATTATCGCTAGAACTGTAATAATTATACTTATTACTTATATTATTATCAATATAACATGCATTATTACACATATTATGCAGTTATAATCGCTAGAACTATAATAAATATACTTAGTACTTTTATTATTATCAATATAACATGCACTATTAGGCATATTTTACTATTATTATCGCTAGAACTATAATAATTATACTTATTACTCCCAATATTATCAATATAACATGCATTATTACCCATATAATGCAGTTATTATGGCTAGAACTGTAATAATTATACTCATTACTTATATTGTTAGCAATATAACGTGCGTTATTACCCATATTATGCAGTTATTATCGATAGAACTATAATAAATATACTTATTACTTTTATTATTATCAATATAACATGCACTATTAGCCATATTTTACTATTATTATCGCTAGAACTTAAATAATTATACTTATTACTCCCGATATTATCAATATAACATGCATTATTACCCATATAATGCAGTTATTATCGCTAGAACTGTAATAATTATACTTATTACTTATATTATTATCAATATAACATGCACTATTACCCATATTATGCAGTTATTATCGCTAGAACTATAATAAATATACGTATTACTTTTATTATCATCAATATAACATGCATTATTACCCATATTATGCAGTTATTATCGATAGAACTGTAATAAATATACTTATTACTTTTATTATTATCAATATAACATGCACTATTAGCCATATTTTACTATTATTATCGCTAGAACTATAATAATTATACTTATTACTCCCGATATTATCAATATAACATGCATTATTACCCATATAATGCAGTTATTATCGCTAGAACTGTAATAATTATACTTATTACTTATATTATTAGCAATATAACGTGCATTATTACCCATATTATGCAGTTATTATCGCTAGAACTATAATAAATGTACGTATTACTTTTATTATCATCAATATAACATGCATTATTACCCATATTATGCAGTTATTATCGATAGAACTGTAATAAATATACTTATTACTTTTATTATTATCAATATAACATGCACTATTAGCCATATTTTACTATTATTATCGCTAGAACTATAATAATTATACTTATTACTCCCGATATTATAAATATAACATGCATTATTACCCATATAATGCAGTTATTATCGCTAGAACTGTAATAATTATACTTATTAGTTATATTATTAGCAATATAACATGCATTATTACCCATATTATGCAGTTATTATCGCTAGAACTATAATAAATATACGTATTACTTTTATTATCATCAATATAACATGCATTATTACCCATATTATGCAGTTATTATCGATAGAACTGTAATAAATATACTTATTACTGTTATTATTATCAATATAACATGCACTATTAGCCATATTTTACTGTTATTATCGCTAGCACTATAATAATTATACTTACTACTCCCGATATTATCAATATAACATGCATTATTTCGCATATAATGCAGTTATTATCGCTAGAACTGTAATAAATATACTTACTACTTTTATTGTCATCAATATAACATGCATTATTACCCATACTATGCAGTTATTATCGATAGAACTATAATAAATATACTTATTACTTTTATTATTATCAATATAACATGCACTATTAGCCATATTTTACTATTATTATCGCTAGAACTATAATAATTATACTTATTACTCCCAATATTATCAATATAACATGCATTACTACCCATATAATGCAGTTATTATCGCTAGAACTGTAATAATTATACTTATTACTTATATTATTATCAATATAACATGCATTATTACACATATTATGCAGTTATAATCGCTAGAACTATAATAAATATACTTAGTACTTTTATTATTATCAATATAACATGCACTATTAGGCATATTTTACTATTATTATCGCTAGAACTATAATAATTATACTTATTACTCCCAATATTATCAATATAACATGCATTATTACCCATATAATGCAGTTATTATGGCTAGAACTGTAATAATTATACTCATTACTTATATTGTTAGCAATATAACGTGCGTTATTACCCATATTATGCAGTTATTATCGATAGAACTATAATAAATATACTTATTACTTTTATTATTATCAATATAACATGCACTATTAGCCATATTTTACTATTATTATCGCTAGAACTTAAATAATTATACTTATTACTCCCGATATTATCAATATAACATGCATTATTACCCATATAATGCAGTTATTAGCGCTAGAACTGTAATAATTATACTTATTACTTTTATTATCATCAATATAACATGCATTATTACCCATATTATGCAGTTATTATCGATAGAACTGAAATAAATATACTTATTACTTTTATTATTATCAATATACCATGCACTATTAGCCATATTTTACTATTATTATCGCTAGAACTATAATAATTATACTTATTACTCCCAATATTATCAATATAACATGCATTATTACCCATATAATGCAGTTATTATGGCTAGAACTGTAATAATTATACATATTACTTATATTGTTAGCAATATAACGTGCGTTATTACCCATATTATGCAGTTATTATCGATAGAACTATAATAAATATACTTATTACTTTTATTATTATCAATATAACATGCACTATTAGCCATATTTTACTATTATTATCGCTAGAACTATAATAATTATACTTATTACTCCCAATATTATTAATATATCGTGCATTATTACCCATATAATGCAGTTATTATCGCTAGAACTGTAATAATTATACTTATTACTTATATTATTAGCAATACAACGTGCATTATTACCCATATAATGCAGTTATTATCGCTAGAACTGTAATAATTATACTTATTACTTATATTATTATCAATATAACATGCATTATTACCCGTATTATGCAGTTATTATCGATAGCACTGAAATAAATATACTTATTACTTTTATTATTATCAATATAACATGCACTATTAGGCATATTTTACTATTATTATCGCTAGAACTATAATAATTATACTTATTACTCCCAATATTATCAATATAACATGCATTATTACCCATATAATGCAGTTATTATCGTTAGAACTGTAATAATTATACTTATTACTTATATTATTATCAATATAACATGCATTATTACTCATATTATGCAGTTATAATCGCTAGAACTATAATAAATATACTTAGTACTTTTATTATTATCAATATAACATGCACTATTAGGCATATTTTACTATTATTATCGCTAGAACTATAATAATTATACTTATTACTCCCAATATTATCAATATAACATGCATTATTACCCATATAATGCAGTTATTATGGCTAGAACTGTAATAATTATACTTATTACTTATATTGTTAGCAATATAACGTGCGTTATTACCCATATTATGCAGTTATAATCGATAGAACTATAATAAATATACTTATTACTTTTATTATTATCAATATAACATGCACTATTAGCCATATTTTACTATTATTATCGCTAGAACTAAAACAATTATACTTATTACTCCCAATATTATCAATATAACATGCATTATTACCCATATAATGCAGTTATTATCGCTAGAACTGTAATAATTATACTTATTACTTATATTATTATCAATATAACATGCATTATTACCCATATAATGTAGTTATTATCGACAGAAGTATAATAAATATACTTATTACTTTTATTATTATCAGTATAACAGGCACTCTTAGCCATATTTTACTAGTATTATCGCTAGAACTGTAATAATTATACTTATTACTCCCGATATTATCAATATAACATCCATTATTACCCATATAATGCAGTTATTATCGCTAGCACTATAATAATTATACTTATTACTCCCAATATTATCAATATAACATGCATTATTACCCATATAATGCAGTTATTATCGTTAGAACTGTAATAATTATACTTATTACTTATATAATTCTCAATATAACATGCATTATTACCCACATTATGCAGTTATAATCGCTAGAACTATAATAAATATACTTATTACTTTCATTATCATCAATATAGCCTGCACAATTAGCCATATTTTACTATTATTATCGCTAGAACTATAATAATAATACTTATTACTCCCGATATTATCAATATAACATGCATTATTACCCATATTATGCAGTTATAATCGCTAGAACTATAATAAATATACTTAGTACTTTTATTATCATCAATATAACATGCATTATTACCCATATTATGCAGTTATTATCGATAGAAGTGAAATAAATATACTTATTACTTTTATTATTATCATTATAACATGCACTATTAGCCATATTTTAGTATTATTATCGCTAGAACTATAATAATTATACTTATTACTCCCAATATTATCAATATAACATGCGTTATTACCCATATAATGCAGTTATTATCGCTAGAACTGTAATAATTATACTTATTACTTATATTATTTGCAATACAATGTGCATTATTACCCATATAATGCAGTTATTATCGCTAGAACTGTAATACTTATACTTATTACTTATATTATTATCAATATAACATGCACTATTAGCCATATTTTACTATTATTATCGCTAGAACTATAATAATTATACTTATTACTCCCAATATTATCAATATAACATGCATTATTACCCATATAATGCAGTTATTATCGCTAGAACTGTAATAATTATACTTATTACTTATATTATTATCAATATAACATGCATTATTACCCATATAATGCAGTTATTATCGACAGAAGTATAATAAATATACTTATTACTTTTATTATTATCAGTATAACAGGCACTCTTAGCCATATTTTACTAGTATTATCGCTAGAACTGTAATAATTATACTTATTACTCCCGATATTATCAATATAACATCCATTATTACCCATATAATGCAGTTATTATGGCTAGAACTGTAATAATTATACATATTACTTATATTGTTAGCAATATAACGTGCGTTATTACCCATATTATGCAGCTATTATCGATAGAACTATAATAAATATACTTATTACTTTTATTATTATCAATATAACATGCACTATTAGCCATATTTTACTATTATTATCGCTAGAACTATAATAATTATACTTATTACTCCCAATATTATTAATATAACATGCATTATTACCCATATAATGCAGTTATTATCGCTAGAACTGTAATAATTATACTTATTACTTATATTAATAGCAGTACAACGTGCATTATTACCCATATAATGCAGTTATTATCGCTAGAACTGTAATAATTATACTTATTACTTATATTATTATCAATATAACATGCATTATTACCCATATTATGCAGTTATTATCGATAGCACTGAAATAAATATACTTATTACTTTTATTATTATCAATATAACATGCACTATTAGGCATATTTTACTATTATTATCGCTAGAACTATAATAATTATACTTATTACTCCCAATATTATCAATATAACATGCATTATTACCCATATAATGCAGTTATTATCGTTAGAACTGTAATAATTATACTTATTACTTATATTATTATCAATATAACATGCATTATTACTCATATTATGCAGTTATAATCGCTAGAACTATAATAAATATACTTAGTACTTTTATTATTATCAATATAACATGCACTATTAGGCATATTTTACTATTATTATCGCTAGAACTATAATAATTACACTTATTACTCCCAATATTATCAATATAACATGCATTATTACCCATATAATGCAGTTATTATGGCTAGAACTGTAATAATTATACTTATTACTTATATTGTTAGCAATATAACGTGCGTTATTACCCATATTATGCAGTTATAATCGATAGAACTATAATAAATATACTTATTACTTTTATTATTATCAATATAACATGCACTATTAGCCATATTTTACTATTATTATCGCTAGAACTAAAACAATTATACTTATTACTCCCAATATTATCAATATAACATGCATTATTACCCATATAATGCAGTTATTATCGCTAGAACTGTAATAATTATACTTATTACTTATATTATTATCAATATAACATGCATTATTACCCATATAATGCAGTTATTATCGACAGAAGTATAATAAATATACTTATTACTTTTATTATTATCAGTATAACAGGCACTCTTAGCCATATTTTACTAGTATTATCGCTAGAACTGTAATAATTATACTTATTACTCCCGATATTATCAATATAACATCCATTATTACCCATATAATGCAGTTATTATCGCTAGCACTATAATAATTATACTTATTACTCCCAATATTATCAATATAACATGCATTATTACCCATATAATGCAGTTATTATCGCTAGAACTGTAATAATTATACTTATTACTTATATAATTCTCAATATAACATGCATTATTACCCATATTATGCAGTTATAATCGCTAGAACTATAATAAATATACTTATTACTTTCATTATCATCAATATAGCCTGCACAATTAGCCACATTTTACTATTATTATCGCTAGAACTATAATAATTATACTTATTACTCCCGATATTATCAATATAACATGCATTATTACCCATATTATGCAGTTATAATCGCTAGAACTATAATAAATATACTTAGTACTTTTATTATCATCAATATAACATGCATTATTACCCATATTATGCAGTTATTATCGATAGAACTGAAATAAATATACTTATTACTTTTATTATTATCATTATAACATGCACTATTAGCCATATTTTAGTATTATTATCGCTAGAACTATAATAATTATACTTATTACTCCCAATATTATCAATATAACATGCGTTATTACCCATATAATGCAGTTATTATCGCTAGAACTGTAATAATTATACTTATTACTTATATTATTTGCAATACAATGTGCATTATTACCCATATAATGCAGTTATTATCGCTAGAACTGTAATACTTATACTTATTACTTATATTATTATCAATATAACATGCACTATTAGCCATATTTTACTATTATTATCGCTAGAACTATAATAATTATACTTATTACTCCCAATATTATCAATATAACATGCATTATTACCCATATAATGCAGTTATTATCGCTAGAACTGTAATAATTATACTTATTACTTATATTATTAGCAATACAACGTGCATTATTACCCATATAATGCAGTTATTATCGCTAGAACTGTAATAATTATACTTATTACTTATATTATTATCAATATAACATGCATTATTACCCATATTATGCAGTTATTATCGATAGCACTGAAATAAATATACTTATTACTTTTATTATTATCAATATAACATGCACTATTAGGCATATTTTACTATTATTATCGCTAGAACTATAATAATTATACTTATTACTCCCAATATTATCAATATAACATGCATTATTACCCATATAATGCAGTTATTATCGTTAGAACTGTAATAATTATACTTATTACTTATATTATTTGCAATACAATGTGCATTATTACCCATATAATGCAGTTATTATCGCTAGAACTGTAATACTTGTACTTATTACTTATATTATTATCAATATAACATGCACTATTACCCATATTATGCAGTTATTATCGATAGAACTGAAATAAATATACTTATTACTTTTATTATTATCATTATAACATGCACTATTAGCCATATTTTAGTATTATTATCGCTAGAACTATAATAATTATACTTATTACTCCCAATATTATCAATATAACATGCGTTATTACCCATATAATGCAGTTATTATCGCTAGAACTGTAATAATTATACTTATTACTTATATTATTTGCAATACAATGTGCATTATTACCCATATAATGCAGTTATTATCGCTAGAACTGTAATACTTATACTTATTACTTATATTATTATCAATATAACATGCACTATTAGCCATATTTTACTATTATTATCGCTAGAACTATAATAATTATACTTATTACTCCCAATATTATCAATATAACATGCATTATTACCCATATAATGCAGTTATTATCGCTAGAACTGTAATAATTATACTTATTACTTATATTATTAGCAATACAACGTGCATTATTACCCATATAATGCAGTTATTATCGCTAGAACTGTAATAATTATACTTATTACTTATATTATTATCAATATAACATGCATTATTACCCATATTATGCAGTTATTATCGATAGCACTGAAATAAATATACTTATTACTTTTATTATTATCAATATAACATGCACTATTAGGCATATTTTACTATTATTATCGCTAGAACTATAATAATTATACTTATTACTCCCAATATTATCAATATAACATGCATTATTACCCATATAATGCAGTTATTATGGCTAGAACTGTAATAATTATACTTATTACTTATATTGTTAGCAATATAACGTGCGTTATTACCCATATTATGCAGTTATAATCGATAGAACTATAATAAATATACTTATTACTTTTATTATTATCAATATAACATGCACTATTAGCCATATTTTACTATTATTATCGCTAGAACTAAAACAATTATACTTATTACTCCCAATATTATCAATATAACATGCATTATTACCCATATAATGCAGTTATTATCGCTAGAACTGTAATAACTATACTTATTACTTATATTATTATCAATATAACATGCATTATTACCCATATAATGCAGTTATTATCGACAGAAGTATAATAAATATACTTATTACTTTTATTATTATCAGTATAACAGGCACTCTTAGCCATATTTTACTAGTATTATCGCTAGAACTGTAATAATTATACTTATTACTCCCGATATTATCAATATAACATCCATTATTACCCATATAATGCAGTTATTATCGCTAGCACTATAATAATTATACTTATTACTCCCAATATTATCAATATAACATGCATTATTACCCATATAATGCAGTTATTATCGCTAGAACTGTAATAATTATACTTATTACTTATATAATTCTCAATATAACATGCATTATTACCCATATTATGCAGTTATAATCGCTAGAACTATAATAAATATACTTATTACTTTCATTATCATCAATATAGCCTGCACAATTAGCCACATTTTACTATTATTATCGCTAGAACTATAATAATTATACTTATTACTCCCGATATTATCAATATAACATGCATTATTACCCATATTATGCAGTTATAATCGCTAGAACTATAATAAATATACTTAGTACTTTTACTATCATCAATATAACATGCATTATTACCCATATTATGCAGTTATTATCGATAGAACTGAAATAAATATACTTATTACTTTTATTATTATCATTATAACATGCACTATTAGCCATATTTTAGTATTATTATCGCTAGAACTATAATAATTATACTTATTACTCCCAATATTATCAATATAACATGCGTTATTACCCATATAATGCAGTTATTATCGCTAGAACTGTAATAATTATACTTATTACTTATATTATTTGCAATACAATGTGCATTATTACCCATATAATGCAGTTATTATCGCTAGAACTGTAATACTTATACTTATTACTTATATTATTATCAATATAACATGCACTATTAGCCATATTTTACTATTATTATCGCTAGAACTATAATAATTATACTTATTACTCCCAATATTATCAATATAACATGCATTATTACCCATATAATGCAGTTATTATCGCTAGAACTGTAATAATTATACTTATTACTTATATTATTAGCAATACAACGTGCATTATTACCCATATAATGCAGTTATTATCGCTAGAACTGTAATAATTATACTTATTACTTATATTATTATCAATATAACATGCATTATTACCCATATTATGCAGTTATTATCGATAGCACTGAAATAAATATACTTATTACTTTTATTATTATCAATATAACATGCACTATTAGGCATATTTTACTATTATTATCGCTAGAACTATAATAATTATACTTATTACTCCCAATATTATCAATATAACATGCATTATTACCCATATAATGCAGTTATTATCGTTAGAACTGTAATAATTATACTTATTACTTATATTATTTGCAATACAATGTGCATTATTACCCATATAATGCAGTTATTATCGCTAGAACTGTAATACTTGTACTTATTACTTATATTATTATCAATATAACATGCACTATTACCCATATTATGCAGTTATTATCGATAGAACTGAAATAAATATACTTATTACTTTTATTATTATCATTATAACATGCACTATTAGCCATATTTTAGTATTATTATCGCTAGAACTATAATAATTATACTTATTACTCCCAATATTATCAATATAACATGCGTTATTACCCATATAATGCAGTTATTATCGCTAGAACTGTAATAATTATACTTATTACTTATATTATTTGCAATACAATGTGCATTATTACCCATATAATGCAGTTATTATCGCTAGAACTGTAATACTTATACTTATTACTTATATTATTATCAATATAACATGCACTATTAGCCATATTTTACTATTATTATCGCTAGAACTATAATAATTATACTTATTACTCCCAATATTATCAATATAACATGCATTATTACCCATATAATGCAGTTATTATCGCTAGAACTGTAATAATTATACTTATTACTTATATTATTAGCAATACAACGTGCATTATTACCCATATAATGCAGTTATTATCGCTAGAACTGGAATAATTATACTTATTACTTATATTATTATCAATATAACATGCATTATTACCCATATTATGCAGTTATTATCGATAGCACTGAAATAAATATACTTATTACTTTTATTATTATCAATATAACATGCACTATTAGGCATATTTTACTATTATTATCGCTAGAACTATAATAATTATACTTATTACTCCCAATATTATCAATATAACATGCATTATTACCCATATAATGCAGTTATTATGGCTAGAACTGTAATAATTATACTTATTACTTATATTGTTAGCAATATAACGTGCGTTATTACCCATATTATGCAGTTATAATCGATAGAACTATAATAAATATACTTATTACTTTTATTATTATCAATATAACATGCACTATTAGCCATATTTTACTATTATTATCGCTAGAACTAAAACAATTATACTTATTACTCCCAATATTATCAATATAACATGCATTATTACCCATATAATGCAGTTATTATCGCTAGAACTGTAATAACTATACTTATTACTTATATTATTATCAATATAACATGCATTATTACCCATATAATGCAGTTATTATCGACAGAAGTATAATAAATATACTTATTACTTTTATTATTATCAGTATAACAGGCACTCTTAGCCATATTTTACTAGTATTATCGCTAGAACTGTAATAATTATACTTATTACTCCCGATATTATCAATATAACATCCATTATTACCCATATAATGCAGTTATTATCGCTAGCACTATAATAATTATACTTATTACTCCCAATATTATCAATATAACATGCATTATTACCCATATAATGCAGTTATTATCGCTAGAACTGTAATAATTATACTTATTACTTATATAATTCTCAATATAACATGCATTATTACCCATATTATGCAGTTATAATCGCTAGAACTATAATAAATATACTTATTACTTTCATTATCATCAATATAGCCTGCACAATTAGCCATATTTTACTATTATTATCGCTACAACTATAATAATTATACTTATTACACCCGATATTATCAATATAACATGCATTATTACCCATATTATGCAGTTATAATCGCTAGAACTATAATAAATATACTTAGTACTTTTATTATCATCAATATAACATGCATTATTACCCATATTATGCAGTTATTATCGATAGAACTGAAATAAATATACTTATTACTTTTATTATTATCATTATAACATGCATTATTACTCATATTATGCAGTTATAATCGCTAGAACTATAATAAATATACTTAGTACTTTTATTATTATCAATATAACATGCACTATTAGGCATATTTTACTATTATTATCGCTAGAACTATAATAATTATACTTATTACTCCCAATATTATCAATATAACATGCATTATTACCCATATAATGCAGTTATTATGGCTAGAACTGTAATAATTATACTTATTACTTATATTGTTAGCAATATAACGTGCGTTATTACCCATATTATGCAGTTATTATCGATAGAACTGAAATAAATATACTTATTACTTTTATTATTATCAATATACCATGCACTATTAGCCATATTTTACTATTATTATCGCTAGAACTATAATAATTATACTTATTACTCCCAATATTATCAATATAACATGCATTATTACCCATATAATGCAGTTATTATGGCTAGAACTGTAATAATTATACATATTACTTATATTGTTAGCAATATAACGTGCGTTATTACCCATATTATGCAGTTATTATCGATAGAACTATAATAAATATACTTATTACTTTTATTATTATCAATATAACATGCACTATTAGCCATATTTTACTATTATTATCGCTAGAACTATAATAATTATACTTATTACTCCCAATATTATTAATATAACATGCATTATTACCCATATAATGCAGTTATTATCGCTAGAACTGTAATAATTATACTTATTACTTATATTATTAGCAATACAACGTGCATTATTACCCATATAATGCAGTTATTATCGCTAGAACTGTAATAATTATACTTATTACTTATATTATTATCAATATAACATGCATTATTACCCATATTATGCAGTTATTATCGACAGAAGTATAATAAATATACTTATTACTTTTATTATTATCAGTATAACAGGCACTCTTAGCCATATTTTACTAGTATTATCGCTAGAACTGTAATAATTATACTTATTACTCCCGATATTATCAATATAACATCCATTATTACCCATATAATGCAGTTATTATCGCTAGCACTATAATAATTATACTTATTACTCCCAATATTATCAATATAACATGCATTATTACCCATATAATGCAGTTATTATCGCTAGAACTGTAATAATTATACTTATTACTTATATAATTCTCAATATAACATGCATTATTACCCATATTATGCAGTTATAATCGCTAGAACTATAATAAATATACTTATTACTTTCATTATCATCAATATAGCCTGCACAATTAGCCATATTTTACTATTATTATCGCTAGAACTATAATAATTATACTTATTACTTATATTATTATCAATATAACATGCATTATTACTCATATTATGCAGTTATAATCGCTAGAACTATAATAAATATACTTAGTACTTTTATTATTATCAATATAACATGCACTATTAGGCATATTTTACTATTATTATCGCTAGAACTATAATAATTATACTTATTACTCCCAATATTATCAATATAACATGCATTATTACCCATATAATGCAGTTATTATGGCTAGAACTGTAATAATTATACTTATTACTTATATTGTTAGCAATATAACGTGCGTTATTAGCCATATTATGCAGTTATTATCGCTAGAACTATAATAAATATACGTATTACTTTTATTATCATCAATATAACATGCATTATTACCCATATTATGCAGTTATTATCGCTAGAACTATAATAAGTATACTTACTACTTTTATTATCATCAATATAACATGCATTACTGCCCATAATATGCAGTTATTATCGCTAGAACTATAATAAATATACGTATTACTTTTATTATCATCAATATAACATGCATTATTACCCATATTATGCAGTTATTATCGATAGAACTGTAATAAATATACTTATTACTTTTATTATTATCAATATAACATGCACTATTAGCCATATTTTACTATTATTATCGCTAGAACTATAATAATTATACTTATTACTCCCGATATTATCAATATAACATGCATTATTACCCATATAATGCAGTTATTATCGCTAGAACTGTAATAATTATACTTATTACTTATATTATTAGCAATATAACGTGCATTATTACCCATATTATGCAGTTATTATCGCTAGAACTATAATAAATATACGTATTACTTTTATTATCATCAATATAACATGCATTATTACCCATATTATGCAGTTATTATCGATAGAACTGTAATAAATATACTTATTACTTTTATTATTATCAATATAACATGCACTATTAGCCATATTTTACTATTATTATCGCTAGAACTATAATAATTATACTTATTACTCCCAATATTATCAATATAACATGCATTATTACTCATATTATGCAGTTATAATCGCTAGAACTATAATAAATATACTTAGTACTTTTATTATCATCAATATAACATGCATTATTACCCATATTATGCAGTTATTATCACTAGAACTGTAATAAATATACTTACTACTTTCATTATCATCAATATAGCCTGCACTATTAGGCATATTTTACTATTATTATCGCTAGAACTATAATAATTATACTTATTACTCCCAATATTATCAACATAACATGCATTATTACCCATATAATGCAGTTATTATTGCTAGAACTGTAGTAATTATACTTATTACTTATATTATTATCAATATAACATGCATTATTATCCATATTATGCAGTTATAATCGATAGAACTATAATACATATACTTATTACTTTTATTATTATCAATATAACATGCACTATTAGCCATATTTTACTATTATTATCGCTAGAACTATAATAATTATACTTATTAATCCCGATGTTATCAATATAACATGCATTATTACCTATATTATGCAGTTATAATCGCTAGAACTATAATAAATATACTTAGTACTTTTATTATCATCAATATAACATGCATTATTACCCATATTATGCAGTTATAATCGCTAGAACTATAATAAATATACTTACTACTTTTATTATTATCAATATAACATGCATTATTACCCATATTATGCAGTTATTATCGGTAGCACTGAAATAAATATACTTATTACTTTTATTATTATCAATATAACATGCACTATTAGCCATATTTTACTATTATTATCGCTAGAACTATAATAATTATACTTATTACTCCCAATATTATCAATATAACATGCATTACTACCCATATAATGCAGTTATTATCGCTAGAACTGTAATAATTATACTTATTACTTATATTATTATCAATATAACATGCATTATTACTCATATTATGCAGTTATAATCGCTAGAACTATAATAAATATACTTAGTACTTTTATTATTATCAATATAACATGCACTATTAGGCATATTTTACTATTATTATCGCTAGAACTATAATAATTATACTTATTACTCCCAATATTATCAATATAACATGCATTATTACCCATATAATGCAGTTATTATGGCTAGAACTGTAATAATTATACTCATTACTTATATTGTTAGCAATATAACGTGCGTTATTACCCATATTATGCAGGTATTATCGATAGAACTATAATAAATATACTTATTACTTTTATTATTATCAATATAACATGCACTATTAGCCATATTTTACTATTATTATCGCTAGAACTTAAATAATTATACTTATTACTCCCGATATTATCAATATAACATGCATTATTACCCATATAATGCAGTTATTAGCGCTAGAACTGTAATAATTATACTTATTACTTTTATTATCATCAATATAACATGCATTATTACCCATATTATGCAGTTATTATCGATAGAACTGAAATAAATATACTTATTACTTTTATTATTATCAATATACCATGCACTATTAGCCATATTTTACTATTATTATCGCTAGAACTATAATAATTATACTTATTACTCCCAATATTATCAATATAACATGCATTATTACCCATATAATGCAGTTATTATGGCTAGAACTGTAATAATTATACATATTACTTATATTGTTAGCAATATAACGTGCGTTATTACCCATATTATGCAGTTATTATCGATAGAACTATAATAAATATACTTATTACTTTTATTATTATCAATATAACATGCACTATTAGCCATATTTTACTATTATTATCGCTAGAACTATAATAATTATACTTATTACTCCCAATATTATTAATATAACATGCATTATTACCCATATAATGCAGTTATTATCGCTAGAACTGTAATAATTATACTTATTACTTATATTATTAGCAATACAACGTGCATTATTACCCATATAATGCAGTTATTATCGCTAGAACTGTAATAATTATACTTATTACTTATATTATTATCAATATAACATGCATTATTACCCATATAATGCAGTTATTATCGACAGAAGTATAATAAATATACTTATTACTTTTATTATTATCAGTATAACAGGCACTCTTAGCCATATTTTACTAGTATTATCGCTAGAACTGTAATAATTATACTTATTACTCCCGATATTATCAATATAACATCCATTATTACCCATATAATGCAGTTATTATCGCTAGCACTATAATAATTATACTTATTACTCCCAATATTATCAATATAACATGCATTATTACCCATATAATGCAGTTATTATCGCTAGAACTGTAATAATTATACTTATTACTTATATAATTCTCAATATAACATGCATTATTACCCATATTATGCAGTTATAATCGCTAGAACTATAATAAATATACTTATTACTTTCATTATCATCAATATAGCCTGCACAATTAGCCATATTTTACTATTATTATCGCTAGAACTATAATAATTATACTTATTACTCCCGATATTATCAATATAACATGCATTATTACCCATATTATGCAGTTATAATCGCTAGAACTATAATAAATATACTTAGTACTTTTATTATCATCAATATAACATGCATTATTACCCATATTATGCAGTTATTATCGATAGAACTGAAATAAATATACTTATTACTTTTATTATTATCATTATAACATGCACTATTAGCCATATTTTAGTATTATTATCGCTAGAACTATAATAATTATACTTATTACTCCCAATATTATCAATATAACATGCGTTATTACCCATATAATGCAGTTATTATCGCTAGAACTGTAATAATTATACTTATTACTTATATTATTTGCAATACAATGTGCATTATTACCCATATAATGCAGTTATTATCGCTAGAACTGTAATACTTATACTTATTACTTATATTATTATCAATATAACATGCACTATTAGCCATATTTTACTATTATTATCGCTAGAACTATAATAATTATACTTATTACTCCCAATATTATCAATATAACATGCATTATTACCCATATAATGCAGTTATTATCGCTAGAACTGTAATAATTATACTTATTACTTATATTATTAGCAATACAACGTGCATTATTACCCATATAATGCAGTTATTATCGCTAGAACTGTAATAATTATACTTATTACTTATATTATTATCAATATAACATGCATTATTACCCATATTATGCAGTTATTATCGATAGCACTGAAATAAATATACTTATTACTTTTATTATTATCAATATAACATGCACTATTAGGCATATTTTACTATTATTATCGCTAGAACTATAATAATTATACTTATTACTCCCAATATTATCAATATAACATGCATTATTACCCATATAATGCAGTTATTATCGTTAGAACTGTAATAATTATACTTATTACTTATATTATTTGCAATACAATGTGCATTATTACCCATATAATGCAGTTATTATCGCTAGAACTGTAATACTTATACTTATTACTTATATTATTATCAATATAACATGCACTATTAGCCATATTTTACTATTATTATCGCTAGAACTATAATAATTATACTTATTACTCCCAATATTATCAATATAACATGCATTATTACCCATATAATGCAGTTATTATCGCTAGAACTGTAATAATTATACTTATTACTTATATTATTAGCAATACAACGTGCATTATTACCCATATAATGCAGTTATTATCGCTAGAACTGTAATAATTATACTTATTACTTATATTATTATCAATATAACATGCATTATTACCCATATTATGCAGTTATTATCGATAGCACTGAAATAAATATACTTATTACTTTTATTATTATCAATATAACATGCACTATTAGGCATATTTTACTATTATTATCGCTAGAACTATAATAATTATACTTATTACTCCCAATATTATCAATATAACATGCATTATTACCCATATAATGCAGTTATTATCGTTAGAACTGTAATAATTATACTTATTACTTATATTATTATCAATATAACATGCATTATTACTCATATTATGCAGTTATAATCGCTAGAACTATAATAAATATACATAGTACTTTTATTATTATCAATATAACATGCACTATTAGGCATATTTTACTATTATTATCGCTAGAACTATAATAATTAAACTTATTACTCCCAATATTATGAATATAACATGCATTATTACCCATATAATGCAGTTATTATGGCTAGAACTGTAATAATTATACTTATTACTTATATTGTTAGCAATATAACGTGCGTTATTACCCATATTATGCTGTTATAATCGATAGAACTATAATAAATATACTTATTACTTTTATTATTATCAATATAACATGCACTATTAGCCATATTTTACTATTATTATAGCTAGAACTAAAACAATTATACTTATTACTCCCAATATTATCAATATAACATGCATTATTACCCATATAATGCAGTTATTATCGCTAGAACTGTAATAATTATACTTATTACTTATATTATTATCAATATAACATGCATTATTACCCATATAATGCAGTTATTATCGACAGAAGTATAATAAATATACTTATTACTTTTATTATTATCAGTATAACAGGCACTCTTAGCCATATTTTACTAGTATTATCGCTAGAACTGTAATAATTATACTTATTACTCCCGATATTATCAATATAACATCCATTATTACCCATATAATGCAGTTATTATCGCTAGCACTATAATAATTATACTTATTACTCCCGATATTATCAATATAACATGCATTATTACCCATATTATGCAGTTATAATCGCTAGAACTATAATAAATATACTTAGTACTTTTATTATCATCAATATAACATGCATTATTACCCATATTATGCAGTTATTATCGATAGAACTGAAATAAATATACTTATTACTTTTATTATTATCATTATAACATGCACTATTAGCCATATTTTAGTATTATTATCGCTAGAACTATAATAATTATACTTATTACTCCCAATATTATCAATATAACATGCGTTATTACCCATATAATGCAGTTATTATCGCTAGAACTGTAATAATTATACTTATTACTTATATTATTTGCAATACAATGTGCATTATTACCCATATAATGCAGTTATTATCGCTAGAACTGTAATACTTATACTTATTACTTATATTATTATCAATATAACATGCACTATTAGCCATATTTTACTATTATTATCGCTAGAACTATAATAATTATACTTATTACTCCCAATATTATCAATATAACATGCATTATTACCCATATAATGCAGTTATTATCGCTAGAACTGTAATAATTATACTTATTACTTATATTATTAGCAATACAACGTGCATTATTACCCATATAATGCAGTTATTATCGCTAGAACTGTAATAATTATACTTATTACTTATATTATTATCAATATAACATGCATTATTACCCATATTATGCAGTTATTATCGATAGCACTGAAATAAATATACTTATTACTTTTATTATTATCAATATAACATGCACTATTAGGCATATTTTACTATTATTATCGCTAGAACTATAATAATTATACTTATTACTCCCAATATTATCAATATAACATGCATTATTACCCATATAATGCAGTTATTATGGCTAGAACTGTAATAATTATACTTATTACTTATATTGTTAGCAATATAACGTGCGTTATTACCCATATTATGCAGTTATAATCGATAGAACTATAATAAATATACTTATTACTTTTATTATTATCAATATAACATGCACTATTAGCCATATTTTACTATTATTATCGCTAGAACTAAAACAATTATACTTATTACTCCCAATATTATCAATATAACATGCATTATTACCCATATAATGCAGTTATTATCGCTAGAACTGTAATAACTATACTTATTACTTATATTATTATCAATATAACATGCATTATTACCCATATAATGCAGTTATTATCGACAGAAGTATAATAAATATACTTATTACTTTTATTATTATCAGTATAACAGGCACTCTTAGCCATATTTTACTAGTATTATCGCTAGAACTGTAATAATTATACTTATTACTCCCGATATTATCAATATAACATCCATTATTACCCATATAATGCAGTTATTATCGCTAGCACTATAATAATTATACTTATTACTCCCAATATTATCAATATAACATGCATTATTACCCATATAATGCAGTTATTATCGCTAGAACTGTAATAATTATACTTATTACTTATATAATTCTCAATATAACATGCATTATTACCCATATTATGCAGTTATAATCGCTAGAACTATAATAAATATACTTATTACTTTCATTATCATCAATATAGCCTGCACAATTAGCCATATTTTACTATTATTATCGCTACAACTATAATAATTATACTTATTACACCCGATATTATCAATATAACATGCATTATTACCCATATTATGCAGTTATAATCGCTAGAACTATAATAAATATACTTAGTACTTTTATTATCATCAATATAACATGCATTATTACCCATATTATGCAGTTATTATCGATAGAACTGAAATAAATATACTTATTACTTTTATTATTATCATTATAACATGCATTATTACTCATATTATGCAGTTATAATCGCTAGAACTATAATAAATATACTTAGTACTTTTATTATTATCAATATAACATGCACTATTAGGCATATTTTACTATTATTATCGCTAGAACTATAATAATTATACTTATTACTCCCAATATTATCAATATAACATGCATTATTACCCATATAATGCAGTTATTATGGCTAGAACCGTAATAATTATACTTATTACTTATATTGTTAGCAATATAACGTGCGTTATTACCCATATTATGCAGTTATTATCGATAGAACTGAAATAAATATACTTATTACTTTTATTATTATCAATATACCATGCACTATTAGCCATATTTTACTATTATTATCGCTAGAACTATAATAATTATACTTATTACTCCCAATATTATCAATATAACATGCATTATTACCCATATAATGCAGTTATTATGGCTAGAACTGTAATAATTATACATATTACTTATATTGTTAGCAATATAACGTGCGTTATTACCCATATTATGCAGTTATTATCGATAGAACTATAATAAATATACTTATTACTTTTATTATTATCAATATAACATGCACTATTAGCCATATTTTACTATTATTATCGCTAGAACTATAATAATTATACTTATTACTCCCAATATTATTAATATAACATGCATTATTACCCATATAATGCAGTTATTATCGCTAGAACTGTAATAATTATACTTATTACTTATATTATTAGCAATACAACGTGCATTATTACCCATATAATGCAGTTATTATCGCTAGAACTGTAATAATTATACTTATTACTTATATTATTATCAATATAACATGCATTATTACCCATATTATGCAGTTATTATCGACAGAAGTATAATAAATATACTTATTACTTTTATTATTATCAGTATAACAGGCACTCTTAGCCATATTTTACTAGTATTATCGCTAGAACTGTAATAATTATACTTATTACTCCCGATATTATCAATATAACATCCATTATTACCCATATAATGCAGTTATTATCGCTAGCACTATAATAATTATACTTATTACTCCCAATATTATCAATATAACATGCATTATTACCCATATAATGCAGTTATTATCGCTAGAACTGTAATAATTATACTTATTACTTATATAATTCTCAATATAACATGCATTATTACCCATATTATGCAGTTATAATCGCTAGAACTATAATAAATATACTTATTACTTTCATTATCATCAATATAGCCTGCACAATTAGCCATATTTTACTATTATTATCGCTAGAACTATAATAATTATACTTATTACTTATATTATTATCAATATAACATGCATTATTACTCATATTATGCAGTTATAATCGCTAGAACTATAATAAATATACTTAGTACTTTTATTATTATCAATATAACATGCACTATTAGGCATATTTTACTATTATTATCGCTAGAACTATAATAATTATACTTATTACTCCCAATATTATCAATATAACATGCATTATTACCCATATAATGCAGTTATTATGGCTAGAACTGTAATAATTATACTTATTACTTATATTGTTAGCAATATAACGTGCGTTATTAGCCATATTATGCAGTTATTATCGCTAGAACTATAATAAATATACGTATTACTTTTATTATCATCAATATAACATGCATTATTACCCATATTATGCAGTTATTATCGCTAGAACTATAATAAGTATACTTACTACTTTTATTATCATCAATATAACATGCATTACTGCCCATAATATGCAGTTATTATCGCTAGAACTATAATAAATATACGTATTACTTTTATTATCATCAATATAACATGCATTATTACCCATATTATGCAGTTATTATCGATAGAACTGTAATAAATATACTTATTACTTTTATTATTATCAATATAACATGCACTATTAGCCATATTTTACTATTATTATCGCTAGAACTATAATAATTATACTTATTACTCCCGATATTATCAATATAACATGCATTATTACCCATATAATGCAGTTATTATCGCTAGAACTGTAATAATTATACTTATTACTTATATTATTAGCAATATAACGTGCATTATTACCCATATTATGCAGTTATTATCGCTAGAACTATAATAAATATACGTATTACTTTTATTATCATCAATATAACATGCATTATTACCCATATTATGCAGTTATTATCGATAGAACTGTAATAAATATACTTATTACTTTTATTATTATCAATATAACATGCACTATTAGCCATATTTTACTATTATTATCGCTAGAACTATAATAATTATACTTATTACTCCCAATATTATCAATATAACATGCATTATTACTCATATTATGCAGTTATAATCGCTAGAACTATAATAAATATACTTAGTACTTTTATTATCATCAATATAACATGCATTATTACCCATATTATGCAGTTATTATCACTAGAACTGTAATAAATATACTTACTACTTTCATTATCATCAATATAGCCTGCACTATTAGGCATATTTTACTATTATTATCGCTAGAACTATAATAATTATACTTATTACTCCCAATATTATCAACATAACATGCATTATTACCCATATAATGCAGTTATTATTGCTAGAACTGTAGTAATTATACTTATTACTTATATTATTATCAATATAACATGCATTATTATCCATATTATGCAGTTATAATCGATAGAACTATAATACATATACTTATTACTTTTATTATTATCAATATAACATGCACTATTAGCCATATTTTACTATTATTATCGCTAGAACTATAATAATTATACTTATTAATCCCGATGTTATCAATATAACATGCATTATTACCTATATTATGCAGTTATAATCGCTAGAACTATAATAAATATACGTAGTACTTTTATTATCATCAATATAACATGCATTATTACCCATATTATGCAGTTATAATCGCTAGAACTATAATAAATATACTTACTACTTTTATTATTATCAATATAACATGCATTATTACCCATATTATGCAGTTATTATCGATAGCACTGAAATAAATATACTTATTACTTTTATTATTATCAATATAACATGCACTATTAGCCATATTTTACTATTATTATCGCTAGAACTATAATAATTATACTTATTACTCCCAATATTATCAATATAACATGCATTACTACCCATATAATGCAGTTATTATCGCTAGAACTGTAATAATTATACTTATTACTTATATTATTATCAATATAACATGCATTATTACTCATATTATGCAGTTATAATCGCTAGAACTATAATAAATATACTTAGTACTTTTATTATTATCAATATAACATGCACTATTAGGCATATTTTACTATTATTATCGCTAGAACTATAATAATTATACTTATTACTCCCAATATTATCAATATAACATGCATTATTACCCATATAATGCAGTTATTATGGCTAGAACTGTAATAATTATACTTATTACTTATATTATTAGCAATACAACGTGCATTATTACCCATATAATGCAGTTATTATCGCTAGAACTGTAATAATTATACTTATTACTTATATTATTATCAATATAACATGCATTATTACCCATATTATGCAGTTATTATCGACAGAAGTATAATAAATATACTTATTACTTTTATTATTATCAGTATAACAGGCACTCTTAGCCATATTTTACTAGTATTATCGCTAGAACTGTAATAATTATACTTATTACTCCCGATATTATCAATATAACATCCATTATTACCCATATAATGCAGTTATTATCGCTAGCACTATAATAATTATACTTATTACTCCCAATATTATCAATATAACATGCATTATTACCCATATAATGCAGTTATTATCGCTAGAACTGTAATAATTATACTTATTACTTATATAATTCTCAATATAACATGCATTATTACCCATATTATGCAGTTATAATCGCTAGAACTATAATAAATATACTTATTACTTTCATTATCATCAATATAGCCTGCACAATTAGCCATATTTTACTATTATTATCGCTAGAACTATAATAATTATACTTATTACTTATATTATTATCAATATAACATGCATTATTACTCATATTATGCAGTTATAATCGCTAGAACTATAATAAATATACTTAGTACTTTTATTATTATCAATATAACATGCACTATTAGGCATATTTTACTATTATTATCGCTAGAACTATAATAATTATACTTATTACTCCCAATATTATCAATATAACATGCATTATTACCCATATAATGCAGTTATTATGGCTAGAACTGTAATAATTATACTTATTACTTATATTGTTAGCAATATAACGTGCGTTATTAGCCATATTATGCAGTTATTATCGCTAGAACTATAATAAATATACGTATTACTTTTATTATCATCAATATAACATGCATTATTACCCATATTATGCAGTTATTATCGCTAGAACTATAATAAGTATACTTACTACTTTTATTATCATCAATATAACATGCATTACTGCCCATAATATGCAGTTATTATCGCTAGAACTATAATAAATATACGTATTACTTTTATTATCATCAATATAACATGCATTATTACCCATATTATGCAGTTATTATCGATAGAACTGTAATAAATATACTTATTACTTTTATTATTATCAATATAACATGCACTATTAGCCATATTTTACTATTATTATCGCTAGAACTATAATAATTATACTTATTACTCCCGATATTATCAATATAACATGCATTATTACCCATATAATGCAGTTATTATCGCTAGAACTGTAATAATTATACTTATTACTTATATTATTAGCAATATAACGTGCATTATTACCCATATTATGCAGTTATTATCGCTAGAACTATAATAAATATACGTATTACTTTTATTATCATCAATATAACATGCATTATTACCCATATTATGCAGTTATTATCGATAGAACTGTAATAAATATACTTATTACTTTTATTATTATCAATATAACATGCACTATTAGCCATATTTTACTATTATTATCGCTAGAACTATAATAATTATACTTATTACTCCCAATATTATCAATATAACATGCATTATTACTCATATTATGCAGTTATAATCGCTAGAACTATAATAAATATACTTAGTACTTTTATTATCATCAATATAACATGCATTATTACCCATATTATGCAGTTATTATCACTAGAACTGTAATAAATATACTTACTACTTTCATTATCATCAATATAGCCTGCACTATTAGGCATATTTTACTATTATTATCGCTAGAACTATAATAATTATACTTATTACTCCCAATATTATCAACATAACATGCATTATTACCCATATAATGCAGTTATTATTGCTAGAACTGTAGTAATTATACTTATTACTTATATTATTATCAATATAACATGCATTATTATCCATATTATGCAGTTATAATCGATAGAACTATAATACATATACTTATTACTTTTATTATTATCAATATAACATGCACTATTAGCCATATTTTACTATTATTATCGCTAGAACTGTAATAATTATACTTATTAATCCCGATGTTATCAATATAACATGCATTATTACCTATATTATGCAGTTATAATCGCTAGAACTATAATAAATATACTTAGTACTTTTATTATCATCAATATAACATGCATTATTACCCATATTATGCAGTTATAATCGCTAGAACTATAATAAATATACTTACTACTTTTATTATTATCAATATAACATGCATTATTACCCATATTATGCAGTTATTATCGATAGCACTGAAATAAATATACTTATTACTTTTATTATTATCAATATAACATGCACTATTAGCCATATTTTACTATTATTATCGCTAGAACTATAATAATTATACTTATTACTCCCAATATTATCAATATAACATGCATTACTACCCATATAATGCAGTTATTATCGCTAGAACTGTAATAATTATACTTATTACTTATATTATTATCAATATAACATGCATTATTACTCATATTATGCAGTTATAATCGCTAGAACTATAATAAATATACTTAGTACTTTTATTATTATCAATATAACATGCACTATTAGGCATATTTTACTATTATTATCGCTAGAACTATAATAATTATACTTATTACTCCCAATATTATCAATATAACATGCATTATTACCCATATAATGCAGTTATTATGGCTAGAACTGTAATAATTATACTCATTACTTATATTGTTAGCAATATAACGTGCGTTATTACCCATATTATGCAGTTATTATCGATAGAACTATAATAAATATACTTATTACTTTTATTATTATTAATATAACATGCACTATTAGCCATATTTTACTATTATTATCGCTAGAACTTAAATAATTATACTTATTACTCCCGATATTATCAATATAACATGCATTATTACCCATATAATGCAGTTATTAGCGCTAGAACTGTAATAATTATACTTATTACTTTTATTATCATCAATATAACATGCATTATTACCCATATTATGCAGTTATTATCGATAGAACTGAAATAAATATACTTATTACTTTTATTATTATCAATATACCATGCACTATTAGCCATATTTTACTATTATTATCGCTAGAACTATAATAATTATACTTATTACTCCCAATATTATCAATATAACATGCATTATTACCCATATAATGCAGTTATTATGGCTAGAACTGTAATAATTATACATATTACTTATATTGTTAGCAATATAACGTGCGTTATTACCCATATTATGCAGTTATTATCGATAGAACTATAATAAATATACTTATTACTTTTATTATTATCAATATAACATGCACTATTAGCCATATTTTACTATTATTATCGCTAGAACTATAATAATTATACTTATTACTCCCAATATTATTAATATAACATGCATTATTACCCATATAATGCAGTTATTATCGCTAGAACTGTAATAATTATACTTATTACTTATATTATTAGCAATACAACGTGCATTATTACCCATATAATGCAGTTATTATCGCTAGAACTGTAATAATTATACTTATTACTTATATTATTATCAATATAACATGCATTATTACCCATATAATGCAGTTATTATCGACAGAAGTATAATAAATATACTTATTACTTTTATTATTATCAGTATAACAGGCACTCTTAGCCATATTTTACTAGTATTATCGCTAGAACTGTAATAATTATACTTATTACTCCCGATATTATCAATATAACATCCATTATTACCCATATAATGCAGTTATTATCGCTAGCACTATAATAATTATACTTATTACTCCCAATATTATCAATATAACATGCATTATTACCCATATAATGCAGTTATTATCGCTAGAACTGTAATAATTATACTTATTACTTATATAATTCTCAATATAACATGCATTATTACCCATATTATGCAGTTATAATCGCTAGAACTATAATAAATATACTTATTACTTTCATTATCATCAATATAGCCTGCACAATTAGCCATATTTTACTATTATTATCGCTAGAACTATAATAATTATACTTATTACTCCCGATATTATCAATATAACATGCATTATTACCCATATTATGCAGTTATAATCGCTAGAACTATAATAAATATACTTAGTACTTTTATTATCATCAATATAACATGCATTATTACCCATATTATGCAGTTATTATCGATAGAACTGAAATAAATATACTTATTACTTTTATTATTATCATTATAACATGCACTATTAGCCATATTTTAGTATTATTATCGCTAGAACTATAATAATTATACTTATTACTCCCAATATTATCAATATAACATGCGTTATTACCCATATAATGCAGTTATTATCGCTAGAACTGTAATAATTATACTTATTACTTATATTATTTGCAATACAATGTGCATTATTACCCATATAATGCAGTTATTATCGCTAGAACTGTAATACTTATACTTATTACTTATATTATTATCAATATAACATGCACTATTAGCCATATTTTACTATTATTATCGCTAGAACTATAATAATTATACTTATTACTCCCAATATTATCAATATAACATGCATTATTACCCATATAATGCAGTTATTATCGCTAGAACTGTAATAATTATACTTATTACTTATATTATTAGCAATACAACGTGCATTATTACCCATATAATGCAGTTATTATCGCTAGAACTGTAATAATTATACTTATTACTTATATTATTATCAATATAACATGCATTATTACCCATATTATGCAGTTATTATCGATAGCACTGAAATAAATATACTTATTACTTTTATTATTATCAATATAACATGCACTATTAGGCATATTTTACTATTATTATCGCTAGAACTATAATAATTATACTTATTACTCCCAATATTATCAATATAACATGCATTATTACCCATATAATGCAGTTATTATCGTTAGAACTGTAATAATTATACTTATTACTTATATTATTTGCAATACAATGTGCATTATTACCCATATAATGCAGTTATTATCGCTAGAACTGTAATACTTATACTTATTACTTATATTATTATCAATATAACATGCACTATTAGCCATATTTTACTATTATTATCGCTAGAACTATAATAATTATACTTATTACTCCCAATATTATCAATATAACATGCATTATTACCCATATAATGCAGTTATTATCGCTAGAACTGTAATAATTATACTTATTACTTATATTATTAGCAATACAACGTGCATTATTACCCATATAATGCAGTTATTATCGCTAGAACTGTAATAATTATACTTATTACTTATATTATTATCAATATAACATGCATTATTACCCATATTATGCAGTTATTATCGATAGCACTGAAATAAATATACTTATTACTTTTATTATTATCAATATAACATGCACTATTAGGCATATTTTACTATTATTATCGCTAGAACTATAATAATTATACTTATTACTCCCAATATTATCAATATAACATGCATTATTACCCATATAATGCAGTTATTATCGTTAGAACTGTAATAATTATACTTATTACTTATATTATTATCAATATAACATGCATTATTACTCATATTATGCAGTTATAATCGCTAGAACTATAATAAATATACATAGTACTTTTATTATTATCAATATAACATGCACTATTAGGCATATTTTACTATTATTATCGCTAGAACTATAATAATTAAACTTATTACTCCCAATATTATCAATATAACATGCATTATTACCCATATAATGCAGTTATTATTGCTAGAACTGTAGTAATTATACTTATTACTTATATTATTATCAATATAACATGCATTATTATCCATATTATGCAGTTATAATCGATAGAACTATAATACATATACTTATTACTTTTATTATTATCAATATAACATGCACTATTAGCCATATTTTACTATTATTATCGCTAGAACTATAATAATTATACTTATTAATCCCGATGTTATCAATATAACATGCATTATTACCTATATTATGCAGTTATAATCGCTAGAACTATAATAAATATACTTAGTACTTTTATTATCATCAATATAACATGCATTATTACCCATATTATGCAGTTATAATCGCTAGAACTATAATAAATATACTTACTACTTTTATTATTATCAATATAACATGCATTATTACCCATATTATGCAGTTATTATCGATAGCACTGAAATAAATATACTTATTACTTTTATTATTATCAATATAACATGCACTATTAGCCATATTTTACTATTATTATCGCTAGAACTATAATAATTATACTTATTACTCCCAATATTATCAATATAACATGCATTACTACCCATATAATGCAGTTATTATCGCTAGAACTGTAATAATTATACTTATTACTTATATTATTATCAATATAACATGCATTATTACTCATATTATGCAGTTATAATCGCTAGAACTATAATAAATATACTTAGTACTTTTATTATTATCAATATAACATGCACTATTAGGCATATTTTACTATTATTATCGCTAGAACTATAATAATTATACTTATTACTCCCAATATTATCAATATAACATGCATTATTACCCATATAATGCAGTTATTATGGCTAGAACTGTAATAATTATACTCATTACTTATATTGTTAGCAATATAACGTGCGTTATTACCCATATTATGCAGTTATTATCGATAGAACTATAATAAATATACTTATTACTTTTATTATTATCAATATAACATGCACTATTAGCCATATTTTACTATTATTATCGCTAGAACTTAAATAATTATACTTATTACTCCCGATATTATCAATATAACATGCATTATTACCCATATAATGCAGTTATTAGCGCTAGAACTGTAATAATTATACTTATTACTTTTATTATCATCAATATAACATGCATTATTACCCATATTATGCAGTTATTATCGATAGAACTGAAATAAATATACTTATTACTTTTATTATTATCAATATACCATGCACTATTAGCCATATTTTACTATTATTATCGCTAGAACTATAATAATTATACTTATTACTCCCAATATTATCAATATAACATGCATTATTACCCATATAATGCAGTTATTATGGCTAGAACTGTAATAATTATACATATTACTTATATTGTTAGCAATATAACGTGCGTTATTACCCATATTATGCAGTTATTATCGATAGAACTATAATAAATATACTTATTACTTTTATTATTATCAATATAACATGCACTATTAGCCATATTTTACTATTATTATCGCTAGAACTATAATAATTATACTTATTACTCCCAATATTATTAATATAACATGCATTATTACCCATATAATGCAGTTATTATCGCTAGAACTGTAATAATTATACTTATTACTTATATTATTAGCAATACAACGTGCATTATTACCCATATAATGCAGTTATTATCGCTAGAACTGTAATAATTATACTTATTACTTATATTATTATCAATATAACATGCATTATTACCCATATAATGCAGTTATTATCGACAGAAGTATAATAAATATACTTATTACTTTTATTATTATCAGTATAACAGGCACTCTTAGCCATATTTTACTAGTATTATCGCTAGAACTGTAATAATTATACTTATTACTCCCGATATTATCAATATAACATCCATTATTACCCATATAATGCAGTTATTATCGCTAGCACTATAATAATTATACTTATTACTCCCAATATTATCAATATAACATGCATTATTACCCATATAATGCAGTTATTATCGCTAGAACTGTAATAATTATACTTATTACTTATATAATTCTCAATATAACATGCATTATTACCCATATTATGCAGTTATAATCGCTAGAACTATAATAAATATACTTATTACTTTCATTATCATCAATATAGCCTGCACAATTAGCCATATTTTACTATTATTATCGCTAGAACTATAATAATTATACTTATTACTCCCGATATTATCAATATAACATGCATTATTACCCATATTATGCAGTTATAATCGCTAGAACTATAATAAATATACTTAGTACTTTTATTATCATCAATATAACATGCATTATTACCCATATTATGCAGTTATTATCGATAGAACTGAAATAAATATACTTATTACTTTTATTATTATCATTATAACATGCACTATTAGCCATATTTTAGTATTATTATCGCTAGAACTATAATAATTATACTTATTACTCCCAATATTATCAATATAACATGCGTTATTACCCATATAATGCAGTTATTATCGCTAGAACTGTAATAATTATACTTATTACTTATATTATTTGCAATACAATGTGCATTATTACCCATATAATGCAGTTATTATCGCTAGAACTGTAATACTTATACTTATTACTTATATTATTATCAATATAACATGCACTATTAGCCATATTTTACTATTATTATCGCTAGAACTATAATAATTATACTTATTACTCCCAATATTATCAATATAACATGCATTATTACCCATATAATGCAGTTATTATCGCTAGAACTGTAATAATTATACTTATTACTTATATTATTAGCAATACAACGTGCATTATTACCCATATAATGCAGTTATTATCGCTAGAACTGTAATAATTATACTTATTACTTATATTATTATCAATATAACATGCATTATTACCCATATTATGCAGTTATTATCGATAGCACTGAAATAAATATACTTATTACTTTTATTATTATCAATATAACATGCACTATTAGGCATATTTTACTATTATTATCGCTAGAACTATAATAATTATACTTATTACTCCCAATATTATCAATATAACATGCATTATTACCCATATAATGCAGTTATTATCGTTAGAACTGTAATAATTATACTTATTACTTATATTATTTGCAATACAATGTGCATTATTACCCATATAATGCAGTTATTATCGCTAGAACTGTAATACTTATACTTATTACTTATATTATTATCAATATAACATGCACTATTAGCCATATTTTACTATTATTATCGCTAGAACTATAATAATTATACTTATTACTCCCAATATTATCAATATAACATGCATTATTACCCATATAATGCAGTTATTATCGCTAGAACTGTAATAATTATACTTATTACTTATATTATTAGCAATACAACGTGCATTATTACCCATATAATGCAGTTATTATCGCTAGAACTGTAATAATTATACTTATTACTTATATTATTATCAATATAACATGCATTATTACCCATATTATGCAGTTATTATCGATAGCACTGAAATAAATATACTTATTACTTTTATTATTATCAATATAACATGCACTATTAGGCATATTTTACTATTATTATCGCTAGAACTATAATAATTATACTTATTACTCCCAATATTATCAATATAACATGCATTATTACCCATATAATGCAGTTATTATCGTTAGAACTGTAATAATTATACTTATTACTTATATTATTATCAATATAACATGCATTATTACTCATATTATGCAGTTATAATCGCTAGAACTATAATAAATATACATAGTACTTTTATTATTATCAATATAACATGCACTATTAGGCATATTTTACTATTATTATCGCTAGAACTATAATAATTAAACTTATTACTCCCAATATTATCAATATAACATGCATTATTACCCATATAATGCAGTTATTATGGCTAGAACTGTAATAATTATACTTATTACTTATATTGTTAGCAATATAACGTGCGTTATTACCCATATTATGCTGTTATAATCGATAGAACTATAATAAATATACTTATTACTTTTATTATTATCAATATAACATGCACTATTAGCCATATTTTACTATTATTATAGCTAGAACTAAAACAATTATACTTATTACTCCCAATATTATCAATATAACATGCATTATTACCCATATAATGCAGTTATTATCGCTAGAACTGTAATAATTATACTTATTACTTATATTATTATCAATATAACATGCATTATTACCCATATAATGCAGTTATTATCGACAGAAGTATAATAAATATACTTATTACTTTTATTATTATCAGTATAACAGGCACTCTTAGCCATATTTTACTAGTATTATCGCTAGAACTGTAATAATTATACTTATTACTCCCGATATTATCAATATAACATCCATTATTACCCATATAATGCAGTTATTATCGCTAGCACTATAATAATTATACTTATTACTCCCGATATTATCAATATAACATGCATTATTACCCATATTATGCAGTTATAATCGCTAGAACTATAATAAATATACTTAGTACTTTTATTATCATCAATATAACATGCATTATTACCCATATTATGCAGTTATTATCGATAGAACTGAAATAAATATACTTATTACTTTTATTATTATCATTATAACATGCACTATTAGCCATATTTTAGTATTATTATCGCTAGAACTATAATAATTATACTTATTACTCCCAATATTATCAATATAACATGCGTTATTACCCATATAATGCAGTTATTATCGCTAGAACTGTAATAATTATACTTATTACTTATATTATTTGCAATACAATGTGCATTATTACCCATATAATGCAGTTATTATCGCTAGAACTGTAATACTTATACTTATTACTTATATTATTATCAATATAACATGCACTATTAGCCATATTTTACTATTATTATCGCTAGAACTATAATAATTATACTTATTACTCCCAATATTATCAATATAACATGCATTATTACCCATATAATGCAGTTATTATCGCTAGAACTGTAATAATTATACTTATTACTTATATTATTAGCAATACAACGTGCATTATTACCCATATAATGCAGTTATTATCGCTAGAACTGTAATAATTATACTTATTACTTATATTATTATCAATATAACATGCATTATTACCCATATTATGCAGTTATTATCGATAGCACTGAAATAAATATACTTATTACTTTTATTATTATCAATATAACATGCACTATTAGGCATATTTTACTATTATTATCGCTAGAACTATAATAATTATACTTATTACTCCCAATATTATCAATATAACATGCATTATTACCCATATAATGCAGTTATTATGGCTAGAACTGTAATAATTATACTTATTACTTATATTGTTAGCAATATAACGTGCGTTATTACCCATATTATGCAGTTATAATCGATAGAACTATAATAAATATACTTATTACTTTTATTATTATCAATATAACATGCACTATTAGCCATATTTTACTATTATTATCGCTAGAACTAAAACAATTATACTTATTACTCCCAATATTATCAATATAACATGCATTATTACCCATATAATGCAGTTATTATCGCTAGAACTGTAATAACTATACTTATTACTTATATTATTATCAATATAACATGCATTATTACCCATATAATGCAGTTATTATCGACAGAAGTATAATAAATATACTTATTACTTTTATTATTATCAGTATAACAGGCACTCTTAGCCATATTTTACTAGTATTATCGCTAGAACTGTAATAATTATACGTATTACTCCCGATATTATCAATATAACATCCATTATTACCCATATAATGCAGTTATTATCGCTAGCACTATAATAATTATACTTATTACTCCCAATATTATCAATATAACATGCATTATTACCCATATAATGCAGTTATTATCGCTAGAACTGTAATAATTATACTTATTACTTATATAATTCTCAATATAACATGCATTATTACCCATATTATGCAGTTATAATCGCTAGAACTATAATAAATATACTTATTACTTTCATTATCATCAATATAGCCTGCACAATTAGCCATATTTTACTATTATTATCGCTACAACTATAATAATTATACTTATTACACCCGATATTATCAATATAACATGCATTATTACCCATATTATGCAGTTATAATCGCTAGAACTATAATAAATATACTTAGTACTTTTATTATCATCAATATAACATGCATTATTACCCATATTATGCAGTTATTATCGATAGAACTGAAATAAATATACTTATTACTTTTATTATTATCATTATAACATGCATTATTACTCATATTATGCAGTTATAATCGCTAGAACTATAATAAATATACTTAGTACTTTTATTATTATCAATATAACATGCACTATTAGGCATATTTTACTATTATTATCGCTAGAACTATAATAATTATACTTATTACTCCCAATATTATCAATATAACATGCATTATTACCCATATAATGCAGTTATTATGGCTAGAACTGTAATAATTATACTTATTACTTATATTGTTAGCAATATAACGTGCGTTATTACCCATATTATGCAGTTATTATCGGTAGAACTATAATAAATATACTTATTACTTTTATTATTATCAATATAACATGCACTATTAGCCATATTTTACTATTATTATCGCTAGAACTAAAACAATTATACTTATTACTCCCAATATTATCAATATAACATGCATTTTTACCCATATAATGCAGTTATTATCGCTAGAACTGTAATAATTATACTTATTAGTTATTTTATTAGCAATATAACATGCATTAGTACCCATATAATGGAGTTATTATCGCTAGAACTGTAATAATTATACTTATTACTTTTATTATTATCAGTATAACAGGCACTCTTAGCCATATTTTACTAGTATTATCGCTAGAACTGTAATAATTATACTTATTACTCCCGATATTATCAATATAACATCCATTATTACCCATATAATGCAGTTATTATCGCTAGAACTATAATAATTATACTTATTACTCCCAATATTATCAATATAACATCCATTATTACCCATATAATGCAGTTATTATCGCTAGAACTATAATAATTATACTTATTACTCCCAATATTATCAATATAACATGCATTATTACCCATATAATGCAGTTATTATCGCTAGAACTGTAATAATTATACTTATTACTTATATAATTCTCAATATAACATGCATTATTACCCATATTATGCAGTTATAATCGCTAGAACTATAATAAATATACTTATTACTTTCATTATCATCAATATAGCCTGCACAATTAGCCATATTTTACTATTATTATCGCTAGAACTATAATAATTATACTTATTACTCCCGATATTATCAATATAACATGCATTATTACCCATATTATGCAGTTATAATCGCTAGAACTATAATAAATATACTTAGTACTTTTATTATCATCAATATAACATGCATTATTACCCATATAATGCAGTTATTATGGCTAGAACTGTAATAATTATACTCATTACTTATATTGTTAGCAATATAACGTGCGTTATTACCCATATTATGCAGTTATTATCGATAGAACTATAATAAATATACTTATTACTTTTATTATTATCAATATAACATGCACTATTAGCCATATTTTACTATTATTATCGCTAGAACTTAAATAATTATACTTATTACTCCCGATATTATCAATATAACATGCATTATTACCCATATAATGCAGTTATTAGCGCTAGAACTGTAATAATTATACTTATTACTTTTATTATCATCAATATAACATGCATTATTACCCATATTATGCAGTTATTATCGATAGAACTGAAATAAATATACTTATTACTTTTATTATTATCAATATACCATGCACTATTAGCCATATTTTACTATTATTATCGCTAGAACTATAATAATTATACTTATTACTCCCAATATTATCAATATAACATGCATTATTACCCATATAATGCAGTTATTATGGCTAGAACTGTAATAATTATACTTATTACTTATATTATTAGCAATACAACGTGCATTATTACCCATATAATGCAGTTATTATCGCTAGAACTGTAATAATTATACTTATTACTTATATTATTATCAATATAACATGCATTATTACCCATATTATGCAGTTATTATCGATAGCACTGAAATAAATATACTTATTACTTTTATTATTATCAATATAACATGCACTATTAGGCATATTTTACTATTATTATCGCTAGAACTATAATAATTATACTTATTACTCCCAATATTATCAATATAACATGCATTATTACCCATATAATGCAGTTATTATCGTTAGAACTGTAATAATTATACTTATTACTTATATTATTATCAATATAACATGCATTATTACTCATATTATGCAGTTATAATCGCTTGAACTATAATAAATATACTTAGTACTTTTATTATTATCAATATAACATGCACTATTAGGCATATTTTACTATTATTATCGCTAGAACTATAATAATTATACTTATTACTCCCAATATTATCAATATAACATGCATTATTACCCATATAATGCAGCTATTATGGCTAGAACTGTAATAATTATACTTATTACTTATATTGTTAGCAATATAACGTGCGTTATTACCCATATTATGCAGTTATAATCGATAGAACTATAATAAATATACTTATTACTTTTATTATTATCAATATAACATGCACTATTAGCCATATTTTACTATTATTATAGCTAGAACTAAAACAATTATACTTATTACTCCCAATATTATCAATATAACATGCATTATTACCCATATAATGCAGTTATTATCGCTAGAACTGTAATAATTATACTTATTACTTATATTATTATCAATATAACATGCATTATTACCCATATAATGCAGTTATTATCGCCGGAACTGTAATAATTATACTTATTACTTATATTATTCTCAATATAACATGCCTTATTTCGCATATAATGCAGTTATTAGCGCTAGAACTGTAATAAATATACTTACTACTTTCATTATCATCAATATAACATGCATTATTACCCATATTATGCAGTTATTATCGATAGAACTGTCATAAATATACTTATTACTTTTACTATTATCAATATAACATGCATTATTACCCATTTTATGCAGTTATTATCGCTAGAACTATAATAAATATACTTATTACTCCCAATATTATCAATATAACATGCATTATTACCCATATAATGCAGTTATTATCGCTAGAACTGTAATAATTATACTTATTACTTATATTATTATCAATATAACATGCATTATTACCCATATAATGGAGGTATTATCGCTAGAACTGTAATAATTATACTTGTTACTTATATTGTTAGCAATATAACGTGCATTATTACCCATATATTGCAGTCATTATCGCTAGAACTGTAATAATTATACTTATTACTTAGATTATTATCAATATAACATGCATTATTACCCATATTATGCAGTTATTATCGCCAGAACTATAATAAATATACGTATTACTTTCATTATCATCAATATAACATGCATTATTACCCATATAATGCAGTTATTATCGCTAGAACTGTAATAATTATACTTATTACTTAGATTATTATCAATATAACATGCACTATTTGCCATATTTTACTATTATTATCGCTAGAACTATAATAATTATACTTATTACTCCGGATATTATCAATATAACATGCATTATTACCCATATAATGCAGTTATTATCGCTAGAACTGTAATAATTGTACTTATTACTTATATTATTAGCAATATAACGTGCATTATTACCCATATAATGCAGTTATTATCGCTAGAACTGTAATAATTATACTTATTACTTATACTATTATCAATATAACATGCATTATTACCCATATTATGCAGTTATTATCGCTCGAACTATAATAAATATACTTATTACTCCCAATATTATCAATATAACATACATTATTACCCATATAATGCAGTTATTATCGCTAGAACTGTAATAATTATACTTATTACTTATATTATTATCAATATAACATGCATTATTACCCATATTATGCAGTTATTATCGCTAGAACTATAATAAATATACTTACTACTTTCATTATCATCAATATAACATGCATTATTACCCATATTATGCAGTTATTATCGATAGAACTGTAATAAATATACTTATTACTTTTACTATTATCAATATAACATGCACTATTTGCCATATTTTACTATTATTATCGCTAGAACTATAATAATTATACTTATTACTCCGGATATTATCAATATAACATGCATTATTACCCATATAATGCAGTTATTATCGCTAGAACTGTAATAATTATACTTATTACTTATATTATTAGCAATATAACGTGCATTATTACCCATATAATGCAGTTATTATCGCTAGAACTGTAATAATTATACTTATTACTTATACTATTATCAATATAACATGCATTATTACCCATATTATGCAGTTATTATCGCTCGAACTATAATAAATATACTTATTACTCCCAATATTATCAATATAACATACATTATTACCCATATAATGCAGTTATTATCGCTAGAACTGTAATAATTATACTTATTACTTATATTATTATCAATATAACATGCATTATTACCCATATTATGCAGTTATTATCGCTAGAACTATAATAAATATACTTACTACTTTCATTATCATCAATATAACATGCATTATTACCCATATTATGCAGTTATTATCGATAGAACTGTAATAAATATACTTATTACTTTTACTATTATCAATATAACATGCACTATTTGCCATATTTTACTATTATTATCGCTAGAACTATAATAATTATACTTATTACTCCCGATATTATCAATATAACATGCATTATTACCCATATAATGCAGTTATTATCGCTAGAACTGTAATAATTATACTTATTACTTATATTATTAGCAATATAACGTGCGTTATTACCCATATAATGCAGTTATTATCGCTAGAACTGTAATAATTATACTTATTACTTATACTATTATCAATATAACATGCATTATTACCCATATTATGCAGTTATTATCGCTAGAACTATAATAAATATACGTATTACTTTCATTATCATCAATATAACATGCATTATTACCCATATAATGCAGTTATTATCGCTAGAACTGTAATAATTATACTTATTACTTAGATTATTATCAATATAACATGCATTATTACCCACATTATGCAGTTATTATCGCTAGAACTATAATAAATATACGTATTACTTTTATTATCATCAATATAACATGCATTATTACCCATATTATGCAGTTATTATCGATAGAACTGTAATAAATATATTTATTACTTTTACTATTATCAATATAACATGCATTATTACCCATATTATGCAGTTATTATCGCTAGAACTATAATAAATATACTTATTACTCCCAATATTATCAATATAACATGCATTATTACCCATATAATGCAGTTATTATCGCTAGAACTGTAATAATTATACTTATTACTTATATTATTATCAATATAACATGCATTATTACCCATATAATGGAGGTATTATCGCTAGAACTGTAATAATTATACTTATTACTTATATTGTTAGCAATATAACGTGCATTATTACCCATATAATGCAGTTATTATCGCTAGAACTGTAATAATTATACTTATTACTTAGATTATTATCAATATAACATGCATTATTACCCATATTATGCAGTTATTATCGCTAGAACTATAATAAATATACGTATTACTTTTATTATCATCAATATAACATGCATTATTACCCATATTATGCAGTTATTATCGATAGAACTGTAATAAATATATTTATTACTTTTATTATTATCAATATAACATGCACTATTTGCCATATTTTACTATTATTATCGCTAGAACTATAATAATTATACTTATTACTCCGGATATTATCAATATAACATGCATTATTACCCATATAATGCAGTTATTATCGCTAGAACTGTAATAATTATACTTATTACTTATATTATTAGCAATATAACGTGCATTATTACCCATATAATGCAGTTATTATCGCTAGAACTGTAATAATTATACTTATTACTTATACTATTATCAATATAACATGCATTATTACCCATATTATGCAGTTATTATCGCTCGAACAATAATAAATATACTTATTACTCCCAATATTATCAATATAACATGCATTATTACCCATATAATGCAGTTATTATCGCTAGAACTGTAATAATTATACTTATTACTTATATTATTATCAATATAACATGCATTATTACCCATATTATGCAGTTATTATCGCTAGAACTGTAATAATTATACTTATTACTTATATTATTATCAATATAACATGCATTATTACCCATATTATGCAGTTATTATCGCTAGAACTATAATAAATATACTTACTACTTTCATTATCATCAATATAACATGCATTATTACCCATATTATGCAGTTATTATCGATAGAACTGTAATAAATATACTTATTACTTTTACTATTATCAATATAACATGCACTATTTGCCATATTTTACTATTATTATCGCTAGAACTATAATAATTATACTTATTACTCCCGATATTATCAATATAACATGCATTATTACCCATATAATGCAGTTATTATCGCTAGAACTGTAATAATTATACTTATTACTTATACTATTATCAATATAACATGCATTATTACCCATATTATGCAGTTATTATCGCCAGAACTATAATAAATATACGTATTACTTTCATTATCATCAATATAACATGCATTATTACCCATATAATGCAGTTATTATCGCTAGAACTGTAATAATTATACTTATTACTTAGATTATTATCAATATAACATGCATTATTACCCACATTATGCAGTTATTATCGCTAGAACTATAATAAATATACGTATTACTTTTATTATCATCAATATAACATGCATTATTACCCATATTATGCAGTTATTATCGATAGAACTGTAATAAATATATTTATTACTTTTACTATTATCAATATAACATGCATTATTACCCATATTATGCAGTTATTGTCGCTAGAACTATAATAAATATACTTATTACTCCCAATATTATCAATATAACATGCATTATTACCCATATAATGCAGTTATTATCGCTAGAACTGTAATAATTATACTTATTACTTATATTATTATCAATATAACATGCATTATTACCCATATAATGGAGGTATTATCGCTAGAACTGTAATAATTATACTTATTACTTATATTGTTAGCAATATAACGTGCATTATTACCCATATAATGCAGTTATTATCGCTAGAACTGTAATAATTATACTTATTACTTAGATTATTATCAATATAACATGCATTATTACCCATATTATGCAGTTATTATCGCTAGAACTATAATAAATATACGTATTACTTTTATTATCATCAATATAACATGCATTATTACCCATATTATGCAGTTATTATCGATAGAACTGTAATAATAATACTTATTACTTATATTATTAACAATATAACATGCATTATTACCCATATAATGCAGTTATTATCGACAAAAGTATAATAAATATACTTATTACTTTTATTATTATCAATATAACATGCACTATTTGCCATATTTTACTATTATTATCGCTAGAACTATAATAATTATACTTATTACTCCGGATATTATCAATATAACATGCATTATTACCCATATAATGCAGTTATTATCGCTAGAACTGTAATAATTATACTTATTACTTATATTGTTAGCAATATAACGTGCATTATTACCCATATAATGCAGTTATTATCGCTAGAACTGTAATAATTATACTTATTACTTAGATTATTATCAATATAACATGCATTATTACCCATATTATGCAGTTATTATCGCTAGAACTATAATAATTATACCTATTACTCCCGATATTATCAATATAACATGCATTATTACCCATATAATGCAGTTATTATCGCTAGAACTGTAATAATTATACTTATTACTTATATTATTAGCAATATAACGTGCGTTATTACCCATATAATGCAGTTATTATCGCTAGAACTGTAATAATTATACTTATTACTTATACTATTATCAATATAACATGCATTATTACCCATATTATGCAGTTATTATCGCTAGAACTATAATAAATATACGTATTACTTTCATTATCATCAATATAACATGCATTATTACCCATATAATGCAGTTATTATCGCTAGAACTGTAATAATTATACTTATTACTTAGATTATTATCAATATAACATGCATTATTACCCACATTATGCAGTTATTATCGCTAGAACTATAATAAATATACGTATTACTTTTATTATCATCAATATAACATGCATTATTACCCATATTATGCAGTTATTATCGATAGAACTGTAATAAATATATTTATTACTTTTACTATTATCAATATAACATGCATTATTACCCATATTATGCAGTTATTATCGCTAGAACTATAATAAATATACTTATTACTCCCAATATTATCAATATAACATGCATTATTACCCATATAATGCAGTTATTATCGCTAGAACTGTAATAATTATACTTATTACTTATATTATTATCAATATAACATGCATTATTACCCATATAATGGAGGTATTATCGCTAGAACTGTAATAATTATACTTATTACTTATATTGTTAGCAATATAACGTGCTTTATTACCCATATAATGCAGTTATTATCGCTAGAACTGTAATAATTATACTTATTACTTAGATTATTATCAATATAACATGCATTATTACCCATATTATGCAGTTATTATCGCTAGAACTATAATAAATATACGTATTACTTTTATTATCATCAATATAACATGCATTATTACCCATATTATGCAGTTATTATCGATAGAACTGTAATAAATATATTTATTACTTTTATTATTATCAATATAACATGCACTATTTGCCATATTTTACTATTATTATCGCTAGAACTATAATAATTATACTTATTACTCCGGATATTATCAATATAACATGCATTATTACCCATATAATGCAGTTATTATCGCTAGAACTGTAATAATTATACTTATTACTTATATTATTAGCAATATAACGTGCATTATTACCCATATAATGCAGTTATTATCGCTAGAACTGTAATAATTATACTTATTACTTATACTATTATCAATATAACATGCATTATTACCCATATTATGCAGTTATTATCGCTCGAACAATAATAAATATACTTATTACTCCCAATATTATCAATATAACATGCATTATTACCCATATAATGCAGTTATTATCGCTAGAACTGTAATAATTATACTTATTACTTATATTATTATCAATATAACATGCATTATTACCCATATTATGCAGTTATTATCGCTAGAACTGTAATAATTATACTTATTACTTATATTATTATCAATATAACATGCATTATTACCCATATAATGGAGGTATTATCGCTAGAACTGTAATAATTATACTTATTACTTATATTGTTAGCAATATAACGTGCATTATTACCCATATAATGCAGTTATTATCGCTAGAACTATAATAAATATACGTATTACTTTTATTATCATCAATATAACATGCATTATTACCCATATTATGCAGTTATTATCGATAGAACTGTAATAAATATATTTATTACTTTTACTATTATCAATATAACATGCATTATTACCCATATTATGCAGTTATTATCGCTAGAACTATAATAAATATACTTATTACTCCCAATATTATCAATATAACATGCATTATTACCCATATAATGCAGTTATTATCGCTAGAACTGTAATAATTATACTTATTACTTATATTATTATCAATATAACATGCATTATTACCCATATAATGGAGGTATTATCGCTAGAACTGTAATAATTATACTTATTACTTATATTGTTAGCAATATAACGTGCATTATTACCCATATAATGCAGTTATTATCGCTAGAACTGTAATAATTATACTTATTACTTAGATTATTATCAATATAACATGCATTATTACCCATATTATGCAGTTATTATCGCTAGAACTATAATAAATATACGTATTACTTTTATTATCATCAATATAACATGCATTATTACCCATATTATGCAGTTATTATCGATAGAACTGTAATAAATATACTTATTACTTTTACTATTATCAATATAACATGCACTATTTGCCATATTTTACTATTATTATCGCTAGAACTATAATAATTATACTTATTACTCCCGATATTATCAATATAACATGCATTATTACCCATATAATGCAGTTATTATCGCTAGAACTGTAATAATTATACTTATTACTTATACTATTATCAATATAACATGCATTATTACCCATATTATGCAGTTATTATCGCCAGAACTATAATAAATATACGTATTACTTTCATTATCATCAATATAACATGCATTATTACCCATATAATGCAGTTATTATCGCTAGAACTGTAATAATTATACTTATTACTTAGATTATTATCAATATAACATGCATTATTACCCACATTATGCAGTTATTATCGCTAGAACTATAATAAATATACGTATTACTTTTATTATCATCAATATAACATGCATTATTACCCATATTATGCAGTTATTATCGATAGAACTGTAATAAATATATTTATTACTTTTACTATTATCAATATAACATGCATTATTACCCATATTATGCAGTTATTGTCGCTAGAACTATAATAAATATACTTATTACTCCCAATATTATCAATATAACATGCATTATTACCCATATAATGCAGTTATTATCGCTAGAACTGTAATAATTATACTTATTACTTATATTATTATCAATATAACATGCATTATTACCCATATAATGGAGGTATTATCGCTAGAACTGTAATAATTATACTTATTACTTATATTGTTAGCAATATAACGTGCATTATTACCCATATAATGCAGTTATTATCGCTAGAACTGTAATAATTATACTTATTACTTAGATTATTATCAATATAACATGCATTATTACCCATATTATGCAGTTATTATCGCTAGAACTATAATAATTATACTTATTACTTATATTATTATCAATATAACATGCATTATTACCCATATAATGGAGGTATTATCGCTAGAACTGTAATAATTATACTTATTACTTATATTGTTAGCAATATAACGTGCATTATTACCCATATAATGCAGTTATTATCGCTAGAACTATAATAAATATACGTATTACTTTTATTATCATCAATATAACATGCATTATTACCCATATTATGCAGTTATTATCGATAGAACTGTAATAAATATATTTATTACTTTTACTATTATCAATATAACATGCATTATTACCCATATTATGCAGTTATTATCGCTAGAACTATAATAAATATACTTATTACTCCCAATATTATCAATATAACATGCATTATTACCCATATAATGCAGTTATTATCGCTAGAACTGTAATAATTATACTTATTACTTATATTATTATCAATATAACATGCATTATTACCCATATAATGGAGGTATTATCGCTAGAACTGTAATAATTATACTTATTACTTATATTGTTAGCAATATAACGTGCATTATTACCCATATAATGCAGTTATTATCGCTAGAACTGTAATAATTATACTTATTACTTAGATTATTATCAATATAACATGCATTATTACCCATATTATGCAGTTATTATCGCTAGAACTATAATAAATATACGTATTACTTTTATTATCATCAATATAACATGCATTATTACCCATATTATGCAGTTATTATCGATAGAACTGTAATAAATATACTTATTACTTTTACTATTATCAATATAACATGCACTATTTGCCATATTTTACTATTATTATCGCTAGAACTATAATAATTATACTTATTACTCCCGATATTATCAATATAACATGCATTATTACCCATATAATGCAGTTATTATCGCTAGAACTGTAATAATTATACTTATTACTTATACTATTATCAATATAACATGCATTATTACCCATATTATGCAGTTATTATCGCCAGAACTATAATAAATATACGTATTACTTTCATTATCATCAATATAACATGCATTATTACCCATATAATGCAGTTATTATCGCTAGAACTGTAATAATTATACTTATTACTTAGATTATTATCAATATAACATGCATTATTACCCACATTATGCAGTTATTATCGCTAGAACTATAATAAATATACGTATTACTTTTATTATCATCAATATAACATGCATTATTACCCATATTATGCAGTTATTATCGATAGAACTGTAATAAATATATTTATTACTTTTACTATTATCAATATAACATGCATTATTACCCATATTATGCAGTTATTGTCGCTAGAACTATAATAAATATACTTATTACTCCCAATATTATCAATATAACATGCATTATTACCCATATAATGCAGTTATTATCGCTAGAACTGTAATAATTATACTTATTACTTATATTATTATCAATATAACATGCATTATTACCCATATAATGGAGGTATTATCGCTAGAACTGTAATAATTATACTTATTACTTATATTGTTAGCAATATAACGTGCATTATTACCCATATAATGCAGTTATTATCGCTAGAACTGTAATAATTATACTTATTACTTAGATTATTATCAATATAACATGCATTATTACCCATATTATGCAGTTATTATCGCTAGAACTATAATAAATATACGTATTACTTTTATTATCATCAATATAACATGCATTATTACCCATATTATGCAGTTATTATCGATAGAACTGTAATAATAATACTTATTACTTATATTATTAACAATATAACATGCATTATTACCCATATAATGCAGTTATTATCGACAAAAGTATAATAAATATACTTATTACTTTTATTATTATCAATATAACATGCACTATTTGCCATATTTTACTATTATTATCGCTAGAACTATAATAATTATACTTATTACTCCGGATATTATCAATATAACATGCATTATTACCCATATAATGCAGTTATTATCGCTAGAACTGTAATAATTATACTTATTACTTATATTGTTAGCAATATAACGTGCATTATTACCCATATAATGCAGTTATTATCGCTAGAACTGTAATAATTATACTTATTACTTAGATTATTATCAATATAACATGCATTATTACCCATATTATGCAGTTATTATCGCTAGAACTATAATAATTATACTTATTACTCCCGATATTATCAATATAACATGCATTATTACCCATATAATGCAGTTATTATCGCTAGAACTGTAATAATTATACTTATTACTTATATTATTAGCAATATAACGTGCGTTATTACCCATATAATGCAGTTATTATCGCTAGAACTGTAATAATTATACTTATTACTTATACTATTATCAATATAACATGCATTATTACCCATATTATGCAGTTATTATCGCTAGAACTATAATAAATATACGTATTACTTTCATTATCATCAATATAACATGCATTATTACCCATATAATGCAGTTATTATCGCTAGAACTGTAATAATTATACTTATTACTTAGATTATTATCAATATAACATGCATTATTACCCACATTATGCAGTTATTATCGCTAGAACTATAATAAATATACGTATTACTTTTATTATCATCAATATAACATGCATTATTACCCATATTATGCAGTTATTATCGATAGAACTGTAATAAATATATTTATTACTTTTACTATTATCAATATAACATGCATTATTACCCATATTATGCAGTTATTATCGCTAGAACTATAATAAATATACTTATTACTCCCAATATTATCAATATAACATGCATTATTACCCATATAATGCAGTTATTATCGCTAGAACTGTAATAATTATACTTATTACTTATATTATTATCAATATAACATGCATTATTACCCATATAATGGAGGTATTATCGCTAGAACTGTAATAATTATACTTATTACTTATATTGTTAGCAATATAACGTGCATTATTACCCATATAATGCAGTTATTATCGCTAGAACTGTAATAATTATACTTATTACTTAGATTATTATCAATATAACATGCATTATTACCCATATTATGCAGTTATTATCGCTAGAACTATAATAAATATACGTATTACTTTTATTATCATCAATATAACATGCATTATTACCCATATTATGCAGTTATTATCGATAGAACTGTAATAAATATATTTATTACTTTTATTATTATCAATATAACATGCACTATTTGCCATATTTTACTATTATTATCGCTAGAACTATAATAATTATACTTATTACTCCGGATATTATCAATATAACATGCATTATTACCCATATAATGCAGTTATTATCGCTAGAACTGTAATAATTATACTTATTACTTATATTATTAGCAATATAACGTGCATTATTACCCATATAATGCAGTTATTATCGCTAGAACTGTAATAATTATACTTATTACTTATACTATTATCAATATAACATGCATTATTACCCATATTATGCAGTTATTATCGCTCGAACAATAATAAATATACTTATTACTCCCAATATTATCAATATAACATGCATTATTACCCATATAATGCAGTTATTATCGCTAGAACTGTAATAATTATACTTATTACTTATATTATTATCAATATAACATGCATTATTACCCATATTATGCAGTTATTATCGCTAGAACTGTAATAATTATACTTATTACTTATATTATTATCAATATAACATGCATTATTACCCATATTATGCAGTTATTATCGCTAGAACTATAATAAATATACTTACTACTTTCATTATCATCAATATAACATGCATTATTACCCATATTATGCAGTTATTATCGATAGAACTGTAATAAATATACTTATTACTTTTACTATTATCAATATAACATGCACTATTTGCCATATTTTACTATTATTATCGCTAGAACTATAATAATTATACTTATTACTCCCGATATTATCAATATAACATGCATTATTACCCATATAATGCAGTTATTATCGCTAGAACTGTAATAATTATACTTATTACTTATACTATTATCAATATAACATGCATTATTACCCATATTATGCAGTTATTATCGCCAGAACTATAATAAATATACGTATTACTTTCATTATCATCAATATAACATGCATTATTACCCATATAATGCAGTTATTATCGCTAGAACTGTAATAATTATACTTATTACTTAGATTATTATCAATATAACATGCATTATTACCCACATTATGCAGTTATTATCGCTAGAACTATAATAAATATACGTATTACTTTTATTATCATCAATATAACATGCATTATTACCCATATTATGCAGTTATTATCGATAGAACTGTAATAAATATATTTATTACTTTTACTATTATCAATATAACATGCATTATTACCCATATTATGCAGTTATTGTCGCTAGAACTATAATAAATATACTTATTACTCCCAATATTATCAATATAACATGCATTATTACCCATATAATGCAGTTATTATCGCTAGAACTGTAATAATTATACTTATTACTTATATTATTATCAATATAACATGCATTATTACCCATATAATGGAGGTATTATCGCTAGAACTGTAATAATTATACTTATTACTTATATTGTTAGCAATATAACGTGCATTATTACCCATATAATGCAGTTATTATCGCTAGAACTGTAATAATTATACTTATTACTTAGATTATTATCAATATAACATGCATTATTACCCATATTATGCAGTTATTATCGCTAGAACTATAATAAATATACGTATTACTTTTATTATCATCAATATAACATGCATTATTACCCATATTATGCAGTTATTATCGATAGAACTGTAATAATAATACTTATTACTTATATTATTAACAATATAACATGCATTATTACCCATATAATGCAGTTATTATCGACAAAAGTATAATAAATATACTTATTACTTTTATTATTATCAATATAACATGCACTATTTGCCATATTTTACTATTATTATCGCTAGAACTATAATAATTATACTTATTACTCCGGATATTATCAATATAACATGCATTATTACCCATATAATGCAGTTATTATCGCTAGAACTGTAATAATTATACTTATTACTTATATTATTAGCAATATAACGTGCATTATTACCCATATAATGCAGTTATTATCGCTAGAACTGTAATAATTATACTTATTACTTATACTATTATCAATATAACATGCATTATTACCCATATTATGCAGTTATTATCGCTCGAACTGTAATAATTATACTTATTACTTATACTATTAGCAATATAACATGCATTATTACCCATATTATGCAGTTATTATCGATAGAACTGTAATAAATATACTTATTACTTTTATTGTTATCAATATAACATGCACCATTTGCCATATTTTACTATTATTATCGCTAGAACTATAATAAATATGCTTATTACTCCCAATATTATCAATATAACATGCATTATTACCCATATAATGCAGTTATTATCGCTAGAACTGTAATAATTATACTTATTACTTATATTATTAGCAATATAACGTGCATTATTATCCATATAATGCAGTTATTATCGCTAGAACTGTAATAATTATACTTATTACTTATATTATTATCAATATAACATGCATTATTACCCATATTATGCAGTTATTATCGCTAGAACTATAATAAATATACTTATTACTCCCAATATTATCAATATAACATGCATTATTACCCATATAATGCAGTTATTATCGCTAGAACTGTAATAATTATGCTTACTACTTATATTATTAGCAATATAACGTGCATTATTACCCATATAATGCAGTTATTATCGCTAGAACTGTAATAATTATACTTATTCCTTATATTATTATCAATATAACATGCATTATTACGCATATAATGCAGTTATTATCGCTAGAACTGTAATAAATATACTTACTACTTTCATTATCATCAATATAACACGCATTATTACCCATATTATGCAGTTATTATCGATAGAACTGTAATAAATATACTTATTACTTTTACTATTATCAATATATCATGCACTATTAGCCATATTTTACTATTATTATCGCTAGAACTGTAATAATTATACTTATTACTTATATTGTTAGCAATATAACGTGCATTATTACCCATATAATGCAGTTATTATCGCTAGAACTGTAATAATTGTACTCATTACTTATATTATTAGCAATATAACGTGCATTATTACCCATATTATGCAGTTATTATCGCTAGAACTATAATAAATATACGTATTTCTTTCATTATCATCAATATAACATGCATTATTACCCATATAATGCAGGTATTATCGCTAGAACTGTAATAATTATACTTATTACTTAGATTATTATCAATATAACATGCATTATTACCCACATTATGCAGTTATTATCGCTAGAACTATAATAAATATACGTATTACTTTTATTATCATCAATATAACATGCATTATTACCCATATTATGCAGTTGTTATCGATAGAACTGTAATAAATACATTTATTGCTTTTATTATTATCAATATAACATGCACTATTTGCCATATTTTACTATTATTATCGCTAGAACTATAATATTTATACTTATTACTCCCGATATTATCAATATAACATGCATTATTACGCATATAATGCAGTTATTTTCGCTAGAACTGTAATAAATATACTTACTACTTTCATTATCATCAATATAACACGCATTATTACCCATATTATGCAGTTATTATCGATAGAACTGTAATAAATATACTTATTACTTTTACTATTATCAATATATCATGCACTATTAGCCATATTTTACTATTATTATCGCTAGAACTGTAATAATTATACTTATTACTTATATTGTTAGCAATATAACGTGCATTATTACCCATATAATGCAGTTATTATCGCTAGAACTGTAATAATTGTACTCATTACTTATATTATTAGCAATATAACGTGCATTATTACCCATATTATGCAGTTATTATCGCTAGAACTATAATAAATATACGTATTTCTTTCATTATCATCAATATAACATGCATTATTACCCATATAATGCCGTTATTATCGCTAGAACTGTAATAATTATACTTATTACTTAGATTATAATCAATATAACATGCATTATTACCCACATTATGCAGTTATTATCGCTAGAACTATAATAAATATACGTATTACTTTTATTATCATCAATATAACATGCATTATTACCCATATTATGCAGTTATTATCGATAGAACTGTAATAAATATATTTATTGCTTTTATTATTATCAATATAACATGCACTATTTGCCATATTTTACTATTATTATCGCTAGAACTATAATAATTATACTTATTACTCCCGATATTATCAATATAACATGCATTATTTCCCATATAATGCAGTTATTATCGCTAGAACTGTAATAATTATACTTATTACTTATATCATTAGCAATATAACGTGCATTATTACCCATATAATGCAGTTATTATCGCTAGAACTGTAATAATTATACTTATTACTTATACTATTATCAATATAACATGCATTATTACCCATATTATGCAGTTATTATCGCTAGAACTATAATAAATATACTTATTACTCCCAATATTATCAATATAACATGCATTATTACCCATATAATGCAGTTATTATCGCTAGAACTGTAATAATTATACTTATTACTTATATTATTATCAATATAACATGCATTATTACCCATATAATGGAGGGATTATTGCTAGAACTGTAATAATTATACTTATTACTTATACTATTAGCAATATAACGTGCATTGTTACCCATATAATGCAGTTATTATCGCCAGAACTGTAATAAATATACGTATTACTTTTATTATCATCAATATAACATGCATTATTACCCATATTATGCAGTTATTATCGATAGAACTGTAATAAATATACTTATTCCTTTTGTTATTATCAATATAACATGCACTATTTGCCATATTTTACTATTATTATCGCTAGAACTATAATAATTATACTTATTACTCCCGATATTATCAATATAACATGCATTATTACCCATATAATGCAGTTATTATCGCTAGAACTGTAATAATTATACTTATTACTTATATTATTAGCAATATAACGTGCATTATTACCCATATAATGCAGTTATTATCGCCAGAACTGTAATAATTATACTTATTACTTATATTATTAGCAATATAACATGCATTATTACCCTTATGATGCAGTTATTATCGCTAGAACTGTAATAATTATACTTATTACTTTCATTATTATCAATATAACATGCACTATTTGCCATATTTTACTATTATTATCGCTAGAACTATAATAATTATACTTATTACTCCCGCTATTATCAATATAACATGCATTATTACCCATATTATGCAGTTATTATCGCTAGAACTATAATAAATATACTTATTACTCCCAATATTATCAATATAACATGCATTATTACCCATATAATGCAGTTATTATCGCTAGAACTGTAATAATTATACTTATTACTTATATTATTATCAATATAACATGCATTATTACCCATATAATGGAGGTATTATCGCTAGAACTGTAATAATTATACTTATTACTTATATTGTTAGCAATATAACGTGCATTATTACCCATATAATGCAGTTATTATCGCTAGAACTGTAATAATTATACTTATTACTTAGATTATTATGAATATAACATGCATTATTACCCATATTATGCAGTTATTATCGCTAGAACTATAATAAATATACGTATTACTTTTATTATCATCAATATAACATGCATTATTACCCATATTATGCAGTTATTATCGATAGAACTGTAATAATAATACTTATTACTTATATTATTAACAATATAACATGCATTATTACCCATATAATGCAGTTATTATCGACAAAAGTATAATAAATATACTTATTACTTTTATTATTATCAATATAACATGCACTATTTGCCATATTTTACTATTATTATCGCTAGAACTATAATAATTATACTTATTACTCCGGATATTATCAATATAACATGCATTATTACCCATATAATGCAGTTATTATCGCTAGAACTGTAATAATTATACTTATTACTTATATTATTAGCAATATAACGTGCATTATTACCCATATAATGCAGTTATTATCGCTAGAACTGTAATAATTATACTTATTACTTATACTATTATCAATATAACATGCATTATTACCCATATTATGCAGTTATTATCGCTCGAACTGTAATAATTATACTTATTACTTATACTATTAGCAATATAACATGCATTATTACCCATATTATGCAGTTATTATCGATAGAACTGTAATAAATATACTTATTACTTTTATTGTTATCAATATAACATGCACCATTTGCCATATTTTACTATTATTATCGCTAGAACTATAATAAATATGCTTATTACTCCCAATATTATCAATATAACATGCATTATTACCCATATAATGCAGTTATTATCGCTAGAACTGTAATAATTATACTTATTACTTATATTATTAGCAATATAACGTGCATTATTATCCATATAATGCAGTTATTATCGCTAGAACTGTAATAATTATACTTATTACTTATATTATTATCAATATAACATGCATTATTACCCATATTATGCAGTTATTATCGCTAGAACTATAATAAATATACTTATTACTCCCAATATTATCAATATAACATGCATTATTACCCATATAATGCAGTTATTATCGCTAGAACTGTAATAATTATGCTTACTACTTATATTATTAGCAATATAACGTGCATTATTACCCATATAATGCAGTTATTATCGCTAGAACTGTAATAATTATACTTATTCCTTATATTATTATCAATATAACATGCATTATTACGCATATAATGCAGTTATTATCGCTAGAACTGTAATAAATATACTTACTACTTTCATTATCATCAATATAACACGCATTATTACCCATATTATGCAGTTATTATCGATAGAACTGTAATAAATATACTTATTACTTTTACTATTATCAATATATCATGCACTATTAGCCATATTTTACTATTATTATCGCTAGAACTGTAATAATTATACTTATTACTTATATTGTTAGCAATATAACGTGCATTATTACCCATATAATGCAGTTATTATCGCTAGAACTGTAATAATTGTACTCATTACTTATATTATTAGCAATATAACGTGCATTATTACCCATATTATGCAGTTATTATCGCTAGAACTATAATAAATATACGTATTTCTTTCATTATCATCAATATAACATGCATTATTACCCATATAATGCAGGTATTATCGCTAGAACTGTAATAATTATACTTATTACTTAGATTATTATCAATATAACATGCATTATTACCCACATTATGCAGTTATTATCGCTAGAACTATAATAAATATACGTATTACTTTTATTATCATCAATATAACATGCATTATTACCCATATTATGCAGTTGTTATCGATAGAACTGTAATAAATACATTTATTGCTTTTATTATTATCAATATAACATGCACTATTTGCCATATTTTACTATTATTATCGCTAGAACTATAATATTTATACTTATTACTCCCGATATTATCAATATAACATGCATTATTACGCATATAATGCAGTTATTATCGCTAGAACTGTAATAAATATACTTACTACTTTCATTATCATCAATATAACACGCATTATTACCCATATTATGCAGTTATTATCGATAGAACTGTAATAAATATACTTATTACTTTTACTATTATCAATATATCATGCACTATTAGCCATATTTTACTATTATTATCGCTAGAACTGTAATAATTATACTTATTACTTATATTGTTAGCAATATAACGTGCATTATTACCCATATAATGCAGTTATTATCGCTAGAACTGTAATAATTGTACTCATTACTTATATTATTAGCAATATAACGTGCATTATTACCCATATTATGCAGTTATTATCGCTAGAACTATAATAAATATACGTATTTCTTTCATTATCATCAATATAACATGCATTATTACCCATATAAAGCCGTTATTATCGCTAGAACTGTAATAATTATACTTATTACTTAGATTATAATCAATATAACATGCATTATTACCCACATTATGCAGTTATTATCGCTAGAACTATAATAAATATACGTATTACTTTTATTATCATCAATATAACATGCATTATTACCCATATTATGCAGTTATTATCGATAGAACTGTAATAAATATATTTATTGCTTTTATTATTATCAATATAACATGCACTATTTGCCATATTTTACTATTATTATCGCTAGAACTATAATAATTATACTTATTACTCCCGATATTATCAATATAACATGCATTATTTCCCATATAATGCAGTTATTATCGCTAGAACTGTAATAATTATACTTATTACTTATATCATTAGCAATATAACGTGCATTATTACCCATATAATGCAGTTATTATCGCTAGAACTGTAATAATTATACTTATTACTTATACTATTATCAATATAACATGCATTATTACCCATATTATGCAGTTATTATCGCTAGAACTATAATAAATATACTTATTACTCCCAATATTATCAATATAACATGCATTATTACCCATATAATGCAGTTATTATCGCTAGAACTGTAATAATTATACTTATTACTTATATTATTATCAATATAACATGCATTATTACCCATATAATGGAGGGATTATTGCTAGAACTGTAATAATTATACTTATTACTTATACTATTAGCAATATAACGTGCATTGTTACCCATATAATGCAGTTATTATCGCCAGAACTGTAATAAATATACGTATTACTTTTATTATCATCAATATAACATGCATTATTACCCATATTATGCAGTTATTATCGATAGAACTGTAATAAATATACTTATTCCTTTTGTTATTATCAATATAACATGCACTATTTGCCATATTTTACTATTATTATCGCTAGAACTATAATAATTATACTTATTACTCCCGATATTATCAATATAACATGCATTATTACCCATATAATGCAGTTATTATCGCTAGAACTGTAATAATTATACTTATTACTTATATTATTAGCAATATAACGTGCATTATTACCCATATAATGCAGTTATTATCGCCAGAACTGTAATAATTATACTTATTACTTATATTATTAGCAATATAACATGCATTATTACCCTTATGATGCAGTTATTATCGCTAGAACTGTAATAATTATACTTATTACTTTCATTATTATCAATATAACATGCACTATTTGCCATATTTTACTATTATTATCGCTAGAACTATAATAATTATACTTATTACTCCCGCTATTATCAATATAACATGCATTATTACCCATATTATGCAGTTATTATCGCTAGAACTATAATAAATATACTTATTACTCCCAATATTATCAATATAACATGCATTATTACCCATATAATGCAGTTATTATCGCTAGAACTGTAATAATTATACTTATTACTTATATTATTAGCAATATAACGTGCATTATTACCCATATAATGCAGTTATTATCGCCAGAACTGTAATAATTATACTTATTACTTATATTATTCTCAATATAACATGCATTATTACCCATATTATGCAGTTATTATCGCTAGAACTATAATAAATATACGTATTACTTTCATTATCATCAATATAACATGCATTATTACCCATATAATGCAGTTATTATCGCCAGAACTGTAATAATTATACTTATTACTTATATTATTAGCAATATAACATGCATTATTACCCTTATGATGCAGTTATTATCGCTAGAACTGTAATAATTATACTTATTACTTTCATTATTATCAATATAACATGCACTATTTGCCATATTTTACTATTATTATCGCTAGAACTATAATAATTATACTTATTACTCCCGCTATTATCAATATAACATGCATTATTACCCATATTATGCAGTTATTATCGCTAGAACTATAATAAATATACTTATTACTCCCAATATTATCAATATAACATGCATTATTACCCATATAATGCAGTTATTATCGCTAGAACTGCAATAATTATACTTATTACTTATATTATTAGCAATATAACGTGCATTATTACCCATATAATGCAGTTATTATCGCCAGAACTGTAATAATTATACTTATTACTTATATTATTCTCAATATAACATGCATTATTACCCATATTATGCAGTTATTATCGCTAGAACTATAATAAATATACGTATTACTTTCATTATCATCAATATAACATGCATTATTACCCATATAATGCAGTTATTATCGCTAGAACTGTAATAATTATACTTATTACTTAGATTATTATCAATATAACATGCATTATTACCCACATTATGCAGTTATTATCGCTAGAACTATAATAAATATACGTATTACTTTTATTATCATCAATATAACATGCATTATTACCCATATTATGCAGTTATTATCGATAGAACTGTAATAAATATATTTATTACTTTTATTATTATCAATATAACATGCACTATTTGCCATATTTTACTATTATTATCGCTAGAACTATAATAATTATACTTATTACTCCCGATATTATCAATATAACATGCATTATTACCCATATAATGCAGTTATTATCGCTAGAACTGTAATAAATATACTTACTACTTTCATTATCATCAATATAACACGCATTATTACCCATATTATGCAGTTATTATCGATAGAACTGTAATAAATATACTTATTACTTTTACTATTATCAATATATCATGCACTATTAGCCATATTTTACTATTATTATCGCTAGTACTGTAATAATTATACTTATTACTTATATTGTTAGCAATATAACGTGCATTATTACCCATATAATGCAGTTATTATCGCTAGAACTGTAATAATTGTACTCATTACTTATATTATTAGCAATATAACGTGCATTATTACCCATATTATGCAGTTATTATCGCTAGAACTATAATAAATATAAGTATTTCTTTCATTATCATCAATAGAACATGCATTATTACCCATATAATGCCGTTATTATCGCTAGAACTGTAATAATTATACTTATTACTTAGATTATAATCAATATAACATGCATTATTACCCACATTATGCAGTTATTATCGCTAGAACTATAATAAATATACGTATTACTTTTATTATCATCAATATAACATGCATTATTACCCATATTATGCAGTTATTATCGATAGAACTGTAATAAATATATTTATTGCTTTTATTATTATCAATATAACATGCACTATTTGCCATATTTTACTATTATTATCGCTAGAACTATAATAATTATACTTATTACTCCCGATATTATCAATATAACATGCATTATTACCCATATAATGCAGTTATTATCGCTAGAACTGTAATAATTATACTTATTACTTATATCATTAGCAATATAACGTGCATTATTACCCATATAATGCAGTTATTATCGCCAGAACTGTAATAAATATACGTATTACTTTTATTATCATCAATATAACATGCATTATTACCCATATTATGCAGTTATTATCGATAGAACTGTAATAAATATACTTATTCCTTTTGTTATTATCAATATAACATGCACTATTTGCCATATTTTACTATTATTATCGCTAGAACTATAATAATTATACTTATTACTCCCGATATTATCAATATAACATGCATTATTACCCATATAATGCAGTTATTATCGCTAGAACTGTAATAATTATACTTATTACTTATATTATTAGCAATATAACGTGCATTATTACCCATATAATGCAGTTATTATCGCCAGAACTGTAATAATTATACTTATTACTTATATTATTAGCAATATAACATGCATTATTACCCTTATGATGCAGTTATTATCGCTAGAACTGTAATAATTATACTTATTACTTTCATTATTATCAATATAACATGCACTATTTGCCATATTTTACTATTATTATCGCTAGAACTATAATAATTATACTTATTACTCCCGCTATTATCAATATAACATGCATTATTACCCATATTATGCAGTTATTATCGCTAGAACTATAATAAATATACTTATTACTCCCAATATTATCAATATAACATGCATTATTACCCATATAATGCAGTTATTATCGCTAGAACTGTAATAATTATACTTATTACTTATATTATTAGCAATATAACGTGCATTATTACCCATATAATGCAGTTATTATCGCCAGAACTGTAATAATTATACTTATTACTTATATTATTCTCAATATAACATGCATTATTACCCATATTATGCAGTTATTATCGCTAGAACTATAATAAATATACGTATTACTTTCATTATCATCAATATAACATGCATTATTACCCATATAATGCAGTTATTATCGCTAGAACTGTAATAATTATACTTATTACTTAGATTATTATCAATATAACATGCATTATTACCCACATTATGCAGTTATTATCGCTAGAACTATAATAAATATACGTATTACTTTTATTATCATCAATATAACATGCATTATTACCCATATTATGCAGTTATTATCGATAGAACTGTAATAAATATATTTATTACTTTTATTATTATCAATATAACATGCACTATTTGCCATATTTTACTATTATTATCGCTAGAACTATAATAATTATACTTATTACTCCCGATATTATCAATATAACATGCATTATTACCCATATAATGCAGTTATTATCGCTAGAACTGTAATAAATATACTTACTACTTTCATTATCATCAATATAACACGCATTATTACCCATATTATGCAGTTATTATCGATAGAACTGTAATAAATATACTTATTACTTTTACTATTATCAATATATCATGCACTATTAGCCATATTTTACTATTATTATCGCTAGAACTGTAATAATTATACTTATTACTTATATTGTTAGCAATATAACGTGCATTATTACCCATATAATGCAGTTATTATCGCTAGAACTGTAATAATTGTACTCATTACTTATATTATTAGCAATATAACGTGCATTATTACCCATATTATGCAGTTATTATCGCTAGAACTATAATAAATATACGTATTTCTTTCATTATCATCAATATAACATGCATTATTACCCATATAATGCCGTTATTATCGCTAGAACTGTAATAATTATACTTATTACTTAGATTATAATCAATATAACATGCATTATTACCCACATTATGCAGTTATTATCGCTAGAACTATAATAAATATACGTATTACTTTTATTATCATGAATATAACATGCATTATTACCCGTATTATGCAGTTATTATCGATAGAACTGTAATAAATATATTTATTGCTTTTATTATTATCAATATAACATGCACTATTTGCCATATTTTACTATTATTATCGCTAGAACTATAATAATTATACTTATTACTCCCGATATTATCAATATAACATGCATTATTACCCATATAATGCAGTTATTATCGCTAGAACTGTAATAATTATACTTATTACTTATATCATTAGCAATATAACGTGCATTATTACCCATATAATGCAGTTATTATCGCTAGAACTGTAATAATTATACTTATTACTTATATTATTAGCAATATAACGTGCATTATTACCCATATAATGCAGTTATTATCGCCAGAACTGTAATAATTATACTTATTACTTATATTATTCTCAATATAACATGCATTATTACCCATATTATGCAGTTATTATCGCTAGAACTATAATAAATATACGTATTACTTTCATTATCATCAATATAACATGCATTATTACCCATATAATGCAGTTATTATCGCTAGAACTGTGATAATTATACTTATTACTTAGATTATTATCAATATAACATGCATTATTACCCACATTATGCAGTTATTATCGCTAGAACTATAATAAATATACGTATTACTTTTATTATCATCAATATAACATGCATTATTACCCATATTATGCAGTTATTATCGCTAGAACTATAATAAATATACGTATTACTTTCATTATCATCAATATAACATGCATTATTACCCATATAATGCAGTTATTATCGCTAGAACTGTAATAATTATACTTATTACTTAGATTATTATCAATATAACATGCATTATTACCCACATTATGCAGTTATTATCGCTAGAACTATAATAAATATACGTATTACTTTTATTATCATCAATATAACATGCATTATTACCCATATTATGCAGTTATTATCGATAGAACTGTAATAAATATATTTATTACTTTTATTATTATCAATATAACATGCACTATTTGCCATATTTTACTATTATTATCGCTAGAACTATAATAATTATACTTATTACTCCCGATATTATCAATATAACATGCATTATTACCCATATAATGCAGTTATTATCGCTAGAACTGTAATAAATATACTTACTACTTTCATTATCATCAATATAACACGCATTATTACCCATATTATGCAGTTATTATCGATAGAACTGTAATAAATATACTTATTACTTTTACTATTATCAATATATCATGCACTATTAGCCATATTTTACTATTATTATCGCTAGTACTGTAATAATTATACTTATTACTTATATTGTTAGCAATATAACGTGCATTATTACCCATATAATGCAGTTATTATCGCTAGAACTGTAATAATTGTACTCATTACTTATATTATTAGCAATATAACGTGCATTATTACCCATATTATGCAGTTATTATCGCTAGAACTATAATAAATATAAGTATTTCTTTCATTATCATCAATAGAACATGCATTATTACCCATATAATGCCGTTATTATCGCTAGAACTGTAATAATTATACTTATTACTTAGATTATAATCAATATAACATGCATTATTACCCACATTATGCAGTTATTATCGCTAGAACTATAATAAATATACGTATTACTTTTATTATCATCAATATAACATGCATTATTACCCATATTATGCAGTTATTATCGATAGAACTGTAATAAATATATTTATTGCTTTTATTATTATCAATATAACATGCACTATTTGCCATATTTTACTATTATTATCGCTAGAACTATAATAATTATACTTATTACTCCCGATATTATCAATATAACATGCATTATTACCCATATAATGCAGTTATTATCGCTAGAACTGTAATAATTATACTTATTACTTATATCATTAGCAATATAACGTGCATTATTACCCATATAATGCAGTTATTATCGCCAGAACTGTAAGAAATATACGTATTACTTTTATTATCATCAATATAACATGCATTATTACCCATATTATGCAGTTATTATCGATAGAACTGTAATAAATATACTTATTCCTTTTGTTATTATCAATATAACATGCACTATTTGCCATATTTTACTATTATTATCGCTAGAACTATAATAATTATACTTATTACTCCCGATATTATCAATATAACATGCATTATTACCCATATAATGCAGTTATTATCGCTAGAACTGTAATAATTATACTTATTACTTATATTATTAGCAATATAACGTGCATTATTACCCATATAATGCAGTTATTATCGCCAGAACTGTAATAATTATACTTATTACTTATATTATTAGCAATATAACATGCATTATTACCCTTATGATGCAGTTATTATCGCTAGAACTGTAATAATTATACTTATTACTTTCATTATTATCAATATAACATGCACTATTTGCCATATTTTACTATTATTATCGCTAGAACTATAATAATTATACTTATTACTCCCGCTATTATCAATATAACATGCATTATTACCCATATTATGCAGTTATTATCGCTAGAACTATAATAAATATACTTATTACTCCCAATATTATCAATATAACATGCATTATTACCCATATAATGCAGTTATTATCGCTAGAACTGTAATAATTATACTTATTACTTATATTATTAGCAATATAACGTGCATTATTACCCATATAATGCAGTTATTATCGCCAGAACTGTAATAATTATACTTATTACTTATATTATTCTCAATATAACATGCATTATTACCCATATTATGCAGTTATTATCGCTAGAACTATAATAAATATACGTATTACTTTCATTATCATCAATATAACATGCATTATTACCCATATAATGCAGTTATTATCGCTAGAACTGTAATAATTATACTTATTACTTAGATTATTATCAATATAACATGCATTATTACCCACATTATGCAGTTATTATCGCTAGAACTATAATAAATATACGTATTACTTTTATTATCATCAATATAACATGCATTATTACCCATATTATGCAGTTATTATCGCTAGAACTATAATAAATATACGTATTACTTTTATTATCATCAATATAACATGCATTATTACCCATTTTATGCAGTTATTATCGATAGAACTGTAATAAATATATTTATTACTTTTATTATTATCAATATAACATGCACTATTTGCCATATTTTACTATTATTATCGCTAGAACTATAATAATTATACTTATTACTCCCGATATTATCAATATAACATGCATTATTACCCATATAATGCAGTTATTATCGCTAGAACTGTAATAATTATACTTATTACTTATATTATTATCAATATAACATGCATTATTACCCATATTATGCAGTTATTATCTCTAGAACCATAATAAATATACTTATTACTCCCAATATTATCAATATAACATGCATTATTACCCATATAATGCAGTTATTATCGCTAGAACTGTAATAATTATACTTATTACTTATATTATTATCAATATAACATGCATTATTACCCATATTATGCAGTTATTATCTCTAGAACCATAATAAATATACTTATTACTCCCAATATTATCAATATAACATGCATTATTACCCATATAATGCAGTTATTATCGCTAGAACTGTAATAATTATACTTATTACTTATATTGTTAGCAATATAACGTGCATTATTACCCATATAATGGAGGTATTATCGCTAGAACTGTAATAATTATACTTATTACTTATATTATTAGCAATATAACGTGCATTATTACCCATATAATGCAGTTATTATCGCTAGAACTGTAATAATTATACGTATTACTTATACTATTATCAATATAACGTGCATTATAACCCATATGATGCAGTTATTATCGCCAGAACTGTAATAATTATACATATTACTTATATTATTCTCAATATAACATGCATTATTACCCATATTATACAGTTATTATCGCTAGAACTATAATAAATATACGTATTACTTTCATTATCATCAATATAACATGCATTATTACCCATATAATGGAGGTACTATCGCTAGAACTGTAATAATTATACTTATTACTTATATTATTATCAATATAACATGCATTATTACCCATATTATGCAGTTATTATCTCTAGAACCATAATAAATATACTTATTACTCCCAATATTATCAATATAACATGCATTATTACCCATATAATGCAGTTATTATCGCTAGAACTGTAATAATTATACTTATTACTTATATTGTTAGCAATATAACGTGCATTATTACCCATATAATGGAGGTATTATCGCTAGAACTGTAATAATTATACTTATTACTTATATTATTAGCAATATAACGTGCATTATTACCCATATAATGCAGTTATTATCGCTAGAACTGTAATAATTATACTTATTACTTATATTATTATTTAACCGACTTCGAAAAAGGAGGAGGTTACTCAATTCGATCAGTATATTTTTTTTTTTTTTTTTTTTTTTTTTTTTTTTTTTTTTTTTTTTTTTTTTTTTTTTTCTATGTGTGCCCGCCTATTACGCCTAGCTGGATGGACTAATCGGAATGAAACCTTTTGCACCTGGTGGGTTCTGACTCCCCATTGGTACCATTATCAAAAAATTTTTCATTTTTCAATTGCAAAGTATTGTTATTGCAAAAAAACCGGCAACTTTTGAAATAAACTTTTCTCGATTTTAGTGCGCTTTTAATATCTTATCACGGACATAATTCTGAACAATTTTGTTCGTATAAAAATTTCGCGGAAAGCATTACTTTTCGAGATATTAGCGAAAACTTGTTATTAACTTTCGAAATCAACTTTGGACGATTTTAATGTCCTTTTAATATGTTGTCAGGGGCATTGTTCTGGACAACTTTTTCCTTATGCATAATTGACGGAAAGCTTTACTTTTCGAGATATTAGCAAAAAAATTGTTATTAACTTTCGAAATCAACTTTGGACGATTTTAATGTCCTTTTAATATGTTGTCAGGGGCATTGTTCTGGACAACTTTTTCCTTATGCATAATTGACGGAAAGCTTTACTTTTCGAGATATTACCGAAATAATTGTATCTTATACAATTCTCCCCATTCCACTAAAAAGCATGAAATAAAATAATTTTAAGAAAAAAAATATACCGACTTCGAAATGCACTAAAAAGTGTAAAATAATTTCTATTTCCTAATGAAGTAATTTCTATTTCATTCAATCATACAATTACGTAACAGATATGAATGAAACCTATTTACTCGTTAGGTAGTATATTAAATATATTTCAACCTTTTCGGAGGCGGCGCAAAATTAAAAGGTTTTCTTGAACATATCAAACTTGGGACAGTCGAACAATTTGCGCCGCCTCCGAAAAGGTTGAAATATATTTAATATACTACCTAACGAGTAAATAGGTTTCATTCATATCTGTTACGTAATTGTATGATTG